>CM061141.1:304106564-304849704 GCA_030789695.1 Scilla litardierei
AAGAAGGCTCAGAGCAGAGAAAAGGAGTCAGACTACTATAGATCCAATGGCAGAGGGAAATGCTTCTCCTCCACGCAAAGAGTCCATTCTGGACTATATAAAGCCAAATTTCACTTGTGCTTCTTCTATCTTGAGGCCGTAGCTGGCGGCAGGAAGTTTTGAGCTGAAGAATGTGTTGATAAATCTAATGCAGCAGGACCCCTTTCACGGGCATCCTCATGAAAACCCAACCCACCATATAGTAGACACATTCTTGGTGAAATGTGACACATTCCATGCTAAAGACGTGAGTGAAGATGCTATCAAGCTCAGACTATTCTCATTCACTCTGAGGGACAAGGCTTCTTATTGGTTACGAGCGCATCCTTCTAATACTTTCACGACTTGAGAGCAGTTGGCTACCGCCTTTGTCAACAAGTTCTATCCACCGTCCAAAACGGTGAGGATTCGAGGAGCGATATCAAATTTTAAGCAACTTCCTCAGGAGTCATTGTACGATGCTTGGAAGAGATTTAAAGACCTGCAACATCAATGCCCGCACCATGAAGTCGTGGAGTGGGATCTTGTTCAGAACTTCTATAATGGACTCCAACCAAGCACAAAGATGATTATAGACGCCTCCGCTCAAGGAGCTCTCTTGTATAAGCCATCCGATGAAGCTTTATCTTTGCTGGAGCAAATGACCACAAATACTCAGCAATGGGGCGACGAACGCTCATCTACTAAAGGCCCAGAGGTAAAAATCGCTACCCATCTTGATAGTCATATTGAAACTCTTTGCAAACAGGTCGCAAGGATTGAACATAGGTTGGACACTATTCCAACCACTTCTAGAACTCCAGCTTATCCCACACATGAAGGCTATGCGGAACAAAACTATGCTCCTAATGAAGGACCTTATGATGGAGCAGACATGCAAGCTGAGCATGTATACTTTGTAGCTGGAGAGGGAAGGAATCAATGGCAACATCCGGCGGTAAGAAATCATCCCGGATTTTCTTATTGTAACCCGAATGGAGGATTGCAACCTCCTCAGTAGCAGAGACCTCCACCACCTCCTCAGCAATAAGGGGCGCCTCCGTAACAGTATGGATTTAGGCCATCTGGCCCTTACAGACCACCGGGGTACAATTACCGTCAACAATATGCACCAGCGGATCCAAAACCCAATCTCGAGGCAACATTGGACACCTTCATGAGTGGGCAATTCAAGATAAATGCAGTGAATTCCGCTCGTTTCAAGTCTATCAATGATTCCATCGATGAGCTCAAAGGCCAAATGTCCCAATTTATGAAGATGCAAGGGAGATTGCCTTCTCAGCCGGAGCCCAATCCTAGGGCCCAAGCAAATGCAACGATCGCAGTTACCATAGAGGAGGAAAGACTACCGACACTGTCATGGTACAGGTTTCTAGCAATGTGAGCCGAAAGCCGCCTACTCATGCTCAAGATGAAGAAGATATTTCCGCTGAAAAGGACATGGAAAAGGCCACAGAGGTTCCCAAGGTTATTGAAGAGAGGGAGGCTTCGCCTTCTATCTTGCCTACCACCACTACGGCACCACCGGATGTTACTACTACTTCCAACAAATCTATTCCAAAGGATGCCGCTAGAGACAAGGCAAGTCGACCTCCACCTCCATATCCTCAAAGGTTGGCACTAGCGAAGATGGAGAAGAAATACGCCAAGTTCTCCGAGCTCCTCAAAGGTATCCAACTGAACATCCCCTCTATGAACGCTATTACTGAAATCCCCACTACGCAAAGTTCTTGAAAGATCTCATCACAGGGAAGCGTAAGCAAGAAGATGTGAAGCTCTTGGATAATTGCACCTCAGTCATTAAGAACCATCTACCGAAGACGTTGCAGGATCCCGGGCGTTTCACGGTGCCGTGCTCCATTGGCGGCACCCCTATTAGTAGAGCATTGATCGACTTGGGAGCGAGCATTAGTTTGATGCCGCTCTCTATCTTTAAGAGGCTAAATACCGGGACGGAACTTGAGCCTACCGATATGAGCATTCAATTGGCGGATCACTCTATTACTTATCCGATAGGCATCGCACGTGACATCATCCCGCAAATACCGCCCAGGCTATGCGTGCCAGTAGATTTTGTGATTATGGACATGCAAGAGAAAGGTAGCTCGCAGATCATATTGGTCGTCCATTCATGACGACGGCTGGAGTCTTGATCGACGTCCGTGAGGGGACTTATCTCTAAACGTGGGAAATATTGATGTCCAATTCCGCTTGCAAAAGCCTTTATGGGAACGTCCACCGTCGGAAGATGCTAATTACCTTGATCTCTTGGAGGATGAAGCTACTCATGAACATACCATGGAGGAGGTTTCCAAAGATCCAATGAAGATGAGCTTGGACGACGACGGCAACGTCGTATACAACAAGGCGGTGGCCGCCTACCTACGAGTCCTTGACGAGGAGCCCCCGGACATACACTCGCACCATCAAGAACCGGAGGCTACTATCTTCTTAACCACTGAGGACCGACAAGGAGAGGCGTGCCAAATACCACCGCACGGGATCATTGGGAAGCATGACGTGTGTATTTCATATGCGCCCAACATCATTAGTTGAAAATCTTGAGTGAGTCGAGCTTACGACTTAAAACAAGCGCTTATCGGGAGGCAACCCGATTTTCTTTCCCTTGGTTTTCGTTTTTCTTTTTGTTTTTTTTTCTTATTCAAAAACAAAATAAATATGTTTTTAATTCTATGAAAATATAAAAACATAAAAATTTGATGAGTTCTTCCTTCTACAGGTTGAACAATGAGGAGAGCGCGACAAACAATGAAATGAAGGAGAAGGAACCAAGGAAAGAGCACCTTAGAGAAATACAAGCTTGGGGGAAGAGTTCCAGGTGACTCGGCCGAGTAAGTACCCTACTCGGCCGAGCTGCAAAGAATTGGAGAAAGGAGGCAAAAACGCGCTCTGGAAATCAAACTCGACTCGACCGAGTAGCAACCTACTCGATCAAGCTACAGTCAGAGCTGCAGAAAGCTGGAGGAACATGCAAAAGTGGCTCTGGAAATTAATTGCGACTCGACCGAGTAGCACCACACTCGGTCGAGCTACAGGCAGAGACCAAAAACGTCGAAAAAGAGCACTCTGTTTCTAATTCGACTCGACCGAGTAGCTACCCTACTCGGTCGAGCTACAGGGAGAGTCCTAAAAGTGCTAAAAAGACGCTCTGGAAATCTTAATGGACTCGACCGAATAGCTACCCTACTCGATCGAACTGCAGTGAGAGCAAAAGAGAGCTGAAAACAACACTCTGTTTCAATTCAGCTCGACCGAGCTGAGTAAACAGCTCGGCCGAGTACTAGGGCACAATTCCTGAGCTTAAATTCTCATATTTTATATCTCTTATTACTCGACTGAGTAGCTATTGCTCCTCGGCCTGAGCAACAACTTATGTAGCTGGGGCCCACATTTAATCCGAGCTCGATTGACTTATATTAATTCGAAACCTACTCGGTCAAACTCCTAATTCTAATCGAAATCAACTCCCCCCAAATCCAGAGTCCCCTAAACCCTAGCCCTACTCGGCCGACGCCGCCGGTGCCGCCGCACTCTGCTCGAGCGCCACCCGCCGCCGCCGCCCGGTTTGCCCCCCTCTCTCTCTTCCTCTCTCTCCTCCCATCTCTCTCTATCTCTCATTCCCCCCTGATGCCCTAGCTCCAGCGATCCACCGGAGCAGCGCCGACAACGCATCAGCCACCCTCCTCCCTTCCATCTCTCTCCCCACAATTCCCCCTTGCTCCGACGACTCGCCGGAGCTATGCGCGTGCGCCGCCCGAGCAGCCGCCCGAGCACACATCGTGCTCGGGCCGAACAGCCCCCACTACCCACCTTCTTCATTCCCCCCATCTCCCCCAAATCCGAATCATCCCCAACCCTAATTCTTTCAATATTAAACCCCAAACCCGATTGATTTTCTTAATTGCCTTCTAAAATCATTTTATTATCTTATTGCAGGTACACTTGGAGCTTCTTCGTGGATTCGAGGAGCTTGGTTTGGATCAGCTTGGGGGATAGCTTGGATTTGAGGCTTCGCATGTGCGCATTCCACTTTCGCTTTCGCAACTACGCTCGGTGTTGGTATACTATTTCCACACTCATTATTTTTATTACCATATCATCGTCGTTTGCCACTTCCGCACGATGCCTCCTCGCCTTAGGCCGAGGAATCCTCATCCGGCGAAGAGGAAGGCCACCACTAGTCCCTCCTCTTCTGGGCCAATACGACGCCCACGTCGTTCACCTTCACCCACACCCGAGCCGTACTTGGACGATTCGTCGTCCTCGTCCGACTCATCACGATCCACTACACCAGTGCCTCTAGCCATAGAGGCCCCACACACCACCCACACTACCACTCCACACATCCCCACTTCCGCTCCTCCATCCCGTCCAGTTTCTCCACCAGCCACCCTAAGGACGTATGATATCATCTTCAGGGACGACGCTCACCCGAGAGTTTCGTAGCCATGTCCCACCGCACCATCGTCCACATCCGCTTCGCTCACATCCCCACCCTCCAGTGCCTTGGACTCCTACAGGGTGTCCACAGGGTTTACCAGGTCATCGGTTTTGACCGCCTCCTCGCCATCACGCCCGCACATACACATGCCTCACCCTTGAGGCGTTGAGATCTATTGTTGTCACCCTAGCGGGTGATGGCATTAGCTTCCGGCTGCTTGACCGCAACGTAGTGGTCACGCACGCCATGATCCGCGCCCACTTCCACTTTTCCGCCATCCCCGACCACACCCTCGCCTTCTCCCCAGACTTCAAGCTCACCACGTTCGATGCCGAGCAGTTTTGTCATCGTGTCACTGGTCTACGAGGATATCGCCCTAGCAGGGCGAAATCCTCTTGTATCGTTCACCCGTCTCCGCTACGCCCAGCACCACATTGCCACCACACTCTTTTCCAGGCCAGAGGTCGGGACACTATCCCTGCCTGAGCTTTTCCATCTTATGGGGATGACTCGACTTCTGCGCTTCCACCCTGACGGTACCCTTCACCCCTTCCTACACTCCGACGCAGCGCACTGGCTATGTCATCACCTCCTCCAGACCGCCCATGTCGCCACCGATATCTGTTGTCATTACTGCACGTCTAGTGATTCCCACCGGGCCTACACACCTGAAGTTGGATGTACTTACACGCATATCCATCATCAGGCCGCACGTTGAGCGTCACTGGATTTACTTTCTAGGCGCCCATCGCGAGCAAAACCTCTACCTACCCGAAGCACCAGTCGCCGACGACATCGATGACTGGGTGCTCAGTTCTGATGAGGACGAGCCTGACATTGCTGCCCTCGTGGTAGCCCAGCCAGCCCATCCTACACATCCATCCCTACCTGGGAGCACTTCTGTTCCCACTTCTGTCAGTGCTCCCACCACCACCCCCACCCCCACCGTAGAGACCTCGGGGACTATCCACACCTTTACCCCGGAGGTCACTATCTCTGTCTCTGTCGTGCCCGGACCTGAGGGCACGGTTGACTCTGCTTCTCCTGATTTCACTTCTTCCACACGTTCGAAGCCAGCCAGTTCTTTCTCTTCCGAGCCTACCGATTCACCTATTTTGGAGCTCGTTGTTGCCAGCACACTTCCCGGACTTGTGGACCTCCTCACTTCCCTTCATACCACTCTAGGGTCCACAGTTTCTCTATCTGGCACCACTTCTGCATCAGCATCAACAGTTTTCTCTGAGATCGTCGTGGTGTCTGTCACCACTTCTGTTGCCACGACGTCTCCCATTTCTGATGATGATGATGCTTTTGTCTCTGCACCGGATCTCGGATCCATTCCACTCACATCTTCTTCAGCCGAGATCCCCGCTAGACCACCATCCTCTGACTTTCAGTTCAGACACCGGGTATCACTTTCACGTAGGCACCTTACGAGTGTGGTTTCTAGCCGTTCACGACCACCTCTTAGCTCCCGCACCACGGACGCACGTCTTTCTGCAATGGAGACCGAGGTTGTCACCCTGAGGAGTGCCTTTGACACCCTCGCGACCTCGCTCTCCTCTTTTTAGCAGTCCGTGGAGCGGGACCTCACTACCATTCTCGACATTCTTAGGCATCAGCGTGCGCCCACTATCATACTTGCACCAGCCCCTCCTCCCAGGCCAGACCCCGTCCCTTCAGTCCCTCCTGCACCGCTCACTGTGCCCCCACTCTCAGGCTTCTGCATGGCCTGTCACTTCTTCAGTTGAGTCGGTTGCATCGCAGTTGGAGACTTATGTTAGACACTCCAACGGTTACTCACCGGCCAACACACATGTCGAGCCTTCACCTTCTGTGCTTGATGTTCCTATCTCTAGTCCCAGCAGTCGGACCCATCATTATCCACTTAGGGTGTGCCGCTGCTTGATCCTTACACTATTTTTGCTCACGTCACCCCTTTTTCATTTTTGTGCACATCTGTTTCTTCGGGATCATGTCCTTGCATAGCTTGGGGGATAACCCTTTCTGCACCACCTGTATATTTTCCATCATTTTGCTTTTGCATATATCCACCTGCATCATGTCATCATTTGCATCATATGCTTACCTGTTCATATTTTTGCATCTTAGGCATTAGGTCATGCATCTACATCTGCATTTCTTCTTTTATTTGCATAGTTTCGCTTTTATTTTTCTTTATTTTCCTTTTATTTACCACCCATCCACCTTAGCCTCATTTTCCCTTCTTGCCAGTGTGTTCTTAGCAGCGAGGACACTAATGTGTTTAGCTTGGGGGATGAGCGCTATCGCTTTTATTTTCATTTTTTCACTTTCTTTCGTTTACACCTTTTTATTTTTATTTTTCACCACTTTTTCACCGTTTCATTTTTTAAGCATCATATTTTCCATGTTTGGTATACTTGCATGCTTGCTTTTATTTTATTTTCTCCGCCTTTCTTTTCCCCTTTTGCTAGATATATTCCGAATGATGGTATCTCTTTTAGCTTTAGTAGCTATCACGATGCTTATTATATTTGCCATGCTACTTAGAGTATTTAAGTGTCTTACTATTCATATGCTTGCATATATGTTCTGTTGACGATCTCTCTATATGAATGCATGAAATGAATTGAAACTGAATGTATGCATTAGTATTTAGTATGCCTATGTTGGATATGCACCAAGATTCACGCATCTTTAGAATATTTGAAGTATCTGCCTTGTTATCTTTTTCACTTCTTATTGCATGTCTGCTGTTATTATGTGCCTTACTGCATGACTTCATTATTCGTTGAAATGAATGAAAATATCCATGCTTGCTTATGAGTTTAGTTGGAGTATTATCTTATTCAACCATTATGCACATCTTATGAGTGAACCGAGTAATTATACTATTTCCTTCTCCACATATCTTATTATTCTCTACATGTCACTTGGGTTCACACCCTTTGCAGCTACTTATACCGCATCCACTTCCCAAAAACCCCAAAAAAAGTTAGCTTTAAAAGCCCCAAAAAGGAGCCAAAATATATGTATATCCTATTGCTCCTATAAAAAAGAGAGTTCAAAAAGAAAGAAAAATATTTCATATATCTTACTACTTGAAGCTACACAAATACTTGGGAAAAAGCCACAAAAATTCTTTTATTAATCCTTAGATGTGATGCATCAAGCTAAGCTTGTAGGGGTGAATCCATTTGATTATACGAGTAAGTACGCCATTAGAGTGGAGTTGTGCACATTTGGGGATATTTGATAATATGCTCAGACTTTGCGAAATATATTAGCTAAGGAGATTTTTCATGAATTGAAATGAATATATGAATGACATGATCCTTATTCTATTCTGCGTTGCATGCTTGGTATGACTCTTATATGCTTCATTTATTTCTATTGATTGAAAAGTGCATCGCCAACATCTTTATACTAAACTCTATGAATTGCATGATGTGGATATGAATTGATTGCATGAATTTAGAGAATCTCTTCCTTTGTTCTTAAATGCTTGCAAGTGATATGTTTAGCTAAGATATGAAATCCTTATTAGCATGTGATCTATTTTCGAAGTATTGTGATATGTTGCTATGGCTTGAGATCTGACCGAATACTCTAGCACTCCCTTCCATCTTCCATTCTTTTTCTATTTTTTATTTTTATCACCCGGTGAGCCTCGTATTCGTCTTCCTCGAGGACGAGTAAGAGGCAAGCTTGAGAGATTTTGATGTGTCCATATTTTACATGTTTTTATCGCATCATGTCATGTCATATTCGCCTCCAAACTCCATATTTTCATATATTATCGCGCTTCTAACGCCATATTCGAGTTTTGTATAGCTTTTTGGATTTTCAGGAGTTTTAGAACGAAATGTAGCTATTTTAAGACATGGACTCATCCGGCACGACCGAGACGTCATTGGCAAGGCTCCATGAGAGTTCGCCGAGGAATGGAAGAAGGTTGGAGGAGTGGAGGAGTGGAGAGAACAAGAGATGGCAAAGTTTAGTTCAGTTTCCCAGGTGACTCGACCGAGTAGCATCAGCTACTCGGCCGAGCTGACAAGCAGAAATCACACAGGAAACGGCCTTACCCTACTCGACCGAGCAGACATCCGACTCGATCCGAGTCGCACCAAACAGATGAAGATTTTGAGCTTTTCTCTAAGGCACCCAGCTCGACCGAGCAGTAAAGCAACTCGACCGAGCAGCTCACCTACTCGACCCGAGTCGTCAAGAAAAACAGCAGCATTTTCGAGGAAGTCTTGATCTACTGTAGCTCGACCGAATAGGGGGGCTACTCGACCGAGTAACCCATATTAGCCAGACGCAGAAGCAGCAGCAAGCGGAGCCTGAAGCCGACTCGACCTAGCAGGCTCTGCTACTCGGTTGAGTAGCGCGACGCGACCAGCCTAGTTGGTGGGCCCAAGTGCTAAGAATTTCTGAGATTTTTTGAGATTTCCACCCTATGTATTTAAACACGTTTTTAGCTCTATTTTCAGAGAGCTAGTTTAGAGAAACTTTTAGTTTAGTTTTAATTAGGTTTTTGGAGAGTTTGTGCCGTCGCTATTTTTGTGAAGCAAATCTTGGATTTTTATCGTTATTTTGCTCAAGGAATCTTATTTTCTTAATTCTCTTTGGATTGCTATTGCTCCACGACGCGTTGGTAACACTTTTCTAAGCTCTCTATTGATTTTTGATGTTTTCCATTGCTATGATGAATTCAATTGCATCTATTGAATCTTTTGTTGTTATTTCTATGATGCATGAGTAGTTACATCAATGGCGAATGGATTAGCACATGGATTTTAGGATTTAGATGCAAGGTTAGGATTTTTAGGTTGCGTTGGTGTAAAAGGAACGTATTTTGGTTGATCTTGCAAAGTTTGTAGGAGAACTCGTACTGAGATCATGCCCACGGTCGGTGGAATTGATTGACTTAAGAAGTATCTTATATGCTTAATTAGGGAGTTAGTGGATTCAATTGGGACTCGTGACCATGCCCGGCTCGTGTCTTGATGGAATCCACCGACGAACTATATTACTAATTGACGGCTACAGCCATTGCGTCAATGATTGCCACCAAAATACATCGAAGCTCTAACCCACGAGAGTGGCGTGAGCTGAGATCATTCTGTCCACGAAAGTGGCATGAATATTGTCGATCCTTAATGCACGTATCGTGTGCGCCTGTCGCGAGATCGGGGTTAATGCGATACGTCAGATTCATGGTGCTTATAGCCATGAATTCCACATCTTAGATGCGACAATCCCTAATAATGCCAATGCAATGTAAGAGTACTAACCAAGTATCGACATCCGACAATCCTAGCGGTGAGTCCTAAAGCCCTAGTCTTTATTAATTGTTCACAATACTAAACAAATAATCTCTCGAAACCGACTGCTACCTAAATTCTGAGACTTGAAAATAGCCCAAGACAATAACATCTTTATCTTCCCTGTGGGATCGATATCTTTTATACTATTACTTGACACCGTAAGCTTGCGTAAAGTGCCGGGAATTCGCATTTGGGATACATCTAGCACTTGGCGTTTGTGCCATTTCTAGGTGGCTTCTAGGTGTTAGTTTCGGGAGCATCAGAGATCAGAAAGACAGCATCATGCACCGGAAAGGTACTCACCCACTTTACATTATCTTTTGTTGACTGATAGTGGTGAGCCAGAATGTAATGTTGAGGCTATGCAGAGTGAACATTCGAGCAAGTGGGAGCTTGCTATGGAAGATGAAATGAATTCCTTAATGTCTAATAACACTTGGGAACTAGTTGAGCTCACAAAGGGTAAGAAGGCATTGCATAACAAGTGGGTTTACAGAATTAAAGAAGAGGTAGATGGAAGCAAGTGTTACAAGGCAAGGATTGTTGTGAAGGGTTTTCAGTAGAAACAAGTTATTGATTATACAGATATATTTTCTCTTGTTGTGAAGCTAACTACTATTAGATTAGTTTTAAGTATGGTTGCTGCGGAGAATTTATTATTAGAGCATATGGATGTGAAAACATCATTTCTTCATAGTGATCTTGAAGAAGACATATACATTAAGCAACCAAAAGGGTACTTGTCCGAAAGGTAACAGTGAGCTTGTGTGTAAGCTAAAGAGAGCTTGTATGGTTTGAAACAGGTTCCGAGGCAGTGGTATATGAAGTTTGATGGGTTCATGCATGAAATTGATTTTGTTAGATGTAATGCTGACCATTGTTGCTACTTCAAGAGGTTTGACAATGGATTTATCATTTTGCTATTATATGTTGCTGACATGTGATACGAACTAGGGCACAAAAATGGATAAAATGTGATTTTTATTTGCTAAAAGCTCGAAGACACAATAAAGATAACTGGATCTCTTGTTATAGAGTAGATCCACATCTCCTAACTTTTATAAGCAAAAGCCTAAACCTCTTCTAGATCTCTCTAGGAAATGATAGCCAAAACTCTCTCAAAATGTTCGATAATGAAAACTAGGGCCGGCTGGTCGCTTTTAACCTACTGTAGTGTGCACAATAATTCTCTTACAGCGTGTTGTGCGCATAGCAATTTTACTCCTTGGGCCTCCGTGGCTCGTGCACCTCATGCTTGCGCCTCCTCCTCTCGTAAGTAATAATCGTATCATTACTCCCCCCAAAATGCCACCTTGTCCTCAAGGTGGAAGTCTGAAAACTGCCTGAAGATTGTCTCGAATGGCTCCCACGTCGCCTCATGATCTGGTAGCCCACTCCACTGAATCAGCACATCCGAATATCTTGAACGAGTCTGGTGCACCCCCTGACTGCCTCTGGCTCTAGTAGTACCTTCATGTCCTCTGTTAATGTATGGGGCAGGGTTGCTGATGTTGAATGGTACCCAATCACCATCCACAACTGTGATACATGGAACAGTGAGTGTTTAACTGACGTAGGAGGTAGCCTCGGCCTGTAAGCACCTTCCCCACCCTACTCTCAATCTCGTAAGGGCCATAGTAACGCACTGCCAGCTTGGCGTTACGCCTCTGCACTACTGAATTCTGCCTGTAAGGATGCAGCTTCAAGTAGACCATGTCTCCCACCTCAAACTCCACATCCTTGTGGTTCTTATCCGCCTTACCCTTCATGATTTGCTGGACCCGCCTCAGATGTTGCTTCAACTCTTCCAGCACTCTGTCACGCTCCGTCAACTGCTGCTCCAACTCAGACATTGGTGTCCCTCCCCTCCTATATTGAACTAAGTGTAGAGGCTCTCTGCCATATAAGATCCTGAACGGAGTCATCTGTGCCGAGGAATGGTACGAGGTGTTGGACCAATATTCTGCCCAAGGCAGGCATGCCGCCCACTGCTTAGGTGCCCCAGATGCCCCAGATGCAAAGCATCGCAAGTAAGTCTCCACGCTCCTATTCACCACCTTCGTCTGCCCATCGGTCTGAGGATGGTAGGCTGTGCTCCGCCTGAGAGCGGTCCCCTGCAGTCGGAACATCTCCTTTCAAAAAGTGCTCATGAAGACTTTGTTCCTATCAGAGACAATAGAAGCCGGATACCCATGTAGCCTAATAACCTCCTTCAGAAATGCTGATGCAACCGTCGTCGTCATGTATGGATGTCACAGAGGCACGAAATGAGCATATTTGCTAAGGCGGTCCACCACAACAAAAATGATCGTGTAACCCTCAAACTTCGGCAGCCTATCAATAAAGTCCATCGAGATATCCTCCCACACCCTCTCTGGCAGTGCCAAAGGCTGTAAAAGTCTGGCGGGAACAGTCGCCTGATACTTGTGACGTTGGCAAATGTCACAACCTGCCACGAGCTGAGCCACACCCTTCCGCATACCCAGCCAATAAAGCTCTCGTCGCATCAGCCAGTACGGCGGGTACCCCCTGAATGTCCTCCCATTGCGCTGCTGTGAAACTCCCGAAAAAGTAGTGGAATGTACGACGATCTCCGTGGAATCACCAAACGCCCTCTGTACAGCAGCTTCCACCCCTCTACTGAGTAACCCAGGTAGTCACCCGAGCTCTGTGCCAACGCTTCCCGAATCCGCTGCAGTTCCTCATCGGCATCAATCTTACGTAAGAGTGAATCCCCACTAAGCACCAATGGCCCTGACATAGCCATAATCTGTACCCCCTCATCTCTGCAAGACAGTGCATCTGCCGCCTTGTTGTCTAAGCCGGACTTGTAGTGGATCTCGAACTTGTACCCGCTCAACTTAGACAACCATCGTTGGTGCTCCTCGGCCACCATGCGCTGCTCCAGTAAATACTTTAGACTCCGCTGATCTGTCCTCACGATAAATCCCCTACCAAGTAAGGTCGCCATTTCTGCACTGCGAGGATAATCGCCATCAGTTCTCTTTCATAAACAGACTTCAGCTGTGCTTTAGCTGACAACACCTGGCTGAAGTAAGCGATGAGCCTCTGCTCCTGCATCAAGACGACCCCCAATCCATATCCTAACGCATTCGACTCTACGATAAATGATTTGTTGAAATCAGGCAGTGCTAGAACTGGGACCGTCGTCATATCCCGCTTAAGGGCCTCAAATGCCATGATAGCCTCCTTCCCCAATTGAAGCTATCCTTCTTCAATTGCTCTGCCAGTGGCCATGCAATGGTACCATACCCACTAACAAATCTCCGATAATAACTTATCAGTCCAAGGAATCCTCGCAAAGTCCTAGGTCGAGGCCAATCCAACATAGTGGCAATCTTCCCTCGAGCTGCAGCCAGCCCCTCAGCGGACACAATATGTCCCAAATACTCCACCTGAGCCTGACCGAAAAGGCACTTCTTTCGGTTCGCATGCAACTAATGCCTCTGTAGCTCCTTCATCACCACCTCCAAGTGCTCTACATGCTCTTGCAGGGATCTACTGTAGACCAGAATGTCGTCAAAGAAAACAAGCACGAACCTCTGCAGGTAGGGCCGGAACACCCTATTCATCAGGGACTGGAAGGTGGCGGGGGCATTAGTCAAGCCAAATGTCATGACCAGGAACTCATAATGGCCCTCGTGAGTCCTGAAGGCCGTCTTCTGCACGTCCTCTGCCTTCATGCGTATCTGGTGGTAACCAGACTTCAAATCCAGTTTAGAGAACATTGCAGTGTTGAGTATTGGTGTTTCATACCAATCTTATTTTGATGATGATCACAACATTATGTTGTTGCTAATGAATCTCATGTTTTAGTCTCTCAGTTTATTTCAAGGATATCTTTCTTAGAGACTAATCACTTGGTGTAAGGATTGACATCATGTGAAGAAGAGCCAAAGTTTGGACTCAAGGAGTGCCAAAGCTTGGAGATGATGGAGAGCAATCAAGGCATCAAGATTGAAGACTTAGACTCTTATGAAAGCATTGTAATCCATGTAATCCATTGTAATCCATGAAAGCATTGTAATCCAATAGGTTCACTCTTTCGGTCAGTCGTCTGTTGAGGGAAACACAGCCGACTGGGTGATTTCCAGTCGCCTGTAGATCCTTCTACAGTCGCCTGATTTGCACAGCTCAAGTCAATATTTCAATTGACTCAAACTTGAGCTTTAGGCACAGTCGCCTGTCGATCAGATTTTCAGTCGCATGTATATTTACAGTCGCCTGATATTTGGCCACCAGTCGCCTGTCTAGCGTAAGTGCAATCTCTGCATCTCTCTGTCTTCTCTCCATACTTTACAGTAGTCGACTGATGAAGAATGTTCAGTCGCCTGACTATTTGACAGTCGACTGTTGTTTTAACATCAGTCGCCTGTGCGAAGAATTGGAGAAAGAGTGCAGCTCTCTATTTCGTTCCATCCCCTGCAGCAGTCGTCTGCTGAAGGATTAACAAGCGCCTGTCATGTTTGTCAGTCGACTGTATTGACTTCGTCAGTCGACTGTCCTGGCTCAGATTATAGCCGTTGGATATTTTCTAGCCGTTGATCAGTCGACTGTCTTATGATCATCAGTCGACTGTTCCTGTCGTTTTCACCCAGTTTCTAGCCGTTGCAGATTTGATTATTTGGCTGTTACTTTGGGTTTTTGGGCTTGATATAGGATTCCTATATATATGAGTGTGTTGTCTATGCTTAAACTTCTTGATTGATTCTTGATTACTCTTGATTCTATTGAAAATCTCAAGAGATCTTTAAGCCACTCTCAAGCTCCCTCATTTCCCTTCTTTGAGCATTCATCTTCCTTCATGCATTGAAGTCCAGCTCAAGGGAAATCATCCAAGTGCTCTCAAGCATATTCCAACACTTGGAGATCCTCTTCCATGCCTTGCATTCATTTATGAGTAAGCATCTCAAGGCATAGGTAAGAGTATTTACTTTACAGGGTGTAATTTGTTTTCCTATTTCTCTTTGTGGGATTAGGACTCTCTTTGTGGGAGTTTCTCTCTTTGTGGGAGGTTGTCTCTTTGTGGGACTAGGGAATTCTCTTTGTGGGAATTAACTCTCTTTGTGGGAGTTCTAGTGTCCTAGTGTAGGGCTAACCCTAATTCTCTGAGTGTGAGTTAGTGATTCTTTGTGTGGGAGTCTTGATCCTTGTGTAGTATTGGTTGGGTCCTTGTGTATGGCATAAATCCTCTTTGTGGGGTATCTCCTTGTGAGATTTGTATTCACTTCTCTGTGTGGGAATATAGTGAATATTGGTGTGACTGGATGTACCCAAGTTTGGGGAACCAGGGTAAATCTTTGTGTTTGCGTTTGGATTGATTGTGCCATTTAATCCCTCTTGCATTTATAATTCCGCATTTGCAAGTTAAATTTTATTTGGACAATTTTATTGCCATTACACTATTCACCCCCCTCTAGTGTGTGTTGTTAGTATTGCAAGGGTTAGACGATCCCTACATGCAGCTCCATGCAGCTCGTCTAACACCTTGTCTATCACCGAAATAGGAAACTTGTCTGGTACAGTTTTCTTATTCAGGGCCCAGTAGTCGACACAGAAGCGCCAGCTCCCATCCTTCTTCTTTACCAATAACACCGGGCTCGAAAATGGGCTAACACTGGGCTGTATGATGCCTGCCTGCAACATCTCCTCCACTAGCCTCTCAATCTCGTCCATCTGCACCTGTGGGTACCGATAAGGACGCACACTAATAGGAGACACTCCCTCCTTCAGAATGATGGAGTGCTCGTGATCTCGCGGTGGTGGAAGACCACTAGGGGACTGAAACACCTCATCATAACTGCTCAACACCTGCTCCACGTCTCCAGGCACCTCTGTCGTGCCAGCTGCATCCTCCATCGCCAATCCATGAAGCTCCACTAAGAATCCTCACCCCTCCATCTGAAGGGTCCTAGCCATGGTCATATATGATACTGAGGAACAACATAGGCTCGGGTCCCCAGCAACACCACCTTCCTCCCCTTGACTTGGAACTCCATTCTTAGCAGCTTCCAATTGAATTTAGTTTCTCCCAACGTCTGAAGCCATTGCATCCCCAAGATCAGATCTACATTACCCAAGGCTAAGGGCAGGAAGTCTCCAGTCACCAATACCCCCTGAATGGACACTGTCAGATCTCTGTATATGCCTCTACTCTGCTCCACCTTGCCATTCCCCAACATAACTCCAATCCTTCCATACTAGCGAGGTGTAGCCCCTGCTTCTCAATCACCTGAAGGGACACAAAGTTGTGTGCAGTCCGACTGTCAATAAGGATAACCACATCCAAGTCTCGAACCCTGCCTGCTAACTTCATGGTGTGCACCCGAGTGAATCCTGCTATCGAGCTGAGCGAAACCTCAGCTGCCTCCAAAAGTAGGGGCTCACCCTCTACCTCTCCCTCAGCCTCCAGCTCTACAACCTCCTCTTCTTCTACCTCCCCCTCAAATACTTCGCACACCTGAATAGCATGGTTGCGACATTTGTGGCCCGGAGTGAACCTCTCGTCGCATTTAAAACACGGCCCCTTTGTCCGCCTATCCCGCATCTCAGCCTCTGTCATCCTCTTGTAAGGTCCCGCCGGTCTCACCTCGCCGGCTCTTCCCCCACTAGCGGGGGTACCTCCAGACGCTCCCTGCTGCCCTCCTGTCACGGCCTGGGGACGAGTATAATTACCTCCCGAAGCCCCTCTGGTACGGCGATCCTCGATCAATCTATCATCCACAAACTGTGCCAAATCCATCTGCTCCAATAACCCTCTGGGCTTATGGGTCCGAAGTTCTGCCTTAATAGCAGGCTTCAACCCATCCAAGAAAAATCCCTCCATAGACTCCGCAGGCATCCCGCGCACCCTGCCCGCAAGCACCTCAAACTGCTTAATATAGTCACGCACAGACCCAACTGTTTGATGGCATGCAGCTGCTCGTACACACATCCCCCTTGTGCCTCCCTGAAACGGTGCAACAAGGTCTCCTTAAATTCCTCCCAAGCCCTCGCAGGTTTCTCCTGCTCCATCCATCTGTACCATGATAAGGCCTCCCCCTCCAGGCATATTCCAATAGCCCTCAGCTTCTTTGCCTCCGTCAGCCTTGTCATCTCAAAATATCTTTCTGCCTTGTAAATCCACCCAGATGCGTCACTACCTTCGAAGATGGGCATCTTCAGCTTCCGTATCCTCTCATCAGCACGGGGATCCCCTCCTGCATAACAATCCTGACGCCGCTGTCTGTGGGGATCTGCAAATCTGGCCTTCTCATTGGTTAATCGCCCCACATCCCTCCATTCGCACCTGTCGATGTCGTCAACACCCCCTTCGCCATCCTCATGGTAGCGCGCGTTCTCCTCATACTCCGACTCTTGTCCTCGGCCCCTGCCATTTACCAGATCAGCCCCCGGTATCCACGATGCTCTCCGAACTCAAAATCAGCAACCCGGAAGTCGTCTCCTCCATCTCGACGAAGCCACGTGCCCTGCTCATGCTCCAAATGCTCGCCAAAATCCTCCAGGCCTCCAACGAAGCCCGTCGCACCTTCAACAGGGCCCAGCGATCAGCTGGGGCCTCCCCTTCTCTCGGGCGGCCCACCTGGGGCCCGCGAGGGCCCTGGCGGGTTCGCCCAGGGCCGCCGGTGCCCTGGCAGTTTGTCAGGGCCTCGCGATGGTCCTGGGCGAACCCGCCAGGGCCTTGCGGGGGTCCTGGCGATTCGCCGGGCCCCCGCCGGTGGCCTGGCGGTGCGCCAAGGCCGGTGGAATGCCCTGGCGCAACCTCCAGGCCTCCGTTCTTCCCCGTCCGTACACGCGCGCGTCGTCTTGTGCTCCGTTGTGTTGATGTGTCTTGACGCCAAGCATGATGACGTGGTTTTCCTCGTCGGAGAGCAATCCCTCTTCCAAGATATCCCCATCCTTCAAGATCTCGTGATACCCTTTGTCTTTCGTGGTTGGATGAGCCCTCGAAGCCAGATCTGATTGCTGATTCAGATCTGAAGTAGATGACGATGGATCTCGTTGCAAAAAAGCCCTCAAGATCTCCTTTGTACCTTCCGCAATCGCTTCCTTGAATTCCTTCATCTCCAACTTGGTCGTCTCCCATAAAGATCTAAAATCCTCCTTCAAATCAGCCATCAATCCTTCAATCTCCTTCTTTCTTTCCGCGGTCTCGGCTACGATCTTCTCTTCCAACGCCTCGATCCTTTCCATCTGCCTTGTACTTGCCATGGATCTAACGCTCTGATACTAAAATGATACAAACTAGGGCACAAAAGTGGATTAAATGGGATTTTTATTTGATAAAAGCTCGAAGACACAATAAAATAATTGGATCTCTTGTTATAGAGTAGATCCCCCTCTCCTAACTTTTATAAGCAAAAGCCTAAACCTCTTCTAGATCTCTCTCTAGGAAATGATAGCCAAAACTCTCTCAAAATGTTCAATAATGAAAACTATGGCCGGCTGGCCGCTTTTAACCTACTGTAGTGTGCACATCATTTCTCTTCCAGCTTGTTGTGTGCATGGCAATTTTAGTCCTTGGGCCTCTGTGGCTCGTGCACCTCATGCTTGCACCTCCTCTCGTAAGTAATAATCGTATCAACATGTTGATAGCATGTTCTTGTGCGCAAGAAGTGAATAAGTTGAAGAAGGAATTGTCTGAACGGTTTGCTATGAATGATCTTGGAGAGGCTCAACAGATCCTAGTTATGCGGATTAATCGAGATAAGGTGTCATGTAAGTTGTATCTTTCGCAAGCTGAATATATCGAAATAGTTTTGAAGAGGTTCAGTATGCAAGATGCAAAGCCAGTGAGTACTCCCTTGGGTAGCCAATTTAGGCTATCTAAAAAGGAGTCACCTAGTAGTGATTCAGAGCATGCCTATATGAAAAAGACCACCTATGCTTCAGCAATTGGTAGTATTATGTATGCTATGGTGTGTACTAGACCAGATATTGCGCATGCAGTGGGAGTTGAGCATATATACGAGCAATCCGGATAAGCAGCATTATGAAGCAGTGAAATGGATCATTAAGTACTTGCGAGGTACCACAGAGAGGGCATTGTGTTTCGAATGTAAGAATGTGAAACAAAATGGGTACGTTGATGCTGATTTGGCAAGTGATCTTGATAAGAGAAAGAGTACGACCGGGTATATGTTTACATTGGGTGGTACATCGATTTCTTGGGCTTCAAAGTTGCAGAAGATCATGGCTTTGTCTAATACAGAAGCGAAGTATGTAGCTGTGACCGAGGCTAGTAAAGAGATGGTATGGTTGCAGAATTTCTTGTGTGAATTGGGAAAAGGGCAGAAGAATATTATTCTCTACAGAGATAGTCAAAGTGCTATTTTCTTAGATAAGAATCCATCTTTTCATTCGAGAGCGAAGCGCATTGAGTTGAAGTATCATTACATTCGACATCTCTTGAAAGAGAGGACATTGCATCTAGTGAAGATTCGAGGAAGTGAGAATCCTGCTGATATGTTGACTAAGGTTGTGGCCTTAGAGAAGTTAAAGCTATGCATGGCTTCAACTGGCCTTGGAGCTTGAGAAATTCGAGGCTTGGTGCTGCCGTTGTTTATGGGTTATTTATTGTTGAGAAGATGAAGAGATGATTGCCTATGAGTTCAGTCTCCAAGTGGGAGATTGTTGGGTTGTGGAGTTGAAGTACTGTACACCCTTCCACAATTGTCGGTGATCCAATTTTTTGCGGGTATTTTTGGTAGTTTACGTAAATTTGGAATTAGGGTTGCATCCATAATACTATAAATAGCCCACTTTTGTGTAATTGCAATGATCATTGCAAATAGTGAAAAAAAATCCTGGCTTGGCCCCCCCCCCCCCCCCCCCCCCAACAAGATGTAGTCTTTTGACGAACTGGGTAAACAATCTAGAGTCTTTTATCATTTTTCACTTGTTTGTTCTTTCATCATCGTAATATTTCGTAACAAATTTTTCTTAAAACTTAATCTTCTCATGCATCAACTGATTGATAAGTTTTGAGCACAACATATATCTAGATGCACAACACATGCTGACATAAAATAAAGAAAATAGAAGCAATAATTAAAGAAGGCTCTAGAAACCCATTAAGTTTATGTGCTTAACATGCGTATATCTTTAAAATAAACTAAATAAACTAAAAAACTAAAAATGACCCTCTTTTGGTTGGATCTTCAACATGGTCTTGCTCTTCTCCGACTTTAAAGCACTTGATGCATCTTTATCATCTATCGGTATCTCTCTGTTCCATATGCGGGAGTGTGATTCTGTGCAGACCACATTGTCAAAATATGCAGAGGGTGTGGCCTCCACATATGACCATATGTAGACAAATGCTGTGAAGGCAAGGCATTCGTGTCGTACTGAAACTATTTCTAGGTAAATAAGTTTGATAAGAAAAATAAATGATTGACATACAAGGATGTAGATAAAGATATAGATGCTATTTTGCACAATCACGACACCCCAACACAGACCCGACACATTTACATGGGAACAATACTAAAAAGACATGGGACAAGTGTGTCCACCACGCATATCCAATATGTTTCAGATATGACACGATTTTATGATAAGAGTATCCATGCCACGTAGGAGATATGTGGCTTTAATCTAGCATAGTAAGAATTGTATCGTATAGTCCTAAATATGGATCATAGTTACTCTAAGAATCACTAGTAGCAGAAAGCAGACTTGATATGCACCCCCCAAAAAGAATAAAAAGAAAATTAAAATGATTCTACCTGAAATGACTGCACTTTCTGCAGGTTCGACACAAATAACCTTTACATCCGGGTTTTTCTCCTTTAGATACTTCCCTGCACCAGATAATGTACCTCCTGACCCAGAACCGCATACAAGAATGCCCACTCTGCCTGCGGTGTCTTTCCATATTTCAGGTCCTAAAATTAAACTGCATGCTGATTAACACCTGATTTAATGAAGAAATATAATTGACTAGAGAATAAGTAGGAGCGATGCTTGACAGCAAATGCAGATAGATATTTAATTCTACCAGAATAGAAAGCTGTTGAAAATGGAAACAATTACATAATGATCCTATAGAAAACTAGTTATTCCTTTATCATCGACTTGAAAATGCAACATACACCTTCGTACCATTCTACAAGTGAAAAACTGATAATATTTGAGAGCTTACACTTTCTGCATTCAGATTCATTTGTACACTTTCATATAAGTTAAAATTTCTCTCTTTTAAGACACCATTTTATAGGATTCCTATAATACCCTAATTTTTTTGCAGTACATGTTGGAATGCAACACTTGTGCTGTTGTATCTGGTCCATCATAAGCAGTGTTGTAAATAGCGGATGCACATATGTAGCGCTAGACATTTTGCTTGCAGAAGCACTTGTAGAATGGTAACTAAGGTGAAATGTAGGAGTGTGAATTTTCACTTGAAAAATGCGACATACATTTCACTAAAATCCCCACACTAGTCGGAGTCTCTTGCTAGAATTGAAGCACTCGCCGCAGTTGCCGCTCAGCATCGCTCAACCCTAGCACCAGCTAAGTTAGAAATTAAGAGCTAAGATTGGTCGATGTAGTATTTGGTTTTCAATTGTTTCATCATCATCATCATCTCAACCCGCATCTTAAAAATTGGGATCAATTTCATGGACTCAATAGAAAGAATATCATATTGTGATGGATTGTGATGTCAGTTACTCGTTTTCCATGCATTACTATCTAAAGCTTTCTCTTTTGTCAAATATAGATTTTTCATATCCCTTTTATCACTTCTATCCATATCTTTTTCGATTTACATCTCTTTCGCTTAATCTTAACATTCATATGTTCAATCTTTCTAATGGAAGCATCAATACTTCTCAACGTGCATGGCCAAACCATCTCAAGGATGTTCTCTAATCTTATCCTCTATACGAACCAAGCCTACCTTCGCTCAGATATCCTTGTTTCTTAGATTATACTTTCTAATTTTTTTGTATATCCATTGCAACATTCGCATCTTTGCCACACCTAAACTCTGTTTCATACTTCTTGATGTAACACAACACTCTGTACTATATAACAAAGCTGGTCTAATCACCGTTATATAAAATTTATCATTTAACCGTAATGATACATGTCGATCTCATAACACTCCTATTACGGCTCTTCCCTTCAACAATCGTTTTAATTCTATGATCAATATCTTTCTTAATCCATACATTCTCTTAAATAGCTGATCCAATATACTTAAAATACTTACTTACAGATATACTTCCTCATTCAGCTTCATCACATTATGATCTTCATGTTTCACTCACTAACCTTACATTTCATGTACTTGATCTTGTTCCTGCTAAATTTGAAATCTCAAGTCATCAATGTCGGTCTTTATTAATCTGACTTCACATTTACAACATTTTGGTTTCAGCTATCAAAATAATATCGTCTGCAAATACCATACGCAAATGCATCTCATCTTAAATATGCCTAGTGAGCTAATTCATCACTATATCAAAAGGGAGTGAACTCAGAGTTGAGCCTTGATGTAACCAAATGATGATAAAAAAAGTGATTTGTTATTCCTTCATAAATCTTCATATTAGTGATTGCACCCTGATTCATGTCTTGAATTAGAATAATGTACTTTAGAGGGATCTTATTCTTCAGAAGGTCCCACCATGAAATCTCTCTAGGGAACTCAATCGTAGGCTTTCTTCTTATCAATAAAGATCATATATAAATCTATTTCACTTACTCTATATTTCTTCTTCATCTGCCTGATGTGATGGATTGTCTTTGTTGTCGAACATCCCAGCATAAAACTAAATTGATTTTGTAATATGTTGACATTCTTTCTTAACATAAACTCGATCACTCTCTCACAGTTTTATGGTATGACACATTAACTTGATTCCATGATAGTTAAAGCAACTTTGTATATCACCTTTATTTTTACATAAAGGTACCAACGTGCTACTCCACTCCTTTAGTATTCTATTTAATTTCTAAATTTTGTTAAACAGCTTTACAAATCATATAACTATATCTCATTTGAATTTCCATACCTCAATAGGAATCTCATCCGGCCCAAATGTTTTTCTTGATTTCATTCCCTTTAAAACTTCTCTCACCACCCATTCTCCGATTCTTCGCATAAAATTATGATTTAGCGTTTCTGAGGAAACCTTACTATCTCTTATATCTTAGGTAAGATTTTCATTAAAGACTTTGTCAAAATACTCTCTCATCATATCTTTGATCTTCGCATCTTTAACCAAAAAAAATTAGTTTTCATTTTAATGCACTTAACTGTGCATGATAGAGATCGAATTTAAATTTCAGATGGAGTTCTTATTTTTAGATTTTATATGTAAGATGAAAACATAGTTTGAGTCCTTCGAGTTTTCTAGTTGTTTAAAGTCTTTGAGTTATTTTATTTAGAATAGAGTTTGAGTCTATTTAAGTCTTTTATTTACTGGGAGTTACTTTGTGAACCCACTGTTTTACTCCATACACATACCACTTACTTACAAAGTTGCTATTCCACCCATGCACATACCGTTTATTTACAAGTTTGCCATTAGAATTGCTCACAGGACACACCAATTTACCAATTTCCGAAAACGCCCATACGTCTGTGGGCGGTGAGCAGTTGGGGGGAGCGGTTGTCGCCGGAGATCTCTATAACCCAAAATCGAGGGTATGAATGAGATAGCTAATGTGAGTTTTATATTTATACCGCAAGCGCACGATGTTGTAGCTTACGGGTCAAACACAGTGATGTGTTTTAGGTTATAGTTAGCTACGTAGATATTTATGAAAGGGAAAAATAAGATAAAAGAAAAGCTCTAGGGCTAGGTATTCCCTCTACTGCGGGTTGAATATGGAAATGAACTCATTTTTCTAGTTATTGAATTAATCGTAGGGTGAGATTGTTGCACATGATGTGGACACATATCCCCTACTGTCGTAGCGAATTATAGTACTACATATCGTATAGCAAAACCAACTGTCGTTGCGAATCGACACATGACAAGGCATGACGCACAACAATAAATCACAACCTTCCTTCATGCCACTATAGTGGATAGAAGTTAGGTCATTACCTAGAGGCTCTAATCTAGGCCCAACTGTCATTGTAACATAGATAGTATGGATCAATAAAGAGTGAATGATGACCCTAGATAAAACCACAACTATCGTTGGCAGTTAGATCTAATTATCCATATAGGAGAAACCCAATATTTATTGATAATAGAATCATCCAAGGCAAAACCATAATTGATAATTCAAAAACTAAACTAAACAATTCAATCCATACTCAAACCACAATAGAGTTCAACCCATGCCCTAAATAAAAACTACTCCATATACTTCAAAGAAATCATGAAAAAGAGAGCATAAGAACAAATAGAAAATATAAGAAACGAAGAAAATACTTATCTCTCAAAATTCGCAATCCAAAGATCTTCAATTGATACAAGTTTGCTTCGGAGTAAAGAAAAAACAAATAAAACCTAATCTACTCCTAAACTAATTGATGTGTAAGAATTAGGAAAGACAGAAGAATCCCCCTCAAGAATGGCGCACAAAAAGTATATACCAACCCTAAGAGCCCTAGCAGAGTCGGGTAAAAACCTGACCCAATAGTCCCTACACGACCGTGTCAAGCGAACGACACAGTCGTGTGACCTCAATGCGTAACATGGCATCTTTGTTGCTTCAGAATGACACGGTCGTGTCGGGGGCGACATGACTACGTCACTAAAATTTCCAGCAAGGCTTTCGTTCTGTCGTTTCTGCCAAGACAGTCATACGGACGTGTCAGTGATGACACTGTCATGTAACATCTCTTCATCATAGGTCTTCAGCGACTCACACGATCGTGTGCTCGGCCGTGTCAACTCTTCTATGTCGCGCTCCCTCACACGACCGTGTGTGGTCGTATGGCTGCTTCTAATCATTGTTGTTGCCAGTGTCTTGCACACGGACGTGTAATAGCACACACGATCGTGTATGGTCTAGTTCCCTTCAAATCTTATTTATTTTGATTCATTTGCTTCGCCTCGTTTTGTCTATTTACTTCTTAACTCAAATTAGCTCTAATCGGCTTGTTTTCAACCTGAAATGCACATAAATATCCCGAGTGAAAATAAACAAAAAGTGGACGAAAAGATATGAAAAATGTGATTTTATGATATGGCATGCATGGACAACCTATACTAAAAATGTGTAAAATAAACACTCGTCAATGGCTTCTAGAATCGAGGGTTTCTTGTTTGTGGCACCGAAGATCTCTGTGACGTGCTCCACTTTACAGTTTGGGTTATAAGAAGCTATTATCAGTAGTTGCTTCCAACCACTCTCTGGCGGTGCCTCGCGATACTCAACCCGGTGAACTCCAACTCCAAGCCCAGCCGTCGGCCTTCTAAGGCAATAGGAAACAACGATGCTGTCGCACGCTGCGACAAGGTGACGATGTAGTTGGAACAGAGTCACGTGACCAAAATCGATTCGATGACCGCTACGGCAGCGAGACAGCGATCAATAGAGAGAAGAATTAAAACCCTAGATTTTGGTGAAGCTAGGGTTTCGGGCAAAGTTTGCATCTTTTGAGGAGGGAACTATTATGGTTTTTGAAGGTGTAAACTATAAACTCATCGCCATGGAAAAAGAGACGAGAATGAAGACGTTTGCTGGCCGTCAAACTCAACATTTCTGGTTGAGGGATCGGTTTCTTTCCACATGCAGAAAGGAGGGTAAAAGAGGAAAATATTTGAGAAAGTTTGAATGGCAAACTTGTAAATAAGTAGGATGTATGTGGAGTAAAATGGTGGATTCGCAAAGTAACTTCCTTATTTATTTTGAGTCTTTTATTTATTTTACAGTTTTAATTCTATATTAGATGTGCTTTTTGAAACCCAAGTTGTAAGCTTATATGAATGCCTCAAACTTATTTGTTTTTATATATCAATGAAGAGGATAGAAATTTTGGTGTAAATTTTTAGTTTCTCCGTAAAAATCAAATCTTTTACATTGGTGTGTGAAAATAGGCTTGGTTGTCTGGTCGAGAAGTCCGAAAAATCTCTGCATGCGAGATGTATGCGTCAGTGATCGTTAGATTTTTAGGGTGCAAGGCCCAAAAAATTATCCAATCCCTAATTTTCTTCTTCCTTAAATCTCAACACGTCCCCTCCCGCTTACATATTTATCACTATATTAACTATTAAGGCTCTGATACAGCGTAGTGTGTCACATAGGAAAGGGCACTCCAGTGAAATTTCTATGTAAGTTCATGATCATAAGAGTCATAAAATATATGGTTGTCACATGCCTATTACACAACCCTCATCCTTTATGCAGGCTTATTACCACAGTTTTGAAAGGCTGTAAAGACTTATGCCTTGAGGCGCGCCTCAGGGCGAGGTGCACCCTCAGCGCCCTGAGGCGTGCCTCCGGAGGCGGCCATTCACCGGAAGCGCAAAAAGGCGAGGGTGAGGCGTAAAAGGCGTCGACGACAAATATATAACGCAGGCTGCAGCGAAGCGATGTTCGGCTAGGGCACGCATTACGCCTTGAGGCTTATGCCTCGCCTCGCGGACCTAAAAACGCCTCGCGTCGCGCCTTCGCGTTTTAAAACTTTGTTATTACCGATAGTGAAAACACAAGCTGAGTTGGTTTCAATTTTTTCTTTTTCTAAAATACTGTAGCATTGGTAAACCAATTATATTATAGCAAAGGGTTGCACACTTTTTTTAAAAAACTCAGTGTTACAAAGATTTTTGCATGACACCTCACAGTATGCATAGGGCCAAGGCTATGCTTTGTATCATGTCTTTCGCACTATGGAGTGCTTTTTTTCAAACAATGATCATAAGTTACAGATTATTTGAATCAGTTCAGAGTTCACAAAATATATTGCTGTAGCAGAGGCACTAGTTCCGCGGATATGCTACATAAAAAGGCAAATCTTCCATAAGCGATCAAAGTAAAATTACTTCCCACTTGACAAAGAAAAA
Organism: Scilla litardierei; assembly: GCA_030789695.1. Taxonomy (NCBI): domain Eukaryota; kingdom Viridiplantae; phylum Streptophyta; class Magnoliopsida; order Asparagales; family Asparagaceae; genus Scilla; species Scilla litardierei. The sequence goes on from CM061141.1 coordinate 304,133,378, forward strand.
GGGAACTACAGAAGAACAAAGGAATCTTTACACTACAAAGAGTGCAGATCATGTTGGCTCATAAATATGACAAAAGTTTAGAAATCTAAAAATTGGTCATTATGACAAAGAAATGTTGTCCATGCTGCATGACGAACAATGGAAACCAGTTTTGAAGCAATACCTGTACTCATAAAGTGTGCTTTTGGATTTGCTGGATTAGCAAACTGATCGAGAACATGGATGTTTGGGTTATTTACTTTCATCTGCTCCACCCTTTCAATCTGTCCTTGAAACCCAAGTGCAGGATCTGTGGCAAAATACTTTGTACAGATAAAGTTGAATGAAAATGCAATGATTCTAAATACTAAAAAAGAAACAAAATTAATTCAACTATTAAGTGTAACTTGAATATAATGCCTACAGACAAGGTATGGACAATCTCTCTTAGAGAGACTTGAGATCCCCATGAAAATACATGATATATGCCGCTAACAATTGTGTTCACCAGGGGCTGATTTCTTACTACTTTTTTGTCTGGAACAGACAAAACTGAAAGAGTACTTGCAAACCAAAATGTTTATACTAATATTCCATTCCTAGGCTGAAACTACAAAGCTGGTTAGTGAAGACGTCAGAGCTGACTGTCTCTTCTCCCGGTATTTCAAGTGCTTAGGGAAGTAAGTCAAACCAAAACAGAAGTAAGTGGAATATGCCAGAAGGAATAAATGAGCTGCTTTTGTGTGAACTTTGAGCTTAGGTAAAAAAAATGAATTACATTGAAACTTGAACAATCATAAACCCTGCTCAAAGAGATGACAGAGACTTGTTTCTTTCACTTAATGTGGATGATCTTATTCGAATAACTGCAATTGTATTGGGTACATTTCATTTGCATGGACAATATTATGCTTGGTCACATCATGTTATATATTGCTGGGAATATCCTAAAATAAATGTATAATCAGATATATCTGATAAGTATCCATGTTAAAAAATTAAAAAGATTTTGTTAATGTGTGTCACATGTGCCCCATGGGTGGGAGGGGAATGGGGGTGTTGTCAGCTTAATTTTTAGATGTAGTTACAGTTGATTTCTATAGTTTGACTTTTCAATAATAACCAAACTAACTGGGGTTTTAGTAAAGCATACTATATTTCGGTAAAGCATACCATACTTCAGTATAATGTATTTTCCATGTAGTGAAATATAAAAAAGGAAGAAAGAAACGACACAATAACATCGATATGGTGAAATATAATATATTTCAGGAAAGCATACTATATTTCGGTGTAACATATATATTTCAGGAAAGCATACTATATTTCGGTGTAACGTATTTTCCATGTAGTTGTAAAGTTCAGTGAGAATATCATACTTCAATATAGTAAATTGGCAAAGACAGTGATATTCATACTCTTACAATTAACATTACATGGTATTAGTGCATGGGGATGCTGCAAGCATTTTTACATTACTCTGCCATCCTATATCTGAGTATTCCGCTAGACACTATATTACTCTGACCATATGAATCGATGTTTCGTTGCGTCCATATCGATGCACTATAGAAGCGTGTTTTTTAACTTCCAACGATGATTTTACTTTGGATCAATGTCTAGTGGATTTTCTTGTTAACAGTTTATTTGTCATTCTAGTTAGTATATATGTGTTTTACTTTTGTTATGGTTTAATATTTATTAGACAATATGGATATCTTACAATAATTTTATGTATCTAACCATGTTTATGCATTGACGTGTATTCCTGTGATGATGTATCTTAATTCCTAGAGTTTACCGCATCATTGTGTTCATTGTGTATTCTATCACAGTACCTGTGTTCAGAGTAACATGCGTACGCAACTTAGACTTTAAGAATTGAACAAACATATGGTAAGTGTGACAAATAATTTGGAATGTCAAGTGGGAAAGGAACAGAACATAGCATCTTAATTTGTGAAACTCCAGAGTAACACACAACCCCAATTCTTCACTCACCAGCCAACTACACCCACACCCACCCACCCACACAAGCTGGAAAGTCAAATGGGAAGTTTTTGATACTAATTTATTTTTGTGAGTTATACATATGCATTTTGGTGGTTTTATAATTGTTAAAATGAATGTGTGCACTGTTATGTAAATATACGGGCCCATATGCTAATTGTATTCACGTAAAGGATTGTATGCCAAATATCAAAACAAAATATGCTAATAAATCAAGAAACAAAATCTAGGTTTAGTTCAGTGATTTTACTTATCGTTTTCAGATTTTTGAATCTCCTTCCACCTGTGGATACCAAAAACTACATGGCAACATAGCTGCCAAAGCCATGTGCGATTAGAACATCCCTAGTTGGAAAGTAGAGTGCAAAGTCAAGGATATAAATGGAAATTTATGTTTCGAGCTATCAGCTTAAGCTTTTGGGTTATATTGCATCTCATGCATAGTATGCCTTCACTACTATGTCTTCTCGAGTGGCCTAATTTGTAACAATAAATTGGTATCAAATCCTGATTGTGGCCAAAGAGGGAGGTAGAATCTAAGATGAGGATAGGCGACGTGTCACATTTGTGCCCAATGGTAACGAAAGGTTGTCGCAATCTTAGCAAGGCATTCACGGTTGTGGCAAGGTTGCCATGATTAGGGTAGGATGATGGTTGTGGTTCCATTGTTGCCACGGCTCCATACAGGTAAGAGAAAGAGCAGGAGAGAGATACAAGTATACAAGAAAATAAAATAGAGACCAAGGTTTGAAAAATAAGCAATATAAATTTGTATTGTTTCTATCCTATCGAATTTCAAATATAATGATCAATCCATCCAAAACCAACCGATATTAACTATTAAACATAATGATCATTTCAAATATAATGATCATTTCAAATATAATGATCAAACCATCCATATTAACTAATAACTATTAAACAAGCGGAAATAAGCGGATTTGAAGTACCAGAAATTAAAATCGTGATTTTTTCTATAAGGTAAATTCCGCTAACACCGCTTGTACTATTGCACATGTATTTGATGGAGATCCGATTCCAATTTGGATTCAAATTGGTATTTAAGTATTTGAGTCTTTTAACTTTTATTATTTGAGTCCTTTTAGATTTAGTTATTTGAGTCCTTTTAGAATTTCTTTTTCTAAAGTAATTTGATTCTTTTAGAGTTTCCCTTTCTTAACGAGTTTGAGTCCCCTTTTAAGTTTTTTATGCTAAGCAACTCCTTTATGTAAGATTCTTTATTTTAGTCAATTTAAGAGTTTGAAGACGAACTAAATTAATCTTAGCCTATAAATATGGCTTGGTATTTATTTTTTAAATACTGATGAAAGTTGAATAAAATTTGAGAAATTTGGTGTAAACATTGTGTTTCTTCAAAAATTAAATCTTTTGTATTGACGTGTGACGGTAGGCTTGGCTGCAAAGCCGTGAGTTCTCAAAAATCTTTACATGCCTCGAGTTGATAATCATCATATCTCACGGGTGCGAGGCCCAAAAACTTATCAACCCCCTAAATTTCCCCCCAAAATTCTGAATCCTTAATTTTGTTCTTTCCCCAAATCTCCCATCACAATTTTCATCTACATCATATTTGGTATTAGAGCAAAATCTTTATCTTTTTAAAAAAAATTCTTTCTTGTCTTCTATATCATCATCCACTTTTTTTTCTTTTTAGTTAGAATTTAGTACAAAAATCAAAAAAGAAAAAATCTAAGCAGAATAGATAAAAAATTAAAAACAAAGAGAGAGAGAAAGAAATTCCACAAAAGAGAAAAGGAGAAAAACAATTGAAAAAAATAGGGGGAAATCAAAAAAGAAAAAAGGAAAAGGAAACATTCAAATTATAGGCAAACTATTTCAGTTAGCGAAAAAAATTCAGTTTAAAATGTCACAAATTTTTTTTGCTATGATGTTGAGTGTGATTTTCGGGATTTTTCGTAATTTTCCATGTGTTACAGTAACTTTCAAAATTTCGGAGGGAGGATTTTTTGAGAATTTTTCAGCCATTTTACGCACAGTTTGCAATTTTGAAGATTTTAAAGCCATTTCAAGCCCAATTACTACTTCGTTAGAGCCATTTGTAGATCATGATAAGCCAGTACATTTTTTGGAAGAATGATCAAAGAAATCTACGCATCGAAAAGTACTACTGATGTAGATGAAGACTTATATGAATCTAATGCTCATGTCAATATCGTTAGTTGCATGCTTATAGTAACTAAAGGTAAGAAAGATTAGAGTAAAATTAGCATTTTTCAAACATATTTAAAGGTAGGTAATAAGTGTCATATAAATTGATGATTAATGAAGGAAGTTGTGTTAATTTGTTGACAAATCAACCTTAGTGAGTATGTGTTTAACAGTTGAACCTTACCCACAACCATATAACATCGTTTGGGTTGATAAGCCTGCTTATTCAGTTACCCAACAATGTTTGGTGCATACCAACTTGTGAGCTATTATGATCATATTTGGTGTGACATTATACTCATGGATATCACACATATTTTGCTAGTAAAGCCTTGATTGTACGATATATATGTGATGAGTTCTAAAAAGTCAAACATACACTCATTCATCATTCATATTTAATGAGAATAAATGTATATTGATTCCTTTCTAACCTAAGATTCGAGGTAATCAACATAATGCATTGAACTCCAATAAACTTAGCATGAGGAAGCTTCTAAAACTCTTGATAAGAAACTGAGCTAGATGTCAAGTCCACAATCGAGCTCAAACTAGATGATGAGTCCAAGATCAAGTTAAAGTCTGAGTCTACATACGTAACTAGGATCAAGCATGAGCCCAAGCCAGAGTACCCAATCAAGCCTGAGCTGGATACTGAGCGATATAATTACTCTACATCGGAGGTTAACTTGAAAGTCTCACTAGAAATCATTGCGCAAAATAACTTCATCATCACGGATCCTACTCAGCCAGCCAGCCAACAAGTTCTGTACATTTTCTTATCTTTTATGACTCGGAAATATTTTTCAAACGATATCTGTCTGCAAATCTACATTTGGCTACACAATTCGAAGTTCACAAACATGTTTTTCTAACCATAAGAAATACTATTTCTGTCTGGCTGTACTCTTTTTATCACCATTTATCATATGGTGAAGTTCTCAAAGCCGATAAGAATGATGAAAATCCAATTCTAATTTAGATTCAAATGGTATTTTAGTATTTGAATCTTTTAGATTTTATTATTTGAGCTTATTTGAATCTTTTATATTTAGTTATTTAAGTCCTTTTAGATTTTTTTTAAAATAAATTTGAGTCTTTTAGAGTTTCCTTTTCTAAATGAGTTTTTAGTCTTTTTTGAGTTTCCTAGTTTAAGAAACCCTTTTGTTTTAGAGTCATTATTTGAATCTATTTAAGAGTTTGAATACGAGTCAAATTAGTCATTGTATTAGCCGATAAATATAGCTTTGTCTCTTTTAATAATGATAAAGTTTGAATAAAATTTGAGAAATTTGGTGTAAGCATTATGTTTCCTCCAAAAAATTAAATATTTTACATTAGAGTGTGAGTGTGTGCTTCGTTGCTTGGATGTGAGGTTTGAAAAACTCCACGTGTGAGGCCTAAAAATTTATCAAATCCCTAAATATTTTCATCCAAGTTCTGAAATTCCTAATTTTGTTCTTTCCCCAAATCTCAAACCATAATTTTTCTCTTCCATACTGTATCAGTATCACTACATATTCTTGAAGAATAAATTAATAGAAACTGATTCTAAAAGTAGCAAATATTGATGGTTATTGCAACACTCCTAAGTGAGTTTTAATGATTAAGCAAACAATTAATGTTACTAATTGTGTTTTAAGTTGATTTGTGAGTGTAGATCAAGTGGAGTCAAAATGGTCAAAATAGAAGAAGATTAATGTCAACGTTGATGATGAAGAGTCAAGATACTTGGAACTCGTATTGGAGATCAGTTGATGATTAAGAGTCAAGATACTTGGAACTCGTATTGGAGATCAATTGCACAAGCCAAGGACTCGTGGGAAGTGCAAGACAAAGAACTCAAGATGATAAATATGCATCAAGTTCACCAAGATTAGTGAGTAATGTATCACTTTTTTTATTCTTGTCTTAGATTGTTAAAGTCATTAGATGAAGCTTGCACACACTCTAAATAATGTTTTAACGTTCATAAATATTTTAGAAAAGATTTAAAATTATTTAGAATTAATTTCACAAAGTTTTCAATGCTTGAAAACCCCATATCAGAAATGTAACTGACTAATTTTCTATTTTAGTCGACTAATTTGAATGTGAAATAAGTTCTTCACTCTGGACCCCAGAATAGTCGACCGCGGTACTAAAATTCAAGGTTTGATGTCTTGGTTTTGGTCTCGGTATCGCTCTCCCGAAAATTTAGGTTTCGGTTTCTGTATCGTCCGTTTCGGCGATTTTGGTAATAAGTTTCGGTTCGTCTGTATCGGTAGTTTCAAAAATTGTAAGTCGCATGTAACTAACAATATGATGAGAACGATAGGGTTTGAGGAAGATAAAAGATGATATTTTTATAGATCTTCAAGAGAAAATACAAGATAGAGACTACTGTTGATAGGAAGCCAACTCTCCAAACTTGAATCTAATAGGGCGAGCTTACTCTCACTAGATCTAGGTTTCTACTCTTCTAAACTAGGGATAAACACTCAAGTTTTGCATGAGAGAAAATGAAAAGACTCTCTCCAACATAAAAGGTCAGCCCAAAGCCACAGTTACACAAAACCCCCGCCCAAACCCAAACATTGCAAAAATACCCAAAATATCACAAAATTGCCCCCGGCCTAGTTCTTCATCCCAAAATCCTTCTTGCGACGCCTTCGTTGATATGTGATGATCTCATCATTACTCTCCCTCAAAAGAACAACCTTGTCCTCAAGGTGGAAGTCTGGGAAACGTTGCGCAATCACATCATACGGCTCCCAAGATGTCTCATGATCCGGAAGGTCCGTCCATCTAATCAGCACCTCTCGTGCCCCTGTGCTCCCCTGGGGAATCCCCTTCAGCTCTACCGGCTCAAGCAGCACTTCCATGTCATCCGTGAGTGTCGATAGCAATGACGAAGACACGGTGATCCACAATGGCCCGACAGAGCTGTGACACATGGAAAACAGGGTGGATAGCTGAATCTGGTGGCAACCTCAGCCGATATGCCACCTGGCCAATCCAGGCATCAATCTTGTACGGCCCAAAGTAACGGGGTGACAGCTTCTCGTTTCGCCTACGTGCCAGGGATCGTTGTCGATAGGGCCGCAGCTTCAGATACACCATGTCCCCCTGCTCGAACTGCACGTCTCACCTGTGTTCATCTGCTCGGCTCTTCATAAGCTGATGTGCTCTCGTCAGGTGTCGTCTCAACTCCTCCCAAGTGTGGTCCCTCTCCTTTAGATATTGATCCACACGGAAAACTGGGGTAGAGCAGTGACCATAGTGAATAAGATGCGGGGGTCCCGCCTATATAGGACCCTGAAAGGAGTGGTCTGGGCAGAGGTGTAGAAAGATGTGTCGTATCAATACTCCGCCCACGCAAGCCACTTCACCCACTGCTTCGGTGACTCCAAGACAAAACACCGCAGATATGTCTTAAGGGTCCGGTTGACAACCTCCGTCTGACGTCCGTCTGGGGATGAGAAGCGGTACTCCTCTTCAAAACTGTCCCCAGCGTCCGAAACAACTCCTTCCAGAATGTACTAAGAAAGACCTTATTCTAATCCGTCACAATAGAACTAGGAATCCCATGAAGGTGCACAATCTCCCTGATGAATGTCGTCGCCATGGTTACCACAGTGTAAGGATGTCGTAGTGCCACAAAGTGTGCATACTTGCTCAGCCTATCCACAACCACCATGATGACCGAGTACCCCTCTGATTTCCGCAAGCCATCAATGAAATATATGGTCACCTCATCCCACACTTGGTCAGGCAACGAGAGAGGCTGCAGCAAACCCCCAGGAGCTGTCGATAAATACTTGTGCCTCTGGCATATATCGCACTTCTCCACCATATCCGCCACAACCTTCCTCATCCCCTCACAAAAAAGCTCCCTAGCCAAACGCTGGTAGGTCTTTAAGACCCCACATGAAACTTATGCATCAACCTCGGAATATGAACCGACCCCCGTGGTACCACCAAACGCCCCTTGTACAAGAGACGCCCTCCCTCTATCGAGCAACCGGGGTATGCTGCTGGATCCTATAACAGTGCCGCTCGAATCTTGGCTAGCCCCTCATCCTCTCCAATCTCCTGCAACAGAGGCTCCCAATCTAGTAAAATGGGTGCCGACAAAGTCAACAAATGCGAATCAACCTCCCTCTGTGATAGTGCATCTGCCACCTTGTTCTCAATTCTGGGCCTGTACTGGATCTAAATATGGTAGCCTAGCAGCTTGGTCAACCACTTCTAATGCTCCTCTGTGACCATCCTCTGCTCCAGAAAGAATTAAGACTCCTCGGGTCTGTCCTCACTATGAACTGCCGGCCAAAGAGATATAGTCGCCATTTCTGCACTGTCAATACAATAGCCATCAGCTCGCGCTCATAAACGGACTTGAGCCGAGCCCTCGTTGACAACACATGGCTAAAGTATGCCACCGGTCTGCCCTCCTGCATCAACACCGCATCCAAGCCATAGCCTGACGTATCCGTCTCCACTACAAATGGTCTTGAAAAGTCCGGAAGTGTAAGAACCGATACGCTAGTCATGGCCCCTTTTAGGGCCTCAAAAGCTCGAGTGGCCTCCTCATTACAATGGAAATTGTCCTTCTTTAGCTGCTCAGTCAATGGCCACGCAATGGTGTTGTACCCCTGACAAACTTCCTGTAATAGCCCATCAATCCCAAGAATCCCCGCAAAGCCCGCGGGGTAGTTGGCAGCGGCCACTCCACCATGGCTACTATCTTCGAACCGTCCGCCGCCACGCCCTCCGCGGAAACAATATGGCCCAAGTATTTCACACTCCGTTGGCCGAACATGCACTTCTTTCGGTTAGCAAACAGCTGATGCTCCTGTAACTCCCTCAGCACAGTCGCCAAATGCTCCACATGTGGACTCCATCATTCGGCTGTAAACCAAGATGTCATCGAAGAATACCAAAAAACGTCCACAGGTAAGGTCGAAACACATTGTTCATTAATGCTAAGAACATGGCAGGGGCATTGGTCAAACCGAATGGCGTGACCAGGAACTCATAGTAGCCCTCGTTTGTCCTGAAAGCAGTCTTCGCCACATCCTCGTCTCTCATCCAAATCTGATGATATCCGGACTTCAAATCAATCTTTGAGAAGACTACCGCACCACGCAACTCATCTAGCAGCTCGTCGATCACGGGAATGGAAAATTTATCTGACACCGTCTCCTTATTGAATGCCCGGTAATCGACGTAAAATCTCCAGCTGCCGTCCTTCTTCTTTACTAAAAACATCAAGCTCGAGAAAGGACTAACACTCGATTGTATCACCCCGCCTGGATCATCGCATCCACCATCCTCTCAATCTCCCCTTTCTGCACCTGTGAATAGCGGTAGGGACGTACACTGATATGTGATAAACCCTCACGTAGCACAATGGCATGCTCGTGGTCTCATGGGGGAGGAAGCCCGTGAGGTGTCTGGAAAACTCCCTCGAACTGTGATAGGACCCGCTATAGTTCCCATGATATTCCCTGCTCCTGTTCAGCCTCATCCACCGCCAGGCCCTGTAGCTCCACCAAAAATCCTCCCTCACAGACTGAAAAGCCCTCGACATGCTCTTCATGGAGACCCTGGATCTGCACACTCTGGGATCCCCCCTAAAGTGTCACAACCCTCTCTCCGTGCCTGAACTCCATCCTCAGCAACTTCCAGTTGGTCTTCGTTTCCCCTAGTGACTGCAGCCACTTCATACCTAGAATCACATCAGTGCTGCCAAGGTCGAGCGGAAAAAAATCTTCCACCACATGTATCTCCTGGAGGGTCAAAACCACACCTCTACATACTCACCTACTTTGCTCAACCTGCCCAGTGCCCATCATCACTCCAAAACTGTCGGTGTCAACTAACTGCAGCCCATGCTGCTCCACGACCCGGTTGGAAATGAAATTGGGGGTGGCCCCACTATCAATCAGCACCACCACATCCCGCTCTGAGATCCTCCCGATCAACTTCATAGTGTGGTTCAAAGTGAACCCCACTACGGAGTTGAGTGACACATCCGTCACGTCTAAATGAATTGGTTCCTGCTACACTTCTTCTTCACTTAGCTCCTCTACTTCCTCCTCTTCATCCTCTACTAACAGCACCTGAAGCGTACGATCTCGACAGCGATGGCCTGGGGGCATACTTCTCGTCACACCTAAAACATAGCCCTTTCGCCCATTTGTTCTGTATCTCAGCCTCAATCATGAGTGCCGATATTGCCCACTAAGCAGTGGAACACTGCTCTTCTCCTTGCTCCCCTGAGCACCTCCTGCTTGGCTCCCCCTGCAGGAGCCCGCTGCATAACTGGGGTCGTCGATCCCCGAAAAGTAGATCCACCCACAAACTACCTTGGCTCGCCGATCCACTGCTAATCTGTCTTCCACTATATGAGCGAGGTCCAATTTCTCCAACAATCCACTCGACCTCTGCACCCGTAGCTCTCCCCGGATCTTAGTCTTCAGCCCCTTCATAAAACTTCCACCAAGGTCTCCTCGGTCATCCCACATATACGGACATAGAGTACCTCAAACTTCTCCCGATAGTCCCTCACCATGCCCACATGTCGTAGTGTCAAAAGCTGCTCGTGTAGGTCGCCACCCTGGGTGTCTCTTAAACGATGCAGTATGTAGTATGTGAACTCTGCCAAGACTGCACCAGCCTCTATTATTGCCTCCACAAGTACCAAGACAACGCATTCCCTTCCAAACATACGCTCAGAGCCTGCATCTTCTCTCTCCCCATCTGATAACCCTCAAATTACCGCTCCGCACGTGAGACCCAACCGTGAGGGTCCTCCCCATCGAAGACCAGCATCTTTAGCTTCCGCACTTTGTTTTCAGGTCCACCTATCCCTTGCTCCACTCTCGCCCTAGGTTGATCGTAATGAAATTGTTGAAAAGCGTTTTGGGGGGTCCTTCAGCTCCCGACGACCCCCTTGGCCCCCTTCATAGCATGTCGTGCCCCACGGCTTCCCCTCGTGTCCCCCAAAATTCCGAAACTGTTCATCGCCCATTCCGGGGGGTCGCTGGCCTCCGAAATAGCCCCCATAGGCCTCATCGAATCGCAGAGCCCCCAAAAGAGGCCCTCTGAATCCCTGGATAGCAGTAGTAGGCCACAGACTCGTGAAATCCCCAATAAAGCCTCCCATCTGCCGCGAACCCGATCCACCGCCCCCCTTGAGGAGGCGGACCCTGATCGCCACCACGTGCGGCTGCGCTAGGGGCCAGCGAGGCCCCTGAGCAGTCGCAAGGGGCCGGCGAGGCCCCTACTGGGCTCCTGGGGGCTTGCGAGCCCCCCAAGAAGTCGCTGGGGGCTCGCCCCCCCCCCCCCCCCCCCTCCCCACCTTGTCGCTGGGGGCTCGCGAGGCCCATATGGGTTCGCCTGGGGGCGGCAAGCCCCCCAAAGTGCGTCGGACCCTCGCCGGGGTTCGGCGAGTTCGTCGGGCCCTTTCGGGATCCGACGCATCCCGCAAACCTGCCTCCGACCCCGCTACTAGGGTTCTAAGGGGGAGGAAAGGCCGTGCGCGCATGGGATTCCCCCTCCCAAGTCGGTGGAGGGGGAAACTACCCTCATGTGCCTTCTTCTTCCTCCGATGAGACGTCCTTTAAGAACACCATTTGCCCCTTTCTCTTGTCCAAAGGCAGCTCCTTGCGGCTCAGATCTGAAAAATTACTTGGGATCTCGTCATTTTTGGACTTCTCCTTCTCACTTTGCCGATTTGCTTGAGCCTCCATGAACGATTTGAACATGTTCTCCGAAGATGAGATCCTTTCGTCATTCCTTTGTTGTTGCTCCTTGATGGATTCCTTAAGGGATGCTTCAAGTTCTCCAACTTTCTCATCTAGGGCATCCTTCTTCTCCATGGATTTTGTGTTGGTCATGGTAGATCTTTGCTCTGATACCAATTTGACGAGAAAGCCATAGTTTGAGGAAGATAAAAGATGATATTTTGATAGATCTTCAAGAGAAAATAGAAGATAGATACTTCTTTTAAGAGGAAGCCAACTCTCCAAACTTGAATCTAAGAGAACAAGCTTACTCTCACTAGATCTATGGTTCTACTCTTCTAAACTAGAGATAAACACTCAAGTTTTGCATGAGGGACAATGAAAAGACTCTCCACCAACATAAAAGGGCAGCCCAAAGCCACAATTACACAAACTCCCCTCCCAAACCTAAACATTGCAAAAATACCCAAAATATCACAAAATTGCACATGGCCTAGTTCTTCATCCCGAAATGCTTCTTGCGACGCCTTCGTTGTTGATATGTGATGATCGCATCACAATATTAGTTAAATTTTGTTAATAATAAGATAATGGCAAACTAATAAAGATAATTTGTAACTTATAATATAATTATGAACAATATTAGTTAAAATATGCTATTCACGTTAACCATTTAGCTAAAAACACTCTCTCGTTAGTTACAATATGGCAAACTTGTAAATAATACACAATATGTTTAGACAAATGTAGGACGCGAATAGCAAATCAATATCTTATTTTTTAGGTTTTTTGCAGAGTTTTTATTTAATTACACATTCTTTTTCCTCTGTCTTCGATCGATATTGAACGGTATCGATCAGTATCGGCTGGTATCAATCGAAACTGACTGATACCATTCAGTATCTGCTAATACCGAAACTAACTCCTAGTTTCGGTCTCGTTACCCACCGAGACCGAAACGATATGGCCGATACCCAAGGGTATCGGCCGAAACCTCAAACTTGCTAAAGTTAGTCGATCGCCGTTGTCAAAATAGTCGACTATATTTTATATGGGAGCCAACTATTTCTGTGTAAAAACACAACTCCGAGTTTTTCAGAAAGCTGTCGATTTTACCGTTTGAGGGTCAGTTTTGTCCTAGATTTTCAACAGTTTTTCAGATGGTATTTAAATATGGTTTGCTGGAAATTTTGGCACAAAGTACTGCATATTTTTCTGAGATTTTCAAGCTCTAATTTCATCTTTAAGCTCTCAAAGAATTTCAACCCTAAAATTCGGTTTCAAAGTTCTAAAGCTTTTAAGCACGTGTGCTTTTGTAATTCTGAATCTCTCTCACTTTTATGTGATTCTCTGATATGCAAATCTGATTCCTTCTTAATCTCTCATGTTTTAATCTTTCACTTCTTTGAGATCAAAAGTTTCTTACTCCATAGCCACTTGATCACACAAGAGCTTCATCCATTGGCTTTATGACGTTGTAAGAGGAATTACATCATTAAGAAAGGTTTGTACCACCATAATTGTAGTGGTGAGTTGGTGAGTTTACATTGTTATTGGGTTGTTGCTAAATTCTCCTTGTAGGAGAAATTGTATTGTGTTGAAAAATTCCTAACAAGTGAAGCTAGGTCGTATTTGTATTGTTGGAAGCCTTAGTAAGTGAAGCTAGGCACGTGTATTGGAAGCCCTCTCGGTGAGGCATTTGCTCTCTTGTTGAAGAGAGTTGGATAGTGGAATATCCCAATTGGAGATTGGGGACTAGAGTAGCCCACGGTGGGTGAACCATGATACATCTTGGTGTGTTTGTGTTTGATTGTCTCTCTGTCCATTTTCACTATTACTTGCATATATGTTTCATTTCCGTTGTGCATCACTTTTTATCTCTTTGCAAGTATTAGATCGTGTTGATTAAGCTCTTGAGTAGGTCATACTATCAAGTAGCTTAGGCTAAAATAGAGGAATTGATTTTTATTTGTGCAAGAATTTTTGAAACACTAATCACTCCCCTCTAGTGTTTAGCTTGCTATCTACAGGATTCATACACATGACATTAGGCATCCACCGATCCTAACAAATACAGAACTTCTACATATATGCTATTGGCGCATGGATACTAACACCTACTGTCTAAGAGTAGTTTCTATAAATTTCATAGTTCAGTGGTATCAAATAACACATGGGTAATAGTACATGGGTGTAAGCGAAATTTACCATATTGACTATAATGCACAAAAGATCTCAAGATCGATGGATGCATGGATGCCAAGTTCTTGGTTGGAATCGGTCTCTTGCTAATTAGGTGCGGGGACATATATTGGTGAAGATTTAGTTCATTCGCTCTCTTTTATACTTGCTAAAGTTAGGCAAGTTTCTACTCATATTGGGAGCAGCTCCACTCATGCTCATAAAGTTGAGAGTTCAGCGATGGATGCATGGATGTGGTCACAAATGTTGCTAAGGTTATGATACTCTTGAGGTCATGAATACACTCCAGAGTCCAGACAGATAGTTACTCTTTATTTTTCCTGACAGGTAGATGACTTCTCCTTTCATCAGGACATCTTGCCAATGTACGTTTGTAGGTGTATTGTAGGTGTACGAATCATATTTTAGACAGGTGTTGGGAGAAGTTTTATCATTTAACCTTGTCGTGGGTTGTGGATGCTTTACCTTCAATTGATCCTTCCGCTCCAAATCCCTCGGTGTATATGCCCACTGCATAGATTTCACAGTTCAAGTATAAGCAATTCCTCGGGTTTTAGGCTACTCAGTCCACACACCTGTGCATTTAGCTAACATGCCACTTCTTTTGCTTCAGATACTAGTGATTTTTAGCAACTACTGATATGCCTTGGATATTTGACACTAGAGTGTCCAATTACATGACATGTATCAAAAATTAGTTTCAGTCACTGTCATCACACCATTTCATAAATTCTATTCATACTGCTGAGCTGATGGATCCTACTTACCTATATCTGGTTGTAATATAATTCATACCAAGGTTTTAGGTATCGGTTTCGGAGAGGGTATCGCTCTCTCGAAAATTTAAGTTTCGGTATCGGTATCGTCCGTTTCGGCGGTATCGGACGTGGGTTTCGGTTGGTCAGTATCGGTAGTTTTAAATACATAAAATCTATCATATATGTAAAAAACTAAAGTAGCTAGAATTTTGCCTTGCACACCCACCGTTTTAATTTGCCCACGTATCACTTATTTGCAAGTTTGCCTTGGAGTTGCTTTGCGTACCTACCATTTTGCTTTGTGCACATATCACTTATTTACAAAGTTGCCATAAAATATCTTCCTATACACATTTAACTTATTTACAAGTTTACCATTCACAATATCCCCCCCCGATCCCCCCCCTCTGGGTTCTCGTGGTCCCCCCCTGCGGCAGCAGCGACATCACGGCAAGCGGCGGCGAGGCGCGGCGCGGCGGCGGCGGCGGCGGCGAGGCGCGGCGCGGCGGCGGCGGCGCGGCGGCGGCGGCCGGTAAGTTTGATTTTTTTTTCAGTTTCTTCTTCTTCCTCCTCTTTTTTTGATTTTGGCCAGTTTCTTACCCATTTGCTGGCCGAAACCCTAGGGTTTCGGCCAGTTTCGTCCGATACTGGGCGAAACCGACCGATACCCTAGGGTTTCGGCCGATACCGATTTTTTGCTGCCGTTTCGGACCGATACTGGGCGGTACCGGTCCGATACGCCCGATACCAAGAGGTATCGGACGATACCTCAAACCTTGATTCATACTACCTCTGGCATATTATAAATATGTTCTTCATTTTCCAGTTAATTTGTTGTCTATTAGCCATCATATTAAAAGTAAAAACTGCTAAGTAATATTTTTTCCATCATATTGTATGTTTCAAGATCTATATACTAGGATGAAAGTTAGTTCGGATCATGAAACTAATGTCATGTACTATTTGGACACTGGTGACTTCTCTGTTGGTATGGTTTTTTTTTTCCTCTGAAATAGTTTCACGTTGATATCGTTGACTGGAAGCTCAAACAAGTAATCTTTGTTGAGCCTTTTGTTACATCATTAGAGTGTGAGTCTTGTGGAATAGGCAAGCATCATCGAGCTTCATATTCTAGTCGTCTTGTTGGTAGGAGTCAAAGTTCATTTAAGTTAGAACATTCTGATATTTGGGTCAGTGTCGAGTTAGTTCTCTTTTGGATATTGGTATTTAATTATATTTGTTTATGATTTTTCTACATCCAGTTGCACATATTCATTGAAGTATAAAACTCAAGTTCTAGCAGTTATTGCAAACTTTTACAATGAAATAAAGAATCAATTTTCAATATCGATTCATATTTGGCGTATTGATAATGTTCTTGAATTTGTGTAAAAAGATCTAATTTTTTTATATGGCATTTTGCATCAGTCAACTTATCCTCGCATATCCCAACAAAATGAGATATCTAAAAGAAAACATCGACATCTCCTAAACATTACTAGAACACTAATGATTACTATGAATATCCTAAAATATCTGTGCGTCGATTTTGTTCTTTGCATGTCTTATCTTCTAAGTCATATGCCTTCTCACTACTTTATAGAACCACTCCTTTCTTATGTTTATATACTAATAAGCTTCTTTTATCTCTCTCTCCGAGATTTTTTGGTTATGTATTTTCTTCATAACTTGCAACTTAGTATGGATAAGTTGTCTCCTAGTTCTATAAATATGTGTTTGTAGGATATTTTAGGAGTCAAAAAAGATATTTTTGCTTTGATTCACATAACAAAAGGTACCTTGTGTGTCTGATGTTATATTGTTGAGTCTGTGCTTTACTTTTCTGCTAACCAACCATCCTTGATAAGCCAATCCCTTTTCTACGGTATCTATTGAGTCCTCAAGAGAGAAAAAATTGGAACTAAACCTTTACATGTGTATGGCAAACATACAAAGGCAATACTATCTACTTAGTCTTCATTCCCAATTGATCATTCTATACTTGGTGCAGATTCTGGCTAGCCATCTTCATCAGAGCCATTCTCCTCTAAGGTTCCATTAGCACTGATATTCTCAGATCTTAATATTTCTATTGCTCATATGAAGGGTAAACTGTCTATTATTACTCATTCCACTTCAAATTTAATTTTATGTGAAATACTTCTTCTTATCATTAATTTGCTCTTTCACTTTTCTTTGTGTCTATTCCAAAGTTCAATTAGTAAGCTGTAATGGCCTCTTCCTAGAAACAAGCAATGGATAAAGAAATGAATGCATTACTATCTAGAGAAACATATAATTTGGTTTGTGTCTTGTCTGAACATGTTGTAGGGTGTACATCTAGATGGATTAATTGATAGACACAGAGCTTAACTAGCAGCTAAAGGTTATACCCAGATATATGGGATTAATTATTTGGAAACGTTCTCTTCTGTAGCTTAGCTAAACTACACCCGTGTTCAGTTTTTTGTTGACATCAAACAATAATAGAGAATGTTCCAGCTTGATATGAAGATCACTATTCAATATGGTGATCCCTTGGAGAATGTGTATATGGAGCAACATCCATGGTATGTTACCCAAGGGGGGAATATTTTGTGTACAAATTCAGAAAGGGCAATATGTGGCTTAAAGCAGAGCCCACATGCATCGTTTGACAAGCTCAGTAAGTTTGTTATGGGGGTTGTGTTTCCAAGTTAATTTGACCATTTTGTTTTCATTTGATGTTCTTCTTCAGGATCATTGATTTTGGCTATGTATATAGATGATATTCTCTTGATGGCCAGTGATGTTGAAGGCATAGAAGGCATTTAGCTACCAAGGATATGGGACAGTCGAGGTACTTTCTAAGAATTGAGATTGCTCACAATACACATGAAGTGTCTATTTTCCAAGGAAAGTATGCACTTGATCTAATGCAGAAAATTGAATTCACTGGTTGCAAGCCAACAAATACACTGATAATTACATATACAATGCTATAAAATGCGTCAGAACTAGAGTTTGATGAAGCTACTCGCTATAGGCGAATGGTTGATTGACTCATCTATCTTACAATGAACAGACCCGATTTATTTATCATATGAGGTCGGTGTGTCACTTTATGTACAAGCTAAAAGAGGTTCACTGACACGCTGTAGATTTTAGCTTATATTAAAAAGTTACCATGAAAAGATTTATGGTAAAGGAAGAATGACCATTTTGAGGATTGAAGTTTTATCATATTCTAAATTCTAGTTATGCATATGATAGAAAAGATAGGAAGTCTATTACTAATTACTGCACTTATTTTGGGGAAAATTAGGTCACATAGAGGAGCAAGAAACATGTATGTGTATCACATACTAGTGCTAAAGCAGACTATCATGTTATAGTTCAAATTGCATGTGAAATGATGAGACTGAGAACTCTTATGAAAGCTAGCTTTTAGATCGTAGACATATACCTTTTTAAAAAAACCCGGGCTGCAATCTATATTGCAAATAACCATGTGTTTCATAAGAGAACTAATCATATCGAGATCAATTGTCATTTTGTTCGAAATGCCACAGACGAGGAGGTTATAGCACTCTTCACATAAAATCTTTGATTGTTAAACAATCTTTTACTTAATGTAATAGCGGTGTATGTTTGACATATATGCTCTAGCTTGAAGGAAAGCGTTAAGAAAATTTGGGTTGTAGTTAGATATTGTGCATTAGATATGTACCAACCTGACACGTTTTGTTTGTGTGTGTATGTTTGACATATATGCTCTAGCTTGAAGGAAAATGTTTAGAAAATTTGGGTTGTAGTTAGATATTGGGTATTAGATATATACCAACCTGACACGTTAGTGTGTATGTGTGTGTATAACAAAGATGAGGCAGAAAGTATCCCTCGCTACCTATTTTATGATATGTGTTGAGTTCCAACAAAAGCTATATTGATTAAGGGAGATAATATTTTTGATGAAAATGACCTCTTGATAGAGTATGTCTGGAAAAAGAGGATGAGGTCCTAAATGATAGAGATAACCCACAAATAGATGAAGCACTTTTTAAATCTAACATCAATCAATGCCTAGGCTATGATAAACAACATATAAGCATTGTCCGATACCTCTGATAAGTATGGCCCGATGCTTCCGAGAAATATTGGCTGATATTGAGACACATCGCATGTATCGTGCCAGATTTCAAATACGCTGATACGATCCATCCCATATTAACAAATGCAACTGATATTAACTTATTGATAGCAACTAATACACGAGGAGATATGGGTTAACTGTCCTAAAATTTGAATCTAACTTATTTGATATAATGGCAAAAAGAATCTCAGTTAGTAGTCAAAATCAAGATTTGTAATTTTTTTGGCTGATACTGATAAATAATGGTTATTTTGAATCAGATTAGCAATGATGATATGAAACAAACCCATCTTCATTGGGCTTGGGAAAATCGTCAATGTTATCCAAGATATGCACACTATTGGAACGTTTCGGTTATATTGAATTCTAAAACAAAAGCACATAGAAATTAAGCTGATTGTTTTAGAATATATGTTTCATTAAGACGGTCAATTGATGGAGTGTGTTGGAGAATGAGATGACAATATGTTGAAGGATATAGACAATTCATTGATAAATGAAGCTCTACCTACAACCGGTATCCAAGTTAAGATAACTAGAATAGGCAAATGATACCAAAAACTTGATACTTCTGATACTATCGATACAGATGCTACAAACAATTGGCCAATACTGAATCTAAAATCAAGATTTCAGACCTTACTTTTGATACAACCGATATTAATACTATAAATCATAGGTCGATACCAAGACTGAAACCGAGATTTCAAAACCTTGATAGAGAGATAAACATATATAGATATTAAACTTAAATTTTGGGCATGGACTTGGGTCACTATTGGATTCAAACCCAAAAAAAGATACAAAGAAAATAACTGAAGATTTTGTTTTCATTTGGCTTAGGGTTGGACCAAAACTGGATTAAACCCAATAGATGTCAAAACCAAATTACTTAAGTTTTGGTTTGAATCCATTTTGCCTAAATTCAAGTCTTTCTTCTGCTCTGTGATCATATATGAGAGGGAATAGGCAGAAAATCCAAATTTGAATACCTCTGCATAATGCCCTTGTGTGGCAGGATTCAATGTCAATTACTAGGAAACTCGAATTTCAGATGATGCATCCATCTATGTGATGAATGGATCAATGGCTCTCTAGAATATGTCCGTACATCATAGTCCAATAGCACATCTTTCAGCCGTTACTCTTTGATTTGGAAGAGAATTCTTCATTTGAAAGTTTCTATATACATGGACGCTATTTTCTGGTATGATGTTCTAGTCGATTCAACAATTCAGAAATCAGGCTTAACATTTTCCAAGAAGTGTGAATGTTATAACACTTTAAATACAGAAATTTTTTTCTTTTTACCTAAGGCATGTTACCATTATATTCAGCATAATTAAATGCCTTAAAATCTGAATAATAATTATCTGAGGACTTCTTGCTCATGGATCATAAGAATCTTTTAGTTGTGTTATTACAAAATTGTTTGTTTTACAACACTTGATGAATGGGCAAGAAGTCACAAAAATACATGAATTTTTTGCATTTTATTACATATCACGGAATTTAATTGGCGGGCAAACTAAGCTAGCTATTACCCTGGGAGTATTTAAGACGCTTCTAATAACTATTAACTTACTAAAGTCTCTCCTGTAAGAAACAAGAAATCATTACTGTAACATTATCCCTGACAAAAAGCAGCATTGGTATCTGGATAAAAATACCACAAGTATAAGTTATCTTAAAATGCATTCATTGATCAATAGTGGTCTGATGTCTGAACCACAATTTACATAATTTAAGGAACTTGAATAAGTCAACCAAAGATTCTTGAAAACAACAAGAAGTTAACAAAAAAGGACAAAAGATGACAAGGACCAGATAATATTCACAAACACATTTATAAAATTCTTTTCTCACCGGTTACTAATACCTCAGCACCCAAATATCGTATCAGAATCCTTTTTTCGAGGGGAAAATGTGCCTGCATAACTGCAATGAACTTGTAACCTTTCCTAAGAGCAATATAAGCCAAAGAAATCCCTAGATTTCCACTAGTTGGCTCAACCAAAGTAGTCACGCCAGGTGTAATCAGGCCTCCATCTTCTGCATCTTCAATCATCCTATATAAAGGAATACAGTAGGCTTTGAGAGAGCTAAATTCTTCATTTATTGCAGATGATTAAGATGGAATGAAATTGGAATAATTTACTTTTGCAACAGGCATTAAGTAGACTAGTTCAAGATGCACACATTAATTATATGCATAAGCGGAAATCTATAAGCTCACACTTGTCAGCGTAAATGTTAATCCACTTAATAGTGCTAAATGAAGTAGAAGTATCATTGAGGCTAAACCACAAAGAATTTTGGATAAAGATTTAAATGTTATCATAGTGGTTGTTGATATAGCTTACAAAGGTTAAGCCAACTGCAAAAAATAGCATGTTCCATGCGCTTTTTCATAAACGTTCATTGTTCCTCCACGTTGTTCATGCTTTTTTTTCATCTACATGCACTGTATTCAGTTCAACCTTCATGTTAGTGTTAGTAAGCCTTTGTTTAAGAAGACACACTTGATTCAACAAGAATATTCTTTGTTTTGTAACTATGATTAAAAACCAAGTTTCTACAAGTTTTGGAACCGCCGTACTGCCGACTCATAGGATGCAGTCAGAATGCATCTCCTGAACCGAACCATGTGTTGAACAATTTGAGCCCAATAATCAGCTTGGTTCTGCTAATTCCATGGCTGCTGGTTATTTAAACGTACCATGTGCATCTGAAGCTCTATCTTCCTTCCATATGGATGTCTCTCTACCCCAGCATTGAATTCTACATTTACCCCCATAGTAAGCCACCTAGTCTTGTAGACGCGTTGATGGCTAACTCCCCAGAGACAACATGGGAGCATTTCTCATATTTCGCCACCTTCTTAATTATATATCTTGGACATGCTTAAACTGAGATGCTGTCTTTTATCGAGAGTTAACAGAAGATTAATATTTTCATGCCTGTAAGCAGCTCCTCATTCCTTCCTCTATCCAATACTACCACCTAGATAATATTTTCCAGTCTTATATGAACTCTGTAACCAAAACTCTTATTTACTATATCGAAAAGAAGAAAGATGAATAAATGTTTTAAGGCTCAAATACAGGATGGCCCTCTATTCGGTTTTCGCAGTTCAAGGCCTATTACCAATATAAGCACATTTAGTGGGTCACCGCCATTATAAGTCAAAGTCCGCATGAAACCAACATTGGTCATAGATAAAGGGACTTATATGTGATATGATTTTCTAGATAATTATAAACCAACTATAAATAAGTCATACATACAATTAACATGCATAAGCTGTCTGATACAACAGAGGATAGAAAGCTATCATCAATGGAGATCAACACTTGACCAAAAATGACATAGTAACCAAAAATGACATAGTAAGTAGAAATATAACAAAGTGTGTATTAGGATTTGTTTAAGGACTTCCTATATGCCGGGATCCCAAGCTGCCTATGTGAGTCTGGTATTGGCACCAAGGTTTTGGGATTTGGTTAAGGACTTCATATGTGCAGGGGTCCCAAGCTGCCTAGGTCAGTCTGGTATTGGCACTAAGATTTCAGAATATTGAAGGGTGCTGAAGGGAATGAGCTTTATAAATCTACTAAAGTACACAAGCAGGGTGAAAATATTCAAATACTAACCCGAGAGCACCACGATCCTTAACAGAAGAAAGAGGTTGGTACGACTCAATCTTACCAACCAATCGGGCATCTACTCCATCCTTCTCTGCTATCCGTTTCATCTCTATAAGTGGTGTCCAACCTACAAGCTGTACAAATTTTTAAGCATATGTCTATCTGTCAATCTAAAATATTAATATGACAAAAATAAGAACATAAACCATAACCAAAACAATGATGTTACATGGCAACCTAATAAAGATTTCATTTACTAAAATGAAAAAAAAACATCTTATTTTCCTAGTTTGAACCAATGGAGTCAATGCATCTCAGAATGAAATATTAGGTTCACAATGCTCTACCATGCAAACTCTGGCCGCATGTGCTTCAATGGAACATTTCTTGATACACTGATATAAACAAGAAAGAAAGGAAAATATATTAATATGTACCAAAAGATACCGTTAATTGTAAAGCACTTTAGCCTTAGCTAAGATTGATTGTCCTGTATTTGTCTCATCGGTCTATTTTGTTCATTAGAGAAGAATGGCAATTCCTTGCAGAAATAACTGCATCCATTTAGGTTTTTTGCCATATAATGCGACATTAGAGGCTTGCTCAATAAGCTTTATGATGGAGATCCAATTGAGATAGAGTCCTTTTTCTTTTATTTTATTATTTTATTATTATTATTTTATTTTAGATTTTATATCTGAAATAGAGACAGGGCTTAAGCTCTTTAAGTTTTTATTTATTTTTGAGTGTTTTAATTATTTTAGAGTGTTAGTCCCACATTGGTTGGGAGAAGAGAGTGTATTAGTTGTAAGCATATAAAAGAACCTCGGCACTGGTTCTACTAATCAATAAACGTTTGAGAAATTAAAACTCCTAAACTTGAGAAATGTCTACATCGATGAGAAGTCAATTCAATGATAAGAAGCATTGGAAATTGTAGATTTCATTGTTCTTCTCCAAAACATTTCACGAATTTTTTTCTTGTTCTACATCAAATTTGGTATCATAGTCAAAAGATCTAATCTTTCTCTTCCAAATTTCCAGATAAAAATTACCAACAAAGAAATACCGAAATCATAACCCTAGTTGCTGTCAACGCCGCCCTTACCACCTTAGGCGGCACTGCGACCCATGTCATTACCTCCAATATCCCCCCACGCCTTCACTGACGCCGTCCGCAACCGACGGCACCACCGTCATCGACCAACGCCCTCGATCTGATGTCGAGAAGAATCTCAATGTTCTTCGTCGATGCCACCGTTGATGGCTGTGGGAGTCAACCCCCTCAACGACTTGTATGTGCTCTGGCATGGCCGCAATTTGGCGACAAATCACTGTCAATTTCATCGGAAATCGTAGTTGACACCAATTGAGCCGAGAAGCTACAGTGTCCACTTCATCAAGCTGACCCTTACATCACACCGAGCCGTCACTCCGTGCTGAGCCGTCATGCCGTGCCAAGCCGTCGACTGAACCGTCACTTGTTGTCGGCTCCATCCGAGCCAACTCGAGCCGACCCGAAGCCGGCTCGAGCTGACTGAGCCGGTTAGCCCAACTCAAAGCCGGCTCCAGCTAAGCCATGTTGACCCAGTTAACGGCTCAATCGAGTCGCGACGTGCACAGTGTACGGTGCAGATTTTTGGGTTATTTTCTGAAGGATTTTTTGTGTCATCTTGTTGTTTCAAAGTTTTAAGAACTGTTTGTTGTCCTAATTTAGTACCATTCACACCAATGAAAGCCAACTTGCCCAGACACGCATAGTTATCTTCAGTAGACATTTTCATCTTCTGTGCAGGAAGATCTACTTAAATTTTATGTGGTACTACGCTGATTTCTACAAAGGTTATTCTCTTTTGATAAATTATAAGCATGAGATATTCAAACAAGTCTCACTCTTTTATGGCTTCGATGATAAATATGGATATGATAATTAAAAATCATATTGAAAATATTTCTTCTTATATTTTGGTTTTTTAAATGAAAATAAATATACATACGCATATTGTTGAGTATTGATTCCCCAGTTTTGGGTTTTGATGATGAACAAACATAAATATCGTGAACTAACTCTTTGTGAGCGCAGTTATAGAGATCGTCGCCAA
The DNA here is from genome assembly GCA_030789695.1 of Scilla litardierei. Classification (NCBI taxonomy): domain Eukaryota; kingdom Viridiplantae; phylum Streptophyta; class Magnoliopsida; order Asparagales; family Asparagaceae; genus Scilla; species Scilla litardierei. The sequence goes on from CM061141.1 coordinate 304,158,128, forward strand.
ATTTCTATGAATATCAAAAGCGACGTCTCAAGACTTCTCAAAGCGCATGATCGTGTGCTTGGAGCTTCGTTGAAGCTCAAGGATCATTATTGAAGTCAAGAGATTCGGAATGAAGCGTTTGAAGACGGTTCGTCAAGTTTTATTTATAGTCTTCTAGCTTCGTTTTATAGATTGTTAAGCCTTGAGTAGGTCTTACGTTTTAATCTTCATAACGCTCATATCTTAGAGCTAGGATCTTAGTAGAAGCCCATACAAAATTTCCCGAAGCTTCGCGCTTCGATTCGCGGCTTCTTGTGCATGTTAGTTGGTTCAAGAAGAAGAACCAACCGACTAGATGGCAATCTAGTCGGTCGGCAAAGATTCTTGAACCGACTAGAATGTCTTCTCAATTTCTAGCTCACTTACTGTTTACAGTTAGTCGGTCAACGAAGGTTCACCGCCCGACTAGTTGTAAAACTAGTCGGTTAGGAATCCTTCTTAGACCGACTAGTTGAGCTTCCACTGTTCAACCTAACTTACTGTTTACAGTTAGTCGGTCAAAGCACAACGACCGACCGACTAGTTGAGAAACTAGTCGGTTAGAAGTTGTTCTTAAACCGACTAGCTGTATTTGAATTCAGACTATTTGATTTCACCTGTTAGTCGGTCAAAGAACACTCACCGACCGACTAGTTGTGAAACTAGTCGGTTGGCAAGTCTTCTTGGACCGACTAGTTCTATATTCCCTGAACTTCTCTATTTGACTGTTCACCTCTTAGTCGGTTCATGTTGAATCACCGACCGACTAGTTGATGAACTAGTCGGTCAGTGATCCTTCTTTGACCGACTAGTCTGTTTCAGAATAGAGCCGTTGGAGCATTAAATGCCACAAATTTTGCTCTCTCTTTCCTCTATCCTATATATACTTGGAGTGCTGCTTTCATAGCATTCAATGCTGATATTTATTGAAGTTTAGAGATCAAAGAGAAGCAATTAATTCTTATTCAAAGCTCTTTCATTTCTCACTTAAATCTCTCACTCACTCTTATTTCAAAAGAGAGATTCATTGATTGTGAGCCTTCCAAGCCAAGAGCTTGATCCAAGGTCACCAACATCCACCTAGGCCTCCATTGCTGGTCAATATCTTGGAGCTAGGGTTTGGTGCCTTCATCTTCCCCAAAATCCTCTTTGCCCTAAATCGTAAGTTTTACTCAAGGCATAGGTATTTTATGGTAAGCATTTCGTATTTCATTTACTTTGAATATTGCAAGTGATTTACCCTCGGTTATGAGAGTTTGTTTGTGATCACGGTTTGTGAGAGTCACAATTTCATTTGTGTATGATTTGATCTTGTAGAGGTTTCTACAAGTATTTCATAGTGCAAATTTGAGTTAGAAGTTTCTAACTCAAGTATCCGGAGGGGATCCGGGTGTTTGGGACGTAGGATCACCGGGAACAAGTCGGGGAGACTTGGGTGGATCCGAACCCGTTAAATTGTCTGTTTGCGATTGTTTTCTTTGTTGTCTATATTTACATTTCCGCATTGTTGGTTGAGTTTGCAAGATAATTAGGAATTATCTTCTTAATTATTTTAAAGTACTATTCACCCCCCCCCCCTCTAGTACTTGTGCAGTAGCTACGTAGGGCATTACATTTGGTATCAGAGCCAAGTACCTAGCTATGTCTTCCAACGACAACAAAACCGTACGTCCACCTTCAGATTATAGCACCTTCGGGAACCGTGAAGGAGCTTCTTCGATGATGGAAGGACACTCCTCAACGAGGCCTCCCTTCTTCAACGGTACCAATTACGGGTACTGGAAATACCGGATGGAAACGTTCCTCCGGAGTGCTTCACTATGGAGAGCCACGATGTCGGAGTATGTCGAGCCCGCCGAAGAAGATTTCGCTAAGTGGACTCCCGTGAAGGTCGCCGCGGAGGTAACCAATGCCAAGGCAATGAACGTCTTGCAATGCGCTTTGGAGCCCGAGGACTTCAACAAGATATGCACATGTAAGAGTGCATATCAAATATGGAACTCTCTCCTCATCTTGTATGAAGGAACGAATAGGGTAAGAGACTCCAAACTCACCGTTGTCAATAAAGATTACGAGTTATTTCATATGCAACAGGGTGAGAAGATGAAGGAGTACTATGCTCGCTTCGTCGACATTACAAATGAATTGGAGGCTCTTGGGAAGACCTACACCCAAAAGGAGAAAGTCTCGAAGATCATCGACGGACTTCGTTCTTGTTGGGAGAAGCGTACCTTCGCCATCGAGGAATGTAACGATATGAACAAATATACCGTTGTTCAACTAATGGGTACCTTGATGTCTTATGAGGTACGCAAGGATAGCAAGATGAAGATGCAAGATAAGATGAAGTCTTACTTGAAGAAAGACGAGCCAAAGAAAAAGGCGATTGCGTTCAAGGCCGCTCCATCTACATCCACATCTACCGATGATGAAGACTTGGAAGACGAGTTGGACTTGGAATCCATTGCCCTCATGGCAAAGAAGTTCAACCGGTTCTTCCGGAAAGGTAATTTCAAGAACAAATCAAAGTTTAGTTCTTCTAACGCCTCTGCTCCTTTGTGTTTCAAATGCAACAAGCCAGGACACATAAAAGCGGATTGTCCTCAAAATAAACACAAGGAGAAGTGGAAGGCGCCAAAGTTCGACAAGTCAAAGAAGTACAAGAAAGGGTACAAGAAAGGACTTGTCGGGACATTCACCGACTCCGAGGATTCCTCAAGTGGAGAGTCGGATGATGAGCAAGTGGAGCAAGCACACATGTGCTTCATGACAAGAGAGGAACATGACCAAGGATCTTCCTCCGATGATAGCAAGGATGAAGGCGACGATGAGGTAACAATGGATGAACTTAGATTAGCTAACGAGCAAATATGGTCTAAGTATTCTAAATTAGTAAATCGATATTGTTACGACCTAAAGATCGTAGGAGTCCAACTCCCACCCGGATCCGCTGACATACCCCATTAACTCTCCCCTTCGTGAAAGGGCCCCCACCCCGGAAGACCGAAGCTACGCAGGAACGGGCGCGCCTCGCAGCACTCCCCCTACCCGGCAGAGGATCGCAACCGCAGTTGCTCGGCCCGCCAGGGGCAGGGCGCTTGGGGAGCCCCCGGACAATACCGCCGGATATGCGGACGTAGTCATGTGCATATCCTTCCGTTCCAGCGGCCGGCAACCCGCGACCGACAGGGAGGCGCGGCCGGGCCGAACAGCCTCCGAGCCGGTCGACCCGGCCGGCCCCCACGCACCACGACGCCAGGGATAGCATAGCCTGACCCTTAGTTCGTCACCAAAAACAAACAACCTAGGATAAGGACACGACTGACACGTACGCCGTCCGACCATCTGACAAAGCACCCCCTGGCAGCTAAGCCCCCTGACAATTAATGCTTTCGGCCCCGACACCCTGACAAAAGCGCCCCTGGCCGTTGCGCCGTCTGACAAAAGTAGGTCAGGCACTCCTGTTCCTGACGTCCTTGTCCGAAGCTTCCGCTGACAACCGAGCCAGCTCAGCACGTCTAGCCCGCATGCCAGGTCAGCCCCGCCCAGTCATCTCCCGTCAGGTATAAATACCCCCTCTCCTCTTACGGAGAAGGTGTTGGAAAATTCTCTCTCAATCTATCATTCACACACGAGAGCAAAGGTCATCCATATCTTTGTTCTCCCACCTATAGCTCGCCACGTACGGTCGACACACCGTTAGTCCGACCGGCGTGCCTAGCCCCCGTTTTAAGTCCTATTACTGACTTAGGCATCGGACGGGCTAAGGGTTTGACCCCAACCCCGCCCTTCTGACGAGTTGCTTGTGCTGCAGGAAAGCTCGCCCCTTGGTCGACGTCAACTTCAGCCTCCCGACATCCAATCTTCCTCCGTCGCGTCCGGTGAGATTCGACTCCGTGGCCACCCCCGGCGGCAAGTCCAACCTCTTCACCCCACTAATCACTTGTTAAACACCCCACCTAAACCCTCTTCCCAACATAACCATCGTGCCCTTGGTTCCCCACAATACAAATTCATTGTACGCGAGTTCCACCTCGTAACAATTGGCGCCGTCTGTGGGAACGAAGGGTCACACCCATGTTAGACTCCATGCCGATCTCTCGGAACCCTGACCACGGCAAGGATCCCGTGGGTCAGGAGCCGCTCTCTCTACTAATCACCCCGACGCCCGACCCCCTTCTGGGGATGGGCACCGAGACTGAACATACTTCGGCCCACGCCGTCCTGAAGAGCTTCGAGGCCGTCACTCAGGCCAGGGGAGGCTATCCGGCGGCGGGGGCGGAACCTCAGCCCGGCCCCTCGGAGCCCCAGAACGTGAGGCGGAATCTCCACCCTCAGTTCGAGGAGGGGGAGAACAGGGGGCTCGCCGAGGAGGTTACGGCCCAGCAGAGGCTCCTGGAAGAGGTGGTGGAAGTTGTGCGGCGGTGGAGGCGCCTGGGGGAGGCGGCCGCCGTGCAAAGGCGTTTGGACGAAGCGGCCGAGACCGCCCGAAGGGCCTACCATGACGAAGAGGCCGCCCGCCGCCAGCTCCGCCTCATCATCGTGGAGCGCGAGAGGCTAAGGAGGAAGAACAGGAGCAACCGAGAAATCCTGGAGGTGACAGCGACGGGTCGGCGGCTCGGGGACGGGCAGGACCCGTTGTTGACCAGGTCCCCACCAGGAGGAGGCAGCCCGCATCGCCTGCACCGCCCCTCCGATTCCCTGCGCGAGGAAGCCGTGTGTCGACGACTACGCTTCCTCACCGCCGAGCGCGAAAGGCTTCTGCGGGAGAATCAGGAGCGGATGGAGGCCCGAGGGGAGCTGGCCGGGAGGCGCTGGTGCTGGGAGAACCGTAGCCCGCAACCCGTCGAATCCTCGACCCAAGGAAGCAGCCCCGCCAGGCGACCGTCGGGCTACTCCCCGGGGCCGGAGGACCGTCGGCGGCCGAGGCGCGACCGAAGCCAGACCCCCGAATGGCGAAGAGGGGATGCGCCCGATCGCCCTACCTATCCGGAGGAGGCCACGCCGCTTGCACGGTGGATTACGTCCGCTCCGAGACCCATAAGGTTCAAACCCCCCCCACTTGGCCACATATAACGGAAGAGGCGACCCCCTCACGCACGTGCAGCAGTACCGGGGGGCAATGGAGGCGCAGGATGTGGATGAGGCGTTCCTATGCCGGCATTTCTCCCAAAGCCTGAGGGACAACGCGCTGGACTGGTACTTCGGCTTGCCCGCGAGATCCGTTGGGAGCTTTGGCGAGCTGTCCCATAAGTTCTGCCAAGAGTTTCGGGCCGGGCGGACGAGAAAGAAGCCCTTAGACTATCTCAGCACGATAGTCCAAGGGGAGGGGGAGACAACAGACAGATACCTCCGCCGCTTTCAGGATGAGAGACGGGCGGTGGTGACATGCGGCGACGAGGTGCTTATGCTGGCCTTCAAGACAGGGCTGCGGACTCGGAGCCTCCACAAATCCCTGCTCCGGGATCCGCCGGCCGACTATGAAGCGTTGGTTGCTATGGCGGAGAGGCATGCGTTGGCCGAAGAGACTCTCGGCACAAAGGCCATATTCCCCCCGGCGAAGCCGCTCCAGGGCGAGCAACGGCCTCACCCTCGGCCGAGGCTGGAAGAGAGGCGCCGAGGTCGCGACCGGTTAACCCAACCAAGGCACGAACCGGTGTTGCAACGCCCGCAAGACCGCCCTGGCCCGGCGCGCGAGTTCGCCCCGGCCCGAGGCGCCACCCGAGCCCTTCCGGGACAGGAAGGCCCCCTGCGGGCACACTACACGCGGCTCAACGCCCCCATGATGGAGGTTCTGGCCGCAGCAACGAGGGCCGGGTTACTGCCGGAGCCTCCCCGGGAGATGAGGTCGGATCCGGCGAAGCGGGACCTCCGGAGATACTGTCATTATCACCGTGACCACGGTCACGATACCGACCGTTGTTACACTCTTAAGAGAGATCGAGCGGCTGATCCAAGCGGGCCACTTGGGAAACTTCGTGGCGGACAGGCGGGCAACAGAAGGAGAGAGAGCCCCCAGAGGGGCGGGGGCCAGAACCGCCGGCGGACCGCAATCGGGGGGAGCCACGCCCCCCCGGGGCGATCATGCGAATTGAGATGATAAGTGGGGGGCCGTCCCCAGCGGGGACGTCGCCCGCGATCCCAGAGGCCGGTGCCCGACAGGTGATGGTGGCGGGCGCCGGCCGCCGGCCGAAGCGGAGAAGGACGCACCGACCCCCTATCACCTTTACCGAGGGAGACCGGCAGGAGGTGGGGTGCCAGAGCAATGACGCCCTCGTCGTCGAGGCTCGGATCGGGGCGGTTGCCGTCGGCCGGCTCCTGATTGACACCGGTAGCTCCTGCGACATCCTGTTCCTGTCAACGGTCGAGAGGATGGGGTGGGGGCGTGCAGACCTAGAGCCCTGCGCGGGCCCCATTGCCGGCTTCACCGGCCATATGATCCCCATAGTGGCGATCACCCTGCCCATGACTCTGGGGGAGGAACCGAGGGTCGTCACCAGGGGGACGCGTTTCGTCATCGTCGATGTCGCGTCGGCGTATAACAGAATCATAGGGCGTCCATACATGACGGCCATCGAGGCGCTCCCCAACCTGCAACACCAGATGATGAAGTTCCGGACCCCACGGGGGGTGGGACAGGTGCGAGGAGCCAGGAGGGGCCTAGGGACCGCGACCGTAAGCCAGCCCGGCGTAGGAGCCCGAGGCGGGCCCTGACGGCTCTCATCCCCGACGAGAGGGAGGACTTCTGCGACCAGCGGCCGACCCCGGCCGAGGAAGTCGAAGAGGTTCCCGTAGCCTCGGATGAAGAGAGAACCGTCTCCATCGGGACAAAGCTCCCGGCCGCCCTGAGGACGACCCTCGTCGCCTTGCTCCGGGAAAATGCGGACATATTCGCATGGTCACCCGCCGACATGCCTGGGGTAACGGTGATCTCCCACAGGTTGAATGCGGACCCAGAAGCCCGACCGGTCCGACAGAAGAAGAGAAGTGCGGGGGGCGAAAAAAAGAGGGCGGCCAAGGAAGAAGTAGAACGGCTCCTCGAAGCCAAATTTGTTCGGCCGGTGGACTACCCGGACTGGCTCGCCAACGTCGTTCTAGTGAAGAAGCCCAGTGGAAAGTGGCGCATGTGCGTCGACTTCACCGACCTCAACAAGGTATGCCCAAAGGACAGCTTCCCCCTACCCCGGATCGACCACTTGGTGGACCAGTCGTCCGGCTACGAGTTGTTAAGCTTTATGGACGCCTTCTCGGGATACAACCAGATACCGATGGCGGAGGAGGATGAGGAAAAGACGTCTTTTGTCACCGATAAGGGCACCTTCTGTTACACCAAGATGCCCTTTGGGCTGAAGAACGCCGGGGCGACCTATCAGCGAATGGTAGACCGAATATTCGGCCCTCAGGTGGGGCGAAACCTGGAGGTCTACATCGACGACATGCTGGTAAAGAGTAGGAGGGCCCCCGACCACCTCGCCGACTTACAGGAAACTTTCCAAAGGGTCCGCCGGTACAACCTAAGGCTAAACCCCGCGAAGTGTATCTTCGGAGTGCAGTCGGGGAAATTCCTGGGCTTCATGATAACGAAGCGGGGGATCGAGGTGAACCCCGACAAGGTGACGGCCCTCATCGGTATGGCGGAACCCCAGACGATCCGGGATTTGCAGCGACTGAACGGCCGGATCGCTGCTCTGGGGCGATTCCTGTCGAAATCTGCGGAGAAGTCGCTCCCTTTCTTCAGGGTCTTGCGCACAGCCTTTGGCGAAGCTAAGGACAAAAGGAAGGTGATCCCGTGGGACGACGACTGTGCGCGGGCGTTCGCGGAGCTGAGGGCCTACCTACAGAGCCCACCGCTCCTCGCACGGCCGGATGAAGGTGAACCCCTAGGGTTGTACTTGGCAACCAACGAGGAGGCCGTTAGCTCCGTCCTAATCAAGGAGGAAGGGGGGTGCAGCGCCCTGTTTACTATGCCAGCCGGATCCTCCGGGAGGCGGAGACTCGTTACAGTCCTATCGAGAGAGCCGCCTACTGCCTAATCACCACCGCCCGAAAGCTCCGACCATACTTCCAGGCCCATCCCATAACCGGCCACACCGACATGCCCCTCGAAAAGAACCTGAAAAGACTGGAGCGGTCGGGGAGGATGCTCAACTGGAGTGTCGAGCTCAGCGAATTCGACATAACGTACAAGGCCCGGACGGCAATCAAAGGCCAGGTGCTGGCCGACTTCGTGGTGGAATGCACCGCGGGAGTCCCGCCGGGGAACCAGCCAGAGCTCCCGTCGGCGACCGCGTCCCCGCGGGGGACCGGGGTGGGCGAACCCTCAGCGCCCTCCCAGATGGACGTGGGCGAATTGTGGACCATCCACGTCGACGGCTCCGCGACGGGATCCGGGACAGGGGCGGGTATCGTCATTCAGACCCCTGACGGATGCTCGTTGGAATACGCCCTACGCTTCAACTTCCCGGTAACTAACAATGTCACGGAGTACGAGGCCGCGGTTAACGGGTTGAAACTCGCTAAGGCGGTGGGGGCGACGAATGTGTTGCTCCTAAGTGACTCACGGCTCGTCATCCAACAGATCCTGGGGAGCTTCGAGACCCGAGAAGAAACAATGAAGCGGTACCTTAGGCGCATCCAGATCGAACTCCGCAAGTTCAAGAAAGCGGACGTCCGGCACCTACCCCGCTCCAACAACCTCCGGGCGGACGCCCTGTCTAAGCTGGCTTCCTCCTCGGTGGCCGAGATCGGGAAGGCCATCTACGTCGAAAGCCTATTGACGCCAACCATCGACGAAGGAGAACTGATGTGTACGGACACGGCGACGTCATGGATGACCCCCATTATGAAGTACTTGGAGACGGGGGAACTGCCCGAGGAGCGAATGCTGGCTAAACAGGTGGAGAGGCAGGCCTTGTCATTCGTACTCCTCGACGGGGTGATGTACCGCCGCCGTCGCGCCAATTTCGACGTCCTGCCCTATTTGAAATGCTTGGGCCCGGAGCAGGCTGAGCAAGTCATCTGCGAGGTACACGAAGGCTTCTGCGGAAACCACCATGGCGGGCGCACCATCGCTCACAAAATAATGCGCCAGGGGTACTATTGGCCGACAATGATCCGGGACGCGGTACAGTACGTCAAGAGGTGCGAGGCGTGCCAGAAATTCGGCCGACGGACGACTGCACCTCCGGCCAACCTGATGCCCATCGTGAGCCCGATCCCCTTCGCCAAGTGGGGACTCGACATCCTTGGGCCTTTCCCAAAGGCCTCCGGAGGAAGGAAATATCTAGTCGTCGCCGTGGACTACTTCACAAAGTGGGTGGAAGCGGAGCCGCTAGCGTGTATCACGTGGACGGACATGAAGGGCTTTATCTGGCAATCCGTTATATGCCGCTTCGGGATTCCCCGCTCAATAGTCACGGATAACGGAAAGTAGTTCGATTGCGAAGGCTTCCGTGACTTCTGCTCGGGCTGGGGGATCAAACTCCAGTTCGCATCAGTCGCCCACCCACAGTGCAACGGAATGGCGGAAGCCGCGAATAAATGCATCCTGAACCCGATGAAGAAAAAGGTGGACGCCGCCCTGGGGGCATGGGTCGACGAGCTGCCGGGAATCCTATGGTCCTATCGTACCACCCACAAGGCCTCGACCGGAGAAAGCCCATTCATGCTAGCGTACGGATCGGAGGCGGTCGTTCCCGTGGAGATTGGCGAAGAGACACTCCGACTAAAGCTCTTCGACGAAGAGATCAATGGGGAGGGACTCGGCCTCAGTCTTGAATTGATAGACGAGGTAAGAGACCGGGCCCTGACGAGCCTCGTCAAACACAGCCAGAGGATGGCACGGTACTACGACTCCCGGGTGAAGCCGCGGACTTTCAGGATCGGCGACTTGGTCCTCAGAGACGCCACCTTCCGCCCCGAGACCGCCCAGCGGGGAAAGCTGGCGGCCAAATGGGAAGGGCCGTACACGGTCGTCGATATTGTCGGACCAGCCACGTACATCTTGGCAACCCCCGAAGGGAACGAACTGGCCCACCCTTGGAACGCAAAGCATCTGCTAAAATTCTACCAATAGTTCGCCAAACCTCCGAACCTCTGGGGCAGGGCCAACCCTAGCCACCCAAACCAGAGAAGGGCACGGGCCGGGCTACGCGCCCGCTCCCCCCCTCAAGACCTCTGGGGCAGGGCCAACCCTAGCCACCCAAACCAGAGAAGGGCACGGGCCGGGCTACGCGCCCGCTCCCCCCCTCAAGACCTCTGGGGCAGGGCCAACCCTAGCCACCCAAACCAGAGAAGGGCACGGGCCGGGCTACGCGCCCGCTCCCCCCCTCAAGACCTCTGGGGCAGGGCCAACCCTAGCCACCCAAACCAGAGAAGGGCACGGGCCGGGCTACGCGCCCGCTCCCCCCTCAAGACCTCTGGGGCAGGGCCAACCCTAGCCACCCAAACCAGAGAATGGCACGGGCCGGGCTACGCGCCCGCTCCCCCCTCAAGACCTCTGGGGCAGGGCCAACCCTAGCCACCCAAACCAGAGAAGGGCACGGACCAGGCTACACGCCCGCTCCCCCCTCAAGACCTCTGGGGCAGGGCCAACCCTAGCCACCCAAACCAGAGAAGGGCACGGGCCGGGCTACGCGCCCGCTCCCCCCCCCCCCCCCCTCAAGACCTCTGGGGCAGGGCCAACCCTAGCCACCCAAACCAGAGAAGGGCACGGGCCGGGCTACGTGCCCGCTCCCCCATCAAGACCTCTGGGGCAGGGCCAACCCTAGCCACCCAAACCAGAGAAGGGCACGGGCCGGGCTACGCGCCCACTCCCCCCTCAAGACCTCTGGGGCAGGGCCAACCCTAGCCACCCAAACCAGAGAAGGGTACGGGCCGGGCTACGCGCCCGCTCCCCCCTCAAGACCTCTGGGGCAGGGCCAACCCTAGCCACCCAAACCAGAGAAGGGCACGGGCCGGGCTACGTGCCCGCTCCCCCATCAAGACCTCTGGGGCAGGGCCAACCCTAGCCACCCAAACCAGAGAAGGGCACGGGCCGGGCTACGCGCCCGCTCCCCCCCCCCCCCTCAAGACCTCTGGGGCAGGGTCAACCCTAACCACCCAAACCAGAGAAGGGCACGGGCCGGGCTACGCGCCCGCTCCCCCCTCAAGACCTCTGGGGCAGGGCCAACCCTAGCCACCCAAACCAGAGAAGGGCACGGGCCGGGCTACGCGCCCGCTCCCCCCTCAAGACCTCTGGGGCAGGGCCAACCCTAGCCACCCAAACCGGGACGAAAGAGACAGGGACACATAAACCGGGACGAAATGACGTCAGTTCCCGAGGAGGCGGCCCCGATGTGACTCGTCGAAACGAAAGGACGCTCGAGAAATACGCCACCATTAATGGTACACTCCAAAAGAGGTTCCGAAAGAGCCACCTGGCAAAAGCGGTTTCCCACGGGCATGAATCCGAGGAGCCCATTAATAACGCCAACTCATCGCAATAAATAGGGAGGAAACCGTCAGCAAGATCCCCCTATAAAGACGCCACTCACCCTTCCAAAAGAAAAAGAACAAAGAGTCGGAAGACATGAGAAATCGGCACTTATCCCCCCACCCGCTGGGAAATGGGCCGAGATACAACGTCCTAACAAAAGAGAGGTCACCGGTCATCAGTGGCTCCCTCCGCCCAGGGCGGCGATTCCCGCATCTCCACCACGTCCAACAGGATATTCCTCTTACAAACGGATCGCCAACAGGATATTCCGCTTACACACGGGAAATCCGCCTTTCACGCCTCTGTCCACCCTAAACAAGGACGAGTCGGAGAAAGGTTGGCGTCCGACCCCCGCCGGCAGGAAAAGCGAGAGCCCCCAAGGCTTGCAGGCCAGTACCTCCTCGCTGTCGACCTCCGGACGGGGACCTCGGAAAGGCTGCATCCCCGACGAGCCCAAAAGGCAAGTCACGGCGTGTCAGCCTGCCCCAGCACGATCGGGCCCCGAACCCCACCCTCAAACCGAAACAGCGAGGCGTAGGGGGAGGGCGGCCCGATCATCAGGACTCCCCACACCCTTAAACCCAAGCAGCGAGGCCTAGGGGGGCCGATCGTCAAGACCCCCCAAGACACACGCCCCAGAAAGACGGCTTCCCTGGTGATCCCCCCAGTGCTTCTACCGGACCGGGGAGACCTTACAACACTTCAGCACGGAAGGCGGCCGCTCACCTCTGCGCCAAGAACAACTCGAGTTAAAAAGGCCCACTCTGCAGAAGGTGACCCCTAGATCCAGAGGTCGTTCACCGCAGGCGAGGACAGCCCTACAGCCCAAACTAGGGCCGGATCTAACTCCACAACGGGCAACGATCTAAGAACTCATGTGCAAGCCATAGAACAGTTCTTATAAATTTAAATGAAAACATTCTTCCTTGTCAGATACGCTCTGATTTTCGGAGAATACCATAACGTGAAACGATCCCCCCGCCAAGTGCCGGGCGAGCTCGCCACCCCTCGCGGCGTGGAAAGTAGGAAAGGCGCAGCGCACTCCCCGAACTAGCTTAGGACGCCCAGGAAGTCTACGCCCGCAGCTCGAACCCCGCGATTCTACGCTTCGAACCCAGACCCCTCGCCAACTGAAAGTTACCGACAACTTTCGATCAACGGGGAACGGGGTGGACTGAGGCCCGCCCAGTGCCAAATCGTGATAGGGCGGCATGTCTCATCCCGAACCTTTTCGGCGACTCCCCGCCCCGCCCAAGGACAACACAAACCATCAACATCCCCTTCCCCAGACCTCGCGATCTCGGACAAGGGAATGTTGGGGGCATAATTGTGTAACTCACGCAAGAAGCCAAAATAGGCAACCCCAGCGGTAAAACACGGCAAAGACCGACATCCCCGTAACGCCTCGGCTCAGACCGCACAGCCACCAACTACCCAGGGCCCATCCCCCAAACCACATCTGCATTTCCCCAGATCAGGCCCAACACCCTCAAAGACTCAGCCCGGGGGACAGGGACACGCGACCTGGGACGGACCGCGAAACAATACCTGTCGAATATACGCCTAGTCCAGACAAGGCAACGGCCTAGTCTCGTCAAGGCCGCGCCCCGATACGACTTGACATAACGAAAGGACGCTTGGACAACACGCCATCAGCATCAACACGCCCCCCGAGAGGCCAGAGCAGACAACCCGTGTCGGATACCGCCAGGAAAAAGTGATTCCCAAAGCGCGTGATTCAGCAGAGCCCATTAATGGCACTAGTCCCCCACGTTATCCACGGAAAACCCTTCCGCAGAATCCCGCTATAAGTACCCCCCTTCAGAAGTCAGGGGAGAGGGGGAGAGAGACAAAGGGGATTCGCATCCCCTCATACCAGGTATGAAACGGCCCCGAGCGCCCCACCGAGCTACGAAGAAGGCCGATGACCACCGACGGGCCCCACTTCCCCCGACGGTGACCGTCATAGCCCCACGACCCCTGACAGGATATTCCCCTTACACATGGGAGGCCCCACCCGCCAGCCTTCCTCCTGCTCGTTATTGGATCAAAAGGCAGGTCCCGAAGACTAGCCGCGGGCCGCAACACCCCAATTAGCACCCAGCCGACGGCGATCCCTACGGGGTGTGAGGGCGGAGACCCCCAACGGCTCTCCCAGCGACGCCACCACCGCCACTTCATCCTCCGCCTCCCCCGGGGTTCCCCCTCGGTGCGCGGGATCCCTGGCGAGGCTGGGCAGCCCTCCAGCACGGCAACGGCGAGGCAGAACGCGAGGAAGCGAGGAAAGGGAAAGGAAGAAGGTCCCCCCGACAAACGAGGGTCACCCCCCCGGAGGGCGGACCACCACGGGGTGGCATCCCTGAGTAAACCAAACATTAATTCCCGGCGCGTCAGCACGTCCCCGGACAATGAGGCAGTAGGGATTCAGCGGTCGGTATAAAAGAAGACCACCCCGGCGCAGGGATCTGCTCACCCCGATGGAGCGGGCGACGAATGTGAACAACCTTCGGTCCCAACCGCAGGTTGGGCCACATCTGCCCTATGGTTGTAAATATCATCTAGATCTCCGGTAAAGGTTGATGAATAATATTCCCCCTTACGGACCCCTCCCCTTGAGCCTAAGCGCACAACCGCGGAGCGGTCCGCCGGGCGCAGAACGGCCAAAGCCCCACGGAAATTACAAACACGTCCGGTAAACACATCCCAGCAAGAGCCATAACATTCTCAAAAGGTCGGCCTCCCCCTATATCCGACCCAATAATCACATACAACGGCACATCGTTATAGGGCAACGCCCCGCTTGGTCCCCACTCAGGGTGAGACCTCGCGATCCCGCTATAGCGGGACACACACCCCGCGGGAGCGGCGTCACCGCCCCTGAGCGGAGATCCCAGTCCGAATCAGAATAGAGGGCGACGTTACGCCATCCGAGCCGAGCCGGGCTTCCGCCTCACACTCGAATGTCGGGGGCAATTGTTACGACCTAAAGATCGTAGGAGTCCAACTCCCACCCGGATCCGCTGACATACCCCATTAACTCTCCCCTTCGTGAAAGGGCCCCCACCCCGAAAGACCGAAGCTACGCAGGAACGGGCGCGCCTCGCAGCACTCCCCCCACCTGGCCGAGGATCGCAACCGCAGTTGCTCGGCCCGCCAGGGGCAGGGCGCTTGGGGAGCCCCCGGACAATACCGCCGGATATGCGGACGTAGTCATGTGCATATCCTTCCGTTCCAGCGGCCCGCAACCCGCGACCGACAGGGAGGCGCGGCCGGGCCGAACAGCCTCCGAGTCGGTCGACCCGGCCGGCCCCCACGCACCACGACGCCAGGGATAGCATAGCCCGACCCTTAGTTCGTCACCAACGACAAACAACCTAGGATAAGGACACGACTGACATGTACGCCGCCCGACCATCTGACAGCTAAGCCCCCTGACAATTAATGCTTTCGGCCCCGACACCCTGACAAAAGCGCCCCTGGCCGTTGCGCCGTCTGACAACAGCAGGTCAGGCACTCCTGTTCCTGACGTCCTTGTCCGAAGCTTCCGCTGACAACCGAGCCAGCTCAGCACGTCTAGCCCGCATGCCAGGTCAGCTCCGCCTAGTCATCTCCCGTCAGGTATAAATACTCACTCTCCTCTTACGGAGAAGGGGTTGGAAAATTCTCTCTCAATCTATCATTCACACACGAGAGAAAAGGTCATCCATATCTTTGTTTTCCCACCTATAGCTCGCCACGTACGGTCGACACACCGTTAGTCCGACCGGCGTGCCTAGCCCCCGTTTTTAAGTCCTATTACTGACTTAGGCATCGGAGGGGCTAAGGGTTGGACCCCAACCCCGCCCTTCTGACGAGTTGCTCGTGCTGCAGGAAAGCTCGCCCCTTGGTCGACGTCAACTTCAGCCTCCCGCCATCCAATCTTCCTCCGCCGCGTCCGGTGAGATTCGACTCGGTGGCCACCCCCGGCGGCAAGTCCAACCTCTTCACCCCACTAATCACTTGTTAAACACCCCACATAAACCCTCTTCCCAATATAACCACCGTGCCATTGGTTCCCCACAATACAAATTCATTGTACGCGAGTTCCACCTCGTAACAGATATACTAAGATAAAAGATGAGCTAGCTAACATCCAAACCTCGCCTAAACCTATCATCATCAACAACGACACCGTTGTTGAAGATTTGAGAAATGAGATTGCAAATCTCAAATCTCAACTTAAACATGTTCATATCGAGGAATCGGATGAACATGAGATGGCGGATTTGATTTCTCGGAACTCAATTTTGAGTATTGAGAATGAGAATCTCAAGTGTCGTGTTTGTGTACTCACATCGCAAGTGTCCACTTTGGATGCTTCTATGCATTCTCTCACCGAGAAGTATGAGTGCACATTAGGCCGAATTAATAAATTCAATAAAGGTAAGAACCATTTGGATAATATCCTAAATGACTTACTTCTGGCCAATCACCACATTGGCTTTGGGTATAAGATGGGAAATTCATCCAAATCGGCCACTACCTTTGTTAGGCCAACTTCCGATGCCTCAACGAGTGGTAGCAAACACTCTATTGGTAGTTCACCTACCAATGGTGCTTCCACCTCGTACACACCCTCGTTTGGAAAGAAACCCACTTTGGGTGGACCTCCAAAGAAGGGTCATGCTTATATGTACACCAATACCATGCCACGTAGGAACACGCATCCTACTCCACATGTTCACACATATGATGATTTTTATGCACCACATCCACGGGCACGTGCACACCATGTGAGACACCCTCACGCACGTGTTCCTCCACATGCATATGTACACACGCATCATCGTATGAACAATTATCATCATGCACCATTTCATCATGTGTCATATGCCTATCCACGACATGCATCACGTAGAAAGCAACAACGCATGCATGCTCCCAATAGGATAAGGGCTTCCAAAATCTTCACTATTTGGAGTCCGAAGAACACAAGCATGAATGAAAAACAAGCTTACATGAATTCGTATTTTATGAATGTCGTGCATAATGATGATTTCATTGGGAAGTCTAAGTCCAATTGGACTTGGCTTCCAAAGGTCTAATCTTTTAGGACCCAATGACCTTGGGTACCATGGAATGATATGTTTATCTTTAGGTACTCAAGAAAAAGAAACGGAGCAACAAATCCAAATTTAGCTCCAAGAATAATTGGATACTCGATAACGGGTGTTCAAAACACATGACCGGTGACGCTCAATTGCTCTCCGGAGTGGTGTCCATTGCAAATGGAAACCGGGTAGTCTTTGGAGGCAACGAGAGCGGAACCATCATAGGTGTTGGTAAAGTGGGTAATCCTTCTAAACCACTAATAAGTGATGTTTACCTTGTTAAAGGATTAAACCACAATCTTATTTCAATAAGCCAACTTTGTGACAAAGGTTACAAAGTTAGCTTTGCGAACGAAATGTGCCATATTTTAAGAAAAGATAATAATGATTTATTATTTTCCGGCACACGCCATAAGGATATATATATCCTAGATCTTCCAAAATCATATGAACAATGTCTCATTGCCAACACAAGTGAACAACACTTATGGCATCGACGTTTTGGTCATGTGAACTTTGGAACACTCTTTAAACTTTCCAAGTTAAATTCTATTAGAGGCTTCCCTAAGCTTGTCTTTCAAAAGAAAAGCTTTTGTGACTCGTGTCAACGAGGCAAGCTTCCAAAGTCGTCATGTAACCCTAAGAAAAGCATTTCTTCTAAGCGGCCTCTAGAGCTATTACATCTAGATCTTTTTGGGCCAACTAGAGTTGCTTCATTAGGAAATGCACGATATGGACTTGTCATCGTTGATGACTTTTCTAGATTTACTTGGGTATTTTCCTTAAGTAATAAAAATAATGCTTTTGAAAACTTCACAATATTTGTTAAGAAAGTACAAAATCTCATTGGAACCACCATTGTCACTATTCGTAGTGATCATGGAGGGAAATTTGAGAATGAGTCTTTCTCAAATTTTTGTGATGAAGTTGGTATTACTCACACCTTTTCATTCCCTCGCGCACCTCCTCAAAATGGTGTTGTTGAGAGAAAGAATAGGACGCTAGTGGAATGTGCTCGCACTATGCTTGATGATAGCCAACTTGGCCATCAATTTTGGGCGTAAGCGGTACATACCGCTTGCTATGTGTTTAATAGGATACTTTTGAGGCCCGGCACCAAACAAACTTGTTATGAATTGTTGTTTGGTAGATTGCCTCAAGTTAAACATTTTCGAGTTTTCGGTGCAAAATGTTTTATTAAAAACACGTATGGTAGTTTGGACAAATTTGATCCAAGATCCGATGAGGGGATATTTGTTGGATATTCCTCCCGTAGCAAAGCCTACCGGATATACAACAAACGAACCTCAACGATCGAGGAATCACATCATGTTTCATTTAATGAAGGCTTTGTCCCTACTAGAATTACTAATGATGATGACTCCATGGATGTCCTATGTGATTCTATTGGTAATTCTAATTTTATTGATTCTAATGTTACTAACCCTACTAATGAATCTTTTGAGAATGTTCCTAGTGATCAGGGAATTCCCAAACGGCTTGATACCGTTCGTGACCATCCTCATGAGCAAGTCATTGGCAACATCTTTGATAGTGTCAAGACGAGATCCCAAGTCAACTACTTCGCTCATTGTGTCTTTGCCTCCTCAATAGAGCCAAAGAATATTAACAAAGCATGCGAAGATGGTGCTTGGATCCTTGCCATGGAGGAGGAACTCATTCAATTCGAGAGGAATGAAGTTTGGGAGCTTGTTCCATTGCCATCGAAGAACCACACCGTTATAGGAACGAAGTGGATTTTCAAGAACAAGACCGACGAAAACCAAATCGTCTTCTGGAACAAAGCTCGGTTAGTAGCTCAAGGCTATCGGCAAGAGAAAGGTATTGATTTCGAAGAATCCTTCGCTCCGGTGGCTAGATTAGAATCTATTAGATTATTGTTATCTTTTGCATGCCATAAAGATTTTAAACTCTTTCAAATGGATGTAAAAAGTGCGTTTTTAAACGGAGATGTTGAGGAAGTTTATGTTTTTCAACATCCGGGTTTTATAAATGAAAAATTTCCAAATCACGTTTTCAAACTTAAGAAAGCACTTTACAGTTTGAGACAAGCTCCTCGAGCTTGGTATGACCGTCTAAAGAATTTTCTTTTGGATTTAGGTTTTAAAATGGGAGAAATTGATTCTACATTATTTGTTAAGTATTCGAATAATGATATTATTTTAGTTCAAATTTATGTTGATGATATCATTTTCGGTGCTACTAACTTCACTCTATGCGAAGAGTTTTCTAATGTTATGAAGGATCAATTTGAGATGAGCCACATGGGTGAGCTCAAGTATTTCTTAGGTCTCCAAATTCGCCAAATGAACGATGCAATCTTCATCCACCAAACCAAGTACACGGTGGAGTTGCTAAAGCGATTTGGAATGGAGAATGCCTCTGGGAAGAAGACTCCAATGAGCACTACTACACATCTTGATAAAGATACGGGCGGCAAAGATGTAGACATTCGTCTATATCGAAGTATGATAGGTAGTTTATTATATCTTACCGCTAGTAGGCCCGATATTATGTTTGTCGTATGTGTATGTGCTCGTTATCAGTCTCAATCTAAGGAATCTCACTTAGTAGCGGTAAAATGTATTTTCCGTCATTTAAGTTACACACTTGACTTTGGATTACTTTATCCAAGTCTAACACATATGAGTTAATCTCATATAGTGACGCAGATTATGCGGGATGCAAATCCGACAGGAAAAGTACTAGTGGCACTTGCCATTTTATAGGAAATTCTCTTGTCTTTTGGTCTTCCAAGAAGCAGAATTCTGTATCACTTTCAACCACCGAGGCGGAATATATTGCCGCCGATGCTGCGTGTGCTCAGGTTCTTTGGATGAGACACACACTTAAAGACTTTGGTATAAACTGTGATACTTGCCCTATCATGGTGGACAACCAAAGTGCAACGTCTCTCTAAGAATCCGGTACACCATTCCCGTTCTAAACACATAGATGTCTGTCACCATTTCTTAGATGATCATGTTGCTAAAAAGGACATCATTTTAGTGTACGTTGAAACCCAGAAGCAAATCGCCGATATTTTCACGAAACCACTCAAGGAAGACTCCTTTGTGCGGTTGCGTCGAGAATTGGGGATTATGGGTGAATCCGAGATTTAGGATTCATATCTTCAATAATCGTGCATGATATTGAAATTTCTTTATATATATGCTCATGCTAGATTAATTGAGATTTTCTGGATTTTTGGTTGAATTTTCGGAATTTATGCTCGAAATATTCATGAACGTCGTATTTAAGATTTTCGATGTTTTATGGGGTAGTATAATGATATATGAGAGTATTACGTTGTTTCATCCAAGTGCGATTAGGAGAGAACTCAAAATTTCAAATTCTAAGATTTTGAACTTTTTTAGTCGGTTCACGTTCATTGACCGACCGACTAGATTGTGTTCTAGTCGGTCAGTGAATGAACACATACCGACTAACTCATGCCTAATTTTTGGCCTCAGTTACTATTTGCAATTAGTCGGTTCAAGCTCATTGGCCGACCGACTAGATCGTCATCTAGTCGGTCAGCGCTTGAACTGTGACCGACTAAATGCATCGGGTACTGCTTTGTCTTTTCGACTTCCAATCGATTTATATTCGCCCCGCACCGACTAGTTCTCTTTCTAGTCGGTGCGATATTCTCTCTCAGCCAAAAACCCCTGAAACCCTTCGACTTCCTCCGCCGATTTCATCGTTTTCCGGCCATCCCCACCGCTTGCCGTCGATCCCTAGCCGATCATCCTCCTAGGTATCACTCTCCTCTACCTGTCTAGGGTTTGATTCTAGGTTCAATCTCGTTTTAGGGTTAAATTTCATTCGGTTTAGGGTTTGTGCTAGGGTTTCGACCTAGGTTCTTCGTCGATCTCGTTTGTTTGTGCGTGTCTCATCTCGATTATGGCGAAGACACGTATCCCAATCGAACCCTCGCGTCCGTCACCCATGACTGTAGAGTCGCCTCCTACGGACCCCCCGCAACATATACGCCGATCAAAATCGACCCATCCATCGTCTTCTTCGCCTCCTCTTAAGAAGAAGAGGACGACGATCGCTAAGCCTAGATCTCAGCCTAAGCCTAGGAAACAGCCCGTGTCTCCAGCTACATTCCGTGCTCCCACTCCTCCAGCTGATTCTGATTCCAACACGGAATATATTCCGGAGACCGAGCATACCGCTCGGGATCCTACTCCACCTCGGTCTAGCACTCGTCAGCCTAAGGGGAAGGCTCACATGCCAGTTGGCGGTGTCGATATATCGTTATGTCGCGATGACCCGTTGTGTCTCGAGGCATACAATCGTATCGAACACTGTCCTCTGTTATTGGAGCACTTCGTTCAGTTCTCCGACTTCTCACACCTAACCGATCTTCTTTCTCATTCCGGCCTTATCGATTATCTTCGCCATGACCCTAAGGCGAATCCACACCCGTACCCCCGTCTAGTCAAGCTTTTATATGCGAACCGTGTTCGCGGTCAGTATGACGAGACCCATTCCATTGAGACGACTGGCTTGGGGACACCGATAGTTCTCACGACAGAAATCTTAGGGGATTTGATAGGTGTCTCCTCGTCTGGCCTTCTTCCTGCCGATATCTCTGTTGATGACATTTCTTCTCTTGACCAGGCCATGCTCTCCGAGATGTTTCATGTTATCCCTCCCGCCATGATTGGTGTTCCATCCAAATCTTTCAAGCCCAACGCTTGGGTCTTGAATCTTATTCTGAAGTCGTGCCTCCTTCCGAAGTACGGCTCATCGAGCTTGCCATCCCAGCCATTTCTTAAGCTGATCTACGCTCTCTTCATGGGGAGCGAGATCAATTGGGCTAGGATTATTCTTGATAAGATGGATTCTTTCGAGTGTATCCGAAAATCCACGAAATCTGCTCACATCCCATACCATTGCCTTCTGACACTTGTCTTCCGTCACTTCGGTGTCCCTCTCCCTCCCGATGATGAGCGTCCCCTTGGTCCCCCTCTGAATGCGACGGCCGTCAAGAAGTCTCTTGCGGCGCTTCGTCACGTTCAGAGGACGACCCCTTCAGCCTCTGCTTCAGCTGCTCCTCCACCTCCTACTCCTACTCTTGCTGAGCTTGCACGTTCGTTGAGACGTGTGGAGTCTCGTTGTGCTCGTTCTGAGGCGATGCTAGCTCGCATCTGCTCCCGCATGGGCATAGAGGTTCCTCCGTCTGTTTCTGACGAGGAGGAGATGGATGAGGATGAGCTCCAGGAGCTCGTTGGATCTGCTGCTCGTGCCCCAGAGGGTACGTCTGCTGCTGCTGCTACTTCTGCCGGTGCCCCCGAGAGCACACCTGTTGCCACCGTTCCTCCGGTGGATACTTCGTCTGGTGCTCCCGAGGCCACTCCTGTAGCGACTCTCCCGTCTGTGGACACTCCTGCTGACCCGGTGACCACCACCCCTCCTGCAGAGCCTGCTGCTGCTGCTGACCCTGCCTCCACCTCCTGAGCCTGCTTGGAGGACTCTCTCTAGTGCACTTTGGATGATATATATTGTTGTGAGAGAGTGGGGTAGGATAGTTTGGGTGGTTCTTTTGATGTATTTTGATGTATTTTGATGTATTTTGATGTATTTTGGTTGGATGTCTGTATGTTTTGAGATACTTCGATATCTGTTGTGATGTGTGATATATGATGTGCTCCGATCATTCGATCGTGATTTCTGTATGTTGGCAGATGTATACATTTTGTTGTATCCATGTTCTGATATATATATATATATATATACATCGTGTTGCCATTTACTTCTTTTGTGCACATTATATTTTTGTCTCTGATGTTGACTTCGTCGCTCGACGATTACTCTTGATTTAATAGAAATTATTTCTATGAAAACATAGAATTGTTTTCCATGCACTTAATTCATCAAGAATGTTGATATTGGAGAGTATATTCCATAACTCAATACGAGAAATTAATTTGAGTTTTGATGATTTTATTTTTCGATTATCGACTATGGTATCGTTGGCACGCTTTGATTTTATTCGTATTTTCCTTTGGTGTCATTTGGACCGTGGTCGTATTCTACGACTCCCGTGCTTTTATATTTTAGCCATTGTTGTTGTCGTTGATCTCCTCCCGCTCTTTTTGCTAATGCCAAAGGGGGAGAGAATTAATAATGACGATGTGCTAAATGATAATTCAAAGCAATTTACCGTGAATCTAATTTGATATGTTAGATTCAGGGGGAGTTAAGATATAAAAATGGATTTCAAATCCGATATTTCAATATTTGATTCACATTTTATACTTTACTCGTCTGCTTGATGCGTATGATTATTATTTATTTTGGAATTAACGTGTCATCAATGCAGGGGGAGTAAGTAAATTTCATTTGAATCATTATTTTTTATTATTATTTATGTTGGTTTGTCATCACCAAAAAGGGGGAGAATGTTGAGTATTGATTCCCCGGTTTTGGGTTTTGATGATGAACAAACATAAATATCGTGAACTAACTCTTTGTGAGCGCAGTTATGGAGATCGTCGCCAAATTTCTATGAACATCAAAAGCGACGTCTCGAGACTTCTCAAAGCACGTGATCGTGTGCTTGGAGCTTCGTTGAAGCTCAAGGACCATTATTGAAGTCAAGAGATTCGGAATGAAGCGTTTGAAGACGGTTCGTCAAGTTTTATTTATAGTCTTCTAGCTTCGTTTCGTAGAATGTTAAGCCTTGAGTAGGTCTTACGTTTTAATCTTCATAACGCTCATATCTTAGAGCTAGGATCTTAGTAGAAGCCCATACAAACTTTCCCGAAGCTTCGCGCTTCGATTCGCGGCTTCTTGTGCATGTTAGTTGGTTCAAGAAGAAGAACCAACCGACTAGATGGCAATCTAGTCGGTCGGCAAAGCTTCTTGAACCGACTAGAATGCCTTCTCAATTTCTAGCTCACTTACTGTTTACAGTTAGTCGGTCAAAGAAGGTTCACCGACCGACTAGTTGTGAAACTAGTCGGTTAGGAATCCTTCTTAGACCGACTAGTTGAGCTTCCACTGTTCAGCCTAACTTACTGTTTACAGTTAGTCGGTCAAAGCACAACGACCGACCGACTAGTTGAGAAACTAGTCGGTTAGAAGTTGTTCTTAAACCGACTAGCTGTATTTGAATTCAGACTATTTGATTTCATCTGTTAGTCGGTCAAAGAACACTCACCGACCGACTAGTTGTGAAACTAGTCGGTTGGCAAGTCTTCTTGGACCGACTAGTTCTATATTCCCTGAACTTCTCTATTTGACTGTTCACCTCTTAGTCGGTTCATGTTGAATCACCGACCGACTAGTTGATGAACTAGTCGGTCAGTGATCCTTCTTTGACCGACTAGTCTGCTTCAGAATAGAGCCGTTGGAGCATTAAATGCCACGAATTTTGCTCTCTCTTTCCTCTATCCTATATATACTTGGAGTGCTGCTTTCATAGCATTCAAGGCTGATATTTATTGAAGTTTAGAGATCAAAGAGAAGCAATTAATTCTCATTCAAAGCTCTTTCATTTCTCACTTGAATCTCTCCCTCACTCTTATTTCAAAAGAGAGATTCATTGATTGTGAGCCTTCCAAGCCAAGAGCTTGATCCAAGGTCACCAACATCCACCTAGGCCTCCATTGCTGGTCAATATCTTGGAGCTAGGGTTTGGTGCCTTCATCTTCCCCAAAATCCTCTTTGCCCTAAATCGTAAGTTTTACTCAAGGCATAGGTATTTTGTGGTAAGCATTTCGTATTTCATTTACTTTGAATATTGCAAGTGATTTACTCTCGGTTGTGAGAGTTTGTTTGTGATCCCGGTTTGTGGGAGTCACAATTTCATTTGTGTATGATTTGATCTTGTAGAGGTTTCTACAAGTATTTCATAGTGCAAATTTGAGTTAGAAGTTTCTAACTCAAGTATCCGGAGGGGATCCGGGTGTTTGGGACGTAGGATCACCGGGAACAAGTCGGGGAGACTTGGGTGGATCCGAACCCGTTAAATTGTCTGTTTGCGATTGTTTTCTTTGTTGTCAATATTTACATTTCCGCATTGTTGGTTGAGTTTGCAAGATAATTAGGAATTATCTTCTTAATTATTTTAAAGTACTATTCACCCCCCCTCTAGTACTTGTGCAGTAGCTACGTAGGGCATTACACATATCATAACTTAAGTGA
Organism: Scilla litardierei; assembly: GCA_030789695.1. Taxonomy (NCBI): domain Eukaryota; kingdom Viridiplantae; phylum Streptophyta; class Magnoliopsida; order Asparagales; family Asparagaceae; genus Scilla; species Scilla litardierei. The sequence continues at coordinate 304,182,896 of CM061141.1, forward strand.
AGAAGGCTATATTGGTATATGCAATTTCAAGTTACATTTCATCGATGATCAGTATTTAAAATTACTCTTTGATGTTGGTATTTTTTCAAGCATCGATTAATCTCTCAGGTATCCCAACAATTATCAAGTTCGAAGGTTGAGAAAGAACAGCTAGAAGGGTTATGTGAGAGTAACAACAAACTTCTTTAAATGCTCGAATGATTGAATATGTAAGAAGAGATCGAGTCCGAGCTAGAGCCCACAATAAAGCTTAAGCCTGAAACTGAGACAAAGTGTAAGACTAAGCATAAACTTAAACCAGATTTTGAATATGAGAATGAGACTAAACTTGAGTTTGAGCCGGGGTTGAAGCCCAAGCTAGCATTGGAGACAGAGCCAGAGCGAGAGCCAAATTCTCAGCTTGATACTAATCCAGCAACGCAATCCGAGCTAAAGTCATATCTTGAGCCATTTGTTGATCTTGCATCCGAGATAGAAGCACAACTGAATTTGATTGAGCACATCGAGTTTGTCATCACAGATCCTTCACATTCTACCAACAAACAGGTTCTATATACTTTTCTTCTTTTGAGATTTGAAAATTTTTCGAAAGACGTTCATCTATAAATCTACATCATGCAACACTTCAAAGTTCATATACGCATCTTTTCTACATACAAGAGACTACTGATTTTTTACCAGTTGTGTTACTCATTTCTTCATTCACTATGTGGTGAAGTTCTCAAGCCAAGAAGAATGATAAGGATTCAGTTGAGATAGTCTTTTTTATTGTATTTTAGATTTTATATTTGAGTCTTTTTATTTATTTTTGAATGTTTTAGTTATTTTAGAGTTTTAGTCACACACTGGTTGGGAGAATAGATGGTATTAGGTATAAGCCTGTAAAAGGGCCTCAAAACTGGTTTTATTGATCAATAAAAGTTTGAGAAAATTAAACCCCTAAACTGAAAATTGTCTTCATTGACGAGAAGTAAATTCCTAGAAAAGAAGCCTAGGAATCTCTAGATTTCATTGTTCTTTCCCAAAATTTTCACAAGTTTCTTCAAATTTTTTTGGATCTACATCACTTTAACTGTATAATATTTTTACCTACTGGTTCTGCTAGATCATATGGAAAACATTGTTCATGATTCTCATGCATACATTTTGCATATATGCAAAAAAAAGTCTAGGTAACACGGACACTTCAACCATGGAGCCGTGCCGTGTGAGACATATATCAGACACAATACTTTTATTTTTGAGCATACCATTTAATATTTGCTCAAATATCACCGTGTCATGTCGTGGCATTCTCATGTTGAAGTGTCAATGTCCCTACAATATAGGAAGAAGGTTGATGCCAGGTTCACTCATGTCATAATATATAAATATTTTTGAAAAGACTTCACAATATTGAGCACTTTTTGTTTGGCCTGACACTCAATTTGATCGGAAACATTAGACTATAATGATTACTCAACATCTAATCGGTCCATGACTTGCTCTTATGAGATACAAGAACAAGCTTGGGAAACTTGGCTACACTAGAGAAGTAGTAAGTTCCAAAAAGAAAATCTGTTCCCTGAACGCGGTAACATAAAAAGTATGCATCTCCTTAGTCTCACAGCTCCGCCAGCCAAATCCATACTGGAGGTAATATTATCCCCAGCTCCAAAGCTACCTAGAGATCAAAGGATCCACCCAAAGTCCACACACATAGTCAGCACAGGGTCAAGGTTAAGCTGCTTCTCTTACCGCCAACTTCCTTCAGATGGACCACAAGATCGCATTGGGAGTGAGTGGCAGTTCACCATTTTGACTCGCTCTGGACTAGTTTACAAGCAATGAAAATGCCAACCCGCATTCAAAGTCCATGAAATAATGGTCTTATGGACTTCTTGCACAGCACACGATAATTGTGTGCTTTGAGCAAGGGAATAGTCCGCCCGTTAGCTGCTATGGAAATTTCCAGTTTTAAAGAGAATTGATTCTCTGAACCATAACATCATACATGTGATGTGCAATTTGTTTGTTGCCTTTTCAGTGGTCACTTTGTTCACATGTTCACTTAGTACTTAGTAGATGAGATATTGCCCTCTTTCTTCCCTCTTTTAAGTCTTCATTAATAAACCTATGATGGCTATTATCCATTTGTAAGTAGCCTGATACTACAATTAACAACAAAAATCCAAATAAAGAAGGTAAGTTCTTAGGGCAATAACATAAAATTACTTAAAAGACAAATTTTAACCAATGTAAATTAAGCCATACGAACTAAAATTGAAGATAGTTTAATGTCTGTGGACAAAGAAATCAAAGCAAGCAAGTACTACTTTATTTATTATCTATAAATTACATAAGAAAAATATGAAATAATAAAATTACCTGCAGCCATAAAAATTATGTTTGATGTACATACATGAATTATCAAACAAGTTCCAAGTATAAAAACAACCCATAAAATGAACAGACACAACATAATTAATTTTACCCAGATGAAGAATATCACGATTTTTTTTTGTTTTTTTTGTGGTGATTATAACAAGATACCTTAGTGATGTCTGAGACTATTTTCTCACTTCCATCTTCTTCCTCGTTTGAAGAAAGAAAAGAAGGTAGCCCTCTTCTCTCTCCCATTCCCTCTTGCTTCCCTTCTGCCAGAACCTAGAGCTTCAATCTTCAATCAATAGTGTTTAGGGAAAACTAATTGTGTGACCAAAATGTTACCTTGATTTAATTTTAGGGAAATGCTTTGCGCACCTACCGTTTTACTCCGCGCACATACTGCTACATTGTCTTTAAACAACGAAGCTGAAAGTTAAAAAACCCTAATTTTCGATGTACCCAAAAAAAAACCCCCACAACAAAAAACCCAAAGTTAAAACCCCCAATGATACTACGCGAAAATTACTCCATGTACAGACCAAATTGCCGGTGGTGCATGTTGAGTAATTCGTATCTATGTCTCCAATTTTACTCACCTCACACAAGATGCAAATTTTTTCCATATTGTGCGCGGTGATTAATTTGTCACGTTAGCCGAAATTACTCAAAGCGTACAACTGTTATAATAATTTGTTGCACACAACATGTAAAAAAATTTATTTTTACTCATCGCGTATAACAGGCAAACTGTTTGCCTGTTGTGCACGGTGAGTAAAAATTGATTTACTCATCAAAAAATTTCATCGTGCAAACTAGTAAACAAATCCACTAGTAAAAATTGACCAATGTTATGAATGAGGGAGGCCTTTGGCCTCCCCTCCTTCATTACCCATTCAGTAGGCCCCCATTACTTAGAGTAATGGGGACCCTTGGTCTCCTAGAGGCTTTTGGCCTCCCCACTATGAGATATATAAATAGAGCACCATGGCTTTTAGCTATGGCGACTTATTCTTAGTAATGAAATTCTCTCTCTCTCTCTCTTGAGTTCATTATCATATAACACGTTATCAGCACCTGCGCTCTATTTTTGAGCTTTTTCTTCCCGTCCGTCCCCTCAAAAATCCATCCCCTACGCGTGAAGGAATCTCTGGTTGCGGCGACGTTGCGGCATTCTCTAAGTTTTCGGGAGCTCGGATTTTTATTTCTACGGATCTTTTCTACGGTCGTCCCTAGATCATCGATCTAGAGGTATACTTCTTATTCATGTAGATTACAACGGACTATACATAAAAAATTTTACAATGTTTGCATACAAGTAAAAATTAAAACAATACAAAGAAAAATTTGTTTTTACAAAGTAATTTCTTCATATTGCCATGAAATTTAGTGATCACGACATGAAGTCGTAATTAAAACTCAACTCGGACTCTTTGGCAGTCCTATAAGATCAGCGGCTTAATACCTTAATTGATTCTTGAGTTTTAACACTCCCTTTTTCGCCCCAAAGAAGGCCGTGGCATTTCATATGAAACCTTAATTGCTTATTAGCTTGGAATTCGAAGCTTTAATTAGCGTTTTTCGTTTTCTCATTTCTCTCAATTGACGGAAGAGATGAGGAGTTGCTGTGTAAATTTGATGGAGTTGATTGTTGTGGACCGTCAACATCTAGTCCATAAAAATCGAATCTTGTTTCATGTGAAAAACAATGAACAAAATTTTTCGAGTTATTATGGAAAATTCATGAGGCTGTTGCTAGTTCATCTTCTCGTCATTTACAGTGACAGGTTGGTGAGATGAGCAGTAAACAGTGTTGGTGAATTTTTTAGAGTAAAAATTGAAATATTTTGTTACTCTTGATCCTTATGGAATGACTAATGAGTGCTGGAATTTGTTTATGTTCATCTTAATTATCATAGCTCTTCCCATTCTAAACCTAGTTTGTTACTTTTATAACGCATGCTTCATGACATGGACTTTATTATGCAAAACGTGGATTGAATTGTTTGCTTGGATACATGTTATATACTGTTCTCCAAAATCTTATAACAAATTGGCATATTTAAACTCGGAAAAAACTTTGTAAAATTACAATTAATTTATATAGTCCATGTTGACAAATTTAAACATCGCTCTTGCATACTGTTATCTATGGTTTACTAGGACTCTATTTTTCAAAATATAACTATCTTAAAGATCCTGAGACCGCTCTGCCGTTAGTCAACTAACCTAACGGTGTATGACTTTTCCACGTGGTCTACGAGATAATTATATTTTCTAGTTTCCTTTACCATATGTTATGTTTGAGATATATGCGTGGTTGTTTATTTTTATGCTTGTAGCATATTTAGAACTGCGTGGATGTTTAAATCAGTAAAAATGTGTTTTTCGGGATCGGCCATTGTATACATATTTACTTTCCTTGCACTTTTATTTTCTTTTGAGAGAATTTGTAAGTGAGGAAATTTGTATTTTAAAGCCAAAGCTCGATGCAACAGCACATAGAATTGATGAAAACTCCTTCAATGGATCATGATGTCGGTCAATGTGCTTGGCTAAGTTTGCTGGACCAACCTAGCTTGACTGGGTAACAAGTGGTCCTGGCTTAGTCAATTCCCTGGCCGCGTCCGCTGGACCGCAAGGAGTCGATTCATGAATGTGTAAGCCAAAGCTCGATGCAACAGCATATGAAGACGGAGATATAGGGACCCAGTTCAGTTTGGGTTTCCAAAGTTGTATTAATTTTTTTTCTCTATTATGGACTTTAAACGAACTTTGGACTGTGTACTATTTTGGGTATCTGGCCGATCCCCGCATTTTTACTTGTTTATTTCTTTATGCATGAATTTTTGAATTTTAATTAATTCATGCTCATTTTAAAATACGTAGATAAATGGCAAAATTGGCAAGCGTCGATTTCGAGGTCCTCGATTCTGCAGGGACAAATTACCTGAGTTGGCGAGTGGACCTGAAGTTCCACTTGCGTTCAATGGCCCTCCTTGGGTCCATTTTGGCTCCTTCCTCGGCCCCAGCAGCGGCCGAAGCTTCTGCTACAGCTAGCAGCAGCCCCACAACCACTGTATCCGATGTAGATAAGGCGAAAGCCATAATCTACATTAGGAAGCATATAGATCGGACCTTAAAGGCCGAATACTTAACGGTTGAGGACCCGAAGGACCTGTGGACAGCACTGGAAGCACGGTATAAACATCAAATTGATGTTATATTACCCCGTGCCAGTTATGAGTGGGAAAACCTCAGACTTCAGGACTATAAGTCCATCGCTGAGTACAATTCTGCACTTCATAACATCACCTCACGCCTGAAGTTGTGCGGTGAAGAAGTGACAGAACAGCGCATGTTGGAAAAGACATTTACCTCGTTTCACGAGAAAGATGCAATCCTCATGCAGCAGTATCGTGAACGCAATTTCACGAAATTTTCCGATCTGGTTTCATGCCTACTTAGGGCAGAGCAGAATCGAGACTTACTGCTTGCAACTCATAACTTACGTCCAGCTGGCACTGCCCCTATCCCTGAAGCCCACCACGTTTCTCCCCAGAAGTGGAAAAATAAGAGGAAGGCTAAAAACACTAAAGGGAAAGCTATAATGAAGCAACCAAGAGGTGCAGCTCCACAGACAAACAAAAACAATAAGGGAAAAAGAAATTTCACTTGGAAGCGAAAGAACACCGAGCAAGTGTCACTTCCAAAGAAGAACTGGGAGGATAAATGCCATAGATGCGGCATGACTGGCCATTGGTCCAGAAACTGCCGCACTCCTCGCCACCTCCAGGATCTATACCAGGCGAGCCAGAAGTCTCTACCTGAAACAAACTTGGCGGCTGTTCAGCCGCCAACAATGTTTACTGCAAAAGACTTCGAGAACGACGACCTTCTCGATTGAGCATCATCGTTTATCTATGCTTTTTAGAATTAAATGTATCTTCATCTTTTATTTGCTTAAGTACGAACTTTTATTTTCGAATGAATGTTTACATTTTCGCTCAAATAAAATTTCGTTTTTGCTTATATAGATGATGTCTGAGTGCCTAGTGGACAGTGCCTCAACGCACACAATCCTTCGCGATCATTGCTATTTTAATAGCGTAAATAAATATGACGGTCCTGTTATCACAATTTCAGGACTGTCCCAAATAATCGAAGGATCTGGTGAAGCAATTATATTGCTCCCAAATAACACAAGACTTCAAATAAAAAATGCATTATTCTCTCCTAAATCAAATAGAAATCTCGTAAGTTTCAAGGATTTCCGTTTAAACGGATATCACTTAGAAACCAGAGATGAAAATACGGTTGAATATCTGTATGTAACTCATCAGAAAGATGACCGGAAGATCATCTGCGAACGATTCAAGGGACTCCCGTTGGGTCTCTACCAAACATACATTCAACCAATAGAAGACAATATGACTGAGCACCAGACGTGCCAATCACTGCCAGAGTTCGAACTCTGGCACAATAGACTTGGTCACCCTGGAACAGCAATGATGCGACGCATCATTTCTGAATCCCGTGGACACAAATTGAAGAACCTGAAGATTCTTCAAAAGGGTGAATTTCCATGTCTCCCTTGTTTCAAGGGAAAACTTATAACGAGACCATCCCTCCTGAAAGTGGGATTAGAGTCTCCTGGCTTCCTTGAGAGAATTCATGGTGACATTTGCGGGCCTATTCACCCCCGCAAGTGGCCCATTTCGGTACTTCATGGTACTGATTGATGCATCAACCAAATGGTCTTATGTGTGCCTATTGTCCACCCGCAACCTAGCTTTTCCAAAGCTATTGGCACAAATAATAAGGTTGCGTGCTCATTTCCCCAATAACCAAATCAAGAAACTACGTCTTGATAATGCGGGAGAATTTACTTCACAAGTCTTTGAAGACTATTGCCGGGCAACGGGTATTGAAGTTGAACATCCTATAGCACATGTTCACACCCAAAACGGATTAGCTGAGTCCCTTATAAAGAGACTCCAATGGATTGCGCGTCCATTGCTTATGCAATCCCAGTTGCCTGTGGATGCTTGGGGGCATGCTATTTTACATGCCGCATCACTTATTAGGATAAGACCCTCTGGAGGTCATACTTTATCCCCGATGCAACTAGCATATGGCGCACCTCCGGATATCTCTCATTTGAGAGTATTTGGTTGTGCGGTATATGTCCCAATAGCACCACCTCAGAGGACCAAAATGGGTCCTCAGCGTCGTCTAGGTATATATATTGGGTTTGATTCGCCCTCTATTATAAGATACCTTGAACCCCTGACGGGTGACGCATTCAAGGCACGTTTTGCTGACTGTGAATTTAATGAGAAAATTTTTCCTAAACTAGGCACACAGTCTAAGAAGCCAGAAGCTTCTGAGACCATTAGTTGGGACCAGAAGTCTTTGTCCCTATATGATCCGCGTACTAACCTGTGTGAAGATGAGATCCTGAAGATCCTTCACATCCAGAATACAGTACATCTTTTGCCGGATAAATTCACGGACAACCAGAAGATTGTCCGTTTACACGTCCATGCTGCCAATACGCCAGCTAGGATTGACATCCCCATAGATGGATGCAATCCACCGGCAGCAGAATTGGCTGTACCTCAAATGAAAAGAGGACGCCCACCAGGTTCAAAAGATAAAGTTCCTCGAAAGAGGAAGACTCCTGGAGATACTAAGATTATCCCTCCACAGGATGCTGAGCTCAGACCAGCTACTTCTCCCCTCCTGATTTCCCCAGCAGAGGAAACAATAGGAGAAACATCATTAAATTTTGTACGTACTGGAGAAGTACTGGACAGAAATAGCATAGTTGTCGACGACGATTTTGCGTTCGATATTGCCGTTCACGTCACTGAATATGACGATGACGTCGAACCATGATCTCTGGCGGAATGTAAACGTCGAGATGATTGGCCAAAGTGGGACGAGGCAATAAGAGTAGAGCTGGACTCACTCTTGAAACACAAAGTCTTTGGACCAGTAGTTCAAACACCAGTAGGTGTAAAACCTGTGGGTTATAAGTGGGTTTTCATAAGAAAAAGAGATGAAAAATAATGTGATCGTTCGCTATAAGGCACGCCTTGTAGCCCAGGGATTTTCCCAAAGACCGGGGATTGATTACGAAGATACGTATTCCCGGTCATGGATTCGATCACCTTCCGATTTTTAATCAGCCTAACTTCTCTGGAAAGCCTAGAAATGCAGCTCATGGACGTTGTGACTGCATATCTATATGGCGATATAAATAAAAATATCTATATGAGACTTCCTGATGGGTTTAATCTACCCCCAGAGATGAAAGAGATACCTCGGGACGTATTCTCTGTAAGGCTACATAGATCATTATATGGTCTAAAACAATCGGGCAAGATGTGGTATAACAGACTAAGTGATTTTCTTACACAGCAAGGATTCACGAATAACGAATTCTGCCCGTGTATCTTTATCAAAAGAACGGGAACAGGATTTGTCATCATAGCTGTATATGTAGATGACTTAAATCTCATAGGATCTCCTGCAGAGATCAAAGAGATATCTGAAAGCCTTAAACATACTTTTGAAATGAAAGACCTAGGCAAAACAAAGTATTGTCTTGGCTTACAGATAGAACACCTAAGAGGTGGAATCCTATTACACCAATCTAATTATACAAAGAAACTTCTGCGCAAGTTTCATATGGATAAATGTCATCCTTTAGGTACTCCTATGGTCGTAAGATCACTAGATGTGCATAAGGACCCCTTCCGGCCACTGGAAGAGGGGGAGGAGATACTGGGTCCTGAAGTACCCTACCTCAGTGCCATTGGAGCACTTCTATATCTGGCTAACTGTACGCGTCCCGATATAGCGTTTACAGTTAATCTACTAGCCAGACACAGTGTTGCGCCCACAAAGCGCCACTGGAACGGAGTAAAGCATCTTCTGCGATACCTTCAGGGTTCCATTGATCTTGGACTTTACTACCAGAGAGGTGCCTCCCCCAAATTGTTTGGTTATGCTGATGCAGGTTATCTCTCTGATCCGCACACGACAAAATCTCAAACAGGTTTTGTATTTACCTACGGAGGTACTGCTATCTCTTGGAGATCGGTAAAACAAACCACTACTGCTACATCTTCCAACCATGCAGAGCTCATCGCGATCCATGAGGCGAGCAGAGAATGTTTTTGGCTACGTTCCGTCGTCCAACACATCCTCCAATCCACTGGCCTGAAGACCAGTGATCTGGAGCCTACTGCCCTATTCGAAGACAACGCCGCATGCATTGCTCAGTTTCAGAAGGGCTACATCAAAGGCGACAGGACAAAACACATTTCTCCCAAGTTTTTCTGGACGCACGAGCAGAAGAACGACAAGCAGATTGAAGTTCGACAGATCCAGTCATGCAACAACTTAGCTGATCTTTTTACTAAGGCATTGCCTAAATGTACTTTTGTAAAGCTTGTAAAGAACATTGGTATGCGACAGTTGAAAGACCTGCAAGCCTGAAGCTTGTACGGATCAGGGGGAGTAACATGTGGGTTGCACTCTTTTTCCTTAAGCTGTTGGGTTTTCCCACTGGGTTTTCCACAGCTAAGGTTTTAACAAGGCAAACACACTTACTCTGGATCCAGAAGTATCCACCTCTTGCCTCAGTAGCTGAGACCGAAGTGATGAATGTGTAAGGGGGAGTGTTATGAATGAGGGAGGCCTTTGGCCTCCCCTCCTTCATTACCCATTCATTAGGCCCCCATTACTTAGAGTAATGGGGACCCTTGGTCTCCTAGAGGCTTTTGGCCTCCCCACTATGAGATATATAAATAGAGCACCATGGCTTTTAGCTATGGCGACTTATTCTTAGTAATGAAATTCTCTCTCTCTCTCTCTCGAGTTCATTATCATATAACAACCAAAGGAAAATTATGAACAGAGAGCAGGAAAAAAGAGACGACTGTAAGAGCAAAAAAGAGAATTTTACTTACAATATGCATTGGTAACCGAGATCAAAATTCCAAAAAATTAAATTGGTAATATTATTCTAATCTTATGTTTCTTTTCATAGACTAAATTAAATTTATTAACATTTGTTAGAATAATTCTAAAATTTTATACGGGTTATCGTTGTGCTTTAAATTGAAAATTGGATATATTTTTTGCATCAATTTAGGTCCACACCTGTAAGAGTGATAATTCATAAGATAATTCACTAGTAAATTTGTGCAGTGTATCAATTTTTACTCATCGTGCATAACATGCAAAATTTGTGCATGTTGTATGTTGGCCTAGTTGCCTACTAACTAGGTCACACTTTTAATTTTAATGATGACAAACAAGTTATGTGGCACTAATGATCTCATTAAGTGATTTCAAGGACAAATGTGCATGGAGAAAAAGAGGGGAAATTTAGTAATATTTGATTGGTCAAATTCTTATAGAAAGTCAAAGGAAAAGAAGATAATATGTGGATAATTATTTGTGCAAAAGATATTCAAAAGAGTCCTACTTCATCAACAATTATCCATGCATCATGAAGATTGAAGATTAAAGATTTCACTAGTCAGAGATTGGATTTAAAAAGGAGTTTTATCTCAAAGTAGAATTTTATCTTCAAGAGAAGTTTGATGGCTCATAGGATTGGTTTTCTCCTATTTAACCCCCTCCATGCACCAATCCTCATTACGCAAGGAAAGAATAAAATTCCACAAACCCTGGTCGGCCACCTTCCTCATCAATCCCTCAACAACTCCATCTTTGTGGCCGCACGCATCTCCTTCAAGCTTCACCGACAAGCTCCAAGCAATAGTCTCCAAAGCTTAGCTAATTCCAAGCCTTGAAGAACCAAAGCCCTTGTTGCCGCAAGACTCAATCAAGTTTCATCAAGAACAACGCATGGCAAAGAGGAGCTGGAGAGCATCCAAGAGATTCTAAGTTGCAGTTCATTGCTTAGAGGTTCATTCAACACCCTAGCATCAAGTCTTAAGCCAAAGAATTTGTCATGCCCCGCTCTCCCAAGTACGGGGAACATAGCTGACGAGGCCGCCGTAGTATTCAGACTCAGGCTTCGAGCCCTCTTATCTAAATACTACTAGGCATTTTTTTGTGGTTTAATATTAAATAAGAAGCAGGCCACTGCAACACACTGGAATAATACACAGAATGAAAGTACGCCAACAGAAAATAAAACGCAATACTCAAAAGGAAAAACAACAACGCAGAACATACATTACATCACATTGCACAAGTTCATATACATACATACATACATCAGCTGTAAAGGGGGGATACAAAAGTGGGTACAACAACAGTAGAAAACCCCAACCCAAAAGTACAAAAGGTCCACCCGGTACAACGCACCCACTAGTCTAAACCCGGGAAGTCTAACTGAACGAGGTCGCCCGTAGGCTCAACCTCTGCTGAACTGGCACCGGTCTCTGGCTCCGGGACACCCGAAGACTGCTCGGGTCTCACACCTGAAAACCACGGGATGGGACACGTCAACGCGTGACCCTGTAGAAACTCCTAACACCCTAGTAGAACCCAGTTTTAGAACTGGTCTTCCTAACTAACTAACTAACTACAAGTGTCACATCATCACATGTTTATGGAGAAATTAAGAACAGAACATAAATGCTGAAAGTAAATAGCAGGAAGCTGAACAGAAATAAATTTACTGATTAAATTAATTAAAATTAATCGTTGTTATGTTTTTGGAACCCGGGTAAACCGTAGACTTCTAAGGAAGCGGACATCACCCAGGGTGGGTGAAAAGTGGTACCACTCCAGCGACACGAGCACTGGAGGGGTCTCTCGTAACTCCGTACCCGACTGGACAAGGTACCGGAGAGAGACTTATCTCGGTTTTTCTGTCGGACAAACGGAGAAAACCATCATTTACCGTCATGGTGCATCACGAGCGCACCAGCGGCCTCTCTAGACCTCTCAACTCCCCTTCCGGGGGGCGACACATCAGGCGAGACTATCGTACTACTGTCCGCTCCTTAACACCTAAAATTTACCCGTGTTCCCCCAAATCCCCATCCGGAGTCTCACACATTTCAAAATGGAATGAGTACTCCCGATGTCATACTCTCATTCTCACTCACAATTTTTCTTTTGATACAACATTTCTTTATTTGACAACATGTCAATTAACGGTCTCAAATACCGCATTCGTTACAACTTTCATGAATTACTCATCCTCATCATTATCTCCAAAATGAAACATATCATGAAACATCCACATAATTAATAGCATATTAATGAGAACATGATTAGTATAAACAAAATTTACTTGAAACAAAAATACACAATGGTAACTACTAAGCAAAATTAGCACATAAATCTGTCTAAACTGTATCTGCACTTCCTTCCATACAAAGCTGCAAATGGCGCCATGCCTATGCTGGCTTGAAAACTATTATTGTTGGCGAACTCTACCAGGTGTTGATGTTCGTCCCAAGAACCCTTAAAATCCAGCATGCACGCCCTCAGCATATCTTCCAAAATCTGAATTGTCCTCTCCGACTGACCGTCTGTCTGAGGATGGTATGCAGTGCTGAAACTCAGTTGAGTTTTCAAGCTAGCCTGCAGACTTCTCCAAAAGTGAGACGTAAACCTAGTGTCACGGTCGGAGACTATGCATACAGGAACTCCGTGAAGCCTCACGATATCCTGCATACAAGACTAATTCAGAATCCAAACCAACAATAAACAAACAGATATAAAATAAGGAATCTCACCTCCATATATCTCTTGGCAAGATGGTCTGTCGACTGGCCCACTCGAAATGGTATGAAGTGAGCTGATTTGGTCAATCGGTCTACGATTACCCAAATAGCAGCATTTCCTTGAGGAGTGTGAGGTAAGTCAGTTACGAAATCCATCGTCACATGCTGTCACTTCCACTCAGGAATCGGAAGAGGCTGCAATAGACCTGCCGTTCTCTGATGCTCGGCCTTGACTTGCTGACAGGTCAAACATGAAGCTACACGTCTAGCCACACTATGCTTCATGCCGTGCCACCAAAAATGCTGCCGCAGATCACGATACATCTTAGTGCCTCGGGATGGATAGAATAAGGTGAGCTATGAGCTTCTCTCAACAGTTCATCCCAAATATCACCTGATGGCACACAAATCCTGCTCCCAAAACGCAGAGACCCATCTTCATGAATACAGAAATCATTATGAAGTCCGGCCTCTGTCTGCTCTCGAATCTTCTTCAACTTCTCATCTCCAGACTGAGCTGTCTTAATCCTTTCAACTAAATCAGATTGAACCTGCAAATTCATCATCATCGCTGATGCACCACGTAAGACAACCTCAATCTCCATATGCCGAATATCACCCAAAAGTTCTCTCTGAGCTGTTAACATCATCACTGTCGGCATGCGACTAAGAGCATCAGGTACCACGTTGACTTTCCCATGGTGATATTGGAGGTCAACATCATAATCAGCCATCAACTCAAGCCATCTGTGCTGCCGCATATTCAACTCTTTCTGAGTGCACACGTACTTCAAACTCTTGTGATCTGTGTATATCTTTACACGTTCACCCAGAAGAAAATGTCTCCACAACTTCAATGCAAACACCACGCTGCTAACTCCAAGTCATGCGTAGGATAGTTCCTCTCATGGGTCTTCAACAATCTAGAAGCATAAGCAACTACCCTACCATGCTGATGTAGAACACATCCCAATCCTCTGCCTGATGCATCACAATAAATCTCGTATCCACCTGAACAGTCTGGAATCGTCATGACAGCAGCAGTGATCAATCTATGCTTCAGTTCATCAAATGCTCGCTGACATTCCTCTGACCAACTGTAAGCAACATTCTTCTTGGTTAGATGAGTCATCGGTGCAGCAATCTTAGAAAAATCCTTGATGAACTTCCTGTAGTACCCAGCCAATCCCAAGAAACTTCTGATCTCTGTGACTGACTTAGGAACTGGCCACTTCTCTACTGCAGCAACCTTCTCTGGATCTACAGCTATCACATCTCCAGATACAACATGTCCCAGAAAAGCAACCTTGGTCAGCCAAAACTGACACTGGCTATACTTAGCATCTAACTAGCGCTGCCTCAGAGTCTCCAGGACTATCCTCAGATGCTCAGCATGATCTTCCTTCGACCTTGAGTACACCAAGATATCATCTATGAAGACGACCACAAACTTATCCAAGTATTCATAGAAGACTTGGTTCATCAACCTCATGAATGTGGCTGGTGCATTAGTAACACCGAAAGGCATCACTAAGAACTCATAATGACCATACCGGGTTCTAAATGTAGTCTTCAGAATATCTGATCCTCTGACCTTCACTTGATGATACTTGCTTCTCAAATCCAGCTTGGAATACACTCGCGATCCACCCAAATGATCGAAGATGTCATCAATCCTAGGAAGAGGGTACTTGTTCTTCACAGTAACCTTATTTAACTCCCGGTAGTCGATGCACATCCTTCGAGATCCATCCTTCTCATTCACCAAAAGCACTGGGCACCCCATGGTGAAACACTTGGCTGAATCAAACCACACTCTGACAAATCCTTCAACAGATTATGAAGCTCTACTAACTCGGGAGGAGCCATACAGTATGGAGTCTTTGCAATCGGTTGAGTGCCTGGAATCAGATCAATGGTGAACTCTAATGATCTTTCCGGAGGAAGTCCATAGATATCGTCTGGAAAGACATCGGGAAAATCCCAGACTACCCTCGGCAATACAGGTTCAGCATCCATCTCCATCATCATCTCTATTGGGTTGGCCTTAAACTTCAATGATTCAAGGGAACTACTACCACTAAGAAATTCAAATTCTGGATGATCAGGAATCTGGAATACTATCTTCCTGAGCCTACAATCTATAGTGGCATAGAACATCCCTAACCAGTCCATTCCAAACACTGCTTCAAAATGAGGCATCTCCATCACTAAGAAATCTGCATACAGCCTACGTCCACAAATCTCAACAGGACATTGTCGGTATCCCGAAGAACTGCAGATCACTCCACTCCTTGTATGGATATTCCAATTAGAAGCAAAGGAGTCTACCACTAAGGAATTCCTAGTCACAAACTGCTGAGACAGGAAGCAATGTGATGCTCCTGAATCGAATAGTGACAAGGCATGGAAAGATACAACTCTAATAACACCTAAGAGAATTAATATAAACTAACATAAGAGTCTAATCATCATAATCACAGCAACAAATATAACACACTATCATAGGAATAAGAAAGCATTCAATTCTAAAAAGAAATAGGTACCAGTGATCACTCGACCGGTGTCCTCTGCCTCAACAGCCGTCATGGTAAAAGCCTGACGCCTCGACGCTGCTCTCCTGGGGGTCTGCTGCTGCTGCAGAGGCCTAGGTGGTCCCCTTGGAGTCACTGTACCAGGTGGTGGTGGAGCTGGCAGTGGAAGCCTCTGTGGAGCCAGCAGAAGGGTCCTCTGCTGCTGCACAGGCCGGACTGTCACTGGTGCCCCAGAACCTGAGTCTGCCCCTGCTGAGGACACTGCCTACTGATGTGTCCTGACTGACCACAGATAAAACACCACCCATGCCTAAACTTGCAATCCCGCAGCTCATGCCCAGTCTTCCCACAAAATCCACAAGGTAAACGCCGATGTGGCACTGGTGGAGCTCCTGGCCTCCGAAACTGTGTGGTCTGAGTAGGCCTCGGGAAACTCCTCTACTGACCCGCAGGGCGCCTCTCCGCTTCTTCTGCTGGACCTCTACCCACACTCTTCAGATGTGTCTCATGCATCCTGGCTGCCTCCAGCACGGCAATATATGTAAGCAACACCTGGGTCGACATCGCTGCTCTGAACTCAGGGTCCAACCCCATCCTGAATCGTCTAGCTCTGGTGGCCTCTGACTGCACTAACTCCGGAGCAAACTTGCTCAATAGTGAGAACTCTGAATCATAAGCATCCACGCTCCGTCGTCCCTGAGTCAGGTGCTCGAACCTCAACCGCAGCTCATCCTTCTTCGTCTCTGGCAGGAACGGAGCCTCAAACAGTTCCCTAAACTTCTCCCACGGGATCGACTTGGTCAAATGCAGCTCCTGAGCATCCCACCAATCTCGTGCCTGATGAGTTAGCTGCCTCTTTGCGGCATCCACCCACCTATCTCTTGGGTATCCAATAGCCTCCAGATCATCCTCAGAATGCATAATCCACTCGTCCACCTCCAGCGAACTCTCCTTACCCGAAAAGGACTTCGGGTGCAAAGCTCTAAACTGCCTGATACCCACTGGCTTCGGCGGCACACCCCTAGCCGCACAATCCTCCACCTGCTGCATACGCTCTAGGATCCCTATCAGAATCTTCCCCATCAGGGAAGCCTCATATGAAGCAGCATCAGAAGCAAGGGTCCTATTCTCGGACGATCCATTCCCCGGATCCATTCTGCAAGAATGAACAGGGAAACATTGTTCAGTACCAAAATTACGAATTATAATGTTGGAGCTTTACTTGTACTATTCTTACGTGTATTGCAATGCGAACAGACCTGTATGGGCCACCACAAAAACCTGTCACGCCCCGCTCTCCCAAGTACGGGGAGCATAGCTGACAAGGCCACCGTAGTATTCAAACTCAGGCTTCGAGCCCTCTTATCTAAATACTACTAGGCATTTTTTGTGGTTTAATATTAAATAAGAAGCAGGCTACTGCAACACACTGAAATAATACACAGAAATGAAAGTACGCCAACAGAAAATAAAACGCAGTACTGAAAGGAAAAACAACAACGCAGAACATACATTTCATCACATTACACAAGTTCATATAGATACATACATCAGCTGTACAATGTGGGATACAAAATTGGGTACAACAACAGTAGAAACCCCAACCCAAAAGTACAAAAGGTCCACCCGGTACAATGCACCCACTAGTCTAAACCCGGAAAGTCTAACTGAACGAGGTCGCCCGTAGGCTCAACCTCTGCTGAACTGGCACCGGTCTCTGGCTCCGGAACACCCGAAGACTGCTCGGGTCTCACACCTGAAAACCACGGGATGGGACACGTCAACACGTGACCCTGTAGAAACTCCTAACACCCTAGTAGAACCCAGTTTTAGAACTGGTCTTCCTAACTAACTAACTACAAGTGTCACATCATCACATGTTTATGAAGAAATTAAGAACAGAACATAAATGCTGAAAGTAAATAGCAGGAAGCTGAACAGAAATAAATTTACTGATTAAATTAATTAAAATTAATCGTTGTTATGTTTTTGGAACCCGGGTAAACCGTAGACTCCTAAGGAAGCGGACATCACCCAGGGTGGGTGAAAAGTGGTACCACTCCAGCGACACGAGCACTGGAGGGGTCTCTCGTAACTCCGTACCCGACTGGACAAGGTACCGGAGAGAGACTTATCTCGGTTTTTCTGTCGGACAAACGGAGAAAACCATCATTTACCGTCATGGTGCGTCACGAGCGCACCAGCGGCCTCTCTAGCCCTCTCAACTCCCCTTCCGGGGGCGACACATCGGGCGAGACTATCGTACTACTGTCCGCTCCTTAACACCTAAAATTTACCCGTGTTCCCCCAAACCCCCATCCGAAGTCTCACCCATTTCAAAATGGAACGAGTACTCCCGATGTCATACTCTCATTCTCACTCACAATTATTCTTTTGATACAACATTTCTTTATTTGACAACATGTCAATTAACGGTCTCAAATACCGCATTCGTTACAACTTTCATAAATTACTCATCCTCACCATTATCTCTAAAATGAAACATATCATGAAACAGCCACATAATTAATAGCATATTAATGAGAACATGATTAGTATAAACAAAATTTACTTGAAACAAAAATACACAATGGTAACTACTAAGCAAAATTAGCACATAAATCTGTCTAAACTGTCAGTCCAGAAAGAACGGCTCTGTTACCCTATCTACAGTCAGAATTAGCTTTTAGTCCCTTCTTCAAAGTTGTAGATATGGCAGTTTTGCATTGCCATACCAAATTTCAGAAAATAATATGATATGGATGACTTTTTGTGATCAGTTTAGTAACAGATGACAATACTAAAAAAACAGAAACATCGCATCAACTTCATCAGTGCTTTTCTCCCATTTACAAGCAGATCTGGGTGAAATAAAAAATTGGGTATTGTGCATCTTGAAGAGAAATTGTCCAAAATGTCCTAGAACGTCTAATTTCGATAAGAATTGTGGCCAAAATCTTGGTTTTAATACAGAGTGTCAAAACTGCCAGAAATTGGACAAGTTACGGAAAAAGTCATATTTCTCCTACATTTTGAATTGAACATATATTATATGTTACATGATGTTGGGGTAGGACTTCGAGATCTACATGAATATATTTTTTTCAGCTTTTACTTTCATCTACGTTGGGAGATATTCTCAGTTTAACAGAGAATAAAAATACTGGAATTTTAGAACAGATTTGATTGGAACCAGACCAGTATGCATATCCGAATTTTTATAAAATCATACAGTTAGAATTCGGGAAAATGATCTAAATGAAAGTTTTTCATAATAATGAGATACCAAATATATAAAATTTCCAAAGCATTCCCACTAGCCAATTAAGCCCAGCACTTAGTCAAAGTTTCAGTTTCTCTGGATAAACTTTCAGCATGAAGAACAAAAGTGTTTCATGAAAATTAATTTAATTCTCCTTGTCCTAAAACTAAATTCTACCTAGGTGAAAGGAATTTCTACCTTACTAGTCCTCCAATTATTTCTTTAGCCCTTCGTAGTCCTTGATGGAGAGCCTCCTAGCCTCCTTCTTCAAGCTCCAAATTGGTCTCTAAAGTTTGGATTTTTGAGGTGATTTGGGGTTAATTTTTGGAGTTAGGATGATAATGGAAAGTCGGGGAGCTTGGTGGTGGAATGGGAGGTGCAAGAGGTGGTGATGGGAGGTGCAAGGAGGAGCAAATGAGATGGAAGGGGAGAGGATAGAATTTTGGCCAGGATGGGGGAGGTGAGGGTGAGAGAGTTTTTCGTTTTTTCTTTTTAGTTTTTTGTTTTTCTCTAGCATAAACTTTTGAACCCCCAAAATCCGCTCATCCCTTCATCAAGTCAAGATGAGAGACGTGTTTTCTCTTTAATTCTTAGGATGAAACCTCACTTAATGAGTTGTCATGGTAAAAGATTTTTGGAATTTGTATTTTGGAAAAATAAAAATATATGTTGAAATACCATATACACCTTAAATACAAGCATTCATCCAAATACTCATATTTACTAAATTCAAAAGATGAGTTTAAAATCTTTTAAAATTAATTCCTACACCAAATAATTATAAGAAAAATACAAGCGTACTCCCAAAAATATACGTACGCATTTACGCCAAAATACGTGCAAGTACGCGTACATTGAAATTGGGCTCATTACAGAATTCATTAAGCAATCAAGTTCAAACACCAAAAGCCAAGGAATCAATTTGTTTTGGGCTGCACAAGTCGCGGCCATCTCGCTGACTCCATCGGAAAGGCAAGTTTCATGAGCCTGGCTCATTGAACACGTGAGCCACAAAGCTTGCTGACACATATCTACAGTCTACCGCAAGCCCCAAGTCATGCATGCAGCGGCAAAGCCAATTTTCATGAGCCTGGCCTATTGAATCTACGAGCCAAACCGCTTGCTGACTTGTGCTACTAAAGCCCATGGCATGCCCACGTTGCTGACTCAGTTGACAAGCAATTTCCATAGCGCCTGGCATCGTTGGAACCTCGCACCAAGCCCTCTACTGACCCATGCGCCAAAGCGATTGCTTGGCGCACAGCTTGCAGACTCAGTAGCGTGCCAGACGTTGATTCCAACAAAGCAAAATCGAGATTTCCACTTAGCCAAACGGAGAATTCAGAGGGGCCATAGCAGCTTACTTTGCGCACAGACCCAATTCAGACAGATTTGTGCAGTCAACTTTAGATGCTTATATCTTTTGATCCAGACATCGGATTGACGAACTGTTTTCGCATATGCGACCATGATCTCACAGACTACATCACAGTGATATTTTTCTGGTTTTTTTACTTGAGTAGTAAATCAGTTTGAATTTATTTTTGTGAGTTGTATTGTAAGAATAACTTCACTCAGAAGCTATCTTTGAGCGTAATATTCTAGAACATTATTTTGTACGGTTCGATCACCACCCGTAAGCTTGATCAAAGTTTTTCATTTTGATTATTAAATGGATGAAATTCTCAAAGGATTTGGGGTCGGAGAAGAGGCACGGAGCCTAGGCGGGGAGCCATTCCGTTAAACATATTTATGCTTGCATCTCTGTGATCTTGTGAATTTTTAATTTGTGCCATACACCCTATTCACCCCCCAATGTGGTTTTCAATTGGTATCAAAGCGTGATTTCTTTGGACTCAAAGTCCAGTGAAATTTTGATCCTAATGGCATAAATTCCATATGCTTTTCCTAATGATCCACATAACCAAAAAGAAGGCCACTCATATCTTAGATCACCTTGGTTTGATGGAACAAACTATAACTATTGGAAACAAAGGATGTATATTCACATCAAGGGTATTGATATGGAATTATAGAATATAGTTAGTGAAGGCTTCACCCTAGTTGACAAACCAACTCATAAGCAACTTAAAGAAAATAATCGGTTAGAAAGCTTAAATGTCAAAGCCATGAGCATCTTGTATTGTGGCCTACATACTAATGAATATAACTGCATTAGCTCTTGCACCACTGCTAAGGAAATATGGACTAGGTTAAAAGTCACGCATGAGGGAACAACTAAAGTAAAGAAAACACGAATTCATATGTTGCTACAAAAGTATGAGAATTTTTCTATGCTTCCTAATGAAACTATTGACTCTATGTTCTCTTGTTTTGCATATATTGTAAATCCTTTGAAGGCACTTGGAAAGGACATTCCAGAGGAGGACTTGGTTGGCAAAGTCTTATATTCCCTGTCTGGAGGTGGATCCAAAAGAGAACTGCCATTGAGGAAGCACAAGATCTAGCAATCATCTCTTTTGAACACCTAATGGGAAAGCTAATGGCATATGAAGTGCAAATGAAGATGATAAGTGGTGAAGCCCCTAAGAAGGAGGAGAAGCCTCCTAAAGCGAAAAAGAGTGAAAAGAACCTAGCTTTCAAGGCAATCAAGTGGCTTCAACATGCAACTAATGACTCGGATGATGATGAAATTACCCTTGTTGTCAAAGGATTCTCCAACTTCCTACGCAGCAACAAGAGAAGAACTGGAAATATGTGGGTGAGTAGAAAGAAAGATGGAGATGATGAGGAAAGCTCTATTCTTACGTGCTTTAGGTACAACAAATAAGGACACTTGAAGGCGGATTTACCTCTTCTAAAAGGCAAAGGAAAAGAGAAGGTTGGCAATAGAGGAAAAAAGGCAACTAAGCGAGGAATGATGGCGGCATGGGACGATAGTGATGCCGAAGAAATTTCTGACGACGATGCTTCAGAGGATAATGGAACTTGCTTCATGGCAGGTGGATCAAAGGTAAATTCTAATCCTAGCAAGTTCAATTTTGATGTTAATATGCAAATAAGTGAAGACATGTTTTCCGATATGGAAGAGTCTTACGAATATCTAGTTGAACTCTTCAAGGAAGTGGCCGCTAGATATGTTAAACTAAAAAAATTTGTGTGATTCCTTAAAAGAGCAACTAGGTATCATGACACATGAGAGAGATGAGCTCTTCATTAAGTGGAAGGAACAAAAAGAGATTATAAATAGCTTTGATGAAACAAAATTGGAAACTAAAATTCTAGAACTAGAAGATGCTAATAAAAAATTGGCTATGTTAGAGCTTGACAACTCCAATATAGCTAAAGACTTGAAAGAGAAAATTAGCTCTCTTAGTTCTAGAAACTCTGAAATAAAATTTTTGAATCTAAAGGTCGCTAGCTATGAAGAAAAATTGACAGAGCTTGAAAAAGAAATATCCAATTTAATAAACGGCAAAAACATAGCTGGTGATTTAGGACTGGTGAGAAAGAAAATTGGTATGAGGCTAGGATTAGTGAGCTTGAAAATGATAATCAAAATCTTAGTTTCAACATAAAGAAATTCACTAGTAGCCAAGGGAGCTTCAACAAAATGATCAATGGGCTTAACGATAGTTCTAGCAAACATGGTCTAGGATTCCAAAAGAAACAACCTAAGAAAAAAATCTAGAAAGACCATGGAGAAGAATTTTGCTAAACACGTGAGCCCTTCATATTGCATACATGACGATAACATGTCTTCTACCCATGCACATGCCAATGTTATATGTTTTTATTGCATTTAAAAAGGTCATATTACGTATGATTGCTTTACTAGATATTATCCTGAATATTTTATATGGGTTCCAAAGCAGCGTACTAACAATTGATCCAAGATTTTTGTTACCAAAAGAGGCATCTTATTTTGTAGGCATCTTCCAGTGGAAAATGATAGCATTTGGTACATTGATAGTGGGTGCTCAAACCACATAATGGGCAACGAATCCCTCTTCACGACTCTATCAAGGAAAGATATAGGGACGATAACTCTTGGAGATGGAAAGAAATGCAAAATTTTGGAAAAAGATAACATTGGTAAGCATCCACTTGTCGCTATTGAAAATATTAATCTCGTTGATGGTTTAGCACATAATTTGTTTAGTGTGGGCCAACTATGCTCTATAGGCTTTAAGGTGCATTTTGAAAATGACGAAGTACATATTTTAGAAGGTGATGATATTTTTAAGGGTACATCTTATAATAACATCTACACTATCAGCCTTAGTGACTCAAATAATCTAAAATGTTTAGTTGTATCATATGAGATTAGTTGTCTACGGCATCGAAGATTAGGCCATGCCGGCATGGACTTAATGTGAAAGCTTGCTCGTAAGAAACCTATAAGATGTTTACCTCAAATTAGGTTTGATAGGGACAAGCTTTGCAATGCATGTCAACTAGGCAAGCAATATAAGAGTAGTTTCAATCCTTAAAACATTGTCACTACTACTAAGCCCTTGTAACTAATACATTTGGATTTATTTGAACCCATAAAGGATGCTAGTTTAGGTGGTATGCAATATTATTTCGTCATTTTCGATGACTTTTGAAGTTTCACTTAGGTTTATTTCTTGACACACAAACATGAAGCTTTTGATGTTTTTAAAATGTTTTGTAAAAATGTTGAAAATGAATAAAGTGTTTCCATAATCAAAGTTAGGAGTGATCATGGTAGTGAATTTGTAAATGCTAGCTTTGATGATTTTTGTGCTTCAAAAAGATATTCACACAATTTTTCCACCCCGAGAACACCACAACAAAATGTGGTGGTTGAGAGGAAAAACTGTACTAAGCAAGGAATGGCTAGGACCATGATTCATTAATATAATTGCCATTATATTTTTGGGCCGAAGCAATACATATTTCTTGCTACATTTTAAATCGTGTGTCCATTAGACCCATTTTGAAGAAAACACCTTATGAGCTTTCTAGAGAGTTGACTCCCAACTTATCACATTTTAAACCATTTGGATGCAAGTGCTATATTTTGAAAGTAGGTAAAAACTTGGATAAATTTAATGCTAAATCATATGAGGGCATTTTTGTTGGGTACTTTCCACATAGTAAATCTTATCGAATATTCAACAAAAGAAATCTTACTATTCAAGAAACTAAGCATGTGCAATTTGATGAGAAAAGTGCTATTAACGAATATCCTAGTGCTGCAGAATCTTAGTTGACTTGGACGGATTGGAGATAAACACTAGCAATTCCAATGAGCAAGCGGACAACAATAATGGTGCACCAAGAGAGGAAGGGGAAGTGCTCGCTCTTAAATTTATAATCCGCAAGCGCATGGTAGAGTTGTAGCACAGTACGAGTCGTCCTCAGGGAGGCGTTCGTTGAGTACTATTTTCTAGCTAAGTTGAGTATCTACGTAATTAGTTGTGAAGTCAAGGATATTAAAAACTAATCGAAGGAAATCAATAAAAGAAAACTCCAGGGCCTAGGCATCCCCACCATTGAATTAAACTAGGATTGTTTGGTAATCGACCGATTGTTGAGTTCACGAGATTCGGGGGAGGTCGTCTAATCTAAGGGTGTTCTTATATCCCACACTTTCGTGGCGCATGGTAGGATTGTAGGGATATATGCCCTCAGATCATTTGTATTTGATGCAAATGATAATTTAAGCTTAGATAGGGACTATTTTGCATTTGATGCAAAAGAGATTAAATGTGTATTAAATTGTTTAATACAATATTTAATAAAATAAACGCAAGGAAAAGTTCACGGGTAAGACGGGAATGTCCCGGTCTAGACCCAGGTTCGAACGGCGTCCAAATCGGACACCAAATGCTCAAGTTAGAGCCAAAACAGACCAAAGGATCAGACCAGGCCAGGCCCAGTAAATACGAGGCAGAACAGGCTGCCTGGACTAGCCCAGACGCTGCCTGGGCTAAGCCCAGGCTCGGCCTGGGCTAGCCAGGCACAAGCCTGGGCTTAGCCCAGGCTCGGCCTGGGCTCTGCCCAGGCGGATTTTTGCGCGCGCTGGATGCGTGGGGCCCACCCGTGGGCCCCACCACTAGGGTTTCGAACCCTAAGTGTGCAGATTTAATTGACGGCTCAGTTTTTGTGAAAAACTAGCCTTGGGCTGATCTCTGGACACTCAATTGGAGGGTCAAACGAACTCCGATTGACGAACGGTTTTTTCCTATGCGTTCACCGTTGAACGCTTGTCGTATTGATAGGTTGTATCAATCTTGAAGCTCAACGGTGAGTGAGTTAAAAATTCACGGAAGTTTGCACTTTGTGAAGTGCAAACTAACTTGATTTTAATTAACTCATTATTTAGTCCCACATCGGATTTTGAGAAAAGGGGAGAGTCCACCGCCTATATAAATAGGGGTCTCCCCCCTTCCTCAAAACTCGTTCCAAGCTCTAGATCTGAGCGGCTCTCGTAAATGTTGGAGCACGCTCGGATCTAGGCTTAAATAAATATTTCTCCTCTCCCTATAAATTTCTGCCTTACTCCTGCGGGCTCTGGCAAAGCCGCAAAGGAGTTCGGATTCTGGATCCGAAATCTAGGAGGAGGTTTCACTCGCGTGAAACTTTCTTCGGCGGTGGGTGGCTCGGCGACACGGGGATTGATCGCCTCGGGATGCGGAGCGGTTCGAGGAGCGGTGCGGGGAGCGGTTCAAGGAGCGGCTCGGCGTGGGACGGGAGCAGCTCGGAAGACGGCGCGGAACATCTCGCCTGCCCCAGGGCTGAGATTCCGGGTATGTGTTTAAGTTTTCATTTAATTATTCGCAGTAGTTAGATCCCTCTTGGGGTGGTCAGATCCACCCCAAGTTGGCAGAGATCCTGGCTAATAGGGTCTGGTTCCTTAGGGTTGCATGCTAATTAGATTAACATAAAAATTTTCCGCTGCATTTCTGTCTATGTTCCGTCCGACTTAGGACGGGACTAGAGTTTTTGTGCCCTAAGGGTCCTAGAAAACCCTGCATTGGTATTAGAGCCATCTTTGTATGCTGATCTAGGACTGCGAATTTATTATTTGAATGCTTTTACAGAAAAATGTTTTCTTTAAATTTACGCGATAAATTTAAATTTTTTTTCTGTTTAAAAATTTTATATGATAAATTTTAAACATGAAAGTTTTAAAATGGAATTTTTAAATTTATGTGATAAATTTTAAAATTGTTTTAAAGCTTTAAAACTTTATGCGATAAGTTTAAAATGTTGTTTAAAATTTTATGTGATAAATTTTAAACATGGAATTTTTTAAATGATGTTTTAAATTTATAAGATATTTTTAAAAACTGATTTTAAAAGTTTAAAATTTTTATGCGATAAATATTTTAAAGTAGCATGCAAATGTTATGATTTTTAAACAAGCTTTTACTGTATGAGATAAAATAAAATGTTTTAAAAATCGTATTTTTAAATTTAAATGTTAAATTTAAGTATGCATGCTAAAATTGTTTATGCGATAAACTTTAGTCTATTTAATTGTTAAATAGTTGAACACTTTTTATGCGATAAAATTAGTGTAAATTTTTTAATGGCTATGTCTTCTTGTCCCTTATTTGATAACACAAGACAACCCTTTAGGTTAGCCATTAAATAATGATTAAAATTTATTTACTTGAATTTTAATGACATGCTATGTTTTAATAAAATATTAACAACCATTTAAGTCCTAATTCCTGATTAGGGTAGTCCTTTTAATGATTTCTTAATTCTAATTGTTATTATTAATTCTCATTAAAGGACTTCGCTTTTAGCGTTGGTTAATAATTTTATTAAAATCCTAATAACGATTAGGATAGCACGTGAACCTTATAGTTGATAAGGACTTAATAAAAGTTATTAAACAAATCCTAAAATTTTGAATTTAAGGATGCAACTAGTTGATATGATTAATTAGTTGTTAATAAAAGCTGTTTAGTCTATGGCACACATACAAAAATGACAAGCTTCATTCAATGGACCATGATCCAGTCAATGTGCTTGGCTAAGAGTTTTGGGTCAACCCTTGCTAGTACAAGGGGCAGTGATCCTGGCTTAGTCAATTCCCTGGCTGTGTTCCGCTGGACCGCAATGTCGCGAATCATGATTGTATGACACCTTGGACTATATCTAGTCAATGCGTTATAAATATTATTAAAGATTAATTCGTATCCCTCCTTGATTTTGGAGCTTGGTAACTCAAAGAAGACAATTATAGTTGTTGAGTCTCCTCAAGCTGTGACTTGTTTTTCTTTAAGGAACAAACTCCAACATACATGTGATGTAGTCTAGACTTGACCCAAATCGATGCGTCGGGTCTCCTCGAGTATCGATCTAAGTCAAATCTGGACACGAAATCAAGGGTCTGACTAGACCAGTCATTATGATTTGTTGAGTCTCCTCAAGATCATAAGTGACTGTGGGTAAAAATCGACAGGGAATCACATGTGATGTGATTGACCAAGAGTTAGTCTACCAGTCATGGAACCAATCAACTTGTTGAGTCTCCTCAAGGTTGTGAGGTTCGGGATGATTGGATCACTCTTTCACTAATTTTTAAATTCGATTAAATCGTTCGTTATTAAGCTTTAAAACGATCGTAAAAATAGTGGGAGGATATAGATAGATGAAAGCCAATCTACCTATATTTAATATTGAACATATGCAAAAACTAGGGCAAGACTATGTTTACCGAAGGAATCAAAATATAATATTGGAATAAGTTAACTGGTCAAATAGTTTATTAATTGAATATCAAGTTAAATTCTAATTGATGGAATTAAACTATATTCTCGTTGACATTAAATGACCTTCTAAAGAACAGACTTAAGAAATATGATTTCATTAAGTTCTGGGTCCAACAAATAAATTAAAGCTACATGTCACTCTTCTCTATATGAGGCAGCTTGAACATATAGGGTATTCGAAGTATGTTTCTCCCTACAACTTGTCGAGCTACCCTCAAGGATGTATGGACAAACAATTCTGATCCGCAAAGTTCGAGAATTCGATCAAACCGTTTGAGTCGAATACGAGTGCATGAGTGGTGCAAGACTATGTATCCCAACCGGATCTTGAGACAAGCAACTTCTTGAGCTACACTCAAGATTGCAACTCTCAAGCGTTTGGATACATGAGTCGCTTGCATAGCTATTCATTTATGTTGGGCCATTTAAATATCTAAATGTGATTTAGAAAAGGAAGAAGGCACACCGGAAAGTCAATCGAGTTAAATAGTTTAATTTATCATTAGTAAAGGCATAAGTAGGAGGAAATAAAAATGTGACATACTCTGATGTCACGATTTCATGATTATTGTTATACAGAAGTTTAACACATTTTGACGAATGTCGTCACATTGCTTTTGAAGCAATGAGTAAATATGTATAACGATAATATATATATTAAATGTTAATATATAAATACACAAGATAGTAGCAAACTTATTTGGCAAAATAGACTAGGCCGTATCAAGAGACTAAGCTTCACAAGTCACATAAAGAGGGGTCTGACCTCTCGTATTATGAAGTCTACGGACACTTGTGAGTCTTATCCTCTTAGATAAAATGGCCGAAACCCATCTGTAAGACAGTGGGAGAATGAGTTGTCGAACTCAGTCTGGTACATACTGATGTACCCGAGTCTAGATTAACCAAATTAAGTTATTCGTATATTTTATTAAGACACGTGTTCTTGATGAAACACAAGTCTGGTAAAATAAAGAACGAAATGACTAAAGTATTTAAACTGATTCGATTAGATCGAATGGTCAAATACTTAGCTACATTAAATCTTGCGTAACTAAAAGAAAATGTGATTTTCTCTCAGGTCAAGTCTGATAAACACATCCGTGTGTTAAAAGGTATGAATCACACTTAGTTAGACTTGGTGTGATCCATTGAAAGTGACTCTGAGTTTAGTCCTCCTTCTGGGTTAAGTCCCAGATAGTAATGCCTAGGTTTTGATAATGTTCTGTGAGGACATTATCAATAATATATTCATGAAATTCGGGGGAAGGTTTCCTCACTTTCTGCAAGTAAATCTTTAAGTTGAAAGATTGGTGCAGAAAGGAAAATAGTGAAGTGCAATCATGTTGGTCATTAGACCTTAACTTATAATAGGCAGAAATAAGCTGATCTCTGGACACTCTCTATGTTCCGTCCGACTTAGGACATGACTAGAGTTTTTGTGCCCTAAAGGTCCTAGAAAACCCTGCAAGGATATCCCCTTATATTAACCCTACCCCCCACTTCCGTGGTGCATGATATGACTACCTAACCCGTATCGATACCGACGCTAATCGTGCATCGATACGCGTTAGGTGCATTACGTCCGATGAATATCCCATATCCTCCACCACTCCGCTTTCGTGATCTTGGATTCGGATCTATGTTAGGAGGGCTCTAATTAAATACCGACGCCAATCGTGCATTCGAAAACCCTAGGGTGATCCCGACACCAATCACGAATTAACCTAATTACCCATGAAGGGGGAGTTCGATCTACATCGATAATAATCATCCTAACATACCCCTAAATCTCGATTACTCAACAATTCATTAATTATTTATCAATTCATAATTTCATCCAATGGGGTTCAACCCATTAGCCCTATATGAATCACTACACACAATCCCTGCAATTAGAGATGATGGAATCCATTAAATAAGAATTCATTGCAGTAGATAATGATAGCAATTCAATAGCAACAACCCAAAGATCACAAGAACAATCAATGGAGGAATCCACTATTCAATTATAAAACTAAAAGTCAAAATAGAACTAAAAGAATAATCAAAAGAGTTCAGAGAATGGAGAGATTAAACCTAAGAAACTCTAAAAAGTCTACAAAAGGGGGTCCTCTCTCGCAGGAGAGGAATAAAAGTATATATACTACCTCAAAATCCCCCAAAATCCCTCAAAATCCCTCAAAAATCGCCATGACGGTGCCCACTCGGCCTTAGAAACCTAGAAGGATGCGGCCGCGTCGTAAATGACGCGATCACGTGGTCCAAAATGCATAAAATAGCTCTAAAACCCTACAGGCAACTCAAACGCGTGGCTATCCCACACGACCATGTCGTCTGGGGCTCTTCTACTCCAGATCTGATCTAAAACGGCCGTGTGAAGCAGCTGTTTGGCTTTGACTCGGCTCGGCAGAATGCAACTGTGTCCTATGGGATGACTCGATCGCGTCGTCTGCAATCTTCTCTTCCTTCAGCTTTAGCGACGCGGTCGTTTGGGGCTTGATGACGCCGCCACGTGGAGCGAGGTTGCAGCAGCTCTGGTGTCATGGCAACGCGGTCGTGTGGTCTGACGATGCTACAGCGTTGCCATCTGAATGTGCTCGGTTGGCTGGGTTGTCCTGGTCGACGCGGTCGCGTGGCTTAGTCCATGCAGCCGCGCCAGCCACTTTTCAGCTTATTTCTTCGATTTCGACTCCCAATCCCTACTCGCTTCATCTCATTATTGTTTCTCCCCTCCTTGAGCCTAAAAACCCCTGATTCCTCCTGCAACACATGAGGAATACCAAAAGCTTAAGGGGAAAACAAAAAAAGGGGAAAATAGCACGGAACGGGGATGGAATGATATGAAATATATGCGATATGAGTATGTTACATGTATATATTGGCACACATCAAAATCCCCCTAAGCTAAACTCTTCTTTGTCCTCAAGGAAGACACGAAAGAGTAGAGTTTGGAGAAATGAAAGCACATAAGCAAATGATGACATGAAGCTTGAGAATTATGCAAAATCGAGTTTATATACGTGATCGAATAGAAATTTCAAGTGCGTATGAAATAAACATGCCAATTCCTCTCCATTGCCTAGGATATAATCTCAGGACATCGCTTCTAACCTGATTCGTGTAGTAATATGCCAAAGTCACGACCACATTCAAGTCCTTGGATATTTCCACTATCCTAGCTCTTGGTCAAAAATGAAGGAATCGAAGTTATACTATGGTCGATGGAAGGATAAGTCAAGGATAATGAGTTATTAGCTCGTCGAGGAAGTGGTTCATACGACGTGTCAAAGTTCCTTGATTCATGAAGTCGCTATCCATTCAAGCTTTCAAGTTTTCTTCTTTTTCACTTTTTTTTCATTTTTGATGTGTATATACAAAAAATTTTCTTTTTCTTTTTCTTTTGGGATTATATTTGGTTTGTGTAAGGAGCGTTGGGTTGGTGACTCCCAAGCCAGACGACCTTAGGGCACCGGGCCAAGAAGGACCCCTCGGACCTACTAACTCAAACCAATATAAATCCTTATTCGAATGCACTCCCCCAAGCTAAACCTTTCAGCGCAAGGCCCCGACGGTTCCTGAGTCGTGGAGATCCGGCTACTCAGTGTCGCTGGGGGAACAGTGCATTTATTTTTTTATATACACAAGCAAATATATATATTTTTTCTTTCAAAGGCGTGAATGGGTCAAGCTATATCAATCCTCAGTACTAAGTGACACATCATTATCCAAGTCTCGAAGAGTTATAGAACAATATAAATGACTATCAATTCGTCGTTCCATGCATAAAGTGGTCTCATAAGTGAAAATTCAACCTAGCTCGGTTCAAGTACTTCTATCCTAGAGGCTATGCGGGTAGTCCTGAAGATGCATATTAAGTGGAATTCGAAGCTAGAAGTTTACTCCAATCAAATATCCTAAGCAATATCGAGGTATCGAGCGTAAAATTGGAAAATGAAATTCAAATCGATATATCACACATATAAAACTTCGAATTCGAAAATTTCTCAAGGCGAAATCAAATATATCCGAATGGATGCATGGTGGTGCGAGATGCATGATGTGAATGATGGTATTTTTATTGATTTTGATTTTTTCAATTTTTATGGGGTTTTGATGCATATAGGAGCTTGAAATGAACATGATGCATGGTATAATGAAAACAAAAGAAATGAGAAGGGAAATGGAAAAACGAAATAAAACAAAATAGGTATTGTCAGGGAAAATATGAACAAATGGAATATGAGGGAAGAAAATAAAGGAAAAGAAAAGTGGGCATGGAAATGCTCCTCCCCCAAGCTAAATATCGCATAATCCTTGATGCGATAAATCGTGAGTGTGTGAGGACAAAAATGTGAGGGGGAAGAGTGTGGTACTTCTCATCAGGCTGGGCCACCGTCAGGCAGAGGCAATGTGGGTGGGGTGGATGGATGGGGATCGTCGGAGGGTGATGGATTTGTGACAGTTGTGGGTGGTATGTACGTGTCGGAAGGTGGTGTGACAACGACATCTGTGGATGATGGAATGGTAGATGGTGTGGGTGAATGAATGCATATGGATAGGGTAGGGGATGATGGTGCTCCAAATGTGGGTGGTGGTGATGGTATACGTGTGGGTAATGCAGGTGGTGTGGGAGCACGAGGTGGAGTGGTGACATACTGTGCAGAGGTGGATG
This sequence comes from Scilla litardierei, assembly GCA_030789695.1. Taxonomy (NCBI): domain Eukaryota; kingdom Viridiplantae; phylum Streptophyta; class Magnoliopsida; order Asparagales; family Asparagaceae; genus Scilla; species Scilla litardierei. Next base: position 304,215,178 of record CM061141.1, read on the forward strand.
TCTGAGAGGTGGATGGAAACGTGAGGATGAGAGGTATAGCAGCAGGGTAGTGGCCCTGAGCATGATGCCTGACGCACTCGTAACCTACACCTAGGTTCCACCTGGCGGTGTCACGATCGCCAGGTAATATGGCACCAAGGCTATGATTTCGGGCTCAATCCGCAAGCGGACGGTGTCGAGTTATAGTATAAAAGATTGTCGAATCCCACAGGGACAATGATAGTGTCTATAGATTCTCAGTCTATTTCTAAATGTAGAAGTGAGATAGCTGTCGGGGGAACAGATTTGGGTTGGTTGTTGTTGTGGTAATATCAATAAATGGGACTAGGGCTTTAGGGATCGCCACTAGGGTTGTTGGGGGTTAATGTTGGATAGGATCTTCACATTGCATTAGGGCTAGGGAATTAATCCCCCAATTTGTACCACTCTCGTGGGTTAGAATTGCGGGGTATTTCGGTGGCTCTCGTTGACGCAATGGCGGTAGCCGTCAACGTAGCGGTATAGTTCGTCGATGGATCCCCTCAAGGCGCGAGCCGGGCATGGTCACGTGCCTTGATGGGATCCACCGATTTCCCTATTCGAATCCCTAGATACCCCTTAAGCACATCAATTCCACAGACTGTGGGCATGATCTCAGTACGGGTTATCTACGGATTCGGTAGGATCTACCGAAATACAACCATAAATCCCCAATTCAAAGTAGGGATCCAGATCTACATTTTCCCCTAGAATCCTAGGGCTAACCCATCAACCCTAGATTAAATCTACTCACACATCGTAATGGCAGCAGGCAAAAACATCAATTTCACAGAAGAAAACATTTTAGCAATAGAGAGATTAGGGCTAAAAGAACTTACAGCGAGAAAAGACGAACAATAGATCCAGACAAGAACAAAAGTAATAATCTCCTGTAATTGATCCAAAATTTGCTACAAAAATAAGTCTGAAAATCTCCTACAAGAATTCGCACAGAGCTCTCCCCAAAAATTCTTAACAAAAAGCCTAATGGAACTCTCTGTCGTCGTTCCCAGATCGCGAGCCTTCAGCGCTGCCAAAATCGCGTGCATCACGCTCCTTCAAAACATCCCAGAAATGCCCTTGGTGTCGCCGACCGAGTAGGTGACTCGGTCGAGTAGCTGCTGCTCGGTCAGTAGCTCGGCTCGTGTAGTTATGCTGCTCGGCTGCTTGGAGAATTTGAAATCGTCCTATCCGGACCGAGTAGGATCTGCTCGGTCAGCTGCTCGGGCTGTGGAATCTGAGGCTGCTCGACCGAGCAGATGAGATGCTCGGGTCGAGTCAGCACGTATCAGCTTTGCTCTCAATTCTGATATGGCTCGGCCCGAGCATTTTCTGGGAAATGCTGCAGCAAGCTGGAGCTGCTCGGGCCGAGCATTTTCTGGGAAATGCTGCAGCAGCTCCTGGGGCTTCTCTCTCTGCTCTCTCTCCCTCTTCTCTCCTCCAATGACTCCGAAAACACGGCGAACTCCTCCAGAGCCCCGCCAATGGGCTCATGAGCACGTCGGATGTGTCCATACCCAAGTGGGGGTCCAAATCGCTCCAAAATCCCTGAAAATTCACGAAACACTATGAAACTCAAAATATCGTCAGAAATGCAGAATCGTAGTAAAAAGTGGGATTTGGACGCGAAAATGATATGCAATGCGATGAGATAATGATATGAAAATGATAGAAAATATGGACATATTAAAATCCCCTAAGCTTACCTCTTAATCATCCTCGAGGAAGACAAATAATCGGTATGCCGTGAGGAAAACAAAATGAAAATAAGAAAATGAAAATAGAAAGGAATGAAAAACAAAAGAGAGACGTAAAAGAAAAGTGCTAAGGATGCTCGATCAGATCTCAGGCCTAAAAAGTCTATCACGATGCTCTGAGTGCTAAACATACATGCTATTGGCAATTTCTAGTTTTATAAATCATATGACATACAGTGCAGGCAAAGAAAAGGGATCTACTGAAATAACACCGTCAAATCATATCAATCTCATGCAATCTTTAGATTCACACAACATGCATGCAATAAAGAATATGAAAAATCATGCCATTCAGATATTCAATTCGATACATGAAAAATCTCCACAACTAAAGTAATTCGTAAAGTTTGGGTTTTATAAAATCTCCCCGATGTGCACCGTCTCCACTCTAATGTCACGCTCACTCATGTGATCAGTTGGTTTACCCCCCCAAGCTTAGCGAGACGTTGCATCAAGGAAAATGATATGGAAATTTTATTTTTCTTCCCAGAATAAATGATAGCTTCTAATGAATTGATATAAAATCGTATTTATTCATTTTCTTTCTTTTTTTTCTTTTTCAGATATGAATATATACACATTTTTTTCATTTTCATTTAGAAGCTATACTTTTTCTTTTTGGGTTTGGGAAGTAAGATGCGGTAAAGGTAGCCATGGGGGTGCAACTAACTGATATGTAGAGATAAAATAGATATATGGAAAAGGAAAATAGTGGGACTCTCGGTTCACTCATAAGAGGGTGCACATCAATTTGATAAAATAAAACCCTGACTAAACTCATATATAGCATGGATATTTTCACTTCTCTAAATGAATACTGAAAATGGCAAGCAGTAATAATTACAATATCAGCAGGCATGCAAACAGAAGTGAATAAGATAAGAAAGCAGGGGCTCCAAGTGTTCTAGTGATGCGTGAACCTGAGTGCGTTTCCCAACATAAATCATACTAGATACTAATTCATGCATTTGATTTTCAATTCATTTCAAGTATTAAATTATATAGATCATCAATAGAAATGCATGCATATAGATAATAAAACTGAAATTAACCCTGATAGCATGCCAAAGAGATGCGCATCGTAAAAACTAATAAATCCTAGAGAGATATCATCATGTGGACCATCCTTAGCAAAAATAAAAAGAAATAGAGAAAAAGGGAAAATAGATAAAAAGAGATGCATGCATGGAGAAAAACATAAAATATGATGCAAAATGAGAAAAAAATAAGACGAGGTGGGAAAGTGGTGAAAAAGTGAAATAAAAACTGAAAATAAGGGAAGAAAATGTAAAAAAATGAAAATAAAGCGGTAGCGCTCATCCCCCAAGCTAAACCTAGCAGTGTCCTCACTGCTAAGAAAACGCTCGTGAGCGGGAGATGATGCTAAATGGGTGGTGTGGGTGGGGGAAATAAAATAAAAACTATGTAATAAAAGAAAAAGGAAATAAAAATAAAAATATGATATGGTGCAATGCAATATATGAAATGATGCATGGGTGGATCCTCCCCCAAGCTATGTGAAAGTAGGGCCTCGAAAAAACAGATGGGCACAAAATATATGGGGGAGGCAAAAGGTGGTACGGACTATATAAAGCAGAGGCACCACCCTCTGGGGGTGGTGATGGGTCCCTCTGCTGTGGACCCGGGGCGGTGGGTGGAAGGTCTAGGTGTGACTCATGGGGAGGGCTAGTGGTGAGATCGATGGTGGAGGTGGAAGGAGCAGCAATATATATGACCAGGGCAAAAAGTGGATCAACTATGACTGAAGACTCAAAAGTAGTAGAAACAGGCTCTGCAGAAGCCTGAGGCAGTGAAGCACTAAGTGGTGCGGAGTGTGTCACAGTGTCCGGCCTGGGAGGAGGAGCGTGAGCAAGTATGGCAGTGGGCGGGCCACACTGAAGAAGAAGGTCTATGATAGATAAAAGATCCGACTCAACTCTCGATCTGTGTTTCCTAGTCTCGACTAGAAAGGCATCGAAATCCCGCTGTAAGCGGGAAGTCAACTCCTCTAGAGCGGTCAAGCGAGAGTCTGAAGAACGAGACTCGGGAGGAGAGGTCGGAAAACGCCTGTGAGATACCACTCTCATGAAGCGGCCCTGTGCAACTGATGTACGGTACCGTGCCTGGATAGTAGGAGAGGGTGAGCTCGTGAGTGGGTCAGAGGCTGCTGAAGGAAGAGGGGTAGCCGACACAGAAGTGAAGACAGACGTCGACACGCTCTCGGTGAAAATGGCAGCTGAAGTGGACGAAGTGGGGCCAGATAGAGGAATATGGGGACCTAAGGAAAAAGGGTCTGGTGATATAAGATCTGACAGAGTTGGGAGGGTGGGGCAGGATCGTGGACTGGAGAGTCAAGATCAATGGGTGTGTCATCAAAATATATATCGGTGCCCTCCGGCACCAATGTAGAGATAGAAGAAATCTGAGTCTCGGGGCGGGAGGTGAGGACAGTCCCCGAGGACTCGGCGGAAGTAGATACGGCGGAAACAGTGGATGTGGAGCCAGGAACTGATGAGTGAGCTGGAGGGGCTGGTAGGCCGGCAGCTAGTGCAGCAATATCAAGGAGCTCGAAAATCAGTGGGTGGGGGACAGGGTCATCGGGGGTGCCTCGACCGGTGCCCCAGGTGGCTCAAGAACGTGGATGGGTGGGAGTGGGAAGACCAGAGGAATCATCCAGTCAAGCTGGATGGCGGGGATGTGCGTCAGGTGAAGGGTGGGAAGAATCATGTGAGGAGTATGGGTGGTGCCAACAAGATACTGCCAGTGACGAACACCGTGTGGTCGAATGATGTGCATGTGCTCGAGCACGCCAAGGGTCAGGCGTGTCGGGCCAGGGGGACGGTGTAGGTCAGCTGGAAGAGGAATATTTAGCATCCTCACAAAAATAGTAAAGAAGGCACCGGAACAAATATCCGTGGAGTGGTAGCTGATGGCTGTCTGGTAGAGTTTGTGACATAGCCAGTGGGCTGCGTCAGAAAGAATGAATGGTCGCAGAGAGCCGTCAGGGTGGAAACGGAGAAGCCTAGTCATACCCATAAGATGTACAAGCTCGGGGAGGGACATGGTCCCGACATCAGGTCTGTAAAAAAATGTGCAAGCAAGGTGCCGCTGAGCATAGCGAAGGCATGGGTGCACGATGCATGAAACCTTCGCCTGGCTAGGGTGATACTGTGGTAGACCGGAAATACGCTCCCAAAAGGCGCGTGCATCAAAATTGGTAACGTCAAAGGTAGGGGAGAAGGCCAGTCTGGGCTCTGGGACAGCGGGGAAGTGGAAATACTCCCGGATCATAGCAAAAGTGACGGTGTGGTCGTGATCCAGGAGGCGGAATGTAATGCCGTCCTCTGCCAGGGTAAGAGCAAGGGAACTCAGGCCCTCGAGAGCAATGCACGTATAAGTGGGGGCATGGACTCCGAGGAATCGGTCGAAACCGATCGCTCGGTACATGTGGTGGACTACCTGCAGGAGTCACAGGGACCTAAGAGTCGGCGTGTCTATGAAAACTGTAGGGACAAGACGACGCTGGTGGAGCCTAAAATAGCGCGCTCTCTGGGCGCTATCGCAGAAGGTAATGTCGTAAGTGGGGATACGTGCGGTGGGGTCCTCAATGGAGGGTGCGGGGTGTGGAGGCGAAGAGGTGGAGACGGTAGATGGTGCTGTGGTGACAGGTGTGGTGGTGGTGATAGCCAGAGCTGTGGTAGTGGGTGTGGTGGTGGTAGTGGAGGACGTGGTAGTGAGGTGTGCACGACGCTGGGGACCGGAAGAGGAGGCGCCAGAAGACGGCCTCTTCCCACGTATGGGAGGGGTCGTCGATCCGCGTGTGCGAACCATGGTGTATGCGGTATATGAACTATGGTATGAAAAGAGATCAGGGAGCGAGTGTACCGTAGGTGCGAATGATGAGGAAGCGCAAAAGATCCCCCAAGCTAGTTCACGCTACTGCTACTTACGTCAGCGGAGAGGACCTGCAATTCGAAATGGGAAAAACGTCAGATAATCGATAAAAATGCGTGGAAAGCAGATATACTGTGACTCGGACCGATCAGAGAGCTACTCGATCCAAGTTATGCAACTCAGGTAGTGGGGGTGACTCGGTGCGAGTCGTGTGAATGAGTCGTTTGACTCGGGGGCGGCTGAACGAGCAGTGCCCTAGGGCACGACTCAGGGGTGGGTGGCAACGAATGATAGAGAGGGGGTGGGGGTTTAGGCGGTGGTGGGGGCTTTGGGGAGTGGGGATGGGGGGGTTCGGTGGTGTGAGTCGGAGGCACCGTCGGCGGAGGTGGCACCGTCGATGGCGCCGTCGACTAATAGGGGGAAGAGCGGGGGAGCGGGGAGTGGGAGATGACGGGAGAGGGAGAGGTGGATGTTGGTGAGGGGACATGGAATTGTGTGGGGAGGAACGGCGGCGCCGTCGGTGGCGGTGGCGCCGTCGACGGAGCCGTCGACCAAGTAGGGCGGAGAGAGGGGGGGGGGAAAGGAGGGGGGAAATAGAGAGAGAAAGAGGGGAAGAGAGAGGAGGGGCGGCTGACCGGAGATGGCGGCGCAGACGGCAGAGCCGACGGCGGTGACGGTGGGGGAAGACAGCATAGGGCAAACGAGTAGGGGGGAGGAGAGAGTAGCTCAGGGGTAATAATCGGGGGTAAAGAGGTTTAGGGTAAAAAAATTTTACTGTGGGATTAAAACCGAAGCGAGCTGCGGGTTAGAAACCCGACCCGACTCGGTCCGAGCAGCTAGGCTGCTTGACCAGGTCAATGTAAAAGAATTTAAACGAAATACCGACCCGACTCGGTCCGAGCAGCTAGACTGCTCGACCTGGTCAGCGTAAAATTTTTGAATGAAATACTCTCACCGAGTCGTATCCTGCTCGGGCCGAGCAAATAATATTCTGTCCGGGTCGACAGAGTGACGTTTTCTCCCCAAATTTCGACTCTGTAGGACTCGATTGAGCAGTTGGATGCTCGGTCCGCTTCATGACCTGCTCGGGCCGAGCAAATAATATTCTGTCCGGGTCGACAGAGTGACGTTTTTTGGCTCAAATCTCAGCCCTGTATGACTCGATCGAGCAGTAGATTGCTTGGGCCGAGCCCATTTCTACTCGGACCGAGCAGCTGGCTGCTCGGGCCAAGCAAAATGTCCACGTTTCTCCATATCTGTGCTGCTCGACCGAGCAGATGAGCTGCTCGGTCCGAGCTTCCTGTGCATCTTTTTCCTCTTCTTTTCCCTTGGTTTTCTTCTCAAATCTTCGATTTCGTTGCTTTCCTCCGGCTTCCTTCTGTTTATAATGACCATATGCATACCCCCAACTATTTGTCCTGCACATAACACGAACTCATCACATTTTTATGATTTTTATAATTTTATCTAAAATCAAGAAATAAAAATAAAAATGAGAAACTAAGGAAGAAAGTCCAAAATCTAAGGAATTGGGTTGCCTCCCAATAAGAGCTCGTTTTCAGTCGTGAGCTCGACTCCCTCTAATATATCAATGCTCGTTTGGTGCATGTGGTGGTCGTGCGTCAATCTTTGGGGTGGTGCAAACCGGCGGCTTTTGATTTTCGCTTGCTCCAACATTCTCCTCCACGCAAGATATGTCCTCCGGCGCTTGATGATTTGATGATTGACGGAAAAACTCCTCATCCAATACTTGGATGTACGCGGCGACCGCTTTGTTGTCGGTTGGGTCGCCGTCATCGTCGATGCTTGCCATCATTGGGTCCTTCATGACCCCTTCAGTAGTGAACTCTTCAATTGCTTCCTCCTCAAGAAGCCCCAAATAATTTGCCCCTTCTACATGGGCTCGCTCCCTCATCGGATTTTGTAGCCGGAACTCAGCTTCAATATCCCCCACATTGAGGGAGAGGGTCCCTTCCCGGACGTCTATAAGCACACCGGCCGTCGCCATAAAGGGGCGGCTGGGTATGAGTTGTGAGCTTCCTCCTCAGGCATGTCCATAATGATGAAGTCGACTGGGACACATAGCCCTGGGGGTATTTGAAGGATGATGTCCCTCGCTATCCCAACCGGGTGTGTGCTTGTTCATACCTTCCTTTTATGTGTGTTCATGCATCTTGTTGTGTGCTTGGTTTTCTTTTCTTTCCTCTCTTTTATTTTATATCTTTATTTTCTTTTCCTCCTTTTGCTAGATTTGTTCCTTATGATGATATCTCTTATTGCTTTAGTAGCCATCACGATACTTATTATTCCTTGCCATGCTACTTAGAGTATTCCATAGTCTTGCTTTTCACATGTGCTTGCAAATCTATTTCTTTTGATGACTCCTCTACATGAATGCATGATACTAACTGAAGCTGAATGTATGGATTAGTGTTTAGTATGCTTTTGTTAGAAATGCACCAAGATTCACGCATCATTAGTATATCTGAAGCATCAATTTTATTATCTTATTCACCTTCTGTTGCATGCCTGATATGGTTGTAAACTTTACTGATTGACTTCACTATTTATTGAAATGATTGAGAATATCCATGCTTACATATTAGTTTTAGTTGAAGTATTATTTTATTGAACAGTTCGTGCACATCTTATAGTGAACCGAGTGTTACATTATTTCTTTCTCCACATATATCTTTTTATTCTCTACATGACACTTGAGTTCACCTCCTAAAGCTACTTATATCGCATCTATTTCCCAAAAATCCCCACAAAAGAAAAAGTTAGCTCCAAAAAGTCCAAAAATCCAAAAAGGAGCCAAAATCCAAAAATACAAATCATATAGCTCCTACAAAAATCCAAAAAGGAAAATGAGAAACAAAGTCCAAAAGAAAAAAAAGATATTTCTCTATCTCATTATTGGAGCCACAAAATACTTGGGAAAACCAAGGCAAAAATCCCATTTTCCACTATCATATTCCTTTGAGATGCGATGCCTCAAGCTAAGCTTGGGGGGGGGGGTGAACTCGTTTGACCATATGAGTGAGTACGACATTAGAGTGGAGAGGTGCACGAATGAGGAAGTTTGATAATGCTGAAACTTAGCAAAATATATTAGATATGGAGATTTTTCATGATTTGAAATAAATATGTGAATGCCATGACTCTTATTCTATTCTCTATTGCATGCTTGGTGTGTATCTTATATGCTTCATTTATAACTTTTGATTGAAAAGTGCATCGCCAACTTTTGTACATTAAATTCTATGAAATGCGTGATGTGGATATGAATTGATTGTATGAATTTAGAGAGTCCCTTTTATTGTTCTTAAAAGCTTGCAAGTATCATGTCTAAGTAAGATATGAAATCCTTATAGCATGTGATTTGTATTTTCCAAGTTATCGTGATGTGTAGCTTATGGCTTGAGATCTGAGAGAATAATCTAACGACCACTTCCACCTCGTGTTCCCTTTTTTTCTTTCATTTCATTTCCTTTGTTTTCATGTCCCGAGTTCGTCTCTTTACTTATCTTCCTCGAGGACGAGTAAGAGGTGATAGAATGATCGACGAGCTGGATGGACATGCTCGTCGGTTCCAGCTCACTTCCCGTCTGGAGTCTTTTGAAGATGGAGAGGGGCATCAGGCTGATGCTAGCCCCTAAGTCAATTAGTGCTCTGCTGATTGGTATCCCGCCGATGGAACATGGCACGGTGAAGCTCCCCGGATCCGACAGCTTTCGGGGGAGGTGATTTCTGATCACGGAGGTGGAATCCTCCAGCAGCTTAATTTCCTCGAGCTTTCTCTTTCCCGTAATGAGATCCTTCAGAAATTTTGCATATGTCGGGATCTCGGTGATGGCATCTATAAATGGGATATTCAGCTGTATCCCCTTTAGTAACTCCATAAACTTGGAGTACTTCTTCTCCAATTTGGCTAGGGCTAGCCTCTGAGGGTACGGAGGAGGAGGTCTGGAGACTTTGCCCTTAGATGCGTCAACGGGGGGCGGCGTAGTAGCAGGTATGACGGGAGGTGCATCCGCCTTCTCTTCAATAGTGACAGGCCCTTCAGTGGCCTCAACTCTATCACTGTCATCAACAGCTTCTTCAGTGGTAATCTTCTCCTTGTTCAGCACCGAAACCATGATGGGGTCAGTCACCCATCCTCCTCGTATAGTCACTGAAACCATGGCGTTGGCTTGAGCTCTAGGGTTAGTCTCCTGCTGGGAGGGTAATCTCTCCTGATTCTTCAGCAACTGCGACATCTTCCCCCCTCAGTTCATCGAGCGAAGAATTGATATTCTTAAATTGGTTCAATGTATCCTGATTGAACTGGATCTGGCCGCTCATGAAGGTCTCCAGCGTGGCTTCTAGGTTAGACTTGGGTGGAGCCGGTGCATAATTCTGCTGAGGCGGCCAGTTAAACTGATATCTCGGCGGCCTGTAGGGCCCAGCTGGCCTAAAGCCGCCTTGCTGCTGGCTCTGCTGCTGCTGAGGAGGAGGAGGTGGTCTATGAAATTGCAGAGTTTGCAGCCCTCCGCTTGGGTTTCCATAGGAAAACCCCGGGTGATTTCTAGCAGCTGGATGCTGCCACTGGTTCCGTCCGTCTCCCTGGACATACTACATGGTCTCAGATGTCTCAGCACCCTCATAGTGACCCTTAATAGGGGTATATTCGGGATCTACATACTCCTCCCTGGGATGATAGGAGGTGCTGGGTGCCGCTGGGATAGAGTCCAGGCGCTGCTCGATGCGGGCCACTTGCTTGAATATGGTCTCAATGTGAGAATCCAAGTGAGTGGCGACCTTGACCTCGGGAGTCCGGGTCACAACGGTCCGCTCATCACTCCACTGCTGGGTGTTGGCCGCCATGTGCTCCAACAGATCTATGGCTTCCTCGGGAGACTTATCCAATAGGGCACCTTGCGCCGCAGCATCAATAATCATCTTGGTGTTAGGCTGGAGCCGGTTGTAGAAGCTCTGCACCAAATCCCAGGGCTGGATTCTGTGGTGTGGACATTGGTGTTGGAGGTCCTTAAACCTCTCCCAAGCCTTGTAAAGTGACTCCTGCGGGAGCTGCTTGAAATTAGAAATGGCCTCACGGATCCGGATCGTCTTTGAGGGTGGATAAAACTTATCCACAAAAGCAAGCGCGAGCTTCTCCCATGTGGTGAAGTGGTTGGGAGGATGAGCTCGGAGCCAATAGGAGGCCTTGTCCCTCAAGGTGAAAGGGAAGAGCCGCAGCTTCACCGCATCATCACTGACGTCCTTCGCCTTGAATGTATCACATTTTGCCAAGAAGGAGTCAATGTGATGGTTGGGATTCTCGTGAGGATGCCCATGGAAGGGATCCTGCTGCATCAGATTTATTAACCATATCTTAAGCTCGAAGGTTGCCGCCGTCAGCTGTGGTCTAAGAATCGAGGAGTTGTTCCCAAACATCGGTTTCATATGGTCCCTGATGGACCCAGTGCGAAGAGGAGGAGGAGGAGGATTTTCTCCCATCTGAGCAGATGGAGATGAACTTCTGCTAGAGGCTTTCAAAGCCCTGGCTGTCTTTTCGATCTCAGGATCGAACAATAACTCTCTAGTAGTCCCCTTGTGGCGGGTGTTCATGCACCAAAAAAACTCAGAAGAACACCGTCAGTAGCACCGAAATAAATAAAGAGAATAAAAATGATGGAATGGTAAGGAATGATAAGAGTGCTAGCAAACTTCACAAAAAATAAAAACAAACTGAGATGAGAACACTATTGCCATCCCCGGTAACGGCGCCAAAAACTTGACGCACCCGTAACCTACACCTAGGTTCCACCTGGCGGTGTCACGATCGTCAGGCGTAATATGACCCCTAGGCTACGATTTCGGGATCAATCCGCAAGCGGATGGTGTCGAGTTATAGTATAAAAGATTGTCGAATCCCACAGGGATGGTGATAGTGTCTATAGATTCTCAGTCTATTTCTAAATGTAGAAGTTAGATAGCTGTCGGGGGAACAGATTTGGGTTGGTTGTTGTTGTTGTAATATCAATAAATGGGACTAGGGCTTTAGGGATCGGGACTAGGGTTGTTGGGGGTTAATGTTGGATAGGATCTTCACATTGCATTAGGGCTAGGGAATTAATCCCCCAATTCGTACCACTCTCGTGGGTTAGAATTACGGGGTATTTCGGTGGCTCTCGTTGACGCAATGGCGGTAGCCGTCAACGTAGCGGTATAGTTCGTCGATGGATCCCCTCAAGGCGCGAGCCAGGCATGGTCACGTGACTTGATGGGATCCACCGATTTCCATATTCGAATCCCTAGATACCCCTTAAGCACATCAATTCCATAGACCGTGGGCATGATCTCAGTACGGGTTATCTACGGATTCGGTAGGATATACCGAAATACAACCCTAAATCCCCAATTCAAAGTAGGGATCTAGATCTACATTTCCCCCTAGAATCCTACAGCTAACCCATCAACCCTAGATTAAATCTACTCACACACCGTAATGGCAGCAGGCAAAAACATCAATTTCACAGAAGAAAACATTTTAGCAATAGAAAGATTAGGGCTAAAAGAACTTACAGCGAGAAAAGACGAACAATAGATCAAGACAAGAACAAAAGTAATAATCTCCCGTAATTGATCCAAAATTTGCTACAAAAATAAGTCTGAAAATATCCTACAAGAATTCGCACAGAGCTCTCCCCAAAAATTCTTAACAAAAAGCCTAATGGAACTCTCTGTAGTCGTTCCCAGATCGCGAGCCTTCAGCGCTGCCAAAATCACGCGCATCGCGCTCCTTCAAAACATCCCAGAAATGCCCTTGGTGTCACCGAACGAGTAGGTGACTCGGTCGAGCAGCTGCTGCTCGGTCAGTAGCTCGGCCCGTGTAGTTGTGCTGCTCGGCTGCTTGGAGAATTTGAAATCGTCCTATCCGGACCGAGTAGGATCTGCTCGGTCAGCTGCTCGGGCTGTGGAATCTGAGGCTACTCGACCGAGCAGATGAGATGCTCGGGTCGAGTCAGCACGTATCAGCTTTGCTCTCAATTCTTATATGGCTCGGCCTGAGCAGCTGAGCTGCTCGGGCCGAGCATTTTCTGGGAAATGCTGCAGCAGCTCCTGGGGCTTCTCTTTCTGCTCTCTCTCCCTCTTCTCTCCTCCAATGACTCCGAAAATGCGGCGAACTCCTCCAGAGCCCCGCCAATGGGCTCATGAGCACGTCGGATGTGTCCATACCCAAGTGGGGGTCCAAATCGCTCCAAAATCCCTGGAAATTCACGAAACACTACGAAACTCAAAAATATCATCAGAAATGCAAAATCGTAGTAAAAAGTGGGATTTGGATGTGAAAATGATATGCAATGCGATGAGTAATGATATGAAAATGATTGAAAATATGGACACATCAATGCCAACAGTAGATGGCATCGAAGTGCGACTATAAAGTCGTGACGATGGATGTGAGGCCATCTATCGAGGCCTTCAAGGCATGCATGGTGGTCATCGTGGAGGATTTAAAATCCCGAAGTTCCTCCTTCAATTGAGTGATATGCTTGAGAAGTGATAGAGGTGGAGGATGAGTGCTTCTAGTACCCTCGCCGTGTGGGCAAGTTCTCCTATGAAACTGACGAATAGATGGTATTATGGGTGTGAGAGGGGAAGGCCTAACGGGGCCTGACTGTATGCCAGCAGAAGGATTAGTAATAACTGTGATCTCAGGGTGAGGATGAGGCTGGGCCTGACTGCCTAAGCCTGTGGCTAAGGTTGGGCCTGTGCAAGTTAGCGCTCAGCAGCTGTAGCAAGATTTGGTTCTGGTGGAAAACTCCACTGCACAGCTCCAGTAGGAGGAATCCTAAAGCGATTGGGGTTGGGCAGAATCGTGTATGGTGTGGACATAGGGCCGTGAAGCCAGTGATATCTCTCGTTCCCGATATCATTAATCATGAGCATGTTTTTTAGGACGGGGAGATCGAGTGAGGTGGGGCCAACGACAGGGATCCAATCATCAGGGGGTAGAAATGATACGGGAGGAAGGCTAGCAATAACAGTGATTAGCCCTCTGCAGCAGCTCGTGTCATGAGGGCTACTAACGGTGTGGAAGAACCTATACCCCAAATATGAACAGACAAGAATGGAATTGCATGGGGTAGTAATGCCTCCATCGTGAACTCTACGGGGTTGGGTCATCGCCCAAAGAAAGAAAAGCTCGTATATGGAGACTTGTCCAGTCTCAAATCGATAGAAAATGGTGCTGGGAATGATGCGAAGGGCTATACGCAGTCATGGATGTCTGATTGAGGATGCCTTAACCTTAGTGACGGGAAACTCAGGCTGGCCAGCGATCTACTGCCAGAAAGCATCTTGGTCAAAGGCTTGGGACACTCCGCTATTGTGTCTGAAGATTGGAGGAGCGAGTGCCATAAGCCATTTTAAGATGGTGTTCAGTAAGTCATATGACATGCCATAGTCCCTATTCAGTAAGCGAAAAGAAAAACCATCCTTCTGGCACTTAAGGAAACTTAAAAAACTTTAGAGTGAGTCTCCGATAGGTCCGTGCCTCACATTCAAGGAAATCACTCCACCCTATGTTGTGCATCAAGGTTTGGACTCCCTCAGTGAGACCCAAAGAATTTAAAGCGGGGATGCTCGCAAATTTAGTGGGGACGATGGGTCTCTTAAATAGATACATGAAGGTACATTGCCGATGTTCATCAGCAAAGATGATCCCCATGGTGTCTATCTGAGGGGGTGAAATGGCTGGTTATGTGGGAGGTGTAACCGTGGGTGTTGACGTGGTGTCTGCAGATGTGTGTGTTTGCTTTTTCCTCCCTTATGAGGGACCTATGGTGGTATGCTTACCCTTTTTAGGGGGCATCGTGAATGTAGAGAGTGTGTATGCAATGTAGTGATGTGTGTGGATGAGTGCAAGACACGACTCTACACAAATATCGCCAAATTTAGTGAGCAATTCAACAATTGGGTAAAAATTTAGATGGAGTTTGAGAACGAAGTTACCCAAGTGATTGAAGATCCTTGTTGCAATCAAGACGTTCCCAAGCTTCTATTGGTTCTCCCCCCAAGCTTCTCTTTCACATGTGTCGTGGTGGACTTCAACAAAACCCCCAAATATGCCGCTATGGGTTTTCCCCTAGCCGTTTCGACCAAGGGGACGAAGGTGTTGGAGGGATTGGAGGAGAGGAGGGGTATGAAGGTGTGAGAGCTGTGGAGGGTGACGCCTTGAGAGGGTCTGGGTGATCGGAAAAGAGGAGGAAGAAGAAGGGAAGTCGAATCGTTTGGAGAAACCAAAGTGAACTCGGCCGTTTGGAGGGTGGTTGGGCTTTATAGGCGGGCGACGTAGGTGGGTAACATGGTCAAGTCGTTCCTTGAGTGGTCACATCGCTTTAGATGGCTTGGGACCAAGGGTTTATGGGTCGACACGGTTGAGACGACGCGGTCGCGTCGATGGCAAATCGATCACGTTGTCATGGAAATTGTGAGGTCAAATGGGCTCAACGCGGTCGTGTGGTCTTGATGACACAACCATTTCGTATTATAGAAAAAATGGGGGCCAGAATCTAGAAAATTAATCGATTGATGCGACCGCGTCGCTTAGACAAAACGACCCGTGGTCAGGGGAAATAATGGTTCAAATCCCAGATAATTTACCTCCAAGGGTTGGCTCCCCTCTCAAAACACACACAAAACCCTTAAATAAGCCCTTAGAAACCCTAACAGGTTAGGAAAACCCCAACCCGAAACGACCATTTGGAGTATTCCACGCGGTCGCGTAACAAATTCTGCAACACAGCCTCATCTTCCAGAAAATGTATAAAATCGCTCCGATCTAAAAAAATACAAATAAATATATGTTGGAATTAGGACGAGACACTCTTCGAGGAAAAAATAAAATGGAGTGAATATAATTACAAAGTTGTGAGAAGATCTTTAGTATTTGCAAGCCTTGTGCACTTTCTTGTGGTATCTTCTCCACGCAGTCGTGTGGAGTAGCCACACGACCGCGTGGCTCCTCTTCTCTTTGGCTTGGGTTAAGCTCTTCTACATGGTTGTTTGGAGATTTTAAAAGGTCGCATCAAGGATCGACGCGGTCGTGTCATGGGGTTGACGCGGTCGTGTAGATTCTTGGAAGTTACGCAATTATTGGCCTTCAGGTTATCAAGCAGCAACACGGTCACATAGTGGAATCAACGTGGTCACTTCGATTATGAGATGTTACACACTTTTGCTTCATGATTGTTAGATCGATGCGGTCGTGTGTGATACGTTCACACGACCGCATCGAATGCTCTTGGCTGCACACTTTGGCCTCTTCTTTGCCCCCCTTCCACACGGTTACGTGGGGTATCCCATGCAGTCGCATAGAGCCTGTTTTCTTTGATTTATCCTTCATTTGGTTCAATCTCCTCGCATTGTTTGCTTCTTTCACTTCTTTGACTCTTTTGACACTTTTTCGCCTTTTTCCTACTCTAAGACCTCAATATCATTCATTTTCACCTGAAGTGCAAATAAAAGGTCTAAAGAGTAAAAAGGAAACAAAAACGGGAAAAATGGAATGATATGGTGAATAAAATGGGGTGAAATGCATATGAAATGGGCGTAAAATATGTATATAAAAATCACTCATCATGAACAATATGCAAAATTTTTGCCGGTTGTGCGCGTTGAGAAAAATTGATACACTGCACAATTTTCCTCACCGTGCACAATGTGCACAAATTTTACCTATTGTCTGCGCTGAGTAAACTTTGATCCACAAACTAATTTACTCTTCGAGCACAACAATCAAAACTTTTTGCCCGTTGTGCACAGTTAGTAATAAAAATTCCCATCGCAAAAATCGTTCTTGCCCTAAAAGTTTTCGTCGTGATTTACATATTTCGCGGTTTTCATCCCTTACATAAACTTGTTTGACAGACTTTTACCACAATTCAGATCATCCTCCAGTCAATAAGTATATGCTTTAACTTTGTTTTATGATTGTATTAACTAAGTTTATGGTGTTTTGGTTTAAGGGTATTTTTGGTATTCTCGGTTGTGTGCAGAGCAAAAACTTAAATAATAATATTTTATTGATATGTGCCCCGAGTAAACACTGTAGCAGTTTGTGCGCGGAGTAAAACAGTAGGTGCGCAAAGCATTTCCCTTAATTTTATATCCACGTAGTTTCAGAAATCATTTTATTCCCAATATAGGAAACTTTGTTTAATTTTATACCCAAATCTCCTTTGTGAATATATTTTCATGTATTTTACTAATAAATTATGAAATTCCTATTTTAAACTAAGGTTAATGAAACATTTAGATTTTAGGATGTGCAAATTAAACAGAAATGGCACGTGGGGGGCGGGAGTATGCCTGTGAAACCCATCGACAAGCACAACGACAAACACCAATGAAAAGTTTGTGAGTGACAATGAAAGATCAGAAAAATTAAAAAATTAAAAAAGAGTGTGTTGTGAACGGTTATTAACCGGAGTTGGTTTAGATTCTGGGCTATCTTAGAGATAGGCCCATATCAATGTAGCCCATATTTGTATTCTCCCCTATTACCTATAAATAAAGAGCTGGTGGGGTTCATCCCCAAGTAGTTGATTCATAACACGGTATCAGCACGAGCCTCTAAAAATTTTCCACAAAAATTTTTCGATCGTTGCGAAGGTTGAAGGAGACGGAAGATCCACGCGCGTGGTGCAAGGCTTCCTCAATCGAGCGTCGTCATCCACGTAGGCTTAGTTCAACCGTCGCTATATCCGGAGGACGGATATAGAGGTAAATCCCGCTAAAAATGTCGTTTTTATCATATGTATGATAACTTTCTCCATAGATCTCACAAGATCGATGTGGAATCTGGGCTAATAGCCCCAAAAATCATGTTTTTAACATGCTTTTAATCTGAAAATAATGTAAAATAGGGTTTTTTATGAAACCCTTACCCTCGCCGGCGGCCTTGCCGCCGGCCATCCCCCTATCCGCGCCCGAAGAGCCCCCCTGAGGGGGGGGGGGGGGGTGGCCGCGCCGGCAACGGGGGCAGCCGGCGCTCCCCCCGCCTGCAGCGGGGGGCCGCCAGCGCCCTGCGTCCCCCAGCCTGCAGGCGGGGGCCGCCGGTGCTCCCCCTGCCTGCAGCGGGGGGCCGCCCATGCCCCGCGCCCCTGCCTACAGGCGGGGGGACGCCGGCGCTCCCCCCGCATGCAGCGGGGGGCCGCCCAAGCCCCGCGCCCCCCGCCTGCAGGCGGGGGGCCACCGGCGCTCCCCCCGCCTGCAGCGGGGGGCCGCCCGCGCTCCCCCCCTCCTGCAGCGGGGGGGGGGGGGGGGGGGGGGGGGGGGCGCCGTCGCCCCCCGCCCCCCGCCGACAGTGGGGGGCCGCCGTCACCGCCGCACCCCATGGAGGGGGGCAGCGCCGCTACCAACACCCCCCCCGAAGGGGGGGTTCCCTTTTTGCCGCCGCCCGGCGGCGGTACAGTGAGGGGCGGCAGTGGCTAACCCTAGCCGCCGCCCCTCAACACTAATGGGCATGAAGCCCATTTCGAAAAAAAAAACAAATTCAGACTGCGGGCCTGAAGCCTGCAACAACTCTGCTGGCTTCAGACCGCAGACTACTTTTCCTTAAAAAAAGATTGAGGCTGCGGGCCTGAAGCCCGCAACCACTCTGCGGGCTTTAGGCCCGCAGACCATATTTTCAAAAAAGGGGGAAAGTGGCAAATTACAATTAAAGGGGCTAAAAATAAGCTTTAAAAGGCTTTTTGGGCCAAAAATTAATTAAAAAGGGCGTTAATGGGCCTAAAAAAATTCGTGAAAAATCACGGAATATTATGGGGCAATACGTGGACATATAAGGGATTTTTTGGGGACCTTTGGGGGTTATTTGGGATGATTTAAAAAGAAAAACTTTTTCCTTCTCGAAGAACATGTTTAACTGTTTGAGCTCTTTTCCAATTTTTTTTGGATAAACTCAACTTGCACAACCATCTATTAAATGATTTTTTTTTTCTGAAAATCATTATTACATGCTTTGCATCACTGGCTTATTCTGTGGATATTTTATGCGTGGTTGTGCATTATATTTAAGCTTAATAATTAGGAAGATCATGCGACCGCTCTGCCGTTAGTCAGATAACCTAACGGTGTATGACGTTGTCCAGTGGTCCAATAATTATTAAGTAATTAAATTGTTTATCCATCTCTGCGAATATTAATGCCTGTGATGCCTGTGATGAAAATGTATGGTGAAAATGTTTGATGAGCACAAAATTTCTGCATGGATGGCTAATTGCGGGTTTTGGATCGGCTGTTTAAGTCCCACATTTTATTTTCCTGCACTTTTCTTTTACTTTTGAGAGAAATTGTAGTGAGAAAATTATGTAAATGTCCAAGACCGGAGACCATTTTCCATAGAGACGGAGGCCACAATTGAAGCTGAAGGTCTTATATGGGACCCACGGGGGTTTTCAAAGTTGTAATTTCTTTTTAAATCTTTTATTTGTGTAATATGGACTGTAATGGGACTTTGGACTATTATTTATGTGGGACTGGCCGATCCACGCAATTAGCCCTTCATATTAAAATTGCCTCCGCATGAAAATGTTTATGTTTAAATTATTAATTCATGCATATTTGTGCTCTGCTAGATAAATGGCTAAAATTGCAAGTGTCGATTTCGAAGTGCTGGATGCATCATGAAAAAGATATCTGAGCTGGCAGCTCGATATGAAGTTTCATCTGCGGACAAAGTCCCTCATTTCTGTTGTGACTAATGATGAAAATGTAAGCGATATAGAAAAGACGCAAGCCATTTATCTATATTCGCAGCCATGTGGACAATACCCTAAAGGCTGAATACCTTACGGTTGAAGATCCACTTGAGCTATGGACTGCCCTTGAGGATATGTATAAACATCAGAAAGATGTTATACTTCCAAAGGCACGATGTGAGTGGGAGAACCTGAGACTACAGGACTTTAAGTCCATTGCTGAGTACAAATCAGTACTTTTTAGCATCACCTCACGCCTGAAGTTATGTGGTGAAAAAGTCTCAGAAGATCGCATGCTGGAAAAGACGTATACGTCCTTCCATGAAAAAGATGCGATACTAATGCAGCAATACCGTGAATGCAAGTTCACCTAGTATTCTGAGTTGCTGTCATGTTTACTCATGGCTGAACAAAACAGAGAGCTTCTCCTCGCCACTCACAATATGCGCCCCACTAGCACTGCCCCATCCCAGACGCTCATAACGCCTCTTCTTCTTGAAAGAAGAGAGACAACAAAAGAAAAGAAAGACCACAAAAAGGGGGACAGAACAAAAGGGCTAGGGGCCAAGTCCAGCAACGAAGAAATGGTAGTAAGCGGAAGTTCACGTGGCGCAGAAATGACAAGAATAAAGATGATGCAACCCCATCCAAGAGGGAATGGGAAGACCAGTGCCATAGCTGTGGCATGAAAGGCCACTGGTCCAGAGTGTGTCGAACTCTACAGCATCTCCAGGATTTGTATAAAGAGAACAAGAAAAATAAAGCTGAAACAAACCTGATGACCTCTGATGCTCCAGTTAAGTTTACAGCTGACGACTTCGAAAATGATGACATGCTTGATTAGCCCCTATTTTTATCTTAGCAATTTGTTTTGAGAATAATTTATGTTATGAGAGCATTTGAATTATATAATTTGTTTTGAATGAAAATGTTTATCTGAAAATGCATGTGCCTATTAGATTCATCTTTTAATAGATGAACTGCTCTCAAAAGGAGGAAATAAATGGTTTTGTGAATATATTTCCTTTAGGCCCATTTTGTGTGTTAAAGTTTAGTTAATTTAAAATTCTTTAGGCATATTTTATTTATACGTTTCGAAATAATTCTAATTAATATGAAATCCCACTAAATGGGCTCTACGGTAAAGATTATTGTTATTTAGGAATGTAAACGGTTAAATACATACGTTGTATGATTGGTTGCCTAAAATGAATTTTAAATTGGAAGTGGAGGAGGAAATAAGAGGCTTTAAGGAATATTTCTCCTCAAGGATAAATTTTGTGTTAATTGTGATAAAATAAAATAAATTCTAAATTTATGGCATAAGTACATATATATATTTCGATATATAACAAGTTGACTTCATAACTCAGTATGAAAATTCAGTTTGACTAAATATGGATTTAAATTAAAACACAAAATTCAAGTGTTTTCTTCGGGAGGAAATAATAGGCTTTAATATATATTTCTCCTCAAGGATAAGTTTAAAAGGCCTTAAGAAATTTTGTGTACTAATCATCAAGTAAATTGCCTTAATGAAATTTCACACATTTTAAAGTTATATATAAAATGGGATATGGTGTAAATTTATATATATAACTTTATATGTATGTTCATATACACATTAGTACACATATGTACCCTATTTTTAAAGAAGAAAGTTTGTGTTGAAATTATGGATTTTATGTAACTCAAAACAATGGTTTAAAAGGGGGGAATAAAAATTTCTTATACATATTTCCACTTAAAGAAATCATTTTGTATTAAATTCAGTTTAGGTTAAAAATCAAATTTTTTGGCATAATTAAATATATATTTCGAATTGAGATTAGTTGGATCTTCAACTCACCAAAGTGGGCTTTCTTGTGAAGATTAGTTTTAATCTCGAAATATAACAAGCTGAATACATACTTCTGTATGAAATTTTTTTTGGTTGCCTTAAATTTGATTTTGAATAAAAGTGGACTTGAATATTTCCACTTAAAGTATAAATTCATGTATTAAAAATGTGACATAGATTCAAATTTTGCAAAAGTATATGTTTTTTGAAATGACTTGGTGTAACCATCATCTCGCCAAAGTGGGCTCTGTTGCTTTGCATTACTTTATTTCATAAATATAAAAGGAATTTTTATGTGCATAATATCATATGAATGTTAAATCGGCCCGAAGGAAGATTACCGTTCTATATCATTTTATGCGCACCTGTGGCAATAGACAAGGTGATGATTAGTGAGATAATGCAAGCAAATTTAATTAGGCCCAAAGGAAGTTTTATTTTTGGCATGTTATTATTGTCATTGTCTGATTACTACAACAAGATGTCAATGACTAGTCAAAAGATTATCCAAAGATAAATGTTGAGCTAGTAGAGGATGTATTAAGATGGAAAAATAGCATTAATTTGAATTTGGTGTTATTTTGTTTAATACTCATATGAACATGTTACGATTGTTTTCCTGTTCTCTTTTTTCAACTATTATTCCTGAAAATTTTCCTGCCCACCTCAAATCTATTCAAATACTTAATGGCTCTAACTTCAAGGCATGGAAGGAAAATCTTTTGATAATCCTCGAAGTCATGGATCTTGAGCTGGCATTAAGGACTTATAGTCTTCCACCAGTCACTGATGAGAGTACCTCTTATGAAAAGAGGGAGATGGAAGACTGGACGAGATCAATCGCATGTGCCTAATACTTGTGAAGAATGCCATTCCAGAATATCTCAGGGGCTCTATTTCAGAGAAAATTGCCACAATTAAATGGTTCCTTATTGAGCTTAAAAAGAGGTTTGTCAAGAATGAAAAGAGTGAGATTAGTACATGTTGAGTATTGATTCCCCGGATTTGGTTTTGGATGATGAGCAAACATAAATATATCGTGAACTAACACTTTGTGAGCGCAGTTATGGAGATCGTCGCCAAATCTATATGAACATCAAAAGCGACGTCTCAAGACTTCTCAATACGCGTGATTGTATGCCTGAAGCTTCGTTGAAGCTCAAGGAGTTTTATTGAAGTCAAGAATGAAGATTGAAGCTTTGAAGACGGCTCGTAAGGTTTATTTTATAGTCTTCTAGCTTCATAGAATAGAATGTTAAGCCTTGAGTAGGACTTACTTTATAGTCTTCATTTCGCTCATATCTTAGAGCTAGGATCTTAGTAGAAGTCCATACGATCTTTCCCGAAGCTTCGCGCTTCGATTCGCGACTTCTAGTGCATGTTAGTTGGTTCAAGTAGAAGAGCCAACCGACTAGATGACAAACTAGTCGGTCGGCAACTCTACATGAACCGACTAGTTTGCCTTTTCAATTTCAGCTCAGTTACTGTTTACAGTTAGTCGGTCAAAGAAGATTCACCGACCGACTAGTTGTGAAACTAGTCGGTTTGGAATCCTTCTTGGACCGACTAGTTGAACTTCCATTTTTGAGCCTGAGCTACTGTTTATAATTAGTCGGTCTGTGTTCATTGATCGACCGACTAGTTGATGAACTAGTCGGTCAACTTTCCTTCTTAGACCGACTAGTTGAGCTTTACTGTACATGCCAATTTTCACCTGACTTACTGTTTATCGTTAGTCGGTCTATGCACATTTGGCGACCAACTAGTTGATGAACTAGTCGGTCAACATTTGTTCTTCGACCGACTAAATCAATTTGTTCTCAGACTTTCGGTTTTATCTCTTAGTCGGTCTCAGTTGAGTAACC
This sequence comes from Scilla litardierei, assembly GCA_030789695.1. NCBI lineage: Eukaryota > Viridiplantae > Streptophyta > Magnoliopsida > Asparagales > Asparagaceae > Scilla > Scilla litardierei. The sequence goes on from CM061141.1 coordinate 304,238,303, forward strand.
GACCGACTAGTTGTGAAACTAGTCGATCAGCTACTCTTCTTGGACCGACTAGTTCCTTTTGTATGAACTTCGACCTATTCCATGTTCACTCTTTAGTCGGTCTACGTTGATTGACCGACCGACTAGTTGATGAACTCGTCGGTCGGTGGTTGTTCTTTGACCGACTAGTTGGGTTCAGAATAGAGCCGTTGGAGCCTTTCTTGAAACGTTTTTCTCTCCCTCCCTCCTCTATCCTATATATAGTTGGAGGGGCTCTTTCATAAGTTTCAAGGCTGCCATTTTAGAGTTTTGGAGAAATCTAAGAGAAGCTATTCAACTCCATTCTAAAGCTTCTCTTCCTCACAAGAATCTCTCCATCAACTCTTTGAGCCATTTCCTCAAGAGAGATTCTCTCCATTGTGAGCCTTCCAAGCCAAGAGCTTGATCCAAAGTCACCATCCTCCATCCTAGCCTTCGATCGCTGATCTTATTGGTGGAGATTCGGGTTGGTGACATTCTCTCCTCAAAATCCATCATTGCCCTAATTTGGTAACATTTACTCAAGGCATAGGATTTTGTAGGTAAGTGTTTATTTCATTTCATTTCATTGAATTGTTGTATACTCTCGGTTGTGAGAGTTTGCGTGATCCCGGGTTGTGGGATTCACAGACATCGATTGTAGGTCGATTGCACTTGTGGAGTTTCCGCAAGTGGGTTAGTGGAAATCTTGAGTTAGGGTTTCTAACTCAAGTATCCGGAGGGGATCCGGGTGGTTGGGACGTAGGATCACCGGGAACAAGTCGGGGAGACTTGGGTGGATCCGAACCCGTTACATGTTTTGTTTGCGTTTGACTATCTCTTGTTAATTGTTGTTTATTCCGCATTGTCGTTTGTTTCTTGCACAATAATTAGGAATAACTATCTTGATTATTTTAAAGTACTATTCACCCCCCCTCTAGTACATGTGCAGTAGCTTCACAGGGCACAATAATTGGTATCAGAGCCAAGGTTAAAGCTACAAGTTCAAAGTTATGACGAACAACGACTACAACGTCTTGAAGGATCGTCACGGAGCTTCTTCGGTTTTGGAAGGGCAATCCTCAACTAGGCCTCCCTCTTTCAATGGTACCAATTACGGGTACTGGAAATACCGAATGGAAACTTTCCTCCGGAGTGCTTCATTGTGGAGAGCCACGTTGACGGAGTATGTCGAGCCCGCCGAAGAAGATTTTGCGAAGTGGACTCCCGCAGATGTCACCGCGGAGGTAAGCAATTCCAAGGCAATGAACATCTTGCAATGCGCATTGGAGCCCGAGGACTTCAATAAGATATGCACATGTAAGAGTGCATATCAAATATGAAACTCCCTCCTCATCTTGCACGAAGGAACGAGTACGGTAAAAGATTCTAAACTCGTTGTCGCTAACAAAGAATTTGAGTTGTTTCACATGGAACATGGTGAAATTATGAATGACTACTATTCTCGTTTCGTGGATATTTCCAACAAATTGGAAGCTCTTGAAAAGATCTACACCCAAAAGGAGAAAGTCTCAAAGATCATCGATGGACTTCCTTCTTGTTGGGAAAAGCATACATTCGCCATAGAGGAAGGTAACGATATGAGTAAATATACCGTCATTCAACTAATGGGTACCTTGATTTATTATGAGGTACGCATGGAAAGCAAGATAAGGATGAAGGAAAAGATGAAGTCATACTTGAAGCAAGACGTGCCAAAGAAAAAGGCGATTGCATACAAGGCCGCTCCATCTACCGATGATGAAGAATCGGGAGAAGAATCGGAAGATGAGTTGGACATGGAAACTTTGGCCGATTTGGCAAAGAAGTTCGACCGATGCTTCCGAAAAGGTAAGTTTAAGAATTTATCTAAGTTTGGTTCTACTAATGTCTCTACTCCCGTGTGTTATAAATGCAACAAGCCAGGACACATCAAGCCGGATTGTCCTCTCTACAAACACAAGGGGAAGTGGAAGGCATCCAAGCACGACAAGTCGAGAAAGCACAAGAAAGGACTTGTCGGGACATTCACCGACTCCGAGGATTCGTCAAGTGGAGAGTCGGATGATGAACGCGTCGAGAAAGCACACATGTGCTTCATGGGAAAAGAGGAACGTGTTCAAGAGACTTCCTCCGATGAAAGCGAGGAAAGCGAGGAAAGCGAGGAAAGCGAGGATGAAGGCGGTGAGGTAACCATGGATGAACTTAAATTAGCCAACAAACAACTTTGGTATAAGTTTTCTAAATTGGCTAGTAGATTTATTAAGACTAAAAATGAGTTAGATAGTCTTAAAACCTCGCCTAAACCTATCATCGTCAACAACGACACCGTTGTTGAAGGGTTGAGAAATGAGATTGTAAATCTCAAATCTCAACTTGAGCATGTTCATGTCGAGGATTCGGATGAACATGTGATATCGGATTTGACGGCTCAAAACTCAACTTTAAGTATTGAGAATAAAAATCTCAAATCACGTGTTTGCGCACTCACATCGCAAGTGTCCACCTTGGATGCTTCGATGCATTCTCTCACCGAGAAGTATGAGTGCACATTAGGCCGAATTCATGAATTCAATAAAGGTAAGGGCCATTTGGATAATATCCTAAATGACTTACTTCCGGCCAATCACCACATTGGCTTGGGGTGTAAGATGGGAGACTCATCCAAATCGGCCACGACCTTTGTTAGGCTATCTTCCGAAGCTTCTACTAGTGGGAGCAAACACTTCATTGGTAGTTCTTCTACCAACGGTGCTTCCGCTAGGTACACACCCCCATTTGGAAAGAAACCTACTTTGGGTGGACCTCCAAAGAGGGGTCATGCTTTCATGTATGCCATGCCACGTAGGAACACACATCCTACTCCACATGTTGGCACATATGATGATTTCTATGCTCCGCATACACGAGCACGTGCACACCATGTGAGACACACTCATGCACGTGTTCCACCACAAGCATATGTCCATCCTCATTCTCATATGAATAATTATCATCATGCACCATTGCATCATATGCCTTATGCTTATCCACGACATGCGTCACATAGAAATCAACAACGTATGCATGTTCCCAATAGGATTAGGACTCCCAAGACATACACTATTTGGGGTCCGAAGAACACAAGCATGAATAATAAGAATTTCTATGTGCAATCATATATTAATGATATTATTTTGAATGATGACTATGTTGGAAAATCAAGGTCATCTTGGACTTGGTTTCCGAAGGGTTAGTTTCCTTTGACCCTTCATTGCTTGGTACCATAAGTTTAATTTCATTTTTATGGGTACCAAAGCAATTGTGGTAAGATTTGGTTATTTTTTATGTGCATGTTAATTTATAACTTAAATTCATATTGAATTTGAATTTAGTTAGGATATGGGTTACATTTAATTTGAATTTAGTTCGCTAAATTTATTGCCTAACCCATAGGGTCCAAAGAGATTTTTGGATACCAAAATGATATTCTCTAGGTTAAATCCACCATGGAATATCAACCCTACCAACTCCGTGATTTGCAAAGTTTTTCATTCAATTGGAGTTGATGGTGCTTAAGTGATGCACCAAAGTAGGGGGAGCGTAATGTCGTAAATATCTTCTTACATTTTATATACATTTGGTATCCATGTAGGTTGAATGCATACATTGTTAGATTTTATTACGATTGGTATCATTATGTTTCAATTTGTATGCTAGAATTGTGTATGCCATAGATTTATGATGTTCTATCTATGTTTGGCATAACATTTTTGCATATTACTTTTGGTGTCATTTTTGCTACATTTGGTTTTCACATTGGATTTTTGTCTCTGATGTTGATTTCGTCGCTCGACGATATTGTCTTGGTTAAATAGAATTCTTTCTATGGAAACATAGAATTGTTTTCCATGCACTCTATTTAACTAAGAATTTTGATTTTGGAGAGTATGTTCCAAAACTCAATACGTGAAATTTATTTGAGTTTTGATGATTTCGGATTTCGTATTTCGATTTTCGCCTATGGCTTGATGATTTCGTTTTTCGGTTTTCGCATATGGCTTGGTGATTTCGTTTTTCGATTTGCGCCTATGGTTTGATGATTTCGCTTTTCGATTTTCGCATATGGCTTGGTGATTTCGTTTTTCGATGTTCGCCTATGGTTTGATGATTTCATTTTTCGATTTTCGCCTATGGCTTGGTGATTTCGTTTTTCGATGTTCGCATATGGATTGATGATGTCGTATCTCGATTTTTGACTTTGGTCTCATTGGCACGCTTTGCTTTTATTTGGTATTTCACATTTGATGTTTTACTTTGGCGTCATTTGGACCATGGTCGTACTCTTCGACTCCCGTGCGTTATTTTTTAGCCATTGGTTTTGTCGTTGATCTCCTCCCGCTCTTTTTGCTAATGCCAAAGGGGGAGAGATATAATAATGACATTGTGCTAATTAATAATTCAAAGGAATTTACCATGAATCTAATTTGATGTGTTAGATTCAGGGGGAGTGAAGATATAAACGTGGATTTAGATCCTATATGTCAATAATAGGATTCATATTTTATATTTCACTCGCTGCTTGATGCGTATGAATATTATTGAATACTGAACTAACGTGTCATCAATGCAGGGGGAGTAAGTAAACTTCAATTGAATCATTATTATTGCTTATTATTTATGTTGGTTTGTCATCACCAAAAAGGGGGAGAATGTTGAGTATTGATTCCCCGGATTTGGTTTTGGATGATGAGCAAATATAAATATATCGTGAACTAACACTTTGTGAGCGCAGTTATGGAGATCGTCGCCAAATCTATATGAACATCAAAAGCGACGTCTCAAGACTTCTCAGTACGCGTGATTGTATGCCTGAAGCTTCGTTGAAGCTCAAGGAGTTTTATTGAAGTCAATAATGAAGATTGAAGCTTTGAAGACGGCTCGTAAGGTTTATTTTATAGTCTTCTAGCTTCATAGAATAGAATGTTAAGCCTTGAGTAGGACTTACTTTATAATCTTCATTTTGCTCATATCTTAGAGCTAGGATCTTAGTAGAAGTCCATACGATCTTTTCCGAAGCTTCGTGCTTCGATTCGCGACTTCTAGTGCATGTTAGTTGGTTCAAGTAGAAGAGCCAACCGACTAGATGACAAACTAGTCGGTCAGCAACTCTACATGAACCGACTAGTTTCCCTTTTCAATTTCAGCTCAGTTACTGTTTACAGTTAGTCGGTCAAAGAAGGTTCACCGACCGAGTAGTTGTGAAACTAGTCGGTTTGGAATCCTTCTTGGACCGACTAGTTGAACTTCCATTTTTGAGCCTGAGCTACTGTTTATAATTAGTCGGTCTGTGTTCATTGATCGACCGACTAGTTGATGAACTAGTCGGTCAACTTTCCTTCTTAGACCGACTAGTTGAGCTTTACTGTACATGCCAATTTTCACCTGACTTACTGTTTATCGTTAGTCGGTCTATGCACATTTGGCGACCGACTAGTTGATGAACTAGTCGGTCAACATTTGTTCTTGGACCGACTAAATCAATTTGTTCTCAGACTTTCAGTTTTATCTCTTAGTCGGTCTCAGTTGAGTAACCGACCGACTAGTTGTGAAACTAGTCGGTCAGCTACTATTCTTGGACCGACTAGTTCCTTTTGTATGAACTTCAACCTATTCCATGTTCACTCTTTAGTCGGTCTACGTTGATTGACCGACCGACTAGTTGATGAACTCGTCGGTCGGTGGTTGTTCTTTGACCGACTAGTTGGGTTCAGAATAGAGCCGTTGGAGCCTTTCTTGAAACGTTTTTCTCTCCCTCCCTCCTCTATCCTATATATAGTTGGAGGGGCTCTTTCATAAGTTTCAAGGCTGCCATTTTAGAGTTTTGGAGAAATCTAAGAGAAGCTATTCAACTCCATTCTAAAGCTTCTCTTCCTCACAAGAATCTCTCCATCAACTCTTTGAGCCATTTCCTCAAGAGAGATTCTCTCCATTGTGAGCCTTCCAAGCCAAGAGCTTGATCCAAAGTCACCATCCTCCATCCTAGCCTTCGATCGCTGATCTTATTGGTGGAGATTCGGGTTGGTGACATTCTCTCCTCAAAATCCATCATTGCCCTAATTTGGTAACATTTACTCAAGGCATAGGATTTTGTAGGTAAGTGTTTATTTCATTTCATTTCATTGAATTGTTGTATACTCTCGGTTGTGAGAGTTTGCGTGATCCCGGGTTGTGGGATTCACAGACATCGATTGTAGGTCGATTGCACTTGTGGAGTTTCCGCAAGTGGGTTAGTGGAAATCTTGAGTTAGGGTTTCTAACTCAAGTATCCGGAGGGGATCCGGGTGGTTGGGACGTAGGATCACCGGGAACAAGTCGGGGAGACTTGGGTGGATCCGAACCCGTTACATGTTTTGTTTGCGTTTGACTATCTCTTGTTAATTGTTGTTTATTCCGCATTGTCGTTTGTTTCTTGCACAATTATTAGGAATAACTATCTTGATTATTTTAAAGTACTATTCACCCCCCCTCTAGTACATGTGCAGTAGCTTCACAGGGCACTACATTACACTCTTGACAAACCTAACTTCAATGAAATATGAAGGTAAAGGGAACATCAGGGAGCACATATTGAAGATGTCTAATCTTTCTTCAAGGTTGAAAGCACTTGAGCTAGACCTCTCTGAGGATCTACTAGTGCATTTTGTTTTAATATCTCTTCCATCATAGTTTAGGCATTTTAGGGTGAGCTACAGTCTGAAGGATAAGTCTTGGTCTCTGGATAAGCTCATCTCAAACTATGTCAAGGAAGAGGAAAGGCTTAAGCAAGAGATGACAGAAAGCACTCACTTGACCTCCACATTCAACAAAAGGAAGAAGGATACTGAAGCTACAGATACAACTTCTCAAAAGAAACAACAAAGGGAACTGAAAAGTTCAGAAGGTAATGGTTGTTTCCTCTGTGGAACTGAAGGGCATATAAAGAAGCATTGCACAAATTATCACGCTTGCATATAACTGAAGGGCAGTTCAGAAGGTATCAAAGCTGCGATACAACTGAAGGATAGTATTCCTGACACTATTCAAGACATAATAAATTCAAGATAATGTTGCAATTCCTCCTATTCGGGAAATTGTTCATAAGGACAAACTCTAGCACCTCAAAGCACTAATTGCCATTCAGGAAATCTATTAAAGATGTGAGAAGTACATTTTTAAGGTATTGCATTGTAATTCTCAAGAACATATGGTTGTCATTAAGAATGATGGAAGTTCGACTTACATCAAAGTCATAAAAGTTCTAAAAATCTAAAATGGATTAATGCATTAATTAAGAAAGTCTGTAAAGGACACTTGAAATCTTATTTCATTGCCATAAGGTTTGAAACCTATTGATTGTAAATGGGTTTTTATAATCAATAGGAATTCAAAAGGGTATTAAGAAAAGATTTAAAGTGTATCACAAAGGACTTTATACGGAAAAGAATGCATTAATTATAAAGAGACACTGTATTCAGTTTTCATGAAAGACTCTATAAGGTTTATAATAGCATTAGTGGAGCATTTCAATATCGTTAATGATATATTAAGTTTGATTAATTAATCATCTCGTTCGGTTTTGAGAAGATGTTTGATGATGTAATATATCTTAAGTTCCGTGGGAGCATATAATTTCTATAATATCTATGTGGTAATGTATGTTAAGTTCTGTGGGAGACAAGTTTAGTCTCAATAATTGCCCAAAGAATAATCTTCAGAAGATTCCATATATCTCACCAATAGGGAGTCTAAAGTATGCTCAGGCTTATATGCATTTGGTTATTGCATATATTACAGGTATGTTGGGCAGATTCTTAAGTTCAGGAGTAGACCATTTGATAGCAGCAAATGGGTCTTACGGTATTTATGGAGAACAAAAGGGTTACATGTTCAAATATCAGTAGTTAGAAAAGTTTGAGATCATTTTGGTATACTTGACTATGATCATTTGTTGGATGCAAAGAACGTTTGAAATCTATGTTAGGCGCATATACTAGAAGAGATCTAAATACTCCCTTATATATAGTCTCTTCTAAAATGGTTTTAGATTTCATATCATATTATGTGACATCCAAATCATGAAATATATATCTGCAATTTTTGTCACTATGCTGCAAATTAGGGATGGTATTAAAAGACCACACATTGTGACAATAAGTCTGCAGTTTTATATTCCAGCAACAACAGAAACTCGACAAAGTTTAGTTATTCAAAGATCAAGTTCCTAGATTTTTAATTAATAATTCGGAGTGTATAAGTTTCTAATGAGCACATCGGAACAAACCATATAATTACTGATCCGTTATACTAAAGGAATGTCATCCAAAAGGTTTTATGAGCTCGCTACTCATATGGATGTCATTTCATTAAGAATATTCAGTTTTGCAGGAGTTTGTTCTTTTTTGGGTGCTCATATGATAGGAAAACTAAGTCTTCAGTTTAAGATGATCAGAAATAAAGTTTTGGTTCAGTTCGGCTTCACTCCAATTTTGGTGTGTTTATGATCTCCCTAAGGTTAAGGAGGATCAATTGGAAATAGACATGTTAGATCACATTACACGTAATTTCTGTTCTACACATCTACTTCATAATCCATGTTATTATTTTATATTAGTATGGTGACCGCTGATGGGTCGAGCTGCAATCGCTGTAGTGAAGATCTCGTTGATCATATGCTAATCTAATTGATGGACCGGATTGTTTTTGACTCATTAAAGAAATGACAGTAAGTTAAGATCTTATTCGGTTATATGCATAATGAAATATAATTATAAAGTTTAGCATATAGCCCAAGTGGGAGATTGTTGGAACTTAATCAACATAGTTGGATCTTAGTCCAATGTTGGGCTAATATGAAAATATAATTATATATATGCTACACTGTCATATGAAGCCCGTTATATAAGTGATCTCATTTATTGGGTTAAGTGGGCTTAAATGAGTCGATCAGGTTGTGGGCCTTTATGTTTAGAGACTATTGGGCTTCAATTCATTGATGGGCCGAATTGGAAACCCTAGGGCTAAGGAGGCTAGCCCCTATTTATATGCGGTCATGATCCCCAGAACACATGAACAAGTTAGCCGTCTTTTCTATGTCCCGTCGCTAGAAGATAAACCGTGAGAAGGGCAAAGGAATTCTCCAACGGTTGATTCGTGTGGATTTGGAAGATCACCCGTTTTGTTATCGTCAGGTCTCTTTCAGACTGCAGCCATGGATTCAGGTACGCTTTCGCTAATCAGAGTAGGTAACGTTTTAAGATTCAGCATGCCTACATCTAGATCTACGTTATTAGGATTTGTACATGCATTTAGATCTCTAGTTCTATCATTCAACGCTTGCACGCAATGAAGAGAAGCAAAAGGAGCTTAAAAATCGTAAGAAAAATAGTTTAAATTTTATAAATTGTTTAAGTATGTTCAAAATTAATTTTTTATGTGTCAGAATATTGTTTGGATGATTAGAAACTGTTTTGATGCAATTTGGATTGGTTTTGAGCTTTAAATTACTCAAATTTGCAGATAGCCGACTATCTGGGTGGATAGCCGACTATCTGGGGATTTTTCAGTATCACAAAACCAAAATATTTGCACAGTAGTCGGCTATTTAAATAAAATAGTCGGCTATCGCCTAGAAAGCTGCCGATTTATAGCCGACTATAGGACTTGGATTTTGGTTTTTTTTTCCCATCTTAATGGGGTTTTACCTCCTTCATTCACTCAAAACCACTTAGGGGAATTCATCTACACCCTTGATTTTATTTCTAGGTCTAGGATCTCATGGTAACTTAGTAAAACCTTAGAATTACCCATTCTCCTCATTTCATCAATTTGGCTCCACCCTCTTCTTCTTCTTCTTCTTCCTCTCTAAAAATTTCATCTTTGCTCAAGGATTCAAAGGAGTTGGTGGAAGATCTTTTGAAGAAAGCTTCATTCCTCACCTAGGTACTCAATTCCTCTTTTAAAATATCATTTTGCTTACTGCTTACTTTCATCCTATTAGAAATCATGGTTAGGGGCACCTCTATCAAGAAGAAGAGAACGGAATCCTATTCATCACAACCCCTTTCTGAAAGGAAAATCATTGTCCTATACCTAAATAGGCCCGATCTCATTTCCAAGTTTGATCAAAATGCTCATAGAACAATATCCAAGAGATGTTTGTAAAAATTAAGGACCTTGAAAATTATGTCATTGATACAATCTTTGAGTTCCAAGGAATCAAAGAATTGCGCTTTCTCAATAGTAAGTGTAGATGCTACCCTAGGTTAATCAACCTTTTCTACACTAACATGATTGTGAACACATCCACCAGAACCCCCAAGATCACCACTAAGGTTTTGGACTCTTTCATAGAGCTTGACACTTATGGCCTAGGGCTTAGGCTTGGAATTCCTAGCACGGATGCACTAGTCCATGAGATTGTTATGGATAATTCCGACATTCACGAGCTTATGTATCGTGAAGGTAGATCTTACAAACCCAGCTTGCACACCAGTGACCTTAAGCCACTAGCACACATTCTTGCCAACATCCTATCCCATAACATAAATAAAAAAGGTGGGAGTAGAGCCGTCATGTTAATGAATCAAGAAAAATGCGTCTATACTATGTTGGGTAATGAATTGGGCTCAGATCATTATGAATAACATTGTCCATAGCGCCACCTCTCCAAACACTTCATCTACACTCCACCATGGCCACTATCTCACCCATCTTTTCATCACTGTTGGGGTAGATGTAGCTAGTGAAACACATTTCATAAAACCTATGACTAGGTTTGATTCTGGTGCCCTTTATAGAATGGGTCTTTATTGGGACCTCTCCAAGAACACCATTGAAAAAGGGGAAGGGGAAGGAGAAGGAGAAACTGAAGCTGAAGAAGAACTAATGGAGTAGGGTCTATCTTCATCCTCCATGGACATTCCTCCATACATGACTGCTTTTCAAGAAGCTGTATTTACTAGACTTGACAATATGAAGCTTGAGGTGAGTCAAATTAGATGGGTCTTGATTCAAAGGATGGAAAATCTGAAGAAAGCCACAACAGATAGGTTTGACATTATCGACAACCTTGTTGAAGAAGTTTAGAAGGAGATTACCAAGATCAAGAAGGAAATACATCGTGGATGAATTGTGACAAAGAATTTTCTCTTGCTATGTTTATGATTTTATGTGTGAACTTCATTAGTATGTTGGTTGTGTGACTTGGAAACTTTAACATTTTGGTCTGTAATATTTTAAGTATGCTTATGCTACTTTGGTTTGTAATATTTTGGTATGTTTGGAACTTATGGTTGTAATATTTTAGAACTCAATGATGACTCCTCACAATTTTGCCTCTTTACATGAGGAGATCGTATATGCTATTATGATTATCTCTATGCTTGAGTATGGATAATGATATGCGTTGCAAAATGGCGTATGCTTTGAGATTAATTTTTTTTCATACCGCATTAAAAATCATGCAAGGATATTGAGACATCTTATGAATTCATTGAAACGTTTTAGTATGGCATGCTATGAATGTATGAGACATGACATGAATGCCTTCCTTTATCAAATACATTAGTATGCAAATCATTTCTCTCCGCATCCTATTTTGTACACTTGGTGTCATAAATATTTCATTTACACTTGGTGTTAAGGACAATTTTTTTCACACTTGATGTCATTCTATTTAGCACTTGGTGTTAAGAATAAATTGCTCTTACAATCGGATCATATTTCATGTCACACTTTTTGATGTGACAAAGGAGAAGAAAAATATAATGCATATAAAATGAGTTAGTTAATTCATGGTTGAAAGTTGCTTATTATCGTTGTTTTATCAACCACTTGAAAAATGGAATATACTATGAATCTTGTGTATTTCTGCTTATTGCTAACCAGCCTTGATGCATGGAGAGTAACTTCTCCATAGCAATCATGTATCTTTGCTGGGAAAGCGTAAGTTATATTTCAATTATCATATCATATTTAATTTTATATCATTTGTTGTCATCATTAAAAGGGAGAGAGTGTTGGGATATTGAGACTAACCCAAGTGGATTTTGATGATATACACAAGTTATATGGATACTAACATGTTTATTTCAAGTGTGTATAGGAATTGATAAATCATTTTTGTAGACATAAGGATCAAATGAAATGAAAAGCTCAAATGAAGGACTTAGAAGCCATGTTCGGGAAGCCAATCTTAGAGCCAAGGAATGGAGCAAATGATGGCTCAATCAAGAACTCATGATCAAGACTAGATGGCTCAAGTCAAAGAAAGAAGATCAAGAGCTAGAAATGTGTGGATGTGTAAGTGATGAGCTTAGAATGTCAAAGCCAATGTATATTCATTACATACACACAAAAATTCTTGAAAATAATTTTTAAATGCGTTTAAATATATAATATTTTAATATAGTTTTTATAAACTATTTTCAAAGTATTTTCTAGTAGAAAAACCTAAGTATCCTGAGATAGCTAACTATCTGAAATAGATAGCCGACTACTATTAGGAGAATTTTACCTAGAACTCTTAGGTTTTTGAAATAGACGAATATTATTTTGAATAGCCGACTATCTGGGTAGATAGCCGAGTATCAATTAAAATAACCGACTATCTAGTTCAACTTTCATCATTTTTGGAAACTCGATTTCAAATTTTGCTAGCCGTTAACTAGCCGTTTGAGGAGAATTTTTGAGCTGATTTTGTGCTATTCTTTGCTCTATAAATACCCTAAAGATCAAATGTTTTACATATTAATATTATCCAATTTTAAAATTATTCTATTGCTCAAAAATTCTCAAAGCCCTCAAATTTTTGAAAGTATTCTTAGGCCTTGCTTTAAATTCTTTTGTGCTTAATTTTCGGATAATCTTCTCTATTATTTCTGGCCTTACTCAAACTTGATTTGATCTCCAAAGCTTATAGCTTTTATTTTTGAGATTCAAAATTCAAGTTTTATATTTTTTGATGTTAGTGTTCTTCACTTATATTTTTCAAAGATCAAGTCTTGATTATTGATCTCTAAATCCTAAGTGCTACTATTTTAGAGACTCAATTTTAGGCCATTCTTTTGATCAAGTTATTGTGCTTAAAGTTCAAGCTTTTTATTTGATCAAAACAATTTTGATTTCTTTTAGCCACGATATTTGCTAATACATATTGGCTATATGAATCATTGTACTTTCATTTTCATATATTTTGTAAAGTCTTTGAAGAAGACTCGGAAGTTGTAAATTCCCACGTGAAAGGGAAAGTGTTGCGTTGTACTGAAATTCCTCGTTGGGTTGTAACTAGGTGTTGGAAATTCCTAGCAAGTGGAGCTTGGTGGTTGTACGAAGTCCTCCTCGTTGGGTTGAGCTTGGCAAGGTTGCTCTCGGTTGAGAGCTAGTGGATCGGTTGCTGGACGTAGGCCAATGTTGGGCTCTAACCAGGGTAAAAATTATTGTGTTTTGGCTGTGCATGATTATCTCTCTCTTACTCTTTTATTCTTGCTTGTAAACTTATCATTCCATTGTTATCTCATTTATTTCATTATTACAAGCTCGTTAATTAAGTTGATTAAGTACCAAGCTAGGTCACTCTGCTTGGAGACTTGGGCAACGTTAAAGAAGAGTTTTATATATTGAAGAATTTTATTATTTTGTTGACAACCCTATTCAACTCACATTCTAGTGTTGTCTGTCATCTACATGAGCCCACAAGGAGGCGCCTATAAATAGAGGATTGTGATTAGGGTTGGGGATTATCTTTTACTCATCATCTTCTTCCTTATTTTTGGGGTTTTATATTTTCTTTAGGAGAAGTGGCTGCTGAGCAAGAAGAGATTATGGCCGAGCTTCATCCTTTTTTGGTGATATCAAGTCTAAACTTTCTCATTTGGTTTTGTGTATTAGTTTCTCTCTTTGTATTGAACCTATTGCAATATCAATGAAAGTTAATATTTTTATTATCATGATTGGTTAATCTCCGGTGTGTGTGTGTGATGTGATGAATTTAGGTATTATTCCCTCTATACTTCCATTTATGTCTGTATTAAATTCTTATATTATTAGGTTTATGGTTATCTATATTTGTATTATAATGCATGACCCGTGAGGGGTTTGATGAGGATGGAATGTCGTGAGGCTTCTCCTACATGTAATTAGCATCACCCGTGAGGGGTCCCAATAGGATGATGCACTGCGAGGAGTTGTCTACGTGTGCCTACACTACCCGTCTCGGGGTCCGAGAATGGCGTGCCGCGAGGCATAGCCTATATGCGTAAGACATGTCAAGGGGCCCTAGACAAACTCAGGGTGGAGTGTCGCAAGGCACTACCTAGCAATTAGGATATAGGACCCATAAACCCCATGATTACTTATGACATGAGTGCTATTGTGCTTAATTGCCATATCTTTTGATCCCCATACCTTGGCATGGATGCGGATTGAGATCTTTCGATGTTGTTAGCCCAATAGGCGCGACATCGAGAATGGAATGCATGGTATGGCTTAACCCTAATGAAATCACACCACACATACCCTTCTCCTATTGCGACACCCATACTGACCCCAACTTAGTTTTATTATTATTTTCGACACTCAGACCATTGCACAAACCATCTCGCCTTCGAAAGGTGGTTCGCATCTCATTAAACTATCTCCTGCCTTAATTGTGAGTTGAGAATCTGTAGACAAATGTTGTCCCTGTCGATACGATACTTGACTCATCGGGTTATTACTTCTTGACCTCCTGTGCTTGGGAGAGCCCAATATTTTGAGTCAAGCCCACACTCACTAACATGTGACATGTTCCAGATCTGAGGAAGTCACTAGTTTCTTTGAGGGCATTGGATTTTATGGGTTGTAAAGTTACGATAGAGAAGAAAGCTCTGAAAATATCAAAGGGATCGATGGTGGTGATGAGAGGTGAAACAGTAAGGGACTTATATCTGCTGGAGGAGACGATTATCATAAGAGATTCTGGTAGCAGAGTTCCAAGTTTATAGAAGATTGATTCGACCAAGCTGTGACATCTTAGACTTGGACATGTCATGGAAAAAAGCTTGGAAGCTTTGAGAAAGCATGGTCTAATCAAAGGGGTGAACTTTAAGGAGCTATAGTTTTACAAGGATTGTGTCTATGGCAAGCAGACAAATTTTAGTTTTGGTGATGAGAAGCATGACACAAGAGGGATTCTTGAGTATGTTCAAACTGATGTTTGGGGTCATGCACCAGTTCACTTTTTGGTGGAGCGTGTTACTTCATATCGTTTGTTGATGATTTCTCCATGAAAGTTTGGTGTATGTGATGAAGGAAAAATTAGAGGTGTTTGAAAAGTTCAAGACGTGGAAGACCCTCGTGGAGAGTCAAACACGTTTACTTCTGCTAAATTTAAGAAATTTTATCAGGAGTAGGGAGTAAAGAGGCACTTCACTACACTACGAGATCTGCAATCGAATGGAGTTATGGAGAAGATGAATAAAAGATTTCTTATCACACCCTGCTTCTCGAGAAACATGACGTGTCTTTCACATGTGAAGCAGTCATGCTGGTTACCAGTGAAAACAATATAGCCAACATAAAAATGTACCAATATACTTATACAAAATTATCACATTTACAAAGTTTGGAATAAAATACAAGGGATACAAGGTCTCATAAACATGAAAATAACATAAACCACTCCTGGCCCTTAAACTCAGAATTTCAGCATCCTGCATAGCAAGGTCAATGTCCTCGTAAACTGGAGTCTCCATATGCTCCTAGTCAGCATTTATTGGTGCAACGAAACATGAAACCTCTAGATTAGAGTCAATTTACGATAATTCTAGAATTTAGAATTTAAAACAATGTATATGAGTGTGACTGAAATAAAGTAGAAAGAAGCTATAAAGCAGTAGTATGACAATACTAAATGACAAGCATGTAAGACACGAATAGTAACATTAAAGAATAATGTAGTAGTGGTAAATTAACAAATAATGCATGATTGGAGGTATAATGGTATCTCACTAGAAAGTAACCAGAACATTAAGCATAACTATGATCATTCAATTATGACAATAAGGAACCATATTAATAGACCAAGCTTGGTATATGATATCATACACGCATTATCTTGCATGCTAGACTGTGATACCCTATATTCGTGCTGTGACTCATATTGAAGGATACGATAAGCAACCCAAAGTCCACCTTGTACCATGGGGCTCACCTGGGCCGAATCCAAACATGAAACTGTGAAAGGGACCCTGGATCCATCCGACATAACTATAATGGGTCAAAGAAAAATATTGTGATGGTATCCAGTCAGATATTAAGAAACTATGCTAGGATCCATCAAGAAAATGTGATGAAGCATGGCTCCAGTCGCTCCCGCACTTTATCTAATATGATTTGCACCATATCCCAGTGGGTTTGTATGTCATATGTAGTACGTGATTAATTATACAGTTTCAATGTCAAAGTGAGTGTTGTTCAAGGGTTGTGGCTAATGATATTTTCAGAGTTTACATGTCATAATGTTGTTGTAGCAGTGACTTGTCCAATCATGTAATAGATGTGGTATTTCTAGTTCTTTTAATGTGTGTTGTTACTTTAGCATGCATCATAATATAAGTTAAGGAGACATAGTCTCAAACCAAGTCTAAGTGGTTACATCATATTTAGTTTATATTGCTAGGGGTTATATGCATCTAAATCCATTTACGTCCATGATTCCAACAGCATTAAGGCCATAGCACTTAATATTCCAGCAAGTACATCTATCTAATCAACATGTCACACATAAGGATAATATCCATTCATTTCAGTATCACATTCTAAGCATATCCCCAAACCTAACAATACATCCTAACTTTCTAATCATTTACATGCATAAGAGTAATTCCATAATAATTTAAGGAACCATATCAATTTGTGAACCCTGATCACTCTAAGGGTCACACACACACACACACACACACACACACACACACACACATTTCATTTCCAGCTAAAACAAGTCCCAAGCAGACTCGGATTATCATAGCATATAAGAGAGAATACCCTCAAAATAATTCCAATAATAACCACATAGCAGAACCAAATACTAGAATCAAGGTAAATTTATCATTTACTGAAGGAGAAGAATGTCACACGAGGTGGCTGGATGCTCCTGGCCATTGGTGGGATTTTCTCTAATTTTTAATTCATATTTAGTTATTTTTATTTTATTTTTCTTCTTTTCTTTTCTCTTTTTCTTTCTTTCTTTTTCTGTAGGAAGGCCGAAGGCCCACTGTGTCACGTATCGATCCCCAGGATACCCGATATGTACGAATCCGTATCAGGTAGTCCCAGAGCAGCGGGTGTGAAGAAGAAAGAAGAAGAAAGAAGAAGAGAGAAGTGAAGTACTGCTTGGAACAGAAAACTTCGCAGGCCACTACGCGCGTGCTGGAAAGTACAGACAATGCTCCAACTCAGAAACAAACACAGAACAACACCTGACAATGTACATAAAAACAATCGTATTTTATAAATGTAACAATGTTTACAACAACTTTACATACAACTTACCTATATACAATCCTCTTGTACAACACCTCATAATACCCAAGTAGAACTCACTCCCTAAACTACCCCTACACCACAGCTCCATGCTAACACTCTACCTCCTGAGAATCTCCAACTGTCAGCTACCTAAAAACCACGGGAGGAGCACGTCACAGCGTGTCCAGTCAACTCTTGGCATATTATTTTCTCAACATGGGGTCATACAACTATAAGGTCATGTAATGATGCAAACTACATGTAAAGGGGCAAACGTGTATAAATAAATGGATGTTGCATTGATACAATTACATACAATGAAAGTAAGCATAAATGACAATAATAGATAACAAGAAAAACTCAAATGAGTAACAATTAACTAAATAGCTTCAAGGAAAAGGAAGTTATTAATGACATTCAACTTTTGAATCTTTCTCTTCATATTTGAAAACTTGGATATCTGCAAGATATAAGTAACTGGACCTCACTTCAAGGTGGGTGAAAAGTGGTACCTAAACCAGCGACACGAGCACTAGAGAGGCCTCTCGTAACTCCCCCTTACGGGAGTGAGACAATTCTCGGTTTTTATCGGGACAAACAGAGAAAACCAACAATTACCAAATAGTGCATCACGAGTACACCACTGGCCTCTCTAACTCTAGTCTACTCCCCCTTACGGGAGTGACAGGCGCGTGAGAAATTATATCATCATATGTCCAGTTTCCTTATATCTAAATTTATCCGAGTTTTCCCCAACCCATTTTTGGAACACTCACCTACCTCAGGGTAGACTGAGATATTCCAGGTTATTACGCTCGGGTGCTCACGCATCATTAATAAATATGTTCTTCATTTCCATCATTTCATGAAATTTCCATTTCTTTCTTATGCATGGGGGGTCATGCATCCACATGTGCATACCTACTTCATTTTACATTCACCATTTCCACATCTCTAAAGAAATTCTTTCATTTAACATCCATCTCAAAATCATAATTGACATAACACCATAATGGTACCACATCCACAATCGTAACATTCACTTCTATACATATTAATGGAATAAGTGTAGTACGATGAACCAACACAATTTAGCATAAAATTATGAAATTCACCATTTAAACATAAAATTGACATAACATGTGCTTCACCATTTTAAGCACAATTTATCAAAGCATGAATTTCCCAATTTTAGCATGGCATTTTATTTATATTAAAAACATGGAAGCATAAGAGTTAGATGACATAGAAACATGATCATTGATCAATAATAATTACATGTGAGGGAACCTAGTATGAGAATAATGCCTACAATGTAGGGCATTGCATCATAATAGCTTAGTATGACATAATTTATAGAATGAAGGAACATGGTAACAAGAGGACATGGAAACAATTAAATTACATACTAGATGCAATAATATCAAGGATATGTTAAATGAACATCTCAAGGCATAGGAATGGCATTTCAACATAGTTAATTTCTACATTTTCAACATGGAGAGATAGTATGGTAATTTTGTGTGAACATGGCATGGTCCAATCTAACACTAAACAAGAATTGATTTCCCTTACTTAATAAAGTGCATAGTACAAAATAGTGAAGAAGCATACATGATCATTTACAAGGCCCATGGTGAAATTATGTGGCTATTAGCATGAAGTTCATTTAGTGGCATGAAACTAAAACCAATTGGCATGAATAAATTTATGAAACATATTAATTGATGTTTCACAATCTACCACAACATACAAGTTTTCAAGATGAGTATTAGCAACAATTTAATGAATTAATCAACTACTTCAAGAAGCATGCAAATAAAGTAAAACAACATAACTAGATGGAATCATATTCTGGGATTCTAATGTATGACAACATGAATAACTTCCACTAAAGCAAGACTATAACATGAAAATATTGACCAATTAATTTACAACAACGGTAAATATGCAAATTAGAAAGGAAATAAGTGGCTTAATTAAAGATAAAATGGAAATTACCATGACTAAAAATTAGATGTCAGAAAAGTTATGATCCTATCTTAAAAGTCCACCATTTTACTTCTTTAAAAGATTTCCTCTGCTTAATTGTTCTCTCCCTTTAATTCCTCATTCCTTCATTTTCTTTCCTTTAATGACTCCATGTTAATTTCATCTTAATGGAAATGGGGTAAATGCTACACAAATGGAAGGAAGGCCAAGTGATGCTCACGACTAAGTAGGGAGGGTAGAGGGATAGGTCATGACAATGCATGAGAAAAATGGGAAAGAAAAAGAGTGAGAAATGAGGAAATGAAATGGAAAAAAATATGAAAACCAAATCCTTCCCACCTTTGTATTTTCTGTTATAAACGAGCTTTTGGAGGCCCATCTGTGTATTGGGTATCCACACATTCTGTAACCCTATTACTATAAATACAGGGCTACGGGGTGTCGTAGCTGCCAAGTTTACAACACGTTATCAGCATGCTCGAGGCTGAGCCGAACCCCTGCCGACGGACGAACGCAACGCGAAGGGGCTTCCTTCACCGAACGTCTCTAGATCCGGCGGGTAGGATCTAGAGGTAATTTTTTCCCTAGATCTAAACTTTTATGCGCATACGATTAGATTTACATGCTTAGATCTATTTTTGATTAATATAGATCGGAGTTTTAACTTAAATCTGCATGCTAAAACAATTTTTTCAAAGATAACTCGACGTTTTTATCAACAAAAATCAAATTTTTACGATGAAAAACGTTGTTTTGAAGACTAAAAATAGTTCTTTTAAAATAAAAATCCTATTTTTATGATCTTCTTCCCCAAATCTTGAAACCCTAGATGGGATTTTTTGTCGCTACGCGGCCAGAAGCCACGAACGCACGAAACCCCCCTCCATTGCGATCTCCACACCGCCAGAAGCGGCATCGTGCCGCTGCCGCCCACAGCGACAGTCAGCCAGCGCTGCCGCCCGACGCGACAGACGTAAAATCCCCCTCCAGCGCAGCCGTCGCTTTTGCCCGACGCGGCAGCGGCAAAATCCCCCTCCCCGCGCGCGAGACGCAAACGCTAGCCGCCCGAAGCGGCGGCGCGCACGACGAAACCCTAGACGCTCGAAGCGGCGACACACATGGAAAAACTCTAGCCGACCGAAGCGGCGATCCCTCCAGCGCAAATGCTTTTCGCCCGCACGGGCCCGTACGAACGATCGCATCCAAAAATCCTAACTTGGGTTTTCCCAAAAACTTCGTTTTTACAAGTTTTTTTTCATATTTAATTAAGTTTTTCTTCGTTAAAATCTGATTAATGCTTTATAAATCATCGCAATTTTTTCTTAGCTTATTTGATTATTACACGTTTAATAATTAGGAAGATCCTGCGACCGCTCTGCCGTTAGTTAACTAACCTAACAGTGTATGACGTTGCCCAGTGGTCCAATAATTATTAAACGAAAATTTTTCATTTCCATTATAAAATTTCTGTGATGATTAAATGCATGTGTAGAAAATTATATGCCTGTCGCATATTTAATGATTATGTGATGTACATTTTTATTTAGCATGCTAAAATCACTATGACATAGTTTAATGCCTGTAGCAAAACTATATGTCTGCGATGAGAATATTTAATGCCTGCATCATATAAATATCATGTGTATACATCATACTTGTTTCAATTCAGGTTAATTGAGTATAACTTTTTAGTTTACAAGTGTTATATTATATGTATGATGGGCTCATGATATGACGATATTTTATGACAACAAACCAATAATGATTTCAAAAAGTTTAACATCATATCATATTTGACAAAATGAACCTGGAGTTCAAAATCAATACGAACCTGAAGTTCAAAATCAAATCAAAAGTCAACACTCTTTCACCATATATTAACAAATACAATGTATTATGCGAAAAAAATTTATGCGATTTCTTTTAGAGATACGCATTTTGCGGTAAATAGATCTCTCAGATCTATGGTTTATATAAACCAATATTGACACCAGCAGTTGTCATAACACCGATAAACTCTTTTAGAGTAATCTCACTTTACAAGGTATGATTCTTTAATCTAACCTTAATTTTAAGCGTACGCCCGAAGTCGTGTCTTAATAGACAAGTAAGAAATTATAAACTTCGTAGCCACGTATTTGTTTCCCCTTGAGCATGAACCTATATCCACACAATACTTGAATGACTCAATAAAAATGGCATGTAGACCATACTTGAGTTTTCAAATAGACTTTTAAAAGTCTCCCATAAATTAAAAAGTGGAAATATAGAGACTAACTCATTTCTCTTGTATATGTCTACTTCATAAGACAAATATTCATTCTTCCTTATAAACGACAATAAGGAAAACTTAAAACAGGGGAAGTCTTGAATAAATTGAGAAAGGAAAGATATGATATACCTCGACATGTAGTAAGTAATGGCAAACCAATATCAGACCAGAAGTTCTGATAAGAGCCATAATGTTTTTTGCAAACATGAATGTGCATTAACTTATGCCATATAAAAATATATACATATCTAGTCTAAACGACGAAAGTCAAATTGACCTTATGTATATTTAGCTACTCCCAAGGACAAATAAACTTTGAAATCAAATTTAATCTGTTGTCATAACATAATTCTTAATGAGCATAATTATAGTTGTATGTTTTCAAGAGCACACATCACACTATGTCACTTGTTGACTTAACAAAATTATTAGTAGTATTCTCTTGTAGTATATATGTGCTTTTTACGCATTTTGTTTTACTGTGAATGATTTGTTATCCTGAATACTCCTAAAATGAGGATGCCATTGAATCTCTTCACTCGTTACATATGGCTGATGATGTACCTTAGAGTACTCATCTATTTATCCTCTTAAAATGGTCATTATCAAAACCTTGGTATCCTACCGCAGTCCAGATTATTATTAATCACAATGACATATTACATTACTGGGATATTGGTTGGTCTTTTACTTATCCTCATACCACCCTCAAAATTCCGCAGTGGAACTTATTCATCAGGATTAACCATCCTAGATGAATATATTCCGAGATCCCCAAACGGGGGAGGCATTACTGCACATCTTATAGATGGAGCCTTGACGGGTTCATATCCCCAGTTCTATGCTCAACTTCATTGAAGTCGAGCTTATTACAGATTTTTGGATAATACTGGGAAATCAATTATATTTAACAACTGGAAGAAAATTGAACACCCTGAAGTTTTGTGTTCACACCCAGAAATGGGTTATATGTAAATCATTAAAATGATTTAAACGGATTACTTATCCATTAAAAATCCAGTTGTAGGTGACCGTGCGGGAACATGCAAACCATCAGAACGCCTCCTTAGAACCTATTTATATGAGCCTGATCACCTCATATAAACAGTTTCCGAGAACCCCTAACGGGGAAGCGTTTAGTGCACATCTTATCAATGGAGCCATGATGAGTATACATCCCCATATCACCACTATGGACCATCAGAACACAGAACTATTTATCGGAAGTAATTATCCCAGATAAATTGATTCTGAGCACTCTGAACAGGGGAAGCATTTAAAATGACTTCTCCTAAGACGTGCATTGATGGGCCCTCTTTTAAAGACTTAATGTGATCCTGAAGATCCTTCATAAACTTAATTCCCCAGTATTAGGTTTAACAAAAATACTATAATCATCCATGAGCCTGAAGCTCAATTTGACCATTTAAAAACATTAATACCTATGATCTGATTATCATGAATAGTGATGAGATCCTGAAGATCCACACTTATGAAACTGTTAAACAGTTATCAGACATAGCTACTGACAATATAAATATTGTCAAATTCACACATCCCTGCTACTAAAAATCCAGCTAGGATTGACATACCAACTATAATGGATGCAATCCACCAGTAGCAGAAGTGGATATCCTCAATGGATGAGAGGACATACCACGAGACCCTAAAACAATACCACCACAGAAAATTGAGCTCATCTCCATATTCTCTCCCTTTCCAGAGCCTCCAAAAGAGATAAATCTGGAATAAATTGAATAATGTACGTACACGGAGAGGTATTTGGATAAAACAAACTTGTCGACAATTACTCACATTTCATTTTGCCATTGATATCGTTCACAATCTCCGTTTCCTGAAGCAAACGCAGAAATTTGGCCAAATTATGTGGAACGAGGCAATAATAAGTTGAGTTGGACTCACTTATGAAATGTGAAGTGTTTGGACCTGAAGTCCTGATATCAAAAGATATCAAACCTGTGGGTTACCGAGTATTGTATAAATAAATAAAATTGTATGCTATAAGCAAAACGCTATAGCATTAGAGGTTTATTTCGCAGAAACCAGGAAGTAACCATGTAAGATGAGCTTAACTCACTTACAAAATTATTTGAACTGATGCATCAGGCTCCCTGGGCATAGTTGCGAAAACCATACGATTGGCAAAGATAATTTTAGGCTATGTTGCTATGGATGATGTGACAACATACCCTTATGAATTATCATCCTGAAGATGAATTATCATCCCGAAGATGAAACCATCATCCCGAAGATGAAACCATCATCCTGAAGATGAATAATCATCCTGAAGATGAAAACATCATCCCGAAGATGAAACCATCATCCTTAAGATGAATAATCATCCTGAAGATGAAACCATCATCCCGAAGATGAATAATCATCCTGAAGATGAAACCATCATCCTGAAGATGAATAATCATCCAGAAGATGAATAATCATCCAGCAGATGAAATTATCATCCAGTCGATGAAGAAACATGTATAATTGCAATTCACTAATACACCTACTGGTTGTATGGATGCACATTAAGACCCATTCCGTTTGCTGGAAGAGGGGAATGATATCCTAGGTCACGAAGTTCCTTACTCAAGTGTCTTTTGTACACTCCTTTATCTGGCAGTAAACCCTTTAACCAGATACAGTGCAGCGGTTGCAACGCACCACTGGACCAATGATATGTAGCTTCTGCGCTACCTCCAAGGGTCAAGGATCATCAAACATGTTAAATGTATTTGTAGATACAGGTTACAGATCATCGCGATGACTACAACAAAGGAACGACCAACTCCTGGAGACCAGCAAAGCATGCTTCCAAGGCAACATCAATCCCACCATTCCAAGAGGCTCATCGATCCAAGAAGCAAATCATAAGTACGCACGGCCAGGTCCTGCAGTACCTTGCAGACACAGTGACGACTGGGTCAGAGACGTGGTGCTACCTACCTTCCAAGAGGCTCATCGATCCAAGAAGCAAATCAATCCCACCACTCCTCTTCAGAAGAGCTCCCTCAGATTCAGTAGCTGCTATAGATGAGCGCTACTTGTATAGATGAGCGATGTCTTGTATAGATGAGCGATGCCTTGTACTATGTACTTATTATCAAAACACTGTAAGAGATTGATATATAGTTGCCTAGGAGATCTGCAAGCTTGCAGCTTGTACAGATCAAAGGGAGTTAAATGTAGTGTAGTACTCTTTTCCCTTGGCTATTGGTTTTTCCCACTGGGTTTTCCATAGCTAAAGGTTTTAACGAGGAAACCTCATTGACTCTGGATCCAGAAGTATCCACCCCCTAAATACTTCCACTAATCAGGGGAAGTTATGGAAAACTGTACTCTTTTTCCTTGGCTATTGGTTTTTCCCACTGGGTTTTCCATAGCTAAAGGTTTTAACGAGGTAGTTATTCCTAACTTAGGATCCAGAAGTATCCACCTCTAGTGATATCCATCGATCAGGGGAAGTTATAGAGACTTGTACTCTTTTCCCTTAGCCACAGGTTTTTCCCACTGGGTTTTCCATGGCGAAGGTTTTAACGAGGCAAGAACTCTTAACTTAAGATCCAGAAGTATCCATACCCCCATAGTCAGATAAGCTCTATGAACACTGAAGCGCTCATATACGGCTTACAACAATGGATGGATAAGGGGAATTGTTATAAACGGGCTTTTGGAGGCCCATCTGTGTATTGGGTATCCACCCATTATGTAACCCTATTACTATAAATACAGGGCTACGGGGTGCCGTAGCCGCCAAGTTTACAACATTTTCCCTTTTCTTTTTCTAAATTTCATTTTCTCCAAAAATCCATGAAAGGCCAAGTGTCTTCATAACTCACCCAAAAATTTACTTACGGGAAGATTGTGTCATCTTTAGAAAAGTATGATTTTTGAAAATAATTAATTATCATGACATAAAGGAAAAGACCTTTATACCCCTTACCTACCCAAGAAAATCATACGTATCCTAAACCAACTTTACTCAAAACACCCCCTAATATTAATAATGCCAATAATATAATATTTATTTCATATTCACAATAACCCTCTTTAATTAACATAATTACAAAACCACTTTATACATGCATGCACTACATATTTACACATATACACACAAACCAATAAACACACCAAGACATTGCATAGATATGTAATCACAAATATACAACTATATCCTAAAGTGCTACAAATAGTCACCTATAATTACCTTCATCCAAAATACACACACAAATTTAGTTAGGTACACACAAAACCATACATATCAATAGTCATATATATACTAAGTCATCCAATTATGAAATACAGTCCAATACTACTTTCATACAATTATACATTACCTTATACATCAATACATACAAATATACACAATTATTTAATATATACAATATATATTTAGATACATCCAAATATTCCTATAAACATCCATATATCAAAATATGCATACAAATATTTATTCAATAGTGTTTACGGGTGTTTTCTCACCGTTGAATTGTTGACCAGAGGATGGGAGGTCAACGTGGTCAAGGGGACGAGTGGGACCCTCAGGTTCGGTCAGGTATGCGATTGCCAGACGAGAGAAGCACGGGTCCTCACGTCTGTTCGCCGAAGGGTAGCCTCGGTGAAGCTGGGTCCTTGGTGTGATGAGGGCGAGCGAGCTCGTTGCTGGGGACGCTGGGCCTCAGACGGAGGGGCGCTGAGGAGTAGCCTCGGTGCAGCTAGATCTGCTTAGCCTGGACAGACGAAGAAGCTCGTCAGGGGGCCAGACCTTGGTTCCGGCCAAGTCCCCTCCTCCGATGCCTAAGTCAGAACGGATTTGATAGATGCACATCGGGATCGATACTGCTCATCGGGTGGCCGATATGCGAGTCCTCGAACCGATTTATGGGAGGGAATATAAAGTGGAAAGCAAGATCTTGTGTAGAATACCTCTGTCTCTCTGTATCCAGGAAGAGATCCCTTTCTATGTTGCCTCCCGAGTCCCTTTATAGGAATCATCCCACGTTCACTCCCCCTCAACGTCCCCTTCCTCTGCCCCAATGATCTGCCTCTTTGAAGGTGCCTTCATGCGTCATGAAGGTGGGATAATGGGGTCCCTTAATGGTGATTAAGGAAGCGTGTTTCGGGGAGCGGTTAGCTCCGCTGACGTGGGCTGACAGGGCGCATGTTTCGGTCGTGGCCGACCCAATTCTGAGCCTTCATGGGGGCCTCGACGCTCGGCCCGATCTCCTTTGGGGCCTCCTGCTTGAAATGTGGGCTTGGGCCGCTCGACCTTGGTCCATCTCAAGATGGTCATATCAATTGCCCCCATCGCTTGGGCCGTTCGGATTCTACCGGTTTGGTTCTGGCGATGTGACTTGTGTGGTTGTTGACAGGTGCTCAGTCGAGACAGGGGCATTGCATGAGAATCATCATCACGCCGGCATTTTTGAAGTGTGCCTGTCCCTGGAGTGGAGCTCAAAGCGTCGAGCCTCGCGAGATGTCGACACATGTGCATAAGTGGACGGCTCTCAATGGGGTGAAGGAATTCGAGGGGGCAGAATAAAGGGAAGCCACTGTCTGACAGACGAGGGTTCTGCTCTTCCAACGTCACCCTCTTCTCCCCATCCCTCGAGCTGTCCCGGATCTTCCTCAGGTGCTACATCATGTCCTCCTCCTCTTTGGCCGCTGGTTCAGGGCACCCGGCCACCGCTACCATTCCAGGCCAGGCTCGTGGGTCCATCTCGGCGGCACACCGTCACTGAGGCGAGCTCTCCGGGGTGCCCCCCTGAGGTAATGGGGTGGCTGTCGTCTGTTTGCGCCACTTCGATTGGAGTGTTGTGCTCCGACTATCTTCTCCCCCATGTTCCGCCTGGGGCCCCTGAGAAGGACGAACGGATCTGCTTCCCTGGCCCTCGTGAAGTATGGGTGTACGAACAGAGCTTTCGGTTCGGTCTTCGATTCCCTCTCCATCCCTTTGTCGTCATGTTTCTGAGAGCTTATGGGCTTGCCTTATGCCAATTCTGCCCCAATGCCGTCGGATCTCTAGTGGAGTTTGTCGTTCTCTGTGTGCTAAAGGGAATAGAGCAGTCCCTCTGACTCTTTGCCCAATTCTTCTGCCTGAGCCATCATCAGTCGAGTGCCTGGCTTTACATCAGTGCCCGTCCGAAGAAGAACTTGGTGCTGGGGTTGCCGAGTTTCATGAAGCATTGGAAGGGAGAGTACGTCTTCATTGGCTTCTCGTCGGAGGTGGATTTCCCGGTCCGATGGGGGGTGACGAGCACACTGACTCGCGAGCTAGGGAGTCCCATCGACGCCGAGCTCAAGGCGATCGACACTTTGTTGGTGGTCCCCACCGCAGACCGAAAGATCGACGTCCTCTTTTCTGACCTAAACCTTTGGAAGACAGTGTGGCCCATCGATGAGTCTTGTCGAGGTCCTTGAAGGGGCTGTCGTCCGAAGCCTGCCCAAGTGAGATTGTTTCCTTATCTTGTCCTCCTGCACAGGTGGGTTCGGCTAGGGTTCTTCTCAGCCCCCTATTCTAGCTACCGTCCCGGATCCCAACCCGCGGAGGAGGGACCATGTGTTGGAGGACCGGAAGAAACCGCAGGTTGGGTTCTCTGGAACGGGCTCTAAGAGGGCGAGGGGGCAAGCTCTGCCAGCTCTAGGAGAGAATGCGTGGAAGAAGGCCCGGGTCCCTGCCACTGTCGGGGGTGTCCCTCCCCCTGAGGGTCCCGTCCGGCCTGTCCAGACGAAGGACGCGTGGCCTTGGGTCGGCCCCTTGCCTTCTCTGTCGGGACCGCTCCCGGAGGTTTATGAGCGGTCTTTGGGTGTGTTCAAGTCAGTCGAGGTCGATCTATCGCAGTCGGGGGAAGGTTTGCTCAGCCCCCGCTTTCTAGGGGGCAAAGGAGTCCGTCTTCTCCGATTGCAGGGTGGCAGCTCTGCTGGCTGAAAACTGTTGCCTTCCTCTGGACCAATCCATATTGGATAGGGTGAAAGGAGACCGACTTGCAGCCTTCGTGATATAGGTCGGTCAACAGGTAAGGTCTTTCGTACATTCTGTTTCACGCATGGGCCTTCAACTCATCTCATTCTCTTGGTGCAGTTGTCCTCGGTCGGCCTTTCAATGACACGCCAATTCGTGGAGCTCTCGAGGGCCAGGGCAGGTCAGGCCCAGAAGCCAAAAGCCGAGGAGGGCGAAGGCGAGGTAGACCAGGTAGCTGAGGTGCGTGCTAGGTCATTGGAGACTCGGATGACCGAGCTCTCAGCCGACCTGGAGAGGTCGGATCTGGAGAGGGCTTTAGCGCTGGCCGAGAAGGCAAAGACCGAGGATCAGATAGCTGAGTTGATGAAGGGTACCGAGGCAAGAGGGAGCAGTGGCCCAGCAGTGGAGGACGACGCCACGGAGCTCGTAAGCCTCCTGGAGGTGGAGGTGGAGAGGGAGCGGGTTCTCCTGGCGAAACTCAACGCGAGCTCCCGGGAGATCGAAAAGAGCAGGCAGAGCACCAGTGCCATGTTGCCATCATCGAGCCCCAGATCTAGGAGCTGGGAGCGGTGGATCCCTGTCGGATTTCCAGGGAGGCCGTGGACGAGTATGCCATGTCTTTTTTCACCGGGGAGATGTATAAGGCATTAGAGAGGGGATTCGCCTGTTGAGTATTGGACTCCCCGGATTTGGTTTTGGATGATGAGCAAACATAAATAAATCGTGAACTAATAATTTGTGAGTGCAGTTATGAAGATCATCGCCAAAATACCACGTACAACAAAAGCGACGTCTCAAGACTTCTCAATATGCGTGATCGTGTGCCTGGAGCTTCGTTGAAGCTCAAGGAGCAATATTGAAGTCAAGAAGAATGAAGATTGAAGCTTTGAAGACGGATCACTAAGGTTTATTTTATAGTCTTTTAGCTTCGATCTATAGAATGTTAAGCCTTGAGTAATTCTTACATTTCTATCTTCATTTCGCTCATATCGTAGCTCTAGGATCTTAGTACAAGTTCATTCTAACTTCCTCGACGCGTCGCGCTTCGATTCAGACTTGTTTGTGCATGTTAGTTGGTACAAGAAGAAGTACTGACCGAATAGATGGTGATCTAGTCGGTCAGCAACTATTCTTGGACCGACTAGTTTGCTTCCTTAATTTCCTGTTCAGTACTGTTTACAGTTAGTCGGTCTACGTTGACTCACCGACCGACTAGTTTGTGAACTAGTCGGTCAGTGATGCTTCTTTGATCGACTAGTTGTGACTTACTGTTCATGCTAAAATTCTCCTAAGCTACTGTTTATCGTTAGTCGGTCTAAGAACGTTCGGTGACCGACTAGTTGACAATTTAGTCGGTCAACTTTTGTTCTTGGACCGACTAAATCATTTGTATTCAGACTATGTGTTTTTGACTCTTAGTCGGTCTAAGTTTATTGACCGACCGACTAGTTGTGAAACTAGTCGGTCAGAATGTCTTCTTGGACCGACTAGTTATCTAGGTCTGAAATCTTCATCTGTTCACTGTTCACCTCTTAGTCGGTTCATGTTGTTTCACCGACCGACTAGTTGATGAACTAGTCGGTCAGTGGTTGTTCTTTGACCGACTAGTCTGCTTCAGATTTAGATCCGTTGGAGTTTTGAAAGCGACGTTTCTCTCTCCCTTTTCCTTTGATCCTTTAAATACCTGGAGGGGTTATTTCATAGGATCAAAAAGGCTGCTATTTCAGAGTTCTATTGATTCAAAGAGAAGCTTTCAACTCTCATCTTCAAGCTCTCCCATTATCAAGAATCTCTCCCTCACTCTCATTCCTCTAGAGAGATTCATTGGTTGTGAGCCTTCCAAGCCAAGGGCTTGATTCTAGGTCATCCAACTCATCCCTAGGCTTCCATTGCTGGTCATCTTCTTGAAGCTAGGGTTTGGTGACTCTTCCTCCATCAAAATCCTCTTTGCCCTAATTTGGTAAGAAATCTCAAGGCATAGGTATTTTGTTGGTAAGCATTTCATTTCAGTTATATTTGAATTGTATACTCTCGGTTGTGAGAGGTTTTGCGTGATCCCGGGTTGTGGGAGTCACGGTCATCGATTGTAGGTCGATTGCACTTGTGAGGTTTTCGCAAGTGTTCATATTGGAAATCTTGAGTTAGGGTTTCTAACTCAAGTATCCGGAAGGGATCCGGGTGGTTGGGACGTAGGATCACCGGGAACAAGTCGGGGAGACTTGGGTGGATCCGAACCCATTAAACCATTGTGTTTGCGTTTGCATTATTTCTTGATTGTAGTTATTCCGCATCGTTGTTTGTTAATTGCACGATAATTAGGAATAACACTCCTTATTATTTAAAAGTACTATTCACCCTCCCTCTAGTACATGTGCAGTAGCTTCCCAGGGCACTACAATTGGTATCAAAGCCAGAGTTCAAAGCTACAAGGTCAAAGCTACTTAGTCTGATACCAAAATACAATTAGTATCAGAGCCAAGTTCAAAGCTACACATAGCCAAAGTTCAAACCTATGACGAACAACGACTACAAAGTCTTCAAGAACCGCGATGGAGCTTCTTCAGTTATGGAAGGACTATCCTCAGTCAGGCCTCCACACTTCAACGGTACCAACTATGGGTACTGGAAATGCCGGATGCAAATTTTCCTCCGGAGCGCTTCACTATGGAGAGCCACCATGACAGAGTATGTCGAGCCTTCCGAAGAAGATTTCGCGAAGTGGACTCCCGCGGAGGTCGCCGCGGAAGTAGCAAATGCCAAGGCCATGAATGCCTTGAATTGTGCGTTGGAGCCCGAGGACTTCAACAAGATATGCACATGTAAGAGTGCATATCAAATATGGAACCAACTCCTCATATTGCACGAAGGATCGAGTACGGTAAAAGATTCTAAACTCGTCGTTGCTAATAAAGAATTTGAGTTGTTTCATATGGAGCAGGGCGAAACCATGAAGGAATATTACGCTCGCTTCGTGGATATATCAAACGACTTGGAAGCTCTTGGGAAGGTCTATACCCAAAAGGAGAAAGTCGCGAAGATTATCGACGGTCTTCCATCATGTTGGGAAAAGCGTACCTATGCCATCGAGGAAGGTAATGACATGAATAAATATACCGTCGTACAACTAATGGGTACCTTGTTGTCTTACGAGGTACGCAAGGATAGTAAGATCCGAATGAAGGAAAAGATGAAAGCGTACTTGAAGCAAGATGAGCCAAAGAAAAAGACGATTGCCTTCAAGGCCGCTCCATCTACCGATGATGAAGAATCGGAAGACGAATTGGACATAGAATCCATTGCCCGTATGGCAAGGAAATTCGATCGATTCCTCTGAGAAGGTATATCTTTGAATAAATCTAAAGTTAGTTTGACTAATGCTTCTACTCCCGTGTGTTATAAATGCAACAAGCCAGGACACATCAAACCGGATTGTCCTCTCTACAAACACAAGGAAAAGGGGAAAGCATCGAAGTACGACAAGTCGAGAAAGTACAAGAAAGGACTTGTTGGCGCATTCACCGACTCCGAAGAGGATTCCTCAAGTGGAGAGTCGGATGATGGAAGAGTGGAGAAAGCAAAACTTTGATTCATGGCTAATGAGGCAAAAGATCGAAAGTCCTCCTTCGATGATAGCGAGGATGATAGCGAGGATGAAAGCGAGGATGGTAGCGAGGATGAAAGCGGAGAACCTACTATTGATGAAATGAGGTTAGCAAACCAAGAAATTTGGTCTAAATTTACTAAATTAGTAGATAGATATAATAAGACCAAAGATGAACTTGTTAGCTTCCAAACCTCTCCTAAGTCTACCATCACCAACAATGACACCATTGTTGAGACACTCGCCAATGAGAAAGCAAGTTTGCTTACTCATAATGGCTTGTTGAGAAATGAGGTGAAGAACCTCAAATCTCAACTTGAGCATGTTCGTGTTGAGGATTCGGATGAACATGTGATAGCGGATTTGACGTCTCAAAACTCAACTTTGAGTATTGAGAATAAGAATCTCAAATCACGTGTTTATGCACTCACATCGCAAGTATCCATTTTGGATGCTTCTTTGCATTCTCTCAAAGAGAAGTATGAGTGCACGTTAGGCTGTATCAATGATTTCAATAAAGGTAAGGGCCATTTGGATAATATCCTAAATGACTTACTTCCGGCCAAACACCACATTGGCTTGGGGTATAAGATGGGAGACTCATCCAAATCGCCTACCACCTTTGTTAGGCCGACATCCGATGCCTCGACGAGTGGGAGCAAACACCCCATTGGTGGTTCTCCTACCAATAGTGCTTCCACTTCGTACACACCCCCGATTGGAAAGAAACCCACTTTGGGTAGACCTCCAAAGAGGGGTCATGCATTTTTGTACTCTCATGCTATGCCACGTAGGAACATACATCCTACTCCACCGGTGCATGCTAATAATGATTTTTATGCTCCGCACCCACGAGCACGTGTGAACACTCATATGAGACACCCACATGCACGTAATCATGCTCATGCACATCCTAATGCTTATGTTCAAACATCTCATCCACATGTGCATGCTTTCTCTCATAATCATCCTCATGCTCATCATAATGTTATTGCTAGATCTCATACTCCTAGGCCACATGCACCACATAGAAATCAAACTTTTGTGCATGCAACCACTAGGAAGAGGATTCCCAAAATGTACACTATTTGGGGTCCCAAGAACACTAGCGATGATGCTATGAATGTTTATGTGCAATCCTATATTAATGATGTTATTTTGAATGATGATTATGTTGGAAAGTCAAGTTCCTCTTGGACTTGGTTTCCGAAGGGTTAGTTCCTTTAACTCTTCAATGCTTGGTACCATGAGTTTATGATCATGTTATGGGTACCAAGGCATATGTTTATAAAATTGATTTTGATTACATTAACTCATGGGCAACAATTATTTTAATGTCGTATTTCAAATTTGTTGTCTAACCCATTGGATCCAAAAGGATTTTTGGATACCAAAATGAAGTTTTCTAGGTTCAATCCACCGTGGGATACCAACCCTACCAACTCCTCGATTTGCGAAGACTTTCATTCAAACGGAGTTGATGGTGCTTAGGTAATGCACCAATGTAGGGGGAGCTTAATGTTGTAAGTATGATATTACATTTGGTATCCATGAGGGTTGAATGCATGCTTGGTTAAAATCTATTTCTTTACATTGGTATCATTTTGTTTCTCCTAGCATGATAGAATTGTGAATGCCATAAATGCTTTGAAATTCATATCTATTTTTGGCATGACATGTTTTAAAAAAGTTATTATGATGATTTTCGTATTACTTTTATCACCTTGTCACTTCTCATCGCACACTTTACTTAGTTTTGATGTGCCTTTACTTTATGATCATTTTCGATCGATATTGTGACATTTGATATTCTATGATGTGCACAACTCTTCTGATGGTTCCTTCCTTTGTGCACATTTTGTGTATGTCTCTGATATTGATTTCGTCGTTCGACGATTCATTTTGATTCAATAGCTTTAGTTGTATGAAAACATAGAATTGTTTTCCATGCACTAAAATAGCTATAAATGTTGATATTGGAGAGTAAATTCATTTCTTCAATAAGTGAATTTACATTTGATATTTTGATGATTTAAGTTTTCGATTTTCGACTATGGTCTCATTGACACGCTTTGATTTTATTCGAATTTTATTTTGGTGTCATGTGAAACGTGGTCGTATTCTTAGACTCCCATGCTTAATGAATTATTTGGACATGATTTATTGTCATTGGGTTCCTCCCGCTCTTTTTGGATTATGCCAAAGGGGGAGAGATATAATAATGGCATAATAATGACATGTGCTAAATGATAATCTACCATGAATCTAATTTGATATGTTAGATTCAGGGGGAGTTAAGATATAAAAATGGATTACAAATCCTAAATCTCAAATATTGGATTTGAATTTTTACTTTCCTCGTCTGCTTGATGTATGTGCTTATTATTTCATGTGGAACTAATGTGTCATCAATGCAGGGGGAGTAAGTATATTTCATTTAGTTCATTATTTTTGATTATTATTTATGTTGGTTTGTCATCACCAAAAAGGGGGAGAATGTTGAGTATTGGACTCCCCGGATTTGGTTCTGGATGATGAGCAAACATAAATAAATCGTGAACTAACAATTTGTGAGCGCAGTTATGAAGATCGTCGCCAAAATACCACGTACAACAAAAGCGACGTCTCAAGACTTCTCAATATGCGTGATCGTGTGCCTGGAGCTTCGTTGAAGCTCAAGGAGCAATATTGAAGTCAAGAAGAATGAAGATTGAAGCTTTGAAGACGGATCGCTAAGGTTTATTTTATAGTCTTTTAGCTTCGATCTATAGAATGTTAAGCCTTGAGTAATTCTTACATTTCTATCTTCATTTCGCTCATATCGTAGCTCTAGGATCTTATTCCTCAAGAGAGATTCATTGATTGTGAGCCTTCCAAGCCAAGGGCTTGATTCTAGGTCATCCATCTCATCCCTAGGCTTCCATTGCTGGTCATCTTCTTGAAGCTAGGGTTTGGTGACTCTTCCTCCATCAAAATCCTCTTTGCCCTAATTTGGTAAGAAATCTCAAGGCATAGGTATTTTGTTGGTAAGCATTTCATTTCAGTTATATTTGAATTGTATACTCTCGGTTGTGAGAGGTTTTGCGTGATCCCGGGTTGTGGGAGTCACGGTCATCGATTGTAGGTCGATTGCACTTGTGAGGTTTTCGTAAGTTTTAATATTGGAAATCTTGAGTTAGGGTTTCTAACTCAAGTATCCGGAAGGGATCCGGGTGGTTGGGACGTAGGATCACCGGGAACAAGTCGGGGAGACTTGGGTGGATCCGAACCCATTAAACCATTGTGTTTGCGTTTGCATTATTTCTTGATTGTAGTTATTCCGCATTGTTGTTTGTTAATTGCACGATAATTAGGAATAACTCTCCCTATTATTTAAAAGTACTATTCACCCCCCCTCTAGTACATGTGCAGTAGCTTCCCAGGGCACTACAATTGGTATCAAAGCCAGAGTTCAAAGCTACAAGGTCAAAGCTACTTAGTCTGATACCAAACTACAATTGGTATCAGAGCCAAGTTCAAAGCTACACATAGCCAAAGTTCAAAGCTATGACGAACAACGACTACAACGTCTTCAGGAACCGCGATGGAGCTTCTTCAGTTATGGAAGGACTATCCTCCGTCAGGCCTCCACACTTCAACGGTACCAACTACGGGTACTGGAAATTCCGGATGCAAATTTTCCTCCGGAGCACTTCACTATGGAGAGCCACCATGACGGAGTATGTCGAGCCTTCTGAAGAAGATTTTGCGAAGTGGACTCCCGCGGAGGTCGCCGCGGAGGTCGCCGCGGAAGTAGCAAATGCCAAGGCCATGAATGCCTTGAATTGTGCGTTGGAGCCCGAGGACTTCAACAAGATATGCACATGTAAAAGTGCATATCAAATATGGAACCAACTCCTCATATTGCACGAAGGATCGAGTCCGGTAAAAGATTCTAAACTCGTCGTTGCTAATAAAGAATTTGAGTTGTTTCATATGGAGCAGGGCGAAACCATGAAGGAATATTACGCTCGCTTCGTGGATATATCAAACGACTTGGAAGCTCTTGGGAAGGTCTATACCCAAAAGGAGAAAGTCGCGAAGATTATCGACGGTCTTCCATCACATTGGGAAAAGCGTACCTTCGCCATCGAGGAAGGTAACGACATGAATAAATATACCGTCGTACAACTAATGGGTACCTTGTTGTCTTACGAGGTACGCAAGGATAGTAAGATCCGAATGAAGGAAAAGATGAAAGCGTACTTGAAGCAAGATGAGCCAAAGAAAAAGACGATTGCCTTCAAGGCCGCTCCATCTACCGATGATGAAGAATCGGAAGACGAATTGGACATAGAATCCATTGCCCGTATGGCAAGGAAGTTCGATCGATTCCTCCGAGAAGGTATATCTTTGAATAAATCTAAAGTTAGTTCGACTAATGCTTCTACTCCCGTGTGTTATAAATGCAACAAGCCGGGACACATCAAACCGGATTGTCCTCTCTACAAACACAAGGAGAAAGGGAAAGCATCGAAGTACGACAAGTCGAGAAAGTACAAGAAAGGACTTGTTGGCACATTCACCGACTCCGAAGAGGATTCCTCAAGTGGAGAGTCAGATGATGGAAGAGTGGAGAAAGCAAAAATTTGATTCATGGCTAATGAGGCAAAAGATCGAAAGTCCTCCTTCGATGATAGCGAGGATGGTAGCGAGGATGAAAGCGAGGATGGTAGCGAGAATGAAAGCGGAGAACCTACTATTGATGAAATGAGGTTAGCAAACCAAGAAATTTGGTCTAAATTTACTAAGTTAGTAGATAGATATAATAAGACCAAAGATGAACTTGTTAGCCTCCAAACCTCTCCTAAGTCTACCATCACCAATAATGACACCATTGTTGAGACACTCGCCAATGAGAAAGCAAGTTTGCTTACTCATAATGGCTTGTTGAGAAATGAGGTGAAGTCCCTCAAATCTCAACTTGAGCATGTTCTTGTTGAGGATTCGGATGAACATGTGATAGCGGATTTGACGTCTCAAAACTCAACCTTGAGTATTGAGAATAAGAATCTCAAATCACGTGTTTATGCACTCACATCGCAAGTATCCACTTTGGATGCTTCTTTGCATTCTCTCAAAGAGAAGTATGAGTGCACGTTAGGCCGTATCAATGATTTCAATAAAGGTAAGGGCCATTTGGATAATATCCTAAATGACTTACTTCCGGCCAAACACCACATTGGCTTGGGGTATAAGATGGGAGACTCATCCAAATCGCCTACCACCTTTGTTAGGCCGACATCCGATGCCTCGACGAGTGGGAGCAAGCACCCCATTGGTAGTTCTCCTACCAATAGTGCTTCCACTTCGTACACACCCCCGATTGGAAAGAAACCCACTTTGGGTAGACCTCCAAAGAGGGGTCATGCATTTTTGTACTCACATGCTATGCCACGTAGGAACACACATCCTACTCCACCGGTGCATGCAAATATTAATGATGATTTTTATGCTCCGCACCCACGAGCACGTGCAAACACTCATATGAGACACCCACGTGCACGTAATCATGCTCATGCACATCCTAATGCATATGTTCAAACATCTCATCCACATGTGCATGCCTACTCTCATAATCATTCTCATGCATACAACCTCATGCTTATCCACGTATGTATGCTACACCACATCATGGATCTCATGCTCATCATAATTCTATTGCTAGATCTCATGCTCCTAGGCCACATGCACCACATAGAAATCAACCTTTTGTGCATGCAACAACTAGGAAGAGGATTCCCAAAATGTACACTATTTGGGGTCCCAAGAACACTAGTGATGATGCTATGAATGTTTATGTGAAATCATATATTAATGATGTTATTTTGAATGATGATTATGTTGGGAAGTCAAGTTCCTCTTGGACTTGGTTTCCGAAGGGTTAGTTCCTTTAACCTTTCAATGCTTGGTACCATGAGCTTATGATCATGATATGGGTACCAAGGCATATGTTTATAAAATTGATTTTTATTATATTAGTTTATGGGTTACAATAATTTTTATTTCGTATCTCAAATTTGTTGTCTAACCCATTGGATCCAAAAGGATTTTTGGATACCAAAATGAAGTTTTCTAGGTTCAATCCACCGTGGGATACCAACCCTACCAACTCCTCGATATACGAAGACTTTCATTCAAACGGAGTTGATGGTGCTTATGTAATGCACCAATGTAGGGGGAGCTAATGTTGTAAGTATAATATTACATTTGGTATCCATGAGGGTTGAATGCATGCTTGGTTAAAATCTATTTCTTTACATTGGTATCATTTTGTTTCTCCTAGCATGATAGAATTGTGAATGCCATAAATGCTTTGAAATTCATATCTATTTTTGGCATGACATGTTTTAAAAAGTTATAATGATAATTTTCGTATTACTTTTATCATATTGTCACTTCTCATCGCACACTTCACTTAGTTTTGATGTGCTTTTACTTTATGTTCATTGTCGATCGATATTGTGACATTTGATATTCTATGATGTGCACCACTCTTCTGATGGTTCATTTCTTTGTGCACATTTTATGTATGTCTCTGATATTGATTTCGTCGTTCGACGATTCATTTTGATTCAATAGCTTTAGTTGTATGAAAACATAGAATTGTTTTCCATGCACTAAAATAGCTATAAATGTTGATATTGGAGAGTAAATTCATTTCTTCAATAAGTGAATTTACATTTGATATTTTGATGATTTAAGTTTTCGATTTTCGACTATGGTCTCATTGACACGCTTTGATTTTATTCGAATTTTATTTTGGTGTCATATGAAACGTGGTCGTATTCTTAGACTCCCATGCTTAATGAATTATTTGGACATGATTTATTGTCATTGGGTTCCTCCCGCTCTTTTTGGATTATGCCAAAGGGGGAGAGATATAATAATGGCATAATAATGGCATGTGCTAAATGATAATCTACCATGAATCTAATTTGATA
Organism: Scilla litardierei; assembly: GCA_030789695.1. Classification (NCBI taxonomy): domain Eukaryota; kingdom Viridiplantae; phylum Streptophyta; class Magnoliopsida; order Asparagales; family Asparagaceae; genus Scilla; species Scilla litardierei. Next base: position 304,277,650 of record CM061141.1, read on the forward strand.
TGTTAGATTCAGGGGGAGTTAAGATATAAAAATGGATTACAAATCCTAAATCTCAAATATTGGATTTGAATTTTTACTTTCCTCGTCTGCTTGATGTATGTGCTTATTATTTCATGTGGAACTAATGTGTCATCAATGCAGGGGGAGTAAGTATATTTCATTTAGTTCATTATTTTTGATTATTATTTATGTTGGTTTGTCATCACCAAAAAGGGGGAGAATGTTGAGTATTGGACTCCCCGGATTTGGTTTTGGATGATGAGCAAACATAAATAAATCGTGAACTAACAATTTGTGAGCGCAGTTATGAAGATCGTCGCCAAAATACCACGTACAACAAAAGCGACGTCTCAAGACTTCTCAATATGCGTGATCGTGTGCCTGGAGCTTCGTTGAAGCTCAAGGAGCAATATTGAAGTCAAGAAGAATGAAGATTGAAGCTTTGAAGACGGATCGCTAAGGTTTATTTTATAGTCTTTTAGCTTCGATCTATAGACTGTTAAGCCTTGAGTAATTCTTACATTTCTATCTTCATTTCGCTCATATCGTAGCTCTAGGATCTTATTCCTCAAGAGAGATTCATTGATTGTGAGCCTTCCAAGCCAAGGGCTTGATTCTAGGTCATCCATCTCATCCCTAGGCTTCCATTGCTGGTCATCTTCTTGAAGCTAGGGTTTGATGACTCTTCCTCCATCAAAATCCTCTTTGCCCTAATTTGGTAAGAAATCTCAAGGCATAGGTATTTTGTTGGTAAGCATTTCATTTCAGTTATATTTGAATTGTATACTCTCGGTTGTGAGAGGTTTTGCGTGATCCCGGGTTGTGGGAGTCACGGTCATCGATTGTAGGTCGATTGCACTTGTGAGGTTTTCGTAAGTTTTAATATTGGAAATCTTGAGTTAGGGTTTCTAACTCAAGTATCCGGAAGGGATCCGGGTGGTTGGGACGTAGGATCACCGGGAACAAGTCGGGGAGACTTGGGTGGATCCGAACCCATTAAACCATTGTGTTTGCGTTTGCATTATTTCTTGATTGTAGTTATTCCGCATTGTTGTTTGTTAATTGCACGATAATTAGGAATAACTCTCCTTATTATTTAAAAGTACTATTCACCCCCCCCTCTAGTACATGTGCAGTAGCTTCCCAGGGCACTACATCGCCCGCTGTCGGTCTGAGATCCAGCGAAGGTTCCTGCATTTCGGGATTCGATTCGAGGAGCTCTGGCTTGATTCTGAGGGTGAGGAGGAGGCAGGGGACATACACCCCAAAGGTATCGAACATCCAGTTTATGCTTCCGAAGATGCTCCAGATGCTCGTGCGGGAGGTGGGGTTTAGCCCATTAGCCTCACCGTTCTTTCGTAGTTCTGCACATGGATTTTTGTAATACACTCTTCTCGTTTGTAACGAGGCTCCATTTTTGTTGTGGTTGAATGCCCCCTCTTCTAACCCTCGTCGGGACACTCGAGCAGACCGGGTTGGGAGAGTCTCCTCGACGTGCGTAGAGATCTGGCCACCAGGTTAGTTCTCCCGGAGTCTCAGTTGTTTGGGTCGTCGAAAGACCACCCACGGTCTTAGGGACCGATCGCCCTGTAGGGGGACTTGCCCCCGGTCCTACGGGTGATCGGGTGATCGCCCTACTGGGGAAGCTGCCCCAGCCTTACGGTAGATCGGGTCGGTCGGCCCGCTGAGGGGGGCTACCCCTAGGCTTATAGTCGACCGATACTCTGACCTACTGGGGGAGTTGCCCGCAGCCTTACAGTCGGTTAGGTCGGTCAGTCTGCTGGGGGAGCTACCCCAGTCTTACAACTGATCGATGGGTAGTCTGCTGGGGGAGTTTCCCCAGCCTCACAGTCGGTCGGGTCGGTCAGTCGGCCTGGTGATCGGCCAGCTAGGGGAACTACTCCAAGCCTTACGATCGGTCGGGTGACTGACCTGCGGGGGAGCTGCCCCACGCCTTATGGTCGGTTAAGCCGATCAGCCTGCTGGGGGAGCTACACCCAGTCTTACGACTGAACGACGGACCTGCCTACTGGGGGAGCTGCCCCAGCCTCATGGTCGGTCGGGTGACCTGCCTGCTGGGGGAGCTGCCCCAGCCTTATGGTCGGTTAAGCCGATCAGCCTGCTGGGGGAGCTACCCCCCAGTCTTACGACTGAACGACGGACCGGCCTGCTGGAGGAGCTGCCCCCAGCCTCACGGTCGGTCCGATGACTGATTAGCTGGGGGAGTTGCCCCCAACCTCCCAGTCGGTCGCGTGGCCAGCCCGCTGGGGGAGTTGTCCCCCAGCCTTACGGTCGATCATCAAGATGCTCAGCTAGTAAGGTTTGCCCCACCCCGGTTGGGTTCGTGAAGCGAATAGAGGTAGAAAGAGCTCTTCATTCGTGGACGCTTTCTCTTTTTAATACATTCGTTCAGATAAGGGGAGGGGGAAATACATTCGTGGTCGACTTCACTGATAGTACTTGCACAGGTGCTCGGCGTTCCAAGTGTGAGTCAGGGCCTTCCCTTCCAGAGTGGCGATCCGGTAAGTCACGGGGCCGAGGACCTCAGTGATCTTGTAGGGCCCTTCCCATTTAGCAGCAAGCTTTCCTTTGCAGGTGACCTCTGGACTGAAGATCGCCTTTCTGAGGACCAGATCCCCTTGGTGGAAGATTCTTCCCCTAACCCGGGAGTTGTAGTAACAGGCCACCTTTTGTTTTTGTCGGACGATCGTGGCCAAGGCCCGTTCTCGTCGTTCGTCCACGAGCTTCAGACAGAGCTCTAAGCCCTCCGAGTTTTTCTCTTCGTCGAAATGCTTGAGGCGAAGAGACTCCTCACCCACTTCAACGGGCACCACCGCTTTGGCGCCGTAAGCGAGCATGAAGGGGGTTTCGCCCGTGGCCTACTTGTGGGTTGTCCGGTATGACTAGAGTATCCCGAAAAGTTCCTCCGGCCACCTCCCCTCGGCTTCTGTTAATTTCTTGCGAAGTGGCTAGATGATGCATTTGTTGGCAGCTTCGGCCATCCCATTGGTCTGAGGATGCGCCACGGAGGCAAACAAGAGTTTTATCTTCCAATCCGTGCAGAAGTCCTTGAACCCCGCAGAGTCGAACTGCTTTCCGTTGACCGTGACGATGGATCGAGGGATTCCGAACCTGGAGATGTTGAAGTTCCATACGAAGCTCTTCGCCTTTTTCCAGGTTATGGAAGCCAGTTGTTCAGCCTCAATCCACTTGGTGCAGTAATCCACTGCAACAATTAGGTGCCTCCTCTGCCCCCTCTCGGGAGTGAAGGGTCCAAGGATGTCTAGTCCCCACTTAGCAAAAGGGATGTGGCTGATTATTGGAACGAGCTCTGACGGGGGAGACGATCCGAGCTTGGCGAACTTCTGGCATTATTGACACCTTTGGACGTACTCGGTGGCATCGTTGGCTAAGGTCGGCCAGTAGTACCATTGCCTCAGGATTTTCTGGGCTACCGTCTTGCCTCCATGGTGATTTTCACAGATCCCCTCGTGTACTTCTCGGATGACGTAGTCAGCCTCCTGCTGACCGAGGCACTTGAGGTAGGGAAGGATGTTCGATTTGGTCCAGCGCCTTCTGTACAGCACTCCCTCATGGAGCACGTATTAGAGTGCCTTTTGTTCCAGTGCTCGACGCTCATCCAGGTCCATCGGAACTTCTCCACTGGGGAGATACCGAACGATTGGATCCATCCAGGTTGGCTCCACGTCAATTCCTATAACTTCCTTTGCCTTCGTACCGGGGCCCAGAGGTTCTCCACGTAGATGGCACGACCCAACTACCCGGGGGAGTAGGAGGCCAGATTTGACAGGGCATCTGCACGGGCATTCTCCGATCGTGGCAAATGGAAGGTCTCAGCGTGTTTGAACTTGGACAGCTCGGTCCTATCTTAGGCCAGGTAATGCTGCATTGCCTCTTTGCGAGCCTCATAGTCTCCATGTAGCTGGTTGATGATGAGTCAGGAATCGCTAATGATACGTACAGATTCTGCTCCGAGCGCCCAGGCTAACCTCAGACCATTTATGGCGGCCTCGTACTCGGCCACGTTGTTGGTGGCTGGAAACTCGAATCGGAGCGTGTACTCGATGATGTTTCCGTCGGGTGATTGGATAACGATTACGACCCCATTCCCCGCCTGGGTGGCTGATCCATCCATATGGACTACCCATGTGTCCTGGTCCCCTGGACGATCGGTAAGAACGATGTCAGTCGAAAGGAAAGACAAAGGTTGAGGAGTTACCATACCCGGGGCTATCTCCTCGAGGGAGTTTCCTCCATTAGGAGTTACCATTCGGCGATGAAGTCCACCAAGGCTTGTCCCTTGATGGCTGTCTGCGGCTTAAATTAGAGGTCGAACTCGCTCAGCTCCACCCCCAAATTCAGTATCCTCATCCGGTCGAAACTCTTGAGATTCTGCTCGAGTTGGGAGTTGGTTAGGACCAGGATCGTGTGGGCTTGGAAGTAGGGATGGAGTCTCTGTGTCGAGAGTACGAGGGCGTAAGCGAGTTTTTCCATGGGGCTGTACCACCCCTCCGCGTCCCTCGGGACTCAGCTGGTGTAGTACGCCGGCCTCTGTATCCTGTCGTCTTCTTTGATCAGCACTGAGCTCACCGCCTCTCCAGTGCAAGCCAAGTAGAGGCTCAGCAGTTCCCCTTCCCTAGGCTTGGAGAAGAGCGGAGGGCTGCAGAGGTACTCCTTCAGCTCAGTGAACGCTTGGGCACAGCTCTCATCCCACTGCACGGCCTTCCTCTTATCGACGGGCTCGGCAAGGGACCTCCTTAGGGTCCTGAAGAAAGGGATGGATCTTTCCGCTGATTTGGATAGGAAACACCCTAGGGCGGTAATTCGTCCATTCAGCCTCTGCAGCTCCTTGATCGTCGTTGGCTCTCTCATGTTGACCAATGCCTCGATCTTGTCGGGGTTAGCCTCGATGCCACGGTTAGTGATCACGAAGCCCAGAAATTTACCAGATCTCACCCCGAATGTGCAATTAGTAGGATTGAGTCTGATGTTGTGTCTCCACAGCCGCTCGAAAGTCTCCCGAAGATTCGTGATGTGGTCAGCTGGGTCTCTGGACTTGACCAACATATCGTCCACGTAGACTTCAAGGTTTCTTCCTATCTGAAAATTGAACACCTTGTTGACCATCCTTTGGTAGGTCGCCCCTGCATTCTTCAGGCCGAAGGGATCTTCTTGTAGCAAAAGGTCCCTCGGTCGGTGGTAAAGGACGTCTTTTCTTTGTCCTGCAGGTCCATTTGGACCTGGTTGTACCCGGAGTAGGCGTCCATGAAGCTGAGCATCTCATAGCCAGATGCGTTGTCCACGAGATGGTCAATGCGGGGTAGTGGGTAGCTATCTTTGGGACATGCCTTATTGAGATCGCTGAAGTCCATGCACATCCGCCATTTGTCGCTGGACTTATTCACCATCACGACATTAAACAGCCACTTCAGATACCAGACCTCTCGGATGAATCCTACGTCAAGCAGGCATTCCACTTCCTCGGATGCTTCCCTCCTCTTTTTGCCAACTAAGTTTCTCTTCTTCTGCCTGACCAGTTTGAAATTGGGGTCGACATTTAGCTGGTGGGTGATCACTCGGGGGTCCACGCCTAGCATATCGTCGGGCGACAAGGCGAAGACGTTCAGGTTGGCCTCCAAGCACCTGATTAATTCACCTCTCAGGATCGGGTCAAGTCCAGACCCGATGGAGATGAATCTTCCGTCAATGTTTGTGATAGGAATGAGTTTTGGTTCTTCCCCAGGAGTGGGACTCAGGCCGTATCTCTGGTCGAGTAGGTCCATCGGGTTACTGTGCTCCTCGGTGCGTTCTGCACCAGCCAGCTGGTAGCAGATCTTCGATTTCGCCGGGTCGCCTCTGACCTGTCCGATCCCTCTTGGGGTCTGGAATCTGATTGACCGATGGAGGGTCGAGACCACATCTCTAGCTGCGTTGAGGAGTGGGAGACCGATGATCCCATTATATGACGACCCAATCCTCAGCTCCACGAACTCCATCGTTAAAGTAGTTGAGTTGGACGGCTCCCCGAGCATTATAGGGATGTAGATCACCCCCACAATGGGCGTAGAGTGGCCCGTGAACCTTATCACGGTCCCAGAACACGGCTCCAGGTCTTTGGCCTGTAGCCCCATCCTTTCAAGAGTTGACATGAAGAGAATGTCGCACGAGCTGTCGGTGTCGACGAGTAGCCGTCTGACAACGGCGGTATCGATAACGGCGGAGACAACTAGTGCTTCTTCGTGCGGAGGCTTCGCCTTATCCGCGTCCTCCCCAGAGAAGTAGAGGGGCGGGGGAGAGTTTCCAGCTTCCCCGTCATTTGTCCCCGCGGTCCCGCCCGGGGTTCGCCCGGTGCCCAGGCACGGGGCGTGGGTCGAGTAGATAAGGTTTTTCCCAGACGATCACAGAACGGCCCCGGTACTGATATCGCCACCGCAGCTCTTCTGCGTCGAAGGGAGCATGGCCGCGTCATCTCTGGTGTGGTTGTTTAATGTTGGTGTTCGCTCGTTCCCACAGACGGCGCCAGATGTTTACAGGTGTTTTCTCACCGCTGAATTGTTGACCAGAGGATGTGAGGTCAACGTGGTCAAGGGGATGCATGGGACCCTCAGGTTCGGTCAGATACGCGATTGCCCGACGTGGGAAGGGCGGGTCCTCACGTCTGTTCGTCGAAGGGTAGCCTCGGCGAAGCTGGGTCTTTGGTGTGATGAGGGCGAGCGGGCTCGTTGCTGGGGACGCTCGGCCTTAGACGGAGGGACACTGAGGAGTAGCCTCGGTGCCGCTGAATCTGCTTAGCCTGGACAGACGAGGAAGCTCCTCAAGGGGGCCGGACCTTGGTTCCGGACAAGTCCCCTCCGATGCCTAAGTCAGAACGGATTTGATAGATACACGGCGGGATCGGTACAGCTCACCGGCTGGCCGATATGCGAGTCTTTGAACCGAGTTATGGGATGGAATATAAAGTGGAAAGCATGATCTTGTATAGAATACCTCCGTCTCTCGGTATCCAGGAAGAGATCCCTTTCTATGTCGCTTCCCAAGTCCCTTTATAGGAATCATCCCACATTCGCTCCTCCTCAACATCCCCTTCCTCCGCCCCCATGATCCGCCTTTTTGAAGGCGCCTTCATGCATCATGAAGGTAGGTTAATAGGGTCCCTTAATGGTGATTAAGGGAGCGTGTTTCGGGGAGCGGTTAGCTCCCGCTGATGTGGGTTGATAGGGCACATGTTCTGATCGTGGCCGACCCGATTCCGAGCCTTCGTGGGGGCCTCGACGCTCGGCCCGATCTCCTTTGGGGCCTCCTGCTTCAAACGTGGGCTTGGGTAGCTCGATCTTGGGCCGTCTCAAGATGGTCGTATCAAATAGCCATATTCAAATACATCCAAATATATGCACCCAATTATACACAAACATATGCATACATATGTCAAGTTATATAATTATAATATTTTCACACACAGGGTATTACATTCTACCCACCTTAAAAATAAAGTCTGCCCTTAGAATTTCTAAATTAAAGGTCAACACAGGGATGGACAAGTCTAAACACTAAATGTCACCATATCCCCGCATACATACATTATAACACAAAACAAGACAATGTCAAGACCTAGCACTTCATACGTTCCATAACAACACAACTACACAAAGGCATACACAACTTAAAAGGCCAATATACACATATAAACACTTGCCTATACATATCCAATAATTACATATATATACGTACATAGGCACTCCTACATATAATATATACGACTGCTACACTACACAAGGACAAATACATAAATACACCTTAACATCCATACTACTATAATATATATCCATGCATACAACTATTATAGCTACAATTTCTACGTACTACTGCAAATACTTTATACATACAACTACTACATACAACTAATATATGCAACTACAACTACAAGCATACACACATCCTACAGGTACATAGTTAGTTATATGCTAAGGTTCGTACAATACAGGCTATATAAATCATATAGTTACATCCAAATATATACATCACATCTATGCCATCCATTCCTTAGACGTACACACAAGTCTTTACACAAATACATCCATATATACTAATATAAATGTACTAGAATAAGTCTTAGTATATACATATACTGTATACAAATATTACACACACATAATTCATAAGTATCAAGTACTAACACAACACACCAATACTTATTCCACACACACACACACACATCCCATATATCTATATAGGATAGCCATTTATACAACAATTATAGATATCCCAGGCACACATGTATGTATACATATAATACTTAGTTATCTAGATGGACCTGCCAAGATACGTATAACTAGACATGAACACCTTAGACCATACTTAGGGGCTGCAACCTACCCACCTCAGGACTAAGCTACCCTTTACTGGAGCATTACCCGCACTATCCTTACGCATGCCGCAGTGCGGTTGACTAGCATGTGCCACCAAATTATCACGCCTCGATCCTCAGGATACCTGATATGTATGAATCCGTATCAGGTATTCCTAGAGCAACGGGTGTAAAGAAGAAAGACGAAGAGAGAGAAGTGAAGTACTACTTGGAACAGAAAACTTTGTAGGCCACTGTGTGCATGTTGGGAAGTACGGACAATGCTCCAACTCAGAAACAAACACAGAACAACACCGGACAATCTACATAAAAACAATCATATTTTATAAATGTATCAATGTTTACAACAACTTTACATACAACGTTTCACATACAATCCTCATGTACAACACCTCATAATACCCAAGTACAACTCACTCCCTAAACTACCCTACACCCCAGCTCCATGCTAACACTATGCCTCATGAGAATCCCCAACTGTCAACTACCTGAAAACCACAAGAGGAGCATGTCACAGTGTGTCCAATAGGATTCTACAACTCTATATGGCATATTATTTTCTCAACATGGGGTCATGCAACTATAAGGTCATGTAATGATGCAAACTACATGTAAAGGGGCAAACATGTATATATAAATGGATGTTGCTTTGATACAGTTACAGACAATGAAAATATGCATAAATGACAGTAAGAGATAACAAGAAAAACACAAATGAGTAACAATTAACTAAACAGCTACAAGGAAAAGGAAGTTATTAATGACATTCAATTTTTGAATCTTTCTCTTTATATTTGAAAACTTGGATATCTGCAAAATATAAGGGACTGGACCTCACCCCAAAGATGGGTGAAAAGTGGTACCTTAACCGGCGACACGAGCACTGGAGAGGACTCTCGTAACTCCCCCTTACGGGGTGAGACAGTTCTCGGTTTTTATCGGGACAAACAAAAAAACCAACAATTACCAAATGGTGCATCACGAGTACACCACTGGCCTCTCTAACTCTAGTCTACTCCCCCCTACGAGAGTGACAAGCGAGTGAGAAATTATATCATCATATGTCCAGTTTCCTTATATCCAATTTACCCGAGGTTTCCACAATCCATTTCTGGAACACTTACCTACCTCAGGGTAGACTGAGATATTCTAGGTTATTACGCTTGGGTGCTCACTCATCATTAATAAATATGTTCTACATTTCCATCATTTCATGAAATTTCCATTTATTTCGTATACACGGGGGGTCATGCATCCACATGTGCATACCTACTTCATTTTACATTCACCATTTCCGCATTTCTAAATCAATTCTTTCATTTAACATCCATCTCAAAATCATAATTGACATAACACCACAATGGTACCACATCCACAATTGCAACATTCACTTCTATACATATTAATGGAACAAGCGTAGTACGATGAACCAACACAATTTAGCATAGACTTATGAAATTCACCATTTAAACATAAATTTGACATAACATGGGCTTCATCATTTTTAGCACAATTTATCAAAGCATGAATTTCCCAATTTTTAGCATGACATTACATATATATCGTCTGCTTATTAGAAACAAAAGTGGAGGCTAGTAACTCTCAACGCATCTCTAGATGCTTCGCAGTTAATTGGAAAAGTTTAGATAATTGGAGACACCATAAAGGTGGACGTATTGTAATTTATTACAACCATACGGTCTGGAAATGTGTTTCAATTTCATCCTCTTCACAACATATTTCTAGCAAATTCACTAACGCAGCAGGGCCGGCTATGGGATTAACTACTGTTTACGGGTTTAACTTGGTGACCTCCAGAACCCCTCTCTGGGACAATCTTGTTGCTGATTCCGGTACTCTGAATAACTTACCTTGGATCATTGGTGGCGACTTTAACTGTGTTCGGTTATCTAATGAAAAAATTGGGGGGGGGGGGGGGGGGGGGGGGGGGGCGTCCTGTAGACATTGTATCTATGGAGGATTTCAATTCCTGTATCCAAAGCTGTCATCTGAATGAGCTTAAAAGCATTGGTTGTAACCAAAGCTGTAATAACAGGCGTGTGGGCGGATCACGTATTTCAGCACGTCTTGATCGTGTCCTCTGTAATTCGCACTGGATTAATCTTTTGCCACAATCTTATTATGAGTATCTGCTTGCTAGTACTAGTGACCACTCCCCTTTGATGGTCTATCTTCTACCAAAGGTAACTTCTTTCCCTAATCCATTAAGATTCTATAACTCTTGGGTTTCATTGCCAGGATATAAGGACTTGGTGAGAAGTTCCTGGGAAAATTTCAGATACAATGATTCCCCTACTTTGTTGCGGCTTGCTTCAATGCTAAAGACCCTTAAATACAGATTGAAATCTTGGTCCACTGAACAGAGAAATGGCCTTGATTCTACCAAGATCCGCAACTCCCTGGAGGCAATTCAAGCTAATCCCAACATTGGATCAGATCCGGGCCTTCAACTTTTGGAATCATCATCTATCCAGAAGTTGGGGTTGTCATTGCATATGGAGGAAGAAGACTTGCGGCAAAAGAGTCGTCAAAATTGGTTGACCCTGGGAGACAGAAATTCTAAATTTTTCTATGCAGCAATGAAATCGAAACAGAGTCATAATTCTCTCAGCCACTTGGTCTCTGCTGTAGGGGACAAGAGTACTAATACTGAGATACTTCGTTCTGAAGCGTCTCTTTTTTACGAAAAACTTTACCATCAGGATGATTACTGGAATGTATTCCCAGATTTAACTCCAAAACGGATTCTCTCTCAGGAAGCTTTACATTGGTTGGACAGGCCGGTATCTTTTACTGAAATCAAAAGTGCTTTATTCCAAATAGGTAAAGACAAATCCCCAGGACCTGACGGTTTTAACGCCTATTCTTTCCAACAAGAATGGGAGGTAATAGGTAAGGATGTTGTTGCTGGTGTATCTTCTTTCTTTACTACTGGATGTCTGCCCCCCTCTATTAGTCACACTTTTCTAACCCTTGTCCCTAAAAATGCTAATGCTTCGGGGTTAGGTGATTATAGACGTGTTGCGTGCTGCAATGTCTTATATAAAATAATTAGTAAAGTGTTGTGCAATAGATTGAAGCCAGTAATCTCAGATTTAATCTCCCCTAACCAGGCTGCTTTTTTAAAAGAAAGGTTACTGGCAGATTGCACCCTTATTGCTCATGAGCAGATTCGGGACTTTAGTAATCTTATGGGGGCCAGGACGTGTATCAAACTGGATCTACGCAAGGCATTCAACAGCGTTAATAGAGAATTCCTCTTTTTCATCTTGCACCAGATGAGATTCTCTCACAAATTCATCAACTGGCTAACTATATGTATTTCATCCCCTTTGTTCTCGGTTATTGTGGAAGGGTCTCCTGTTGGCTACTTTAACTCTAATAGGGGCCTTGGGCAGGGGGATCCCATTTCGCCCTATCTTTTCATCCTTGTGATGGAAGCATTTTCGCTGCTTATGGCCCAGGCTGAATCTTTAGGTACTATTCTGCCCATGCGTCGAACTGGAGCTATATCCCATCTGCTATTTGCTGACGATCTATTGGTTTTCTGCCGGGCAAATCCCCATTCTCTCAAGGGCCTTAAAGATTTGTTACATAGATTTAATCTTCTTTCTGGTCTTCAGATTAATTGGAATAAAAGTGAGGCAATTTTCAGTAAAGGAGTGCGAAATGCAGGTAACCTATCAGATATTCTTGGTATTAAAATGGTCTCCTCTTTCAATATTTATCTGGGACTTCCACTCTCCTCAAAATACCCAAAATCAACTCTGTTCAACAGACTCATAGATAAGTGTAAAAAAGACTTATGGGGTGGTCTTCCTCCCTCCTTTCTACCTCTGGGAAGATAGAATTGGTGCGCTCGGTCATATATGGTATGGTGGCTTTCTGGATGCAGGCGTACCGCCTTCCACCTTCTGTTATTAGTACTATCAATTCTATTTGCAGGAAATTTATTTGCGGTAAACTCAACATTTGGGCTTGGAAGGATATGTGTACCCCGAAAAAAGAGGGAGGTGTTGGACTAAGATCCCTTGAAGATTTAAAGGTTGCGTCTGGCATCCGACTAACATGGAGAGCGTTATCTGCTAAAGGTATTTGGGCAGATTATATGAGAAAGCAATATGTGGCGCTTAATTATGGATTTTATTGTTCGAAAGCAAGGCCTACTGACTCTGGTTCATGGAAGTTTCTATTGAAAAGTCGTACTCATTCCCAAAAGCTTATAAAACGTGTGGTGAAGGATGGCACTTCCACGTCTTTTTGGTACGATAATTGGCATCCTAACGGTCCTTTACACTTGGTGATGAGGCCTGCTATAGGTGAAGAAATGGCCCGGGTTAGTGACTACTGGGAGGGTTCTGGATGGAGTAATAACCCCAATATTGATGGCGTGCGGCACCTTCTCTGTAATATTGCCCTACGTGAAGGATCGGATGAGTGGAAGTGGTTACCTGGGCCGGCTTTCACTCTAAATGCGGCATGGAATGGCTCGCGTGCTGTTAGTCAACCATTTGCTTATTATGACTCTGTGTGGTTTCCCTATCATGTGCCGAAATTTGCCCTTACTATGCTGAAAGCTATCACCAATAAGCTTCCTACTAAAGTCCTGCTAGCAAACAGAGGTATCATTAATGACACCACTTGCGTCCTATGCTCTGCCGAATGCCAAGAGAGCATCTCGCATTTATTCTTCAATTGTGAATTTTCTAGATATATTCTAGCTAGAGCCCTGTTGAAACTGTGCCACACCGGCCCCATTCCCCAATCTATCCAAGGGGTTTGTGATCTATTTAATGCTTCTTACAGCAAGAAGGATCCTCTGAAGGTATTGGCCAAATTTGTCCTATCCTCTATGTTATGGCACATATGGAAGGAACGCAACAAGCGTATTTTTGAGAAAAAATACAAAGTGAAGACAGTGGTGTTTGCTGAGATTGCAAAGGATCTGTGCACTACTCTGTGCCAACTAAATAAGGATGAAGCTTCTGACCCAGTCCCTTTCTGTAACTGGGGTATATTTGACGTGGGATAGTTCTAATATGTTCCGAGTTTGTTTTCACCATCTGGTGGGATTTTTGTGTTTTAGCTTTTATGTATGTATATTGTCTTTTGGCTTGCTTTGTAATAGCGGAAGATAATTTTTAGTAGAAGGTGACGGCGCTTGTGCCCTATCCCCTCTCTAATTATAATCTTCTTGTTATTGATTGCAAGGTCACTTTGTAACCTATTGACCTGTGTTAATAAAGACTAACTTTACTCGTCAATATATATATATATATATATATATATATATATATATATATATATATATATATATATATATATATATATATATATATATATATATATATGAAAATTTTCAAATGAGAACATTTCGAACGGTGCGAAAATATTTTTATCTTTTTTTTGAAATTTTTTTTCAAAAATTCTTTTTTCCACCCTCATTATATGTTGTTATACACCCCTCAAAAATAATGGTGAAGAAATAATGTCATTTGGCCTTCGATCAAGGCATTTCATCAAATTCGCACGTTTTGATACCGTTAAATTTGTAACGGGTGGATGGGTGCTCTAATGCCCAACGGGTTCACCCATTATTTTCCCTGGGGTATATATTTGTATGGATTAAACATCAAAAAAAGAATTTTTGAAAAAAATTTCAAAAAAATAAAAAAAATGTTTTCGCACGGCTTTCGCACGGGTTTTTTTCGCAACGGAAGATCGATATATATATATATATATATATATATATATATATATATATATATATATATATATATATATATATATATATATATATATATATATATAAAACAATGGAAGCATGCGAGTTACATGGCATAGAAACATGATCATTGATCCATAATAATTACATGTGAGGGAACCTAGCATGAGAATAATGCCTACAATGTAGGGCATTGCTGAAGGGTTTTTGGGGAACCCTTAGGGCACAAAAACTCTATTCCCGTCCTAAGTCGGACGGAACATAGACATAAAATGAACAGCGGAAGAATAAAACAAGTTAATCTAATTAACATATAGTTAAACAATTTAACTTAGCCCTAAGGTACAATACCCTTAGCCAAGATCTATGCCGACTCGGGATGGATCTGACCATCCCAAGAAGGATCTAGCCTACTGCGATTAAATTAAACTAATGCTAATAAAATACATACCCGGAATCTCAACCCTGGGGCAGGCGAGATGTTCCGCACCGTCTTCCGAGCCGCTCCCCATCCCACGCTGAGCCGCTCCTCGAACCGCTCCTCGAACCGCTCCGCATCCCAAGGCGATCAATCCTCGTGTCGACGAGCCAACCATGCACGGAAGAAAGTTTCACGCGAGTGAAACCTTCGCCAAGATTTCGGATCCGAATCCGAACTCCTTCGCGGCTTTGCTAGAGCCCTCAGGAGTAAGGCAGAAATATTAGGGAGAGGAGAAATATTAATTTAAGCCTAGATCTGAGCGTGCTCCAACATTTACGAGAGCCGCTCAGATCTAGAGCTTGGGACGAGTTTGGAGGAAGGGGGTAGACCCATATTTATATAGGCGACAGACTCTCCCCTTTTCTCCACAACCGATGTGGGACTAAAGATTAGGAGTTAATTAAATCAAGTTAGTTTGCCCTTCACAAAGTGCAAACTTCCGTGAATTTTAACTCCCTCACCGTTGAACTTCATGATTGATATAACCTATCAATTCGAAGGGTGTTCTACGGTGAACGTATAGGAAAAAACGGCTCGTCAATCCGAGTCCGTTTGACCCTCCAATTGATCGCCCAAAGATCAGCCCAAGGCTTGATTTTCATCCAAAATCAGCTGTCACAAAAATCAATCTCTTTTAGGGTTCAGAACCCTATGGGTAGGACCCACAACGTGGGCCCCACAAATTTTACTGCCCAGCTTAATGAGAACGTGCCAGAAACTCTGGGCGCGTGCCATGCACGCGCCCAGAGGGTTGCATAGCAGGCGGCCAGGGGGAGTGGGCGCCTGCCATGCACGCGCCCAGAGGCGCGTGCATGGCACGCGCCATCCTGGCGCATGCATTTGCTGGCGCCCAAAGGGGCACCAGCAATTATTTGCCTGGCCTTTTGGCCAGGCAAAAAATGTCTCATTTTTTTTATAATTACATAAAAAATCTTGTTGGGCTGCAATACTCTTGGTCTTGATTTTTGAGCTTCTATTTAAACACTTTAAATAGACTTATTGGTCTCGTTTGAACTCCGTTTTTGACGCGGTTTGAACATGCATTTAGACCGGGACGATCCTGTCATACAGGAGAACTTTTCCTTGCGTTTATATCATTAAATATTGTCGTAAATTATTTAAGACACATTTAATCCGGTTTGCATCAAATGCAAAATAGTCCCTATCTAGGCTTAAATTATTATTTGCATCAAATACAAATGATCCGAGGGCACATTACTCTACATCTCCCACTTGCACTCAGGATCATTTATCCCGAATGCAGGAGATTATTGCAAATATCTTTTGCAATATTTATCCCTTGCATCAAATGCATATTCTCCCTGATGTTTCTACCTATTACTAGACGAAGGTCGCACTCTGTGTGAGACCCTACAGCCTGACCCTTATAATAGGTTGGGCTCGAAGCCCTATACGGCAGTGACCACGATCAGTGGTTGCCGTCCCTGCTTCAGGAATCATCATTATGTGGTTGACTCATTGACATGAGTATTGTCGGGACCACCCTGACTATTTCCGTAATGAATTCCACAGTTTTAGTCTTTTCGTCTAAACTATGTCGTGTAGTTCAAGTCTAGGGTACGGTCAAACTGTCAACCAAAATAACTTGACTCCGGTTAGTTTCTATAGATCTTTAGTCAACTAATGTTGGACTTCTTCCAACATACTCTGATTAGAGATTTTGATCGAACTAACTCTACGACACTAACTCCCATTGACCAGGAGAGACGAATCCTCTCTTGGTCATTACTCTCCTCGTACGCTTCAAGTGACACCCGATCAAAGACCTTTCTGTTGAATATTGGACTCCCCGGATTTGGTTTTGGATGATGAGCAAACATAAATAATTCATGAACTAACAATTTGTGAGCGCAGTATTGGAGATCGTCGCCAATTTCACGAGAATATTCAAAGCGACATCTCAACACTTCCAAAAGCTCGTATTCAAGCCTAAAGCTTCGTTGAAGCTCATGCAACGCTTTGGAAATAATGAAGATTCAATCGAAGCTCTCAAAGACCGTTTATTAAGGTTTTATTTATAGTCTTTTAGTTTCGATTGATAGAATGTTAAGCCTTGAGTATATCTTACGTTTCTATCTTCATTTCGCTCATTTCGTAGCTCTAGGATTCTTGCACAAGTTCACTCTAATTTCCTCGAAGCGTCGCGCTTCGATTCGGACCTTGTTGTGCATGTTAGTTGGTACAAGAACAAGTACTGACCGACTAGATGGAGATCTAGTCGGTCGGCCACTGTTCTTGGACCGACTAGTTTCAGTCAGTTAAATCTTTGTTCTTTACTGTTTACAGTTAGTCGGTCTACGTTGACTCACCGACCGACTAGTTTGTGAACTAGTCGGTCAGTGATGCTTCTTTGACCGACTAGTTGTGATTTACTGTACATGCCAAATTTCTCCTAAGCTACTGTTTACCGTTAGTCGGTCTAAGAACGTTTGATGACCGACTAGTTGACAATCTAGTCGGTCAACTTTTGTTCTTGGACCGACTAAGTCAACTTGCCTTCAGACTAGTTTTCTAGGTCTGAAATTCTATCTCTTCTCTGATCTGCTCTTAGTCGGTCCATGCTTTGTGACTGACCGACTAGTTGATGAACTAGTCGGTCAGTGATTGTTCTTTGACCGACTAATTCTCCCAGATTTCTTTCCGTTGGAGATTGACCTAACTTATGTTTTTGGGTTCCTATAAATACGAACCTAGGTCATTTCTATCTTCAACAGAGCTGCCATTAAGAGATTCATTGAGCCCTAAAGAGATAGCCATTCTCCCTCAAATCTAAAGCTCTCTTCCTCACAAGAAAGCCATTCTCTCTCATTTCTAGATCTAGAGAGAAGCTTGTTCTTGGTGAGCTCTTCAAGCTATTGCTTGATCCAAGTCTCCAACTCTTCCCTAGGCACCCATTGCTGCTCATTTCCTTGGTGCTAGGGCTTGGTGACTTCATCTTCCTCAAATCCTTCATTCCACCTATTGGGTAAGAAAAACTCAAGGTATAGGATTTTGTGGTAAGAGTATTTATTTCATTTAAACTCTTTATATTGCTTATTGGCTCTCTCGGTTGTGAGAGAAGTTTGTGATCCCGGGTTGTGGGATTCACTTTGCCATTGCATGTATGATTTGATCTTGTGAAGGTTTTTCACAAGATATTCATAGTGGAAATCTTGAGTTAGGGTTTCTAACTCAAGTATCCGGAGGGGATCCGGGTGGTTGGGACGTAGGATCACCGGGAACAAGTCGGGGAGACTTGGGTGGATCCGAACCCATTAACATCGTTTGTTAGCTTTGTTTATTTCATTGTTGTCAATCAATTTAAGCTTCCGCAAATTGATTTGGTGGTTGTTTGCAATTTAATTTGGAATTATACGCCTTATTATTTTAAAGTACTATTCACCCCCCCTCTAGTACTTGTGCAGTAGCTGGTAGGGCATTACATTTGGTATCAGAGCCAGATTCTCAGCTATGTCTGCCAACGACAACAAGACCGTGCGTCCACCTTCCAACTATGACACCTTCAGGAACCGTGAAGGAGCATCTTCCGTGATGGAAGGACATTCCTCTACGAGGCCTCCATTCTTCAACGGTACCAACTACGGGTACTGGAAGTGTCGGATGGAAACCTTCCTCCGAAGTGCATCTTTATGGAGAACTACAATGAAGGAGTATATTGAACCCGAAGAAGAAGATTTTGAGAAATGGACTACCGCGGAGGTCGCCGCGGAGGTAAGCAATGCCAAGGCAATGAACGCCTTGCAATGTGCATTGGAGCCCGAGGATTTCAATAAGATATGCACATGTAAGAGTGCATATCAAATTTGGAACTCCCTCCTCATTCTACACGAAGGGACGAGTAGGGTAAGAGACTCTAAACTCGTAGTCGTAACCAAAGATTACGAAATGTTTCATATGCAACAGGGCGAGAAGATGAAAGAATATTACGCTCATTTCGTTGACATAATAAACGAGTTAGAGGCCCTCGGCAAGATCTACACTCAAAAGGAGAAGTGCTTAAAGCTTATTGAAGGACTTCCCTCTTCTTGGGAAAAACGTACCTTCGCCATCGAGGAAGGTAATGACATGGACAAATATACCGTAGTTCAACTAATGGGTACTTTGATGTCATATGAGGTACGCAAAGATAGCAAGGTGAAGCTACAAGAAAAGATGAAGTCATATTTGAACCTAGATGCGCCTAAGAAAAAGGCGATTGCATTCAAGGCGGCTTCATCCACCTCTACCGATGATGAGAACTCGGAAGAAGAAATGGACATGGAATCCATTGCACTCATGGCAAAGAAGTTCAATCGCTTCTTCCGAAAGGGTAACTTCAAACACAAATCTAAGTTTACATCTACTAACGCCTCTCCACCTTTGTGCTTTAAATGCAATAAGCCAGGACACATCAAAGCGGATTGTCCTCAAAACAAGCAAAAGGAGAAGTGGAAGGCGCCAAAGTATGACAAGTCCAAGAAGTACACGAAAGGAAACAAGAAGGGACTTGTCGGAGCTACCTTCACCGACTCCGAGGATTCCTCAAGCGGAGAGTCGGACGATGAGCACGTGGAGCAAGCACACATGTGTTTCATGGCAAGAGAGGAGCACGATCAAGGATCCTCCTCTTCCGATGATAGTGATGAAGAAAGCGATGAGGTAACGATGGATGATCTTAGGGATGCTAACACTCAACTTTGGTCAAAATATACTAAGTTAGTAAATAGATATACTAAGGTAAAAGATGACCTAGCTAGCATTCAAACATCGCCTAAGACTATCATCACCAACAACGACACCGTTGTTGAAGAGTTAAGAAATGAGATAGTAAATCTCAAATCTAAACTTGAACATGTTAGCATTGAGGATGCGGAAGAACATGAGATAGCGGATTTAACTTCTCAAAACTCGACTTTGAGTATTGAGAACGAGAATCTTAAATCTCGTGTTTATGTGCTCACTTCGCAAATATCCACTTTGGATACTTCCTTGCGTTCTCTCAAAGAGAAATATGAGGACACATTGGGCCGAATCAACAAATTCAACAAGGGTAAAGGCCATTTGGATAATATCCTAAAAGATTTACTTCCGGCCAAGCACCACATTGGCTTGGGGTATATGATGGGAAATTCTTCGAAGTCGGTCACTACCTTTGTTAGGCCAACTTCCGAAGCCTCAACGAGTGGGAGCAAACACTCTATTGGTAGTTCATCTACCAATGGTGCTTCCACCTCGTCCACACCCTCTTTCGGAAAGAAACCCACATTGGGTGGACCTCCAAAGAAGGGGCATGCTTATATGTACACCAATTCCATGCCACGTAGGAACACACGTCCTACTCCACCATCTCACACTTATGATGATTTTTATGCAACACATTCTCGGGCACGTGCACACCAAGTGAGACACCCTCACGCACGTGTTCCCACACATGCATATGTACACCCACCTCATCATATGAATAATTCTCGTCGTGCACCATTCCATCATGTCCCGTATGCCTATCCACAACATGCATCACGTAGAAATCAACGTCGCATGCATGCACCCAATAGGATGATGGCTCCCAAAGTTTTCACGATTTGGAGCCCAAAGGACACAAGCATGGACGAAAAACAAATATATATGAATGCTTATTTTTCGGATGTTGTGCATAGTAAGAATTATGTGGGGAAGTCTAAGTCCACTTGGACTTGGCTTCCAAAGGTCTAATCCCTTGGACCCAATGACCTTGGGTACCATGATATGAAACTTATCTATCTTTAGGTACTCAAGGAAAAGAAAAAGAAAAGGAGCAACAAATTTAAATTTAGCTCCAAAGGGAAGTGGATACTCGATAGCGGGTGCTCCAAACACATGACGGGTGACGCTCGATTGCTCTCCGGAGTGGTTCCCATTGTGAATGGAAACCGCGTCGTATTTGGAGGCAACGAGAGCGGAACCATCATAGGTGTTGGTAATGTCGGTAACCCTTCTAAACCATTAATTAGTGATGTGTATCTTGTTAGTGGTTTAAATCATAATCTTATTTCAATAAGTCAACTTTGTGACAAAGGTTACAAAGTTAGCTTTGCGAAAGGATTGTGTCTTATTTTAAGAAAGGATAATGAAAAATTATTATTTTCCGGAACTCGTCGTAAAGACATTTATATTTTGGATCTTCCTAAGTCATATGAACAATGTCTCGTTGCCAACACAAGTGAACAACACTTATGGCATCGACGCTTTGGACATGTGAACTTTGGAACACTATATAAGCTTTCAAAATTGAATTCTATTAAAGGTTTTCCGAAGCTTGTTTTTGAAAAGAAAAGTTTTTGTGATTGTTGTCAACGCGGCAAGCTTCCTAAATCTTCATTTAAACCTAAGAAAAGCATCTCTACAAAACGGCCACTAGAGCTATTACATCTAGATTTATTTGGGCCAACTAGAGTAGCTTCCTTAGGAAATGCAAGGTATGGACTTGTCATCGTAGATGACTATTCAAGATTTACTTGGGTATTTTTCTTGTGCAATAAAAATGAAGCTTTTGAAAACTTCACAATTTTTGTTAAGAAAGTACAAAATCTCTTAGGAAACACCATTGTCACTATTCGTAGTGATCATGGAGGTGAATTTGAGAATGAGTCTTTTGAGACATTTTGTGATGAAGTTGGTATTACTCACACCTTCTCTTTCCCTCGTGCACCGCCTCAAAATGGTGTAGTTGAGAGAAAGAATAGGACGCTAGTGGAGTGTGCTCGCACTATGCTTGATGATAGCCAACTTGGCCATCAATTTTGGGCGGAAGCGGTACACACCGCTTGCTATGTGTTTAATAGAATACTTTTGAGGCCCGGCACTAAACAAACTTGTTATGAATTGTTGTTTGGTAGGTTGCCTCAAGTTAAACATTTTCGTGTTTTTGGTTCGAAATGTTTTATTAAGAACACATATGGTAGTTTGCACAAATTCGATCCGAGATCCGATGAGGGGATTTTTGTGGGATATTCTTCGCGTAGCAAAGCCTACCGGATATTCAACAAACGAACCTCGACGATCGAGGAGTCGCTTCATGTCTCATTTAATGAAGGATTTGTTCCAACTAGAATTTCAAATGATAATGATTCTATGGATGTTTTATGTGATTCA
This sequence comes from Scilla litardierei, assembly GCA_030789695.1. Classification (NCBI taxonomy): domain Eukaryota; kingdom Viridiplantae; phylum Streptophyta; class Magnoliopsida; order Asparagales; family Asparagaceae; genus Scilla; species Scilla litardierei. The sequence goes on from CM061141.1 coordinate 304,299,394, forward strand.
TTTGATAATTCTAAGTCTATTGATTCTATTGAGACTAACCCGACTAATGAAGTTGTTGAGAATGTTCCAAGTGATCAAGGTATTCCCAAGCGACTTCATGTCATTCGCGACCATCCCCATGAGCAAGTAATTGGCAATATTCAAGATAGTGTCAAGACAAGATCACAAGTTCACCACTTCGCCAATTGTGCCTTTGCCTCATCGATAGAGCCAAAGAATATAGTTGAAGCATGCGAAGATAGTGCTTGGATACTTGCCATGGAGGAGGAGCTCATTCAATTCGAGAGGAATGAAGTGTGGGAGCTTGTTCCATTGCCTTCGAAGAACCACACCGTCATAGGGACAAAGTGGATTTTCAAGAACAAAACCGACGAAAACCAAGTCGTCGTCCGGAACAAAGCTCGGTTAGTAGCTCAAGGCTATCGACAAGAGGAAGGTATTGATTTCGAAGAATCCTTCGCTCCGGTAGCTAGATTAGAATCAATTAGATTACTTTTGTCTTTTGCATGCCATAAGAATTTTAAATCATTTCAAATGGATGTTAAAAGTGCTTTTTTAAACGGAGATGTCGTTGAGGAAGTTTACATTTCTCAACCTCCGGGCTTCATAAATGAAAAATTTCCAAATCACGTTTTTAAACTAAAGAAAGCTCTTTATGGTTTGAGACAAGCTCCTCGAGCTTGGTATGATCGCCTAAAGAATTTTCTTTTGGATTTGAATTTTAAAATGGGCGAAGCCGATTCAACTCTTTTTGTTAAGCATGCGAATAATGATATTTTATTAGTACAAATTTATGTTGATGATATCATTTTCGGTGCTACTAACTTCACTCTTTGCGAAGAGTTTTCTAATGTTATGAAGGAACAATTTGAGATGAGCCACATGGGCGAACTCAAATATTTCTTAGGACTCCAAATTCGCCAAATGAACGATGCAATCTTCATCCACCAAACGAAGTACACGGTGGAGTTGCTAAAGCGATTTGGAATGGAGAATACCTCCGGGAAAAAGACTCCAATGAGCACGACTACGCATCTTGACAAGGATACGGGCGGTAAGGATGTAGACATTCGTTTATATCGAGGTATGATTGGTAGTTTGCTTTATCTTACCGCAAGTAGGCCCGATATTATGTTTGCCGTATGTATATGTGCTCGTTATCAGTCTCAACCTAAGGAGTCTCACTTAGTAGCGGTAAAGCGTATTTTTCGCTATCTAAGTTACACTTTAGATTTTGGATTACTTTATCCGAGATCTAGCACATATGAGTTAATCTCATATAGTGATGCCGATTATGCGGGATGCAAATCCGACAGGAAAAGTACTAGTGGCACTTGCCATTTTATAGGAAATTCTCTTGTCTCTTGGTTTTCCAAGAAGCAAAATTCCGTATCACTTTCAACCACCGAGGCGGAATATATTGCCGCCGGTGCCGCGTGTGCTCAAGTTCTTTGGATGAGACACACACTTAAAGACTTTGGTATAAATTGTGATACTTGCCCTATCATGGTTGACAACCAAAGTGCAATTTGTCTTTCCAAGAACCCGGTACATCATTCCCGTTCGAATCACATAGATGTCCGCCACCACTTTTTAGATGACCATGTTGCTAAAAAGGACATCATTCTAGTGTACGTTGAAACCCAAAAGCAAATCGCCGATATTTTCACGAAACCCCTAAAGGAGGACTCCTTTGTGCGGTTGCGTCGAGAATTGGGGATTATGGGTGAATCCGAAATATAGGATTCATGTTTCATTCAATAATTTTGCATGCTATTATTCTTGACAATATCTCATTCATGCTAGAATTATTGGATTTTTCGAGAATTTTAAGTGTTATCTTAATTTTTCGTTCGATTTGTGCGTAATCGTCAAATTTCTGTTTTTCGATGTTTAATGGGGTAGTTTAGATGTCTATTGAGAGTTTTGAGATTTTTCGTCCAAGCGTATTATGGAGAGAACTTTATTTTCAAGTTTTTGTCTCTTTAGTCGGTTCATGTTCAGTGACCGACCGACTAGATTGAGATCTAGTCGGTCAGTGATCGAACGCAGACCGACTAAATCTTGTCAGTCTTCTTGGATTCAGCCACTGTTTGCACCTAGTCGGTTCAAGCTCATTTACCGACCGACTAGTTTATGAACTAGTCGGTCAGTGCTTGAACTGTGACCGACTAGTTGTGCCAGGGGCTGTTTGGTCATTTGGGAAATCGACCGACTTAAACTCAGTTTAGTCGATCGATTTCCATTCTAATCGATCGAAAACTCAGTTCACTCCGCTCAAAACCCCGACCCTTCCCCTTCCGATCGACTTCCGGCCTCTTTCCGATCATCTCCGCCGTCGCCGGCCGTCGTTCTTCCTCCTAGGGTAAACCTACCTCCTCTCTCTCCTATCTAGGGTTTCATTTTCAGCTCAAGGGTTAGGTTTCTCTGCCTAGGGTTCTAAATTTCTTCCTCTAGGGTTTCGGATTTCTAGGGTTGTGCTAGGATTCGTTGATTTGATCTCGTGTCTTGCTTCGACTATGGCAAGAACACGCATTCCGATCCCTTCCTCTAACCCCTCTCCGATGACCGTTGATCCAACCTCTTCGGATCCCGAGCATCCATCCCCTACGAAGCGTAGAGCCAAGACCACCCATCCTTCGTCGTCTTCGCCTCCTCTCAAGAAGAAGAGGACGACGACCGCCAAGCCTAGAGGTCAACCCAAACCCAAACCCAAACCTAAGCCAAAGGCCAAATCTCTTGCCTCTCCTTCTTCGTTCCATACTCCTACCGATTCCGATACGGAGTATAATCCCGAGACCGAGACTCATAGGGAACCCACTCCTCCTATTCATCCCGAGTCTAGCACCCACCCTCGTACGTCTTCTCGAAAGCCTAAGGGAAAGGCTCCGATGCCGGTGGGCGGTGTCGATATTTCCTTATGTCGCGATGACCCTTTGTGTCTTGCGGCATATAATCGTATCGAACATTGTCCGCTGCTTCTGGAGCATTTCGTCCAGTTCAGCGACTTCATAGGGCTAGCTGATCTTCTGTCGTCGTCGGGTCTTCTCGATTACCTTCGATTTGACCCGAAGGCGAATCCTCGCCCCTATCCTAGATTAGTGAAGCTTTTCTATGCCAATAGGATCCGGGGTCAGTACGATCAGACCCACTCTATTGAGACGACCGTTTTGGGGACTCCTATAGTCCTCACTGCGGAAATCTTAGGAGAGATTCTGGGTATCTCTTCGTCTGGCCTTCTTCCTTCTGATATCTCGGTTGATGATATTTCCTCTCTTGACCAGACCATCCTATCAGAGATTTTCCATCAGATTCCTCCTGCTATGATTGGCGTGCCCTCTAAATCTTTTAAGCCAAATGCTTGGGTCCTAAATTTGATTCTGAAGTCGTGCTTGCTTCCCAAGTACGGCTCCTCATCTTTACCATCCCAGCCATTTTTGAAGCTTATCTATGCGATCTTCATGGGGAGCTCGATTAATTGGGCTCGAATTATACTCGACAAGATTGATTCTTTCGAGTGTATTCGAAAGTCCAATAAATCGGCTCATATTCCTTTTCCTTGCATGTTGACCCTCGTGTTTCGTCACTTTCGTGTCACATTGCCTCGTGACGATGAGCGTCCCCTCGGTCCTCCGCTGAATACGACGGCCGTCAAGAAATCTCTTGCGGCGCTTCGTCACGTTCAGAGGACGACTCCTTCAGCGTATGTCCCTGCCTCTGCCACTGCCTCTGCTTCTCCCGTTGCCACCCTTGATGACGTCGTCCGGATACTTCTTCGTCACGAGTCCCGCTTGGCTCGTACCGAGGAGGTGGTCTGCCGTATGGCACGTCAGATGGGTGTTGAGCTTCCTCCTTCCGTGTCTGAGGGAGAGGAGATGGATGAGATGGATGAGGAGGAGTTGAGGAGATCTGTCGTGCTTCGACTCGTGCCCCCAAGGGCACTTCTGCTGCTGCTGGTACTTCCACTTCTGCTCCTGGAGTTGCCACCTCTTCCGGTGTTCCAGAGCCATCTGCTGCTGATCCAGTTTCCGAGCCTGCTCATGTATCTGCTGCTGCTGCTTCTGTCGAGACTCCTGCTGCTGTTGAGCCTGTTGCTGAGATCTCGACTCCTGCCCCGACGATTCCATCTGTTGAGACACCTCTTCTCCCTGCAGATCCTGAGTCCACTCCGTCGACTGGACCCACGGACGCTGCAGATCCTGCCTCCTCCTCGTGATCGTTGTTCCGAGGACTCTCCATATACACTTTGGATGATGTATTCTAGTGAGATAGTTTTGGGTTAGGATGGGGTTGAGAGTTGCCTTGTTGTATTGCTTTTGTGCTTTCTGATTGTCGGTGTTGGATTGTATGATATGTTGATGATGATGTATTTCTTTTTGATGATATGTAGCACTTGATATGATGTATCTCTTATATTCGATGTGATATCTTTTGGATGTACTCATGTTGTCTCTATGTATATATATGTTCATCATCGATCACTTTATCTTTTATTCGTCGTGCAAATTTAATATTCGTTGAATATATTTGAAATGTGATATCGAATCGACGCATAAAAAGTTGGTTAAATGGATTTTATAGAATTGTTTTCCATGCTCAAAATTAACCAAGAATATTGAATATTGAAGAGTATGTTTCTTTATTCAAGACATGAATAAACATTTGGTATTTTTTGATGATTTTGATTATCGTTGATTTTTATTGATAATGGAAAATTTGACACACCTTGTTTTGATTTCCACATTTTTCCCTTGGTGTCAAGTTGGTCCATTGTCTTCGTCTACGACTCCCGATGTTGGATTTTACATTTCCTAATTGTTGTCGTTGTATAACCCCCATTTTTGGGATAATGCCAAAGGGGGAGAGATAATGATAATAAATAGCGCAAATGAAAAATTTAACTCAATTTCCAAGAATCTAGTTTGATATGTTAGATTCAGGGGGAGTTAAGATACAAATAAGGATTTTCAAAATCCGATATTTCAAAAATCAATTCACTTTATTTATCTTACTCGTCTGCTTGATACAATTCATTTATATTCATTTTGGAATTAACGTGTCATCAATGCAGGGGGAGTAAGTATTTTACATTTGAATTATTATCTTTGATTATTATTTATGTTGGTTTGTCATCACCAAAAAGGGGGAGAATGTTGAATATTGGACTCCCCGGATTTGGTTTTGGATGATGAGCAAACATAAATAATTCATGAACTAACAATTTGTGAGCGCAGTATTGGAGATCGTCGCCAATTTCACGAGAATATTCAAAGCGACATCTCAACACTTCCAAAAGCTCGTATTCAAGCCTAAAGCTTCGTTGAAGCTCATGCAACGCTTTGGAAATAATGAAGATTCAATCGAAGCTCTCAAAGACCGTTTATTAAGGTTTTATTTATAGTCTTTTAGTTTCGATTGATAGAATGTTAAGCCTTGAGTATATCTTACGTTTCTATCTTCATTTCGCTCATTTCGTAGCTCTAGGATTCTTGCACAAGTTCACTCTAATTTCCTCGAAGCGTCGCGCTTCGATTCGGACCTTGTTGTGCATGTTAGTTGGTACAAGAACAAGTACTGACCGACTAGATGGAGATCTAGTCGGTCGGCCACTGTTCTTGGACCGACTAGTTTCAGTCAGTTAAATCTTTGTTCTTTACTGTTTACAGTTAGTCGGTCTACGTTGACTCACCGACCGACTAGTTTGTGAACTAGTCGGTCAGTGATGCTTCTTTGACCGACTAGTTGTGATTTACTGTACATGCCAAATTTCTCCTAAGCTACTGTTTACCGTTAGTCGGTCTAAGAACGTTTGATGACCGACTAGTTGACAATCTAGTCGGTCAACTTTTGTTCTTGGACCGACTAAGTCAACTTGCCTTCAGACTAGTTTTCTAGGTCTGAAATTCTATCTCTTCTCTGATCTGCTCTTAGTCGGTCCATGCTTTGTGACTGACCGACTAGTTGATGAACTAGTCGGTCAGTGATTGTTCTTTGACCGACTAATTCTCCCAGATTTCTTTCCGTTGGAGATTGACCTAACTTATGTTTTTGGGTTCCTATAAATACGAACCTAGGTCATTTCTATCTTCAACAGAGCTGCCATTAAGAGATTCATTGAGCCCTAAAGAGATAGCCATTCTCCCTCAAATCTAAAGCTCTCTTCCTCACAAGAAAGCCATTCTCTCTCATTTCTAGATCTAGAGAGAAGCTTGTTCTTGGTGAGCTCTTCAAGCTATTGCTTGATCCAAGTCTCCAACTCTTCCCTAGGCACCCATTGCTGCTCATTTCCTTGGTGCTAGGGCTTGGTGACTTCATCTTCCTCAAATCCTTCATTCCACCTATTGGGTAAGAAAAACTCAAGGTATAGGATTTTGTGGTAAGAGTATTTATTTCATTTAAACTCTTTATATTGCTTATTGGCTCTCTCGGTTGTGAGAGAAGTTTGTGATCCCGGGTTGTGGGATTCACTTTGCCATTGCATGTATGATTTGATCTTGTGAAGGTTTTTCACAAGATATTCATAGTGGAAATCTTGAGTTAGGGTTTCTAACTCAAGTATCCGGAGGGGATCCGGGTGGTTGGGACGTAGGATCACCGGGAACAAGTCGGGGAGACTTGGGTGGATCCGAACCCATTAACATCGTTTGTTAGCTTTGTTTATTTCATTGTTGTCAATCAATTTAAGCTTCCGCAAATTGATTTGGTGGTTGTTTGCAATTTAATTTGGAATTATACGCCTTATTATTTTAAAGTACTATTCACCCCCCCTCTAGTACTTGTGCAGTAGCTGGTAGGGCATTACACTTTCGACAGGCCTTGCCTTGAAGCTAGGTCAGTTGATCTAAGTGGCACCATTCACGCACAGGTTCGTAAAATGACCTCAAGCCAAAAGACCAACTATCCTATCATCACTAAGAGTTATCATTGACAGATTGGTCAATGTAACCATATGATAACTCTTGTGGATCATTCAGTGAACTCATTCTCTAATGAGTACCTATGTCTCGGCTTCGACTTCGCCAAGTCAAGCGATCATGAGATCATCGCCACCGCTAAATGGTGAAGACTAAGACATAATGGTCTATCCGATGTTCCGATATCCTTGTCTCGAAACATCTACGACCACGAACCCTTTTAGACTTATGCTACAGACGGTCAAACATTTCTCCATGATTGAGATACTCATCTCAATACATGTTTGACCTTGCATAAAGTCTCAGGACTTTACCTAAGTTAATATCTAATGTTAACTACATTATAACATAACTTAGATAAATTATTACCAAACAGCTTACTGTTATTTCGAACAAGATGTTTGTGCTATTCACACATGGAGATAGATTGCCTTGAGGGTATCATCTCTCAACATCTCCCACTTTCACTCTGGCCCATTTATCTCGGTATCTTATACCGTTTTTTACACATAAGTTTTCCCGACTTCATGTGGTAGAGCCTTCATGAGTGGATCTGCTAAAACCGTCTACACTATAGACTTAAGGGGTTTCTATGTTCATGTTAGACCAACCATTTGAATCTCATTCAAATAATTCATTTGGTCTGTCGGAATCCATAATATTTTATTTCCTTGGATCTCATCCAGTTCATCGTACCTTACGATAATAATCTTTAAATTAGTTAATGGTCATTTCAAATGGCTCATATCTTTTTCTGATAAAGTATCAAACTTTTTGATTACTTTGTCAAAATATATGTTCTATTTCTTTGATGCCTCACATGTAATTTATACGCTCCCACTGACCTTGAAAACTATCTGGCTAATTCATATAAGTTGGTCCGTCTAAATAATATTTAGAAAAACGAACTTATAAGTGAATGCTCCAATTTTCATGGTCAACTTAAGTGTTTAAGTCAAGCTTGGTCTGAGTAGATCTGTACACATCTGTGTAACGGCTGGTTTTCATGTATCTGGATTTATTATATTATAATATATGTTTTGGTGGATTTTCTCCTCATGTGTGGTTTTCGTCTCCGTGACTTTCATTTTCGATCGTTTCGTCGTGTTTTCTCGTTTCTTCCTTAGGATCGTCGATTTCGAAGTATGTCATTCATGACGGGCTTCATAACCGTCGTATCTTACTATTAGATCAAGCCTAGGAGTCTTAGGAATCGATCCCGGAGCTCCGCGCTCCGTATCGGAACTTTTGGTGCTTATTAGCCGGTGTAAGAAGGGGCACCGACCGACTAGATGACGATCCAGTCGGTCGGCAATCCTTCTTGGACCGACTAGTTGGCTTTCTAAATTTCTCAGGAGTTACTGTTTATCGTTAGTCGGTCTAAGAACGTTGGTTGACCGACTAGGTTGCAAACTAATCGGTCAGCAATGCTTCTTTAACCGACTAACACATCATCTAAATTTTTGTATCTGTACTGTTCATTCTTAGTCGGTCTAAGTTCATCTTTCGACCGACTAGTTGTCAAACTAGTCGGTCAATAGTTGTTCATCGACCGACTAAATCCAAATCCTATTTTCGTTCAGAAGTTACTGTTTACACTTAGTCGGTCTGCGTTGGTCGACCGACCGACTAGTTGCCAAACTAGTCGGTCAGTGGTTGCTCTTTGACCGACTAATCTGTGTTAAAACCCTAATTTCTGGGCAGCCGCCAGCCCATCCTATTTAAACCCCTCCCAAACGTTTTCTTCTTCCTCCACTCGACCCAAAACCCTAGTTTCTCCCCCATTGAGCCCCCATCTTCCCCAAACCCTTATTCCTTCATTCCAAGCCCAAGCTCCATCACCCAAACCATCCCTCAACACTTTCAACCTCTCATCTCCCTCAAATCTCCATCAAACCCCCAAAATCCCCCCAAAACCCTGGTTCTCCAAACTTCTCCATTCGTTTCCAGATCTGGTCCCTAGGTTCTCCGGAGTGTTTCTTCCGCCTCCTCACGGTAAGAAATCGATCTCTTGATGTTTTCGTAACCTATTTGTATTTTTATGAAACCCTAATGAATGAATGTTGTTTTGATGATTGTTTCCCCATAACAGCGATTTCTCCCGTAGATTAGCATCCGCGAGACGAACCTTCGTGATCGTCATCCCTGGTGCTAGGCATGTGAAACTTGCCACTTAGGGTTTAGGCCATGTTTTAGGCCATTTTCTTGTTGTAGGCGTAAAAGAGACTAGGCGACGAAATGATACTCGCCTAGACGCAAATTGGGGAACTAGCTTGACAACGAAGCTAGTTCCGACTTTTATCATGTTGCACAATTACCATGTCATGTTTAATTTCTATTAACGGTACGCAAATTAATTGTCATGACATTGCATTCTTTAAGCGTTTCCGTGAATGCGTAGCTTCGCTACAATGCTTGTGTTCCTGGCTCGTGTTCCAGAAGCGGGCCATGTGTTGGTTGATAGCCAATGCCCGAATTGCTTGTTTCCGGCTAGGTGCACCCCTACGCCAATTGTTTATGAATCGTGATATAGAATGCGAGCTCCTGTGCGGGGCAACCCCGGCTCATTTACTGAGCTCGTGTGTGGGGACCCTGGCTCGATTACATGTGGGTATTGGGGGTAAGAGTTAAGCGGCCAATCAACTGGGAGTCTGCCCGATCAGCAACTGCAGTGGTAAGGCGTAAACTCTGGGTTCGGGGTAGTTGTTAAGCGGCCAATCAGCGTGAATGTGAAACTATTCAGCTGTAAGGCGTAAACATCTACAAAACAACGTGAAACGTGACTAGTAAATTGATTGAGATTGTTAGTAGCTTGGCTACTCTTGTCTTGTCCCGATAATTGTTCTCTTTTACATATTGTCTTGCCATGTCTTGATTGTGCACTCATGTTACAACTGCCATGTCATGCATACTATAACTGCTAGGTTACTAGTTGCCTTACTTTCAGTTTCCTTGCCTAAGTCTTTTAGACTTGCTGACATGTGCCCCTTTACTCTTTTGGGTGACACATGTTAGATCCTGAGCCTGAGTACCTTGTTGAGGACGAGGTGTTTGCTGACGCCGAGCCCGAGCTTGTGTTTGACGGGGAGTACGTGGACACTGGGGACCAGTCCTAGTGTCTTCGTTGTGTTTTCCTTTCGCTTAGACTGCTGTTTTGTTGTCAGTGCGTAGCACCTATACTTTGTGACATTGTTGCTTTTGTTGGCCTTGTTCTGGGCCTTAGACTCTTTCTTTTAGCCTGGTGGCTTTTCTGGATGTCAAACTTAATTTTCATGTTGGACAATTATGAGATATGAGAATTTTATTTCTGTCTCTCCTTGTGTTATTATTGTTGTCCCGTTTGTGGTTACAGGGACCTGCTTATGTTTTATTGACGCTTATCGGGTTTGGGGCTTCACAGCTCCACTCTCATGCGGACCTTTTCACGTCTCGCCTCCATTTTAGGGAAGCGGGTCATGACAATCTGCTTGCGGAAAAACGGTTTCATGATAATCTGTTTTATAGGAATTAAGATGAAAACCGTTCTCAACCAATATGATTGTACTTCACTAATTTCTCTCTGCACCAATCTTTTAACTTAAAGATTTACTTGCAGAAAATGAGGAAACATTTTCCTTGGGCACGTAAACTAAATTCCAAAATTTATTTACGCACACGGACCTGTTCTGATTGCTTCAAGCTATAAATCAGAGTTACTACTCCGAATTTTATCCTAGAAGTTAACTAAGTCATCATCAGTTATGATGTCTACTCGACTCTTCATCTCACAAAATTTGAGTAATTATACAACTTCCTAATGATCGATTTAATGAATATCTTATTGATAATGTCCTCATAGAACATTATCAAAACCTAGGCATTACGATCTAGGACTTAACCCAGAGGGAGGATTTAACTCAGAGTCACTTGCTATGGATCACACCAAGTCTAACTAAGTGTGATTCATACGTTTTAACACATCGATTTGTTAACAGACTTGTCCTGAGCGAAAATCATATTTTTATTTTAATTACGCAAGATTTAATATAGCTAAGTATTTGACCATTCGATCTGATCGAATCAGTTTAAATACTTTTGTCATTTCGTTCTTTATTTTATCAGACTTGTGTTTCATCGAGAACACGTGTCTTAATAAAATATACGAATAACTTATTTTGGTTAATCTAGACTCGAGTACATCAGTATGTACCAGACTGAGTTCGACAACTCATTCTCCCACTGTCTTACAGATGGGTTTCGGCCATTATATCCAAGAGGATAAGACTCACAAGTGTCCGTAGACTTCATAATACGAGAGTCAGACCCCTCTTTATGTGACTTGTGAAGCTTACTCTCTCAATACGGCCTAGTCTATTTTGCCATATAAGTCTGCTACTATCTTGTGTATTTATATATTAACATTTAATATATGTATTATCGTTATACATATTACTAATTGCTTCAGAAGCGATGTGACGACATTCGTCAAAATGTGTTAACCTTTTGTATAACAATAATTATGAAATCATGATATCAGAATATGTCACAATTTCATTTCCTCCTCCTTATGCCTTTACTTATGATAAATATAACTAACTTTCTCAATTGACTTTCCGGAGTGCCTTCTTCCTTTTCTAAATCACATTTAGATATTAAATAACCCAACATAAATAAATAGTTATGTAAGCATCTCATGTATCCAAACGCAAGCATCTTATGTACCCAAACGCCTGAGAGTTGCAATCTTGAGTGTAGCTCAAGAAGTTGCTTGTCTCAAGATCTGGTTGGGATACATAGTCTTGCACTGATCATGCACTCGTATTCGACTCAAACAGTTTGATCGAATTCTCGAACTTTGCGGATCAAAATTGTTTGTCCATACAACCTTAAGCGTAGCTTTACAAGTTGTAGAGAGAAACATACTTCGAATTTCCTATATGCTCAAGCTGTCCCATATAAAGGCGAGTGACATATAGCGTGAATTTATTTTTTTGTTGGACCCAGAACTTAAATGAAATCATATTTCTTAAGTCTGTTCTTTAGAAGGTCATTTTAATGTCAACGAGAATATAGTTTAATTCTATCAATTAGAATTTAACTTGATATTCAATTAATCAACCTTTTTGACCAGTTAACTTATTCCATTAAAATATTATATTTTGATTCCTTCGATAAACATAGTCTTGCCCTAGTTTAGCATATGTTCAATATTAAATATAGGTAGATTTGCTTTTATCTATCTATACCCTCCCACTATTTTTACGATCATTTAAAGCTTAATAACAAACGATTTAATCGAATTAAAATTAATGGGTAAGAGGTCCAATCACCTTGAGCGTAACAACCTTGAGTGTAGCTCAACAAGTTGTAGGACTCTGTAATCGGAAGATGACTCTTCATCGATCATATCAGATATGACCCTCTTAATCGGTTTTTACCCTTAGCCATTTGTGATCATGAGTGTGCTCATCCAAATCACAATGTCTAGTCTGGTCGGACCCTTGTTTTCGTGTCAAGCTTAACTTGCTCCGGCGCTCGGTGTATTCACGACACGTTGGTTTGGGTCAGGTCTTAGACTACATCTAGCCAGACACATCATTGACTTATCTTATGCCGGCGCTCGGTGTACGACACGACGGTTTGGGTCAGTCAAGATTTCATCTTATGTATTTAAGGAGTTGGTTTCTACAAGGTGGCCATGTCACAGCTTGAGTGTAGCTCAACAACTGTAACACGGGTCCTATAGTTGCCAACCCCTAAAACAAGGAGGGCTACGGCTAATCTTGAAAAAGATTATTAACGTATTTGACTTAGATATAGTCCAGGGTGTCATACAATCATGATTCGCGACATTGCGGTCCAACGGAACACAGCCATGGAATTGACTAAGCCAGAATCACTATCCCTTATAGGGTGATCCAGCAAACTTAGCCAAGCACATTGACTGGATCATGGTCCATTGAGTGAAGCTTGTCATTATTATATGTGTGCCATAGACTAAAAGGCTTTTATTAACAACTAATTAATCCTATCAACTAGTTGAATCCTTAAATTCAAAATTTTAGGATTTGTTTAATAACTTTTATTAAATCCTTATCAACTATAAGGTTCACGTGCTATCCTAATCGTTATTTGGATTTTAATAAATTTATTAACCAACGCTAAAAGCGAAGTCCTTTAATGAGAATTAATAATAACAATTAGAATTAAAGTTTTCACTAAAGGGACTACCCTAATCAGGAATTAGGTCTTAAAGGGTTGTTAAAAGTTTTATTAAAACATAGCATGTCATTAAAATATATCTCATGAATTTTAATGATTTCTTAATGGCTAACTTAAAGGGTTGTCTTGTGTTATCAAATAAGGGACAAGATGACATAGCCATAAAGTTAATGTTACACTAATTTTAACACATAAAGATAGTGTACAACTATTTAACAATTAAATAGACTAAAGTTTATGGCATAAACAATTTTAAACTTTTAAAACAGTTTTAAAAATATCTCATAAATTTTAAACATCATTTTTTTAAAAATTTAATGCTTAAAATTTTATCACATAAAATATTTAAACATCTAAAATAATTTTTAAACTTATCGCATAAAGTTTTAAAACCTTAAAATCAATTTTAAAATTATCACATAAATTTAAAACACCATTTAAAAATTTTCATGTTTAAAATTTTATCATATAAAATATTTAAACAAAAATCCTTTTAAAATCATCTTTAAAAAAATATCTCATAAGTTTTAAAACATTTTAAATGGGCATCTAGAAACATTTTAAATTATCTCATAACTTTAAAACATTTTATAAAGTATTTAAAAAAGCATTTCAATTTTAATAAAATCGCAGTGCTAGATCGTGACGCAAACCTAGGCTCTGATACCATTGAAGGGTTTTTGGGGAACCCTTAGGGCACAAAAACTCTATTCACGTCCTAAGTCGAACGGAACATAGACATAAAATAAACAGCAGAAGAATAAAACAAGTTAATCTAATTAACATGTAGTCAAATAATTTAACTTAGCCCTAAGGTACAAGACCCTTAGCCAAGATCTATGCCGACTCGGGATGGATCTGACCATCCCAAGAAGGATCTAGCCTACTGCGATTAAATTAAACTAATGCTAATAAAATACATACCCGGAATCTCAACCCTGGGGCAGGAAAGATGTTCCGCACCGTCTTTCGAGCCGCTCCCCATCCCACACTGAGCCGCTCCTCTAACCGCTCCTCTAACCGCTCCGCATCCCGAGGCGATCAATCCTCGTGTCGCCGAGCCAACCACGTGCGGAAGAAAGTTTCACGCGAGTGAAACCTTCGCCAAGATTTCGGATCCGAATCTGAACTCCTTCGCGGCTTTGCTAGAGCCCTCAGGAGTAAGGCAGAAATATTAGGGAAAGGAGAAATATTAATTTAAGCCTAGATCCGAGCATGCTCCAACATTTACGAGAGCCGCTCAGATCTAGAGCTTGGGACGAGTTTGGAGGAAGGGGGTAGACCCCTATTTATATAGGCGGCGGACTCTCCCCTTTTCTCCACAACCGATGTGGGACTAAAGATTAGGAGTTAATTAAATCAAGTTAGTTTGTCCTTCACAAAGTGCAAACTTCCGTGAATTTTAACTCCCTCATCGTTGAACTTCATGATTGATACAACCTATCAATTCGAAGGGTGTTCAACGATGAACGCATAGGAAAAAGTGGCTCGTCAATCCGAGTCCGTTTGACCCTCCAATTGATCTCCCAAAGATCAGCCCAAGGCTTGATTTTCATCCAAAATCAGCTGTCACAAAAATCAATCTCTTTTAGGGTTCAGAGCCGTATGGGTGGGACCCACAACGTGGGCCCCACAAATTTTACTGCCCAGCCTAATGAGAACACGCCAGAAACTCTGGGCGCGTGCCATGCATGAGCCCAGAGGGTGCTGCATGGCAAGTGCCCAGGGGTGCCTGCCATGCACGTGCCCAGAGGCGCGTGCATTTGCTGGCGCCCAAAGGGGCGCCATTAATTAATTGCCTGGCCTTTTGGCCAGGCAAAAAACGTCTCATTTTTTTTATAATTACATAAAAAATCTTGTTGGGCTGCAATACTCTTGGGCTTGATTTTTGAGCTTCTATTTAAACACTTTAAATAGACTTATTGGTCTCGTTTGAACTCCGTTTTTTACGTGGTTTGAACCTGCGTTTAGATCGGGACGATCCCATCATACATGAGAACTTTTCCTTGCGTTTATATCATTAAATATTGTCGTAAATTATTTACGACACATTTAATCCGGTTTGCATCAAATGCAAAATAGTCCCTATCTAGGCTTAAATTATCATTTGCATCAAATACAAATGATCCGAGGGCACATTCCTCTACAATTGCATCATAATATCTTAGCATGACATAATTTATAAAATGAAGGAACATGAAAACAAGAGGACATGGAAACAATTAAATTACATACTAGATGCAACAATATCAAGGATATGTTAAATTAACATCTCAAGGCATATGAATGGCATTTCAACATAGTTAATTTCTACATTGTCAACATGGAGAGATAGTATGGTAATATTGTGTGAACATGGCATGGTCCATTCTAACACTAAACAAGAATTGATTTCCCTTACTTAATAAAGTGCATAGTACAAAATAGCGAAGAAGCATACATTATTCATTTACAAGGCCCATAGTGAAATTATGTGGTTATTAGCATGAAGTTCATTTAGTGGCATGAAACTAAAACTAATTGGCATGAATAAATTTATGAAACATATTAATTGATGTTTCACAGTATACCACAACATACAAGTTTTCAAGATGAGTATTAGCAAAAATTCAATGAATTCAACAACTACTTCAAGAAGCATGCAAATGAAGTAAAACAACATAACTAGATGGAATCATATTCAAGGATTCTAATGTATAACAACATGAATAACTTCCACTAAAGCAAGATGATAACATGAAAATATTGACCAAATAAATTTACTACAATGGTAAACTTGCAAATTAGAAAAGAAATAAGTGGCTTAATTAAAGATAAAATGGAAACTACCATGAGTAAAAATAAGATGTCATAAGAGTTATGATTCTACCTTAAAAGTCCACCATTTTACTTCTTTAAAAAGATTTCCTCCTCTTAATTGTTCTCTCCCATTTAATTCCTCCTCAGTTTCCTCCTTCCCTCATTTTATTTCCTTTAATGACTCCATATTAATGCCCTCTTAATGGAAAGAGTGTAAATGCTACACAAATGGAAGGAAGGCCAAGGGATGCTCACGGCTAAGTGTGGAGGGGAGAGGGATAGATCATGACAATGCATGAGAAAAATGGGAAAGAAAGAGAAGGAGAAATGAGGAAATGAAATGGAAAAACAATATGAAAACCAAATACTTCTCACCTTTGTATTTTCCCTTTCCTTTTTCTAAATTTCATCTTCTCCAAAAATCCATGAAAGGCCAAGTGTCTTCATGACTCACCCAAAAATTTACTTAGTGGAAGATTATGTGTCATCTTTAGAAAAATATGATTTTTTGAAAATAATTAATTATCATGACACAAAGGTAAAGACTTTTATACCCCTCACCTACCCAAGAATACCATACATGTCCTAAACCAACTTGACACAAAACACCCCCAAATATTAATAATGCCAATAATATAATATTTATTTCATATTCACAATAAACCTCTTTAATTAACATAATTACAAAACTACTTTATACATGCATGCACTACATATTTACACATATATACGCAAACCAATAAACACACCAAGACATTTCATAGATATGTAATTACAAATAGGATTTAATGTAGAAAAGCTGCCACCTGATCCAATGGATCAGGTGGCAAGACACGAAAAAGGTAGGAAGTACAAGCCCCCACATGAGCATGTACTAGTGGGGCCCCACCTTTTTGTATCTTGCACATGATCCATTGGATCAGGTGCCACCTGTTCTACATTAAGCCCTTACAAATATACCAATATATCCCAAAGTACTACAAATAGTCAACTATAATTACCTTCATCCAAAATACGCATACAAATTTAGTTAAGTGCACACAAAACCATACATATCAAAATTCAAATATGAAATACATTCCAATACTACTTTCATACAATTATACATTACAATATACATCAATACATACAAATATACACAATTATTTATTGGGCAATCTTCCGTTGCGAAAAAACGATGAGAAAGCCTGTGCGAAATCTTTATTTTTGAAATTTTTTTCCAAATTTTTTTGATGTTTAATCCATACAATTATATATTCCAGAAAAAATAATGGGTGAATCTTAGGGGGATTAGAGCACACATCCAACCGTTACAAATTTAACGGTCTCAAAACGTGCGAATTTATTGAAATGCCTTAATCGAAGGCCAAATGACATTATTTCTCAACGATTATTTTTTTTGGGGGGGTATAACAACATATAATAAAGGTGGAAGAAAATTTTGAATTTTTTTCAAAAAAACTAAAAACATTTTCACACAGTGCAAAATGTTCTCAATTGAAGATTTACCTTATTTAATATATACAATATATATTTAGATACATCCAAATATTCCTATAAACATACATATATTAAAATATGCATACAAATATTTATACAATAGCCATATTCAAATACATCTAAATATATGCACCCAGTTATACACACACATATGCATACATATATTAAGTTATATAATATAATATTTTCACACTCAGGGAATTACATACTGGCAGATAAACAGAGAGGGCAAGGCCTAGGTGGTTTACAGCAACAAAGCCCACTTGCGGCCAACAGCCAACAGGGTAAGGCCTAAGCAGGCCGCAGCAAGGACAAAAGCCCAAACGGTTTGCAACAAGCGTAAGGCATAGACAGGCTGCAGCGGGCACAAGGGCAGGTGAGCTTGAGGCATGTGCAAAGCCTAGGCGAGCCTGAGGCGGGTGCAAGGTGTTGAGTATTAGACTTCTTCCTATTTGTTTTGATGATGATCAAACATAAATACTTCTGACTAATCCCCTCTATGCGTTAATCCATTATCTAAGCTAATCATGACGATCAAATAGCAATGGATGACTATCAAGATCAATCAAAGCTCAAAAATTGGGTGATCAAGTTGAAGAAAAAAGCTTCAAGAACTTCAAGGCCATTCAAGAGAAAGAAGAGAAGCAAAAATTCAATGTAAATCTTTTTTTATTTTATTTCTCTTGATTAGATTGTAGTCTTGTAGTAGAACTATCTTGGAGCACACACTTCTCTCAATCTAGCCTAGGAAGTCATTAGAAACCATTTCCTTGGACTCCAACTCTTCATTCCCTTTAATGTGCATTTTAGACTTTCAACAGGCGACTGAAGAACAAAATATAGGCACATGTCTCCATACAGGCACCTAAGAATTGTTCTACAGTCGTATGTAATGCAAATGTTTTGACATAGGTTTTGGGCTTTTCATTCCTAACTATCAACAGATGACTACTGTACAAAGTACATGTGCTTTTCTAGTTTCAGGTGCCTGTGACTTTTTAGTTAGTCGCATGTCTCCACTTGCCCAAAGATCCCAAGATCTGTAAAATTACGCACTTGCAGGCGCACAATGTAGGTTTTACAGGCGCATGCCCATGGCACAGGCGCTTGTCGATACCTCTACAGTCGCATGTCCATCACTTGCCTAGATCTTTCATTTTGGCAAGTTACGCACTTGTGCACACAGACGATTGATGTTGGTTTTCCAGTCGCCTGCCCATGGCACAGGCGCATGTGGATACTGTTGGATCCTATGAATGGCAAACAACAGTAGAAGGAGGGAGGGTTGAATAGTGTTGTCCAAATAATAAAATTTTTCGATCGTTAACAAAAGCACAAGTAAAAACCCTTCTAATGTTGCCTAAGAAACCAAGTAGAGTGATCTACACTTCGTTCTTAATCAACAAAGTAATCTTACAAATAATATGAAAGAGATAAGATTACAATCAGATAAGAGATCTTTACAAAGAGATCTTTACACAGCGGAATTAAATAAATAATCTCTGCAATAATAAATGAACAAGGAATTACAAAGATATAAGATTAGCAAGAAAAATGCTTATACAAGAAATATAAACAATCACAGAAAAGCAAACACAGAGACAATCGATTTTATCCTGGGTCCCCGCAAGCCGGGTACGTCCAGTCTCCGACCAATCCGGTACGAGATTTAATCCACTATTGCCTTGGCAATACAATTACCTAACTTCACTCGTTAGGATTTCCAACGACCCAGCCTTAACTAGGATTTCCAACCACCTAGACTTGTCTAGGATTTACACCGTCCCTTATCTCAAAGGGGAATCCCAAATACAAACAAAAATCCAATTCTCCACGATATTTGATGGAGATTGGTTTACACCCGAAATTCCATAGCCAATGTAAATATTGCAATTGTGCGTTTAAGTGGCTAAAAGAATTTTAAATAGATCTTTAGATCACACAAAGATATGAGGAGATTCAATGTGATCTAGATCTCTTGTTTTCAAAATCCTTTCAAAAATGAAAATTAAAGGATAAGGAATTTAAAAACAATTTTAAAATAGCCAAAATAAAGAATGGATCTCAACAAAAATCAGATTTAGAACTTTGAGATCAGAAAAATAGAAGCAGAAATTGGCTATAGGGTTGAGAGTAATCAAGAGTGATGAGAGATTTTTAGATCAGAATTGTAGCTCAACGAATAGAGAGATCTCAATGAGGCTCCTATTTATAGAGTTTCAAAAACTATTTCAAATTTCAAAAATGATTGACTTTCAGTCCAATCAATAAGGAAATGGAGTGAAATCAGGAAGCAGAATCGTAGAAGAAAAACGACAACTGGTAGTCGACTCCCTACTGAGGTAGTCGACTTCCAGAGAATTTCATTGAAAAATTCTGCTCAGCTGGTAGTCGACTCCCAGAGCACTTTTCACTGAAACTCAGCTAGCAAGATGTGTAATCAATTCCTGGATGTTTAGATGTTCACTACTAAGAATTAAACCAACTAGCTAATGCTCGCAAGAGTTTAAAAACATTTAAAAATGTTTTTTGCTTTAAAATCATTTTGTCTGTGTGCGCAATATTAGCTTGGCTTTAACATAGTCATAAAGAAACTAACTCACACACTAGACTTAGACGAGACCTTCAGGAAGCCGATCAGACGTATGCAGTAAATGCGTGCTTCTTTTGAATTTGAGCTCTTCTTCATTAAGGTTGAGCACTTGCATGAGCTTCATCATTGAGCTATACTTGTGCTTGATGTAGAGCTTGCAAATTCGTCTCCGTCTTCCGAGTGTGGTTGAGCTTCTTCAGAATATGCATAAAGCTATCAATCGCACAACATGAACACTTAAGTTGTAGTGTAATTAGTACACTGACATCATTTGGTGTGTTCATCATCAAAACTACTTAGGGGTGGGATTCGATTTCCCATCACTCTCCCCCCTTTTGATGATGACACCCAAATGAAAAATAGAACGAATAAATTAGCTCAATAAAATACCAAGTAAGATAACTTACTCCACCTGCTTAGATGAGGTACTCCCCCTGCATCAAAGCCGGTTAGCATAACAAGATATTCATTCTCATTTTTGCATTTACCCTTTTTCTCCACCTTGTCAACAATAAAAAAGATGACAAATAAAAATAATATGTTGAACATTACAACCATAAACAACTGAGCTTTATTCAACAAATATTTAACAGTTGGAAAGAATTTCTTCAATCAAGAAAAGTCAAGATATTTCAAGATAATTTTCTACAAAACAAAGTTAGTAGATTACGATATGTATGACATAATACAGTAATTCAAAGCACGTCAAAGCATATCAAACCATACACATAAGTAGTAAGTCCAAACCACCACACCATAGTAAAGTTATTACAGACAAAAAAATGTATCAAAGAGCCATAGTTTTAGAAACCAAATAAACTAGTTCATGAAGATCCTCCATTCTTCTTCAGATCCTTGATCTCATCAAGGATCAACTTCAGAGTCTCCTCCGTCATTTTGTTGTTGCTCGCCACAAAGTCCTTTAGATCATCCACCTTTTTGTTGAGGACTTCAAAGCTTTCTCTTGAGAAATCCTCAATTTTCCAATTTTCTTCAAGTGCATATCTTGAAGCTCAATAATGTATTTCGGTGGTTCTTCTTCTTCTTCACCATCATTCTCCTCTTCTTCTTCATTTGTATCAATAATAAGAGGTTCTTTACCTTTCTTCCTTGAGGATGATGAACCTCCTTTGGCAGCAAGCTTCTCTTCTGGAATATTCTGGCTGAGGTCTTTGTGAAGACTCATCCGGCCGAGTGCATGTGCATCAAACACACGGGCAGGTTCCAGAACCTCAGTTTCATTATCCAAAGAAATGGCATATGCATTGAAGAGGATGATAAGAAAATGACCATGAGCTGGAGTGGATGAGGGTCTATCTGAAGAGGCTGGATGCAAGGATTGAATCCATGATGACTTTGGATCAGTTTAAACGAATGTTTCCTAACATGGCATAGATGCATTTGGCTTGCTTTTCAGATAATACGGAATGACTACCAGATTTTTGGGTGATATTGTAAGACAAGATGTTTTCCAATATTCTTCCTGGGTAACGAAGATCGCTACAGGGTAGTTTGGTTTGGAAGAATCTACCGGGCAAATACATCTTCTCTAGAATATCATCATTAACCATCTCAATTTCATCTAGTAGCATTCCAGTATAAGGTACCCCTAGAGCTTGACCAAGTGATTTAACAGTGATAACGAGTTTAGTATCAAGGACTTTTGTAACGAAACGATATTTGACAAGATCAAAGTCCATATTTGCATAGAACAGATACACTAGTCTAGGATAGCAGAGGTACATGTTGTCAGATGAAAACAGATTAGATAAGTTCTGAAACTTAAAAAATGCTATCATTACCGCAATTTTCAACATCTTTGATCTTGACAAATCGTTCATGAAGAAGTTGTATTTTTGATATGTTGAGAAATTTCTCAAAACTAGTGGATTTGAAAAGATACGGTTCAATGATCTCTTTCTCTGTAAGAGTTGATTCATTGGTTACCTTTCTCTTCTTCGCAAGAGTTTGCTTGAAAGGCATTTTTAGATAGTAAATTTGAATTCTAGAACTAGATATGCAAGATTTCAAGGTACTAAGATGAAGTAATCAAGAGGTTTAAGAACAATTATACCTTGAAATGATGTTTCTCTTGAGAATGATGATGAGAGATGAAGATTCCTACCAAGAGAGATCAAGAGCTCAAGGAAATTTCAAGGAGATGAATGCAAGGGTGGTAGTCGGCTACCTTAGGTTTTGGGCTTGGGGGTTTTATGTTTTTGGATGAAAGAAAGTGATGATGTGTGGCCATTGGATCAAGAGGATGAAGGGTTGAGATCTATTCTCTTAATGGGTTTAAGTCTTTCTTTGGATATGAACCCAATAAGCTTAATAAAACCCAATAAGAGTTAGAAAAAAATCAGAAATCAACCCCAGATTTTTGCAACAACACTCTGGTAGTCGACTCCCTATGGGTGGTAGTCGACTCCCTGCTGGGTTGAGCTGTTTTCTCATCCCGAGGGTTTTTGACGTATTGGTTTGAGTGTTTGACAGAAAATCTCACAAGAAAACATTTATAAGCATTTATATGAAACAAAAAAAATATTAAACAAACATTTTAAATATTCATATAATTAAGTTTTGCGAAGCAATTCAATTTTCATCGCAAAGTGTTGATACAATTTTTGTTCCTCCTCCTTTGTTTAGAGTACCTGAAAATATGATCGTTTATGGTATTCTTTATTCATTGAGTCCAAGAGGTTAGTCTTTAGGAAACCAAACCCAATAAGGTTAAGTTCCTTCATTCGAAACATATTTGTAATCTTTATTCAAATGAACTTTCTGAAAGAAATTAATTGCGTACCTTTTCACGTTTGATCTGTCAGATTTTTTGGTATCCATATGCTCAGAAAATTTTGGTTAGTATGATGCATCCTAGTACGCTTAAACTTTTTCTTGGTATGATTAGAATCATAACCAAGTCCGGTCTTGCTAGATGACGCTTTTTTACTGTTTATTAAGCTATCTAACTTCCCTTTTTCTTTATTGAAATTTTCAACAGTCTTCATCGTAGAATCGTATTTGTCTTTAATAGATACGAGAAGATTATCCAAACTTTCAATTTTCACCTTCATGGAGAGAATATCTTTTTCCAAAAAATCATTCTTTTCTTTTAAAATAGTATTTTCTTTAATAAGCTCTTCTTTTTCTTTTGTATCCTTTTTAACTATTCTAAGTGTTCTTCTATGTTCTTTGATGAGCTTTTCATGCATTGAGCATAGCTCCTTATATGCTCCCATATAGTCCATGTCTTCATCATCGCTTGATGATGAATCACTGTCGCTAGATGATGATTTATGCAACGAACTTACCTTTGATGACGTGGAGGCTAAGAAACACATATGGTCTATTTCTCTTCTCTCGTCTTTATCATCTGATGAAGATTCGTCTGATGTAGAATCATCGCTTTGATCGAAAGCTGCATAAGCTTCATTCCTTGGTTGTCGAAATTTGTTTCTTCTATCGCTTCTTCTTTCATTGTTCTTCCCACGATCTTTGGAGTCTCGGTTTTTCTTCTCTAAGGGACACTCTCTTTTCACGTGCCCTGCTTTGTTGCAACCAAAACAGATAATACTATTAGTAGGACGAAATGAGCGTTGACCATACTTACTTGTAATAAAATCTTTAAAGTTCTTTGAGATGAAAGCAATGTGGTCTTCTTTGTCGGTATAATCGGAGTCATCTTCTTGAGCTTTGAACGCTAGGTTCTTTTTCTTTGGCGTCTCCTCTATCTTCTTGTCTTCTTCAAGTTCTATCTCATACGCCATGAGATTTTCCATTAGTTCTTCAATGGTGAGATCCTTCACGTTGTGAGCTTCTCGAATGGCTGTCGTCTTTCCTTTCCATTCGGGTCTGAGAGATCTTAGTATCTTCATTACCTGATCATATTCAGATAATTTCTTGCCTAGACCCGCGAGCTCATTAGTGATATTAGTAAAACGAGTATTCACATCGGTGATACTCTCTCTTTCTTCCATTTTAAAGGATTCAAATTTAGAGTGCAAAACATTAATACGGGATTCTTTTACATTTTCGGTTCCCTCATGACTTACCTGAAGAGTATGCCATATCTGATGTGCCGTCTTGCATTGAGAGACACGATTGAATTCATTACCTGTCACAGCGCAGAATAATGCATTCATCGCTTTGACGTTGAGGTTGGCCTTCTTCTTTTCGTCGACAGACCATTTTTCGGTCTCAACTTCAGTGCGTGCTTTGTGTGGATCCTTGGTGACGATCCATGCTTTAATGTCTAGTGACTCTAGATGGGTCTTCATGCGTATCTTCCAACTTGCGTAGTTCATTCCATTGAACAACGGAAGTCTCATGGTGTTGAGTCCTTCAGAGTGGAAATATGTTGATGCCATCGCCGTTCAAGCCTTGCTCTGATACCAAGTGTTGGATCTTGTGGATGGCAAACAACACTAGAAGGGAGGTTGAATAGTGTTGTCCAAATAATAAACTTTTTCGATTGTTAATAAAAGCACAAGTAAAACTATTCTAATGTTGCCTAAGAAACCAAGTAGAGTGATCTACGCTTGGTTCTTAATCAACAAAGTAATCTTATAAATAATATGAAAAAGATAAGATTACAATCAGATAAGAGATCTTTACAAAGAGATCTTTACACAGCGGAATTAAATAAATAATCTTTGCAATAATAAATGAACAAGGAATTACAAAGATATAAGATTAGCAAATGAAAAATGCTTATACAAGAAATATAAACAATCACAGAAAAGCAAACGCAGAGACACGCGATTTTATCCTGGTTTCCCGTAACCTGGGTACGTCCAGTCCCCGACCAATCCGGTACGAGATTTAATCCACTATTGCCTTGGCAATACAATTACCTAACTTCACTCGTTAGGATTTCCAACGACCCAGCCTTAACTAGGATTTCCAACCACCTAGACTTGTCTAGGATTTACAGCATCCCTTATCTCAAAGGGGAATCCCAAATACAAACAAAAATCCAATTCTCCACAATATTTGATGGAGATTGGTTTACACCCGAAATTCTATAGCCAAGATAAATATTGCAATTGTGCATTTAAGTGGCTAAAAGAATTTTAAATAGATCTTTAGATCACATAAAGAATATGAGAAGATTCAAGTGATCTAGATCTCTTGTTTTCAAAATCCTTTCAAGAATGAAAATTAAAGAATAAGGAATTTAAAAACAATTTTAAAATAGCCAAAATAAAGAATGGATCTCAATAAAAATCAGAGTTAGAACTTTGAGATCAGAAAATTAGAAGCAGAAATTGGCTATAGCGTTGAGAGTAATCAAGAGCGATGAGAGATTTTTAGATCAGAATTGTAGCTCAAAGAATAGAAAGATTAGTATTGTATAATGATCTCAATAAGGCTCCTATTTATAGAGTTTCAAAAAGGATTTCAAATTTCAAAAATGATTGACTTTCAGTCCAATCAAATAAGGAAATGGAGTGAAATCAGGAAGCAGAATCGTAGAAGAAAAACGACAGCCGATAGTCGACTCCCTACTGAGGTAGTCGACTCCCAGAGAATTTCATTGCAAAATTCTGCTCAGCTTGTAGTCGACTCCCTCCTTTGGCAGTCGACTCCTAGAGCATGTGTAATCAACTCCTGGGTGTTTGGAGGTTGACCACTAAGAATTAAACCAACTAGCTAATGCTCTCAAGAGTTTAAAAACATTTAAAAATGTTTTTGCTTTAAAATCATTTTGTGTGTGCGTGCACAATATTAGCTTGGCTTTAACATAGTCCTAAGTAAACTAACTTACACACTAGACTTAGACGAGACCTTCAGGAAGCCGATCAGACGCTTGCAGTAGATGCGTGCTTCTTTTGAATTTGAGCGCTTCTTGCATGAGCTTCATTATTGAGCTATACTTATGCTGATGTAGAGGTTGCAAATTCGTCTCCGTCTTCCGAGTGTGGTTGAGCTTCTTCGGAATATGCATAAAGCTATCAATCGCACAACCTGCACACTTAAGTTGTAGTGTAATTAGTACACTGATATCATTTGGTGTGTTCATCATCAAAACCACTTCGGGATAGGATTTGATTTCCCATCAGATACCACATCAGTCGCATGTCCAAGCTTACCCAAAATTCTTACATTTTGAGAACTTCCGTACTTTGCCTCACAAACGCCTGTAGAGGGTTTCCCAGGTGCATGTCTATTTCTAGGCGCCTGTCCAACCATCATCAGTCGACTATCCTACGTAGTAAGTTACCGTTTAAATTCTCACCTACCCTCTGACACAGTACATCAGGCGACTATCTGTTCTTCATCAGTCGCATGTCCTACCTGTAAAATTAATCCGTTGGAATTTTTCACACAGATTTCAAAGGGGTTTTAGGTATTTTGTTTGAGGGTTTTAGAGAGCCTATATAAGAGCATGCAACTGTTCCATTAGGGCCTCTTGATCAACTCTTGAAAACCCTAAGATTTCATCTAAAGCTTTAAAGTTCTCAATTCATTTTAAGCCCTAGAATCCCATTCTCTCTTGCTCTCTAACCTAGAATCAAAGTTCATATCTTCTAGGAATTTGGTAGTGACAAGAGAAAGGGTGTAATAACCCCAATCTTATATACATGCAGTTATACGTATTTTTGGAATGAATACATGTGTATAAAATTTTGGGGTATTTCCATTGTTTTTCTCTTAATGTTTGGATGTAGGAATTATTTTTATAAATATTTACAAAGCCCAAAAGACGATATAAAACAAGTATTGGGTGGAAATACTTGTATTAGAATGATGAATACATGGTATAATGGTATAGTGGAGTATGTCATTTAATTAAAAATCTACAATCCCATTATTCAGCCACCTCCACTTTGTTAGGTGGCAAAGCTAGGATGATTTTCACTTAACCTTCATTAGGTGTCAAGCTTAGAGGGATCTAAGGGATCTTGAGGTGGCAAGAGGGGGGATCAAAACAGGAAAAACTGTGAAAATTTTGAGAAAAAAAGAAAACAAGAAAGCACACACTCTCTCAGCTTCTCTCTCTCTCTCTCTCTCTCTCTCTCTCTCTCTCTCTTAACTTGTTGCAGTTTACCTTCCAGCCAAAAACCAAGACCAAATTCAAACCCTTTTTCTTTGATCTTTGAAGGAGAAGGAGGGGACAAGCATCAGAAGGTCTACAAGGACTAAGAAGGGCCCCAGACTAGTGGTGGACTGTGGAAGGTCGAATCCTAAACAATCTAGATAGAGTTTAGTTTAATCGCGTAAGATGTTTCTAGTTTTAGTCGCTGTCGAATTCGACAACATGAATCATATGGCCATATGGCCATACCCCCTACAACCTTATGGTTATCACTTGATCAATAAAGGAGTCATACAGTCGTAATATGACCGTATCTATAAGTTGTTTTTAGTCCACATGGCCATGTCGATCTCATCTTACAGCCGTATGAGTTTTTAGTCCCACGGCAGCATCGTCGTTGAGTAATCGAGTCCATACGGTCGTATGGACTTAACCCATACGGCCGTGTGGCCTCCCTTTGAGGTTAGCTCCCTTTGGCCGTATGAAAATTCATACAATCGTTTAATATCTGAAGCCCCTCCCAGCTGCACCAAAAATCCCACACGGCCGTATGAACAGATCATTCGGCTGTGTGCCCTCATCATCCCTGTATAGCCTTAATCCATACATCCATATGGATTTGGCCATACGGCCGTGTGGATTCCCTTAGCTTTTCACACTGCCATATGAAATTACTATACGGCAGTGTGGCTTAACTCCTTAGACTAGCTTATTACATACAGTTGTATGGATTTCACTATACGGCCGTGTGGCCCCTATTTTCCAGTGCTGACAGTATATTTGATTAATTGCGTTTACTTCGGCATGTGTGACTCAATTGGCATGTTATGACAATAACATATATGAGGAATGGAACTAGTTATTTGTTTAGATACCATGTTGAAAGTAAACATCATAATGTTGTTCTTATCATGCAAGAAAGAAATAAGAAATGGACATGCCAGTTATATGCAGGTTTATATGCAAGTTTTATATATATTACATGCAAGTTTTTATTGGTTGTTCTTATGTTACTTACAAGTTTTATATAAAGTTTAAATGAATGAAGTTTAAATGAAGTTTAAATGCAAGTTTTATATGAAGTTTAAATGTAAGTTTTACATGCAAATTTAAATGAACGAACAAAAATGAGAAATGTACAATGTGATGATGCTTGATGAGAAAAGTGGTACTAAGACCACCAAAGTGAAAGAACTATGAAAGAACTGAAATCAGAGTGAGATGAGAATATGAGTCTGGAGTCTTCAATCCATGCTAAAATGGGTGAAGCTCCAGATATGGGTTTGGGGGGGAAACGTGTAAAAAGTAGGCTTTTAAGGATTGGACACTTTGATGATAGTCTCACTCGAACTCCCGACAGCCGACAAGGGGAGTGGTCAGGGTTAGAGAGGCCCATGAGTGTACTCGTGATGCACCAAGAGGTAGAATGGTTTCCTCTGTTTTGCCACAAAACCGAGGGTTGTCTCACTTCTGACAAGGGAAGTTACGAGAGGCCCTTACAGTGGTCGTGTCGCTGTTAGGGTATCACCATTCACCCACCATAGGTGAAGTCCAGATCCTTAAAAGTGTCCTACTAGTTACACGGATTCCCAAACATGTGAACTACCACTTTGTCATAATTAATATTAATTTACAAATGTTTCCATTATGTTAACATGTCCTTAGTTTCTTTTCAATGCTTGTATGCTTTAATATGAACACTCATGTAAGCTCGGTTAGCCCCTTACTTTTAGACCACCCTTAGATAGGTAGTCTGGTTTTAAACTGGGTCCTACCCAGCTTAGTTAGGATTTCTACTGGGTCACGTGTTGATGTGTCCCATTTACACTTTCAGGTCCTGAGGCTGTGACACTAGAGTCAAGATGTGTGCAAACTCCTACTTCTTCCTCTCTTCAGGTACAGCTGGAGACTGTAGATGGAGAGTTGGTCTGCCTGGACTTCACTGGGTTAGACTAGGAAGTGTGTTGTATGGGTGTGGACACAATTTGGAAGGTTTCCCCTTTTGTAGTACTTTTGGTACCCTTGGGTACTTGTACAGAGACATATGATGTATCTTATACAAAGGATGTTCAGTATAGTTTACTTTTCAGCACTTATGGTTTTAATTTTTGTTGGTGCATTAAATTTCTTACTCTTTGTACTTTTCCAGTGTATCGCAGTGGCCTGCTTAGATAATTTTATTCTAACCACAATTAAAGCCTAGTAGTATTTGGATGTTAGGGGCTCAAAGCCCAGTGTCTGAATAGTACGACGGTCTAGTCCACCACGTATCTCTCGTATTTGGGAGAGCGGGGCATGACAGGTTTTTGTGGTGGCCCATGCAGGTCCTCTCACACTGCGATATGCGTAAGAATAGTACGAGTAACACTCCAACATTATAACTTGCAAATTTTATACTGAACATTGTTTTGCCTCATTCATTCTTGCAAAATGGACACTGGGAACGGATCATCTGAGAACATGACTCCTACTCCGGATGCAACATCATCTGAGGCATCCTTGATGGGGAAGATCTTGATAGGCATTCTGGAGCATATGAGTCAGCTAGAGGATATGATGGCTAGTGGCACATCATCGAAGCCAGGAGGTGTTAGACAGTTCAGGGCCTTGCACCTGAAGTCCTTTTCGGGCAAGACCCTGGAGGTGGATGAGTGGATCAGGCATACGGAAGATGATTTGACGGTTGTGGGGTATCCGAAAGATGAATGGGTGGATGCGGTAAAGAGGCAATTGACTCATCAGGCACGAGATTGGTGGGATGCACATAAGCTATATTTGACTAGGCCGATCTCGTGGGAGAAGTTCAGAGAGCTATTTGAGGCATAGTTCCTTCCATAGACGAAGAAGGATAAGTTGCATCTGAGGTTTGAGCATCTGACTCAGGGACGACAGAGCGTTGTGCTTATGATGCGGAGTTATCACTATTGGGCAAGTTCACCCCAGAGTTGGTGAAGTTGGAGACTACTAGAGCCAGACGATTTAGGATGGGGCTGGACCCAGAGAACAGAGCAGCGATGTCGACTATGGTTCTGGCGACACATGTGGCCGTACTGGAGGCGGCCAGGATGCATGAGATGTTGAGTATTGGACTTCTCCCCACTTGGTGTTAATGATGAGCAAACATAAATACTTGTGACTAATCCCCTATTTGCAGTTAATCCATTGCCTAAGCATATCATGAAGATCAATTAGCAATGGATGTCACTCAAAGATCAATGAAAGCATGAAAAGTGGATTGGATGATTAAAGATGGTGATTGAAGCTCCTAGAAGACTTCAAGCTCATACTTTGGATAGAAGAGAGACTACTACAAAATGTAATCTTTTTATTCTCTTCTAGTATGTAACGGTCGCTTTTCGATAGTGTGTTTTCTGCGCGTACTTTCTTTTTCGTACGCGTATTTATTGTGACCTCTTCTTGTATCCCAAACGCACGAAGTTATATATCGTTGTGACCCTAGGCGAGAGTACATATTTGTGGAATTTTTTATGAACGTCATTTCATGGGTCGTTCTCCCACAAATCAGCTTTGATTGAAGGGGTGTCGTAACTTTAGACTTTGACGTTTGACCTCTTTATTTTTAATTCCTTTTTTCGTTGACCTAGCACGTGACCGATTAGCGTAGTCTCGATTCTCTTGTCGACACGATCGTCCCGATATTTTTCTTGTATTTATCGGACACCCTTAGGCTGACCCTTCACCCTAATAATTTGTAATCTCTAATTAGCCCTAACTAATTCGAATTCAAACCCCTAATTAAAAAAATAAATCAAATCCCTAAGATATCACACGTATCACATGATATTTCCCTAGCTATATGTCACACTAGATCTACCCTCCCCTTCACACACACACACTCTCCAATCACCCCTAATGCTACCCCTTTTTACCCCTATTTAACAAACACACCCTAAAACGTGAGCAAGCCTAGAGTTTTCTCCCAAACACCAAACGCAGCCAACTGCCACCAATACTCACGCATGCTTAGCCCATGGTCTCTCTCCTCCACCCTCACCCTACTTCCCGCCGGCCACCTCCGGCCAAGCCCGCCGCCGGCCACCACAATACTCAGCCTTTCCCTCTTCTCTTCTCCCCTAACCGCACCCAACACCCTCCATAAACACCCAGCCACCTCACCTACCGGCCATCTCCCCTGCGGCCAACTGCCACCGACCTACCCATCCACAAACCCTCGCACAACCACCTCAGGCCAACAGCTCCGGCCCTCCTCCACATAAGCTGGCCACCCTCTTTTCCCCTGCCGATCACCCAGCTACCGCACCCCCTATCCCTCCGGCCAGCCGCTCCCTCGGCCACACCTCACGGTAGCCCCATCTCCGGCTATCACCTCCACGCGTCCCCATCTCCCTCCACAAAGAACAGATCCAGCCCCTAGGACTGCCACAAGCTCCCCTCTTTCCCCTTGAACCGACAGACCCCCCTGCACTTCATCTCCGCCGTGTTCGCTGCCCTACCTGTCGCCGTCTTCGCTGCAAGCCGTAATCGTCTTCACCGTAAGACGTAGCTGACGCCATACCTTACTCGCTACCGGGATCCAACCCATGGCGTCGCTACCCGACGTCAATGTAGCTTTCGTGTCGTGTTCAGGTAATCATCGATTCGTAGGAACCCGCACGTCACATGTCTAACAAGATAAAAATCGTAATTTCATTTCTTTGATTAAATAACTAATTGAGTTAATAATACGGGACTGTAGGATTGGTGATTGGTTTGAGCACATAAGAAGACTCTGGACTCTTTGATCGTGTGATTTGCGGCACGATATTTCAGGCAAGTGAAACTTGCTCGGTTATTGTTAAAGCCATATTTTAGGCTATTCTGAATATTTGTGTAAAAGAGACTAGGCGGTGAAATGATAGTTGCCTAGACACCATGCTTGATCTAGCTTGACAACGAAGCTAGATTCGACACACATGCTTGATCTAGCTTGACAACGAAGCTAGATCCGACACCCTTGCCATGCCATGTTCATGCATATCACATGTCACGTTTACTTTCTGATAAACTGTATGCATTCAATAACTGCTTCTTATACTATCATGTTGCATATCGCATGTCATTTCATGCATTTGAATGTCTTGTCATGAATGTGTAGCACACGCTACAAACGAAATGTAAGCTGCGGCGAGTAGGATTCTGACTCCTATAGCAAGTAAATGAAATGTAAGCTGCGGCGAGTAGGATTCTGACTCATATAGCATGTAAATGAAATGTAAGCTGCGACGAGTATAATTCTGACTCCTATATCATGAATGAGGCTAGGTGCACCCCTATGCCAAATAAAGAACACTTCTTGGCTCGTGATCCAGGAGATGAGCGCCAGTTCATACACATATGGAGGGGTAGGGTTAAGCGGTCACTCAGCGTAGAAGTGTGCCCGTACAGTAACTTCAGCTGAAAGGCGTAAACCCTGTGCACATCGTGAATGCATGTTTTTCGTGAAATCGTGAAATCGTGAATATTGTTTAGTAGCTCTTGCTACGACGTGTCATGCATTGCAAAATATCATGTTCATGTTTAAACTGCTGCATTCATTAAAATATCATGCCATGCCATGTCATCCTTGCACAAAAGTCTCCTTTTTTCTTTTTGGAGATTTTTGCTGACATGTGCCCTTTTCTTTTTGGGTGTCACATGTTAGGTTTTGAGCCTGAGTTAGTTGCTGAGGATGACCAGTTTGCTGACATTCAGTTTGAGGATACCAGAGATCTATCCTAGTCTCAGCTGGAGGCTATTTCTTAGTTGGTGTTTGTTTTTCTAGTAGCTGCTGTTAGGTTGTTCGGTGTGTAGCACCTTATCTATGTATTAGTTTCGGCCATGCTTGGGGCCTTTCATTTCAAACTCTTGTACTTTCTTTTTATGACTATCTCTCTGGATGTTTTGAAATAAAGATGGATGTTGTTTTTGAGGGTTGGTTATTTATTGCATGTTTCCAAATTTATTATTATTGTTGTTTCATTGCAATACAAGAATCTGTGAATGGATGAACACACAGACGCTTATCAAACTGTAGCTTCACAGCTTCAAGTCTGAGCGGACCTCTTCGCGTCTCATCTTCCATACTTGGGAAGCGGGGTGTGACATGTTTTTGTGGTGGCTCATGCAGGTCGTTGCACCTGCGAAATATCGAAATAACGATAATAATAAAACATCCATTGAAACGTTCGAAACATTCGAGCCATAAAAATTGGAGTCTAATGTGAATGTTTTCCTTGTCTTAGGTGGTAGGAAGACTTAAATAGACGTCCAAGTTTGATAGTCAGAGACCTCGAAGGCGTATTTCCAGAAGATGTTCCAGGTTTATGCTCCGGAAGAGATCGCAACTTGATTCTCTAAGGACCCTTTCCCTGAGATCTCTATTACAGTCTAGTTTATTAGAATGTCTTAGTGCTAAGGTTCTCCTAATCTTTAGTCGGCCTGGTAATTAGAACCCTTGATTTCTATCATTTTTCTCATCATTACACTTTTGTGCTAATGACCATAGAATTCCATCATAGCAGATTCACTAAGTTATTTTCCCAGTCGTATTTACGTTTTGAATATTTGATTCACTTCCTTGCTTCTGTTTCACGTAATTCCTTCATGTCGTTCATTATAAATCGTTGAATCTTCCCCATTACCATCCTGATCCTTCGAAAAGTATTTTCAATACTATTTGAATTCCTCTCCCAGTTTAAATTTTTTTGAAAACATTTAGCATGAGCTTAGACTTCCTACCCTTCAGTTGACTTAAATTCATTCTTTGAATTTCGAAACTTTTTTAGCCGAAATCTTTAAATTACTACCTTGTATTATTTTCTAACCTATATCTTTCATACTCATGCGAATATCTTACTTTCTTCATATAATGACTTTTTGATAATCCAATATACCATTTCTTCTCTTACTATTTATATACTACTCACACTTATTTCAAACAACTAATTGTACCGACCTCTAAATATTTTTCTATGCGAAAGAGAACTCCAACTTTTCAAGTATGTCCGTTTTATATTCTTCGTTTTTTTCCTACTCCAAAGTTCTTAGTACAAATCTAGTTCCAATTACGAAACAATCACTTCATCTCTATACTAATTATTTTTCGTCTAATCCCTACTTCGTATTTTAACTTATATCATCTACACGCTATTCTCCTGTATTTTATAAGGATATTATTATATCTTTCTTCCTCTTACTTAAATATTCACAAATTATATCTTTGTTTCACCTAACCAAGCTATCCCCTTATCCACGCCTTATCTGAACCTGTTCATTCCGATCTTGTTTCGTTACGTTATTTGATTTCAGTGCCCTTACTATTGCTTAGTCATCATACTAGTGCTTGTCGTTGCCTATGTCAACCTTAGTATAGTATAGTGGGCCCATTAGTATTATTGTGATGTCGTTGTGGTGCATGTTTATAGGTAGAGTGTGTGGACCTGTGCGTGTAAACCCATGCGTACCACTCATGTATGAGTGTGCTACCCTTAGTATATTAATGATGGTCTCTTGTCTTATATATGCATACTCATTGTATTCATGATATATATGAAGTTGTACGAATGCTAGTATTTATAAATATATGTATGGATAGCTATGCCACTTTAGGGATGTCTGTGTATATTAGAATTAGTGTTGGAATATCTACTAGTGGTGTATGTAGTTTAAAGTTACTTGTAAATCCTTGAAATAGTATACTAGTAAAGTCTTGTGCATGTTAGGTGTAATGATAATAGGTATACTTATAGTTAAGTGTGCAGGCCTATTATATGATATATATGTTAGCACGTATGAGCGTGTGTTCGTACGTAGATATGTAAATGAATATACGATGTATGTATGTATAGAATGGTGTATTATGATTATATACGTGTGTACTGATATTTGTAATATTATTATAGGATGTAAAGTGATTGCATTATGGTGTTGTTACTTGACTAAATATAAAGTGTGATTGATATTATTGTGTGTATATGATATCATGTGTTTTTACCTGTATAGTGTGACGAGTAATATGATTACGTTGGTGTATATATCTATTATATATATGACAACGATTTTTGAATTCTAGGGCTGACTAGGACAAGATAAAGAGTGGCTGAGATTTGATCTTGGTAAATCAATGGTTGAGAATGGATTTTGTGAATTTTTTTGGGGGAAAGTGCATTGGGAACATAAACTTTGAAATTAGAAGTGCCTTGGGAAAGAGTGTGGAAATTAAATTTGGGGGGAAAAGTGCATTGGGAAAGATTGTGGAGATTAAATTTGGGGGGAAAAGTGACTTGGAAACTTAAACATTGAAATTAAAAGTGCATTGTGAAAGATTGTGGAGAATCATGATCCATTAAATTAAAAAAATAAAAAATTTACCGTAAAATAATTTAGCGGAACAACAAATTAGCGTAAAAACCTTGCTATTTGTTGTTCCGACGCCCGCGCCGAAGGCGCCCCGCTAAATTTTTTAACGCTAATTTGGCGCCCCGCTAAATTTTTTACGCTAATTTGTTGTCCCGGGCCGAAGGCATGGGCGCCAAATTTGTTGTTCGACGTCGAATTTGTTGTTCTGCGTCGAATGCGCATGCGCCGAATTTGTTGTTCCGCACTGAAGGTGCCCGTGCCGCTAAATATTTTTATGCTAATTTACTGTTTTGTTAAATTTTGGCTGTGGAAATAATTTTCGGGGAACAAAGATTTCGCGGGGGGAATAACAGAAGGCGACCCGCTAAATTTTTTTACGCTAATTTGTTGTCCCGCGCCGAAAGCGCAGGCGCCAAATTTGTTGTTCGACGTCGAGTTTGTTGTTCCGCGTCGAAGTCGCCTGCGCCGAATTTGTTGTTCCACGCCGAAGGTGCACGTGCCGCTAAATATTTTTACGCTAATTTACTGTTCTGTTAAATTTTGGCTGTGGAAATAATTTTTGGGGAACAAACATTTCGCGAGGGAAATAAGTTCGGCGCCCGCGCCGAAGGCGTCCCGCTAATTTTTTTACAAAGATTTGTTGTTCTGCGTCGAAGGCGCGGGCGTCAAATTTGTTGTTCGACGCCGAATTTGTTGTTCCACGCCGAAGACGCCCGCGCCGAAGGTTCCTGTGCCGCTAAATATTTTTACACTAATTTATTGTTCTGTTAAATTTTGGCTGTGTAAATAATTTTTCGGGGAACAAAGATTTTGCGGGGGAAATGTTAAATGAACCGTGTCCGCGGACACGGGTTGTGACTTGTGTGTGTGTGTGTGTGTGTGTGTGTGTGTGTGTGTGTGTGTGTGTATTAAAACACTGTTGCTGAATATTGGTCTAGCTCGGGTTGGATTCATGATCCAGAAATCTCGCATGTAAGACAAATGCTACCGCACATCACCCTTAGCTCTGGTGTGGATGCATGGACTTGGGCTCCAACCCCGGTTTTTTCCTACAGAGACGCCTGGGAAGGTACACGTCACCGAGGAACTAAATTCCCTTTTGCAAATTTGATCTGGTATAAAAATCATGTCCCCAAAATGACTCTAACACTACTAAGATCCTTCCATGGGAAATTGCTCACAAAAGATTTGCTGAAGAAGTGGGGCATAAACACCAATACTCATTGTGTCTTATGTGAGGATGGCATTGATGAAGATGTAAATCACTTATTTTTTGAATGTTCCTACACTAAGTATATCTTGAGCAGGAGTCTTCTTAAATTGGGGGTATCCGACCCTATTGCGCCTCTACTCTCTGCGGTTGGGAACTACTATTTGGCTCACTTTGCTAGGAAGGACACCATCTGTTTGTTAGCCAAAACTGTGCTTGTTGTGATTGTCTGGCACATCTGGAAGGAGCGGAATAGAAGAGTCTTCGACGGGCTACGTAGACCAAAGACCTCTTTATTTGAGGATATTGCAGCAGATGTCAGATTAATTCTTAGGGATCAAGATCCCAAAGCCCCAGACGCTGTCCACGGGTTATGACTAGTGTATATATATATTTATATTAAAACACAACTGTTTTTAAATTCTATGGCTGACTAGGACAAGCTGACT
This sequence comes from Scilla litardierei, assembly GCA_030789695.1. Classification (NCBI taxonomy): domain Eukaryota; kingdom Viridiplantae; phylum Streptophyta; class Magnoliopsida; order Asparagales; family Asparagaceae; genus Scilla; species Scilla litardierei. The sequence goes on from CM061141.1 coordinate 304,336,457, forward strand.
AGGACAAACAGGTTGATAGAAAGACGGCTTGGATTTAATCTTGATGATTGAATGGTTGAGATGAAATTTTGTGGAAATTTTTGGAGGGAAAAACATTTCTTGGGAAAAGAAACTTTCTTGGAAAATATAACTTTATGGGGAATAAAAGTTTCTGGGGAATATGAGAGTGCATGGAATTAATGCATTTGGTAAAAAAAACTTTAACTTGCACTTAATGCTGCAGATCAAATGTTGTTGCAGATCGAATGATCTCTCCTTCAACGCGGGGCCCATCGTGTCTTCGACGCATGGGGCAACAAGATGAGAATAATTTCCTACGCCGAAGGCGACCGCTAAATTTTTTTACGCGAATTTATTGTTCCGCTCTGAAGGCGCCCTCGCCGAATTTGTTGTTCTACGCCAAATTTGTTGTTCCGCACTGAATTTGTTGTTCCACGCAGAAAGGAGCCTGCACCGAATTTATCGTTCTATGTCGAAGGCGCCCGTGCCGCTAAATATTTTTACGCTAATTTGTTGTTCCACGCAATTTTGTCTGTACCGCGTCGAATGCGCCCGCAACGAATTTGTTGTTCTACGCTAATATGTTGTTTCACGTCGAATTTGTTGTTTCATGTCGAAGGCGCCCGCGCCGAATTTGTTGTTCTGTGCCGGCGACACACGTACCGCTAAATATTTTTACGCTAATTTGTTGTTTCGTGGGCACCATTTAAGATTTCCACGGCCAAAATTGCACGGAACAAAAAATTAGCGTTTGACGCTGGCGCCTACAGTACGGAAAAACAAATTAGCGCTAAAAAGTTTACGCAGGCGCCTTCGGCGTGGGTGCCTTTTGAGGAAATGAAACTTTTTGGGGAATGAAAGTTTCTGGGGAATAGCAGAGTGCACACAATTAATGTATTTGGGAAAAAACATTAACTTGCACTTAATGCTGCAGACCGAATGCTGCTGTAGATCGAATGATCTCTCCCTCCACGTGGGGCCCACTGTCTCTTCGATGCATGTGGCAACAAGATGAGAATAATTTCCCGCCTTCACTAAATTTTTTAATGCTAATTTGTTGTTCTGCACCTAAGGCATCCGCGCCGAATTTGTAGTTCTATGCCGAAGGTACCCGCGTCGGATTGCTAAATTTTTTGACGCTAATTTGTAAGTGTGTAAATTTCAACACACTACATATGTAATTTGTAAGTGTGTAAATTTCATATTTCATAACTTTCGTTATTTGGTTTTACTCTTGGTTGTGAGAGTGGTTTGGTTGATCCCAAGTTGTGGGATTCAAGGACATCAATAGTGTATTGATTGCACTTGTAGGGTTGCTACAAGTGGGTTGAAAGGAAACCTAAAGTTTGGGTTCTAACTTGAGTATGCGGGTGGTATCCCGGGTGGAAGGGATGTAGGATTACCGAAAACAAGTCGGGTTTGACTTGGGTAATCCGAACCCTTGAAACATCCTTGTGTTTGCCTTGCTTATTTGTTGTTTCATTTAATTCTGCATCTTTGTTGGATTCGGATTTTAATTAGGCGTAATTTATTAATTAATTTTATAAATACTATTCAACCCCACTTCTAGTGTGTTCCTCATAGCCAGGGTCCTTACACAAGTCCCACGTGGGGCTAAGGTAGGGGCAAGGCCCATGTAGGGCTGATACAGGGCAAGGGGACAATGGATGTGCAAAGGGGAGCTTGGGGAGGTTGAGGGTGCAGCTTAGGAAGGTGAACAACTACGATGGGCAGCGATCAATGGCTGAATGGGGTAGAGGACAGGGGGCTCGGGCTTGGGGGGTGAGTGCTAAGGGGAGAAAATGGAAGGATATGGAGAGTGAGAGAGGGGGTACATGGGTGGCCTAAGGGCTGAGGGGTGTGGGGTCATATGCTGCGTGTGGAGGAGCTTGTGGCAGTGGTCAGCAGACAGGGGTGAAGACAATGGAAGGGGCTGGCGCACGACGGAGCACTTGTGCTTGGGCTTAGGGGAGTGTAGGCGGTAGGGTGTGCGTGGGCAACAAGGGATGGAGCTTGGCTGGGGGGGGGGCTCAGGGGTTGGTGTGGTGTTTGAGGGCTTGGGAGGTTGGCAGGTTCAATTGAGAGAGGGATGAAAGAGAGATCTCACGGGGAAAGCTCCGAGGGGGGGTGTGTGTGTGAAGAAATTTAGCGACTGGAGGAAAAGATAGAAAAGAAACCAGTGATCTTTTCATTTCTCTTGATGCGTTTAAATGTACAAATCATCAAGGTTATAATAGTAATCTACACGAAGATATGAATCCTGGTTGTTTGGTACCTAATAACAGCGGTTCTTTACAAGATGTGGTTCATTGAATCGGGTCAACATCAGCAATGAATGCCTTTAATGTGATCCCATGTTTGGGGGGAGTTGGTCTTCTTTCCTTATACGCCCATGCAAAATGATCGACAGAGATGACGAACAGTTTGGCCCGTAGAAGTTCAAACCGATCTGTCGGGAGACTCTTGGTGAAGATGTTTACAGGGTTGTCTTTGGTGGAGATGTGTCACACTTGAATATTGCCCGATGTAGTTTGCTCTCTGATGAAGTGGTAGTTAACTGTGAAGTGTTTGGTTCTGGAAGGGAGATAGCTGATTTGTTGTCACTCCAGATAAGCGGCTTATCTTGGAGAGGAATATGTAGATCGGTCAGTAGAAGTTGAAGCCAGATAATCTCTTTAGCAGTAAGAGAAAGAGGTCGGTATTTAGACTTTATCGAGCAGCGGGCAATGGAAGGTTGCTTCTTAGCCCTCCATGTGATTGGGTTCTTACCAAGAAAGACACAAAACCCATTGATAGATCGACGACTAGTCGGGTCACCAGCCCAATCAACATCGGAGAAGGCGACAAGTGAAAAAGGGCTCGGACAAAGAAGAATGCCACGATTCGGTGTGCCTTGAAGATAGCGAAGGATTCGCATTGCAACAGTAAGGTGGGAAGCACATGGTGCATGGAGGAATTGACAGACCTGATTAACGGTGAACAATATGTCGGGTCAGGTCAATGTCAGATATTGAAGGGCACCGACCAAACTACGATAGTAGGAGCCATCATCGAGAAGAAGATCAGAGATGCTGAGTGGTCGCTTTTAAGCGAGGGGTGTTTGGCTCGGCTTACAGTTGGAGAGGCCAGCCTTCTGAAGGAGTTCCTTTGTGTATTTAGATTAGTAGATGAAGCATCCATGCGACCCGCGTTGGATCTTTAGCCCTAAGAAGTAAGATAGTCACCGAGATCTTTCAACGCAAATTCTTGTGCCAACTCCCTAATAAATTGCCGAACAAAACTGGGGGCAAGAGCCCGTAATGAGGATGTCATCGACATATAGAAGAACAACTGTTTTCTGATCGCCATTGGTGCAGACGAATAGTGAGGAATCTACGGTGCTAGGCAGAAATCCGTGAACTCAGAGAAATTGGGAGAAGCCAACGTACCAATACCGGGGTGCTTGCTTTAGGCCGTACAAGGCTTTTCGAAGCTTGTAGACATGATGTGGGAGAGAGCGATCTTTGAAGCCCTGAGGTTATGCCATGTAGAGGTCTTCATCAATGCGACCATGTAGAAACGCATTGGAGAAATCTAGTTGCCTGATGGGCCATTGGTCGTCTCGGATAGTAACTCTGGAAACAATGTAGTTTTACCGCAAGCACACAGTTAAGTGGTAATCGGATATCGAATCACGGGGAGGAACTATTGGTATCTATATAGATTACTGAGCTATTGTAAATTGGTGGCGAAGAAATATTAGTGTCACAATTGTTCAAAGTGTTGTAAATTCAATTTATAAGAATGCCTATGGCTTGGGAATCCCCACTATATATTCCAAGCAATTAATGTGAAACACGAATTTCTACATTACTACACTTGATTTAGGGTAAACTTGTTGCAACTAAATTGGGAACCAACGCACGCTCTCTCGCTACACAAGTCTATAGTAATCTAAACTAGAGCCTCGCTCTCGCACAAGCCTAGTTCAATTCGCTAGCATTAAGATCGACAATAATATTCTCCAACTCAAGCTCGCTCTCGTGCAACTTGAGTTGAATCTAGATCGTGATAGTTCGTATTCATTTTACCGTCGTACAAACGAATATAATTATAGAAATATAATAAAGATGCTATCTTTAGTCGCTCTCACGCACCAACTCTAGGGAATCTCGATTATCGATCTAAATCAAATATCTAGGGCTTTCCTTAGATCAAGATCCTCTCTTGCGCTCTCAAGATCCAATAGAAATCCCTAGCTATCCGCAGTAAATCGATCACAATCTAACCATTACAAGTTTAGCGACATAGCAATTCAATAGATCTCACAAATCATACTTTAAATCCATAGCGTTCATCCCTTTGCCCTAGCACAAAGAGACTACTCATAATTCATCATAGAAATCATGTTAGTAATAAGATATGCAATAGAATTCATCACAAAACTCAGATTTAGAGAGAAGTATAGCATAAAAATATCAACTTGCAAGAGTTTAGACAAACCAATTTTTGAATACAAGCTTCAAGAATAAGAAATTTAGATTCTTCTCTCTAATCCTTTTGCCAATAGAAAAATAGAACTAGAATTAAAACTAAGAAAATTATTCTAAAGAGTCTCCCTTGGGCTGCTCTGAAAACTGGGTATTTATAGCGACTAAAAGAATCAGAAAATCCTGACAGATTTGCCCCTGAACAGATGCAAACCATAGATTTGGGAATCTACCCGACGGCGCACTCGGCCGAGTGAACTGCTCACTTGGTCAAGTGAGAAATCTGCAGGAATTGGGGTTTTTAGCGTTCTAGAAATTCAGACCACTCGGCCGAGTAGTCTTCTACTCGGTCGAGTGAGATTCATACTCGGTCGAGTAGGACCTATTACAGATCCTCTCTAAAAACAGAGAAGTGTCGAAGGATTTCTTCACAATTTTTAACTCCACTCGGTCGAGTGGTCTTCTCACTCGGTCGAGTGGAAATTTCTACTTGGCCGAGTGCATTCTGGCTCTTCGTCAGGCTGGATAGGGCACGTCAGCTTCAGTCGGTCGAGTGGGCTGCTTTACTTGGCCGAGTAGCCTATTTTTGTACTCTTCTTTCTTTCTTCTTGCTTCCTCTTCGTTTCTTTCGCCTTCCTTCTTCTTCTACTCATCCTCCGTGCCATAGCTCTCTGATATCATCGTTAATGATGCTTTGGTATGCGTGTAGGCGTTTGTGGATCCAAATTGCTCTCGATTGCTCCATATTTCCTGAAATTAGACGAAACAAAGGAATAGTGAAATATATCATGAAAACGTCATATAATCATGAAAATCACGATATGAGCAATCGTTATGGGATGGAAAAATGCAGAAATAAAGTGTAAAATATGAGCATGTCAAAATCTCCCAAGCTTACCTCTTACTCGTCCTCGAGGAAGATAAGTAAAAAGTGAACTTGTCTAATAAAAATAAAGAAAAATCAAATAGATGAAAACGAAAATGAAGAAGGGAAGTGCTAGATCATTCTCTCAGAACTCGGGTTTGCTTACTCAAATATCACGAGCAATGAATAAGAAACATCACTAAAGCTTTTATTTCGATATCATCACATATGTGTGCATTTGATAGAAAAACTAAAGACAACGTGAATCATATGAAATATGAAATCATTTTAGAATCAAACATCGTCTAAGGCATAGAAAAATGATAAACATAATCATATACAACACACTTTGCAATTGACTGCTTCTACTTGGAGTATAAGAGATATCACACAATTCAAATCAATAAGAATATAAAGAGGTGATTTTCATGAAATTCATGCCAATTTTTCAATTCATAGATGTTGTTATACTCTAAGTCATCTCCCTAAGTATCAGAAATTACCTAGCTTAGGTCGTTATGTACATTTTAGTAGCCACACTCACACACACCATTGGACTTCAAATATGAACTATTTCCTTTGTAGCTCCATATATGAAAAGGAAAACAAGAAAGAAGTAAAGAAGGGGATTGTGTATATACAATGTTTTCTTTTTTTCTTTTTCTTTCTCTCTCTTTTTCTCTTTTTTATATATACACAATAACAATCCCAAAGAAAGATGCAAAGATATAAATTTTTCTTTTCTTTTGAGTTTTTGGGATAATGGAGCTTATTTCTGTTAAGCATGGGGAAGATGCAATAATAAGATTCACTTAAGGAGAGATTCACCAATGATTATATGTATAGAAATACTTTTCAAGATATATGGAGAAAGAATATATGATAACGCTCGGTTCACTCTTTTGTATGTGCACAAGTTCAGCAGGGTAATGTCATCTACTCAGTTTGATTCCTAAAAGTAAACTACTCTATTCATATCAAGCGGCAATCAATTCATTCAACCTGGAAGTTCAATACACATTTCATGCAATAAGAAGTGATTTTAAGAGGCAGAATAGTACTCCAAGTAATAGGTAGTCAATGCATGAATCTTGGTGCGTTTTCTACAAAAAAGTATACAATAATGTAATTCTCAGACAAGTCAATGCTAAAATTCATTCATGGACAAATAACAAACACGTTGGAAGTTCTTTTTCTCAAATGCACGACAAATATATCGCAGACAATATCAGAAATAAAAAAAAGCAATAGCATGGCAAGAGGAATGTGCGTAAGAGTAAAGCGAAATCCAAGCTATATTCATCATAGGGAATTCATCTCTAGCAAAGAAAGTAAAAGAAACAAGGATAAAATAAAATATAACTATATACATGCAAGCACTCCAAAAGATAAAGAAAACGTGATGCATGGGAAATAACAAAAAAGTGCGTGAAAATAAGTGGAAAATGAAGAAAAGCGAAAAAAAATAAAGATAAAAACAAGGAAAATAGAAAAAAGGTATGTGGGCACACTCACTCCCCCAAGCTAAACATCACATTGTCCTTAATGTGCGAAGATTGGTACAAGGACATATAAGATAGGGGTGGGTGGGTGTGTGTGCAATATGATGCGAAATTAAGGAAAATAAGGAAAATAAAATATGACATGATGGTATATGCAAAGAATATATGGTAAGCTAGCATGCAAAATGATGTATGGATGGATGCAAGATAGTGGCCCAGAAATACATACCCTCCCCCAAGCTGAAATATATACGGTGCCCTGCAAAAAGGTGAAGATAGATGGGCAAACAAAATAGTGGTGTGAGGTGAGGCAAAAAATATGACAGGCATCAAGAAGTCGTGCCTAGGCTGGTGCATCGCCATCACCTTCCTGCTCTGAGGGTAGTGGTGGCAGATGTGCTGGCTGCTGAGGGGCAGGCTACTGCTGCTGCTGTAGGCGGTGGAGAATCTGGTTCAGCGTGAGCTGAATACCATGAATCATGGAAATAGGGGTCTGCTGAGCAGTGATGGCCGCCGTGAGAGCCCTAAGGTCAACTCTAAGTCCACTCACTACCGACTCGACAGCGCTGAGGTGCTTCTCTTTGTCGTCAAGAGCGGGGTAGAGGGACGTGGATGTGTACGAACAAGGGGTCTCACACGGCCTCCAAATACTAGTGGGGCCACTATTGGGTGTGTGTGAGAAGCGGAGCTCACACCAAGATGCTCAGCCTCTAGGGGAGGCTGAGACACAGGAATGCTCTCAGAAATATGTGCAACGGAGGACGAAATATCAACATAGGACGAAGCTGGTGGAGAGGTCGTGGCAACAGCTGTGGTGATAGACACCACGAAACTCTTGATATAGACAACGGCAGAAGAGACTGAAGCATCGACAGGTGGATCGGTCATGAAATCAGGAGATAGTGACACCCTAGGAGTCGAAAAATCAGGTGTGTTGAGTGTCTCTGCAGTCGCGGAGGAAGAAGGGTCGCCTCTCTGAAAAGTGGTGGGGACAACACTCTCAAAGCTCATATAAGAAAGCGGGTCTACTCTCAGCGGTGCGGTGGTGGTGGAATCAAACAAAGCGGCAAAAGTGGGGCTCTCGGTACGAGCAGAAGTGGAGACAGATGTACCGGGCTCGAGGATCGGATCAGAGGCAGGCTGGGGAATCAGGATCTCAGGGGCGAGGGGCTCGACATTGGGCTCCGGCGGCTCGTCGTCGGGCTCTAGTACATATACAGGTGGGATCAGGAGGTCCATCGGGAACCTCCACTCTGCACCTGATGGTCCAATATGTGTCCAAACGGGGTTCGGAAGCACTATGTGATCAGGAGAGAAGGGACCATGTAACCAAACCCAATGACGCAGTCCGTGGGGACGGATCATGTGCATACATGCCAAAACATCTAGAGATAAGGAGGTGGGGCCCGTAGCATGGTGCAGGCTGATGTAAAGCTGGATGTCAAAAATGGGCGCTAGTAGGGTAATCAGACCGCCACAATATATCGCCTTGGTGGAGGCAATCGAAGAAAAGATGCGGTTAAAATACCACCTAGAGATATCAATGGAAATCGCGTGGATCAAGACGTCCCCGGTGCCATCTAAGGTTCTCTCCATAGTCATCGCATAGAGCATGAAAAGCTCTGGCATGGATGATCACTCCTTATTTTACACTTTTTTTCCCGCATGTTTGCATGCCATTTAGATCGCCCAAATCATGTTTTTCACGATATATCGACGATATTGCGATGCTTTTCATGATTTGTTGTTTTTGTCGCATTTCAGGTGATTTGGAGCAATTTGGAGTGATCTCGAGATGCGCTTACTCCAGAGGGTCACCGACGACCTCCCCAAGGGGTATTTTGCTGTTGGAGAGGAGCGGAAGAAGAACGGACGTCGCAGGAGCGACGAGGAGGCCAAAACAAGCTGTTTGGGCATTTTTGGTGTCGCACTCGGCCGAGTGGAGGAGTCACTCGGCCGACCAGCGAGACACCGCTCGGCCGACCAGATCGGATACGTTTCATACGTGCACTCAGCCGAGCGACGGAGACCACATCAGCCGAGTGACGAGATCCCGTCTGCCCGAGTGGCGCCCAGACAAAGCTATTCAAAAATCGTCAACTTACTGTTTTTCGTCTGCCTGAGCTTCAGAAGACCCACTCGGCCAAGTGGATAATCCCGACCGCCCGAGTACCAAGAAGCCATCGGCCGAGTGACGACAACTCACTCGGCCGAGCCGCCCCCGAAGTGAAGACCCCTGAAGATCAAGACTTACTGGAAATTTACAGGGTTTCTCACTCGGCCGAGCGACTTTTGTCACTCGGCCGAGTGCGACGCGCTGCCTGTAGCGAAAATTGCGGATTTCAGGCTGCGCAGGGGTATTTTGGTCACAGTTTTTGGACGATTTTGGGGGTATTTAACCCCTGTTTTTACCCTAGTTTTGGAGAGCTTTTCTCTTAGATTTTTGCAGCTTTTAGATTAACTTTTTTAGCTTTATTCTTGTGATTGGAGAGGAGACAAAAAGTTGATTTTTGTTGGATTATTTGAAGAACTCCATTGGTTTGCGTCTCTCTCCTCTAAAAATTCTATTTTTATTGCATATCTCAATATTGTGATGAATTCTCTTGCTTATTTCATTGATTATTTTTGTGTTTGTGCTATGAATTGCGAGTAGTCTCCACGTCTTGGGGCGTGGGGATGAACCCTACAAGCCCAATTTCATATTTGCGATGAATTGGTAGAAATTTTGCTAGAATTGTTATTAGGGATTAGTTTGGGAGCGATTTACTACGGATAGCTAGGAGTTCATACCGATTGGGATTTGCAAGAGATTGGATCCCAATTCGATAGGAAACCCTAGAAATCTGAATTGGGTTGGAATCGAATTTCCGTAGTATCGGTTTGCAAGAGATTGGACCGATACTAGGGTTCCCGGTTGCAATTCCGTGTCGATACCCGTTTGCAAGAGATTGGACAGGTAGGAACTATCCCAACCTAGGTCGTGGGCCGAGTTTGCAAGAGATTGGGCTCGGTGCGCGATTGAACGATGATGTTGATCCTAATGCTAGCTTCCCTAGGCTAGGGTTTGCAAGAGATTGGACCCAAACCTAGGATAGCTATAGACCGGCAACAGCGCGAGAGCGTGAGCTTGGTTCTACATTCAGTTGCAACTAGTTCATCCAAAATCTTATTCTAGCAATTTTGGTACCGATGAACCACATTTACGAAATACGGTGAGTAGCGGGAATTCCCCATTCCCTAGACGTTCTTTATTTGATTTGATATTTCCGTACTTTGTCTGACGATTGTGACAGGATCGCCAAAGGCAAATTTCTCTCTTCTTAAATAGCCAGGTTGATTGGAACAAGCACGGTCATTCGTCCTCCCTGTGTTCGATAACCCGCTCGCCGCTATACCGTGCGCTTGCGGTAAAACTACAACCGTTCTTTGGGTCACATTCCAGAGCGATCAAGTTTTTGGCGCCGTTGCCGGAGAGGCGATTGCGTTTGATCTTACCACCCTAGCTATTTTTTTTTTATTATTTTATTTCTTTATTTTTTTACCTAACCCTTCCATTGTGCAAATCACTTCTTTGAAACTTTGTTCTCCTGTGCATGTACACGAGATCTACGGCGGACCCTGAAGCTATATTATTTGATCCCGAGATCGAACGTACCGCGCGGAGAATTAGAGCGGAGAGGAGACAAGATCGGGAAGGGAGGTTTATGACTAACCCGGAAACTGCGGACCAATTAGCGGCAAGAATGGCGAGGATAATTTCTATTCGAGATAGGCTTCGGCCTAAGACCTCTTCAACGACCTCATCCATTGCCATGCCGGAGTTGGCGGCTGACAAGAACTTTGAGCTGAAGACTGGACTAGTGGTTCTGATGCAGCAGGATCCATTTCATGGGAATGCCCATGAAAATCCCCACTACCACATCCAATTATTCTTGTCGAAGTGCGCCACATTTCAGATGCCGGGGGTCTCCATCGATGCCATCAGACTGCGTCTCTTCCCCTTCACGCTAAAAGATAAGGCACTCTATTGGTTGAGGACGCAGGCCGAGGGAGTCTTCACCACTTGGGACGAGTTGGCGAGTGCATTCATTGACAAGTTCTATCCGCCCTCCAAGATGGTGAAGATCCGGAGCGCTCTTATGTCCTTCAAGCAAGGACCCCAAGAGACGCTCTATGAGGCTTGGGAGCGTTTTAAAGATCTGCAGCATCAATGCCCGCATCATAGCATTGAAGATTGGGAGCTAGTTCATAGCTTCTACAATGGTCTTCAACCGGGGACCAAACAAATTATTGATGTCGCGGCGAATGGTGCTATCTTATCAAAGACTCCCGAAGAAGCTACGGCCCTAATTGAGGAGATGGCCTCAAACAATCAACAATGGGGCGATGAGCGAGGACACTCTACGTCCTCCTTGAAGCCAACTAGTATCTACGAAGCGAAGGCCGTAGCGGAGCTTACAAGCAAGTTTGATTCTCTCCATAAGGTGGTGGAGAGACTGGAGAAGTTTATCACGGAGCCCCAAGGAACCCCTTCCACCTCCGCACCAACTAACCAAATGTGTGATTGGCAAGACCAATCTCAAGCCATGTATGTGGGAGGAGAGCAAGGAGAAGGATCCTTAGAACAAGTACAATATGTCGTGGGGAACCAAGGGTATTGGGCCAATCTGGCCACAAGAAATCATCCCGGTTTCTCTTACGCCAACAATGAAGGAGCTTTGAACCCGCCACAACAACCACCTCAACAAGCTCGACCACCACCCCCACCCCAACAACAACACTATCCACCGAGGGGGCCTCCACAACAAAGTTTCCAACCGAAGCAACAAGTTCCACCTTATAGGCCGCCCGGATACAATCAAGGGTGGAGAAATCAAAATCAAAACCCTCCACAAGCTCAACAACAATCCGACTTCGAAGCTAGAGTGGAGGCGTTTATGGTCGAGCAAAAGAAGGTCAATGCTACCTTGAAGGCGGGGCAAGACTCCCTTACAACCGTTGTAGCTCAAATCTCGGAGCAATTGGCGTTGCTCAATCGTAATACTCAACAATTGCCGGCGCAACACGAGCAAAACCCTCGGGGCAACACCGGCCACATCAATGCCGTAGTTGCCGTTACTACTAGAGGCGGGAAGGATACCACCCCGGCCATGATTCCTACCGAGGAGCCCGTGGAGGAAAGTTTGGAGCAAATTGAGCCGGTGGTTGAAGTTGAGAAGGAGAAAGAGCCGCAAGAAAAGGAGAAATCTAGAGCGGAGCAATTGATTGAGGAGAGGCGCTTCATGCCACCGGTCCCATTCCCCAAAAGGCTTGCTAGAGCGAAAATAGAGAAAAGGCTAGCAAAGTTTCTCGAGTATCTGAGAGGGGTTAGCCTCAACATTCCCTTCCTCGACGCCATCGTGGAGATCCCTACATATGCTAAATTCTTAAAGGATTTGATTTCGGGGAGAAAGAGGAATGAGAAGATTATGCTAGCCGAGGAGGGCTCTTGGTTCACCAAGAGAGAGAAGGAGCCGGCCAAATTTAAAGATCCGGGGAGCTTTCGAATTCCTTGCACCTTGGGCGGCGTCCCTCTTCAAAAGGCGTTGGTAGATTTAGGGGCTAGTGTGAGCCTCATGCCTCTCTCCATGTTCTTAAGGCTAAACACCGGGACGAAGTTGAAACCTACCGACATGCGGATACAATTGGCCGATGGGCGGATAACGAGGCCGGTAGGGATCGCCGAAGACATCCCGCTACAAGTCCCGGGGGGCATATGCTTGCCATGTGACTTCGTAATCATGGACGTTAAGGAGGAGGGAGATACGTCATTGATACTTGGACGTCCGTTCCTCGCCACCGCCGGTGTCATTGTCGACGTGCGGGAAGGTACACTAACTTTGAACGTCGGCAACATCGAGGTGGAGCTTCACATTCCTAAGGCTATGAAACACATGCCTTACCACGAGGAGCTTGACTACATGGACCTCCTTGATGAGGTAATTGAGGAGGCGATCCCCCACTCGATTGGCGCTCTTTTCGATGAGGATTTCGAGGAAGGCCCGGATTTAGGCCGAGATGAGAAGATAGATGATTCCCCCGACCTCTCCGCTGAAAATGATGAAGGCGACGCTGATGTCGCAAGGATTCGAGAGCTCTGCAAGCTCTCGAAATTAAAGTCTCCGAAGAAAGCTCCGCCGATACGGAAATCGGTGTCACCGGTGAAGCCGTTGACCGGAGCAAACGCTAGCTTGGGGGAGCCTCCCCCCAACACTATTTGAGACGGGAGACCACCGAGGGAGAACACGCCGTCGCAACTTCCGAATCCAAGCGTTCTCCCCGGAAAGTTTGATGGGTGCATCTCATATGCACCAAACATCCCGCATTAATTGAAAATCATAGGGGGTCGAGCTCACGACCTTAAACGAGCGCTTGTCAGGAGTCAACCCGACGGTTATTGCTTTATCTTCATTTTTCTTTTATTTTTGTTTTAGAAATTTTTAGTGTTCTGAGTCGTTCGCCCAAAAATCTTGTGATAACGGGTCCTATTTTTCCTGACAGGAGAGGGGAATGAGGTACCTATCTTTAGGAGGATGCACGAGACGACGAGGAGCGCCCCAGGAAGGTGCTCGATGCTTAGGAGGAAGATGAAATCAACTGGAGGAAGAAAGACGGAGTTTAGAGCCCAAACGAAGACAAACAGCAGAAGACAAGGCTCACTCGGCCGAGTATACTAGTCACTCGGCCGAGTACACAAGTTCGTCCGGTCGAGCCGCTCACGAACGAGGGAAGTCTGCTATACCCAACTCTCTATTTATTTTCCTGATTTCAGTATAACTGCTACTCGGCCGAGTATATATATTCACTCGGCCGAGTAAAACGGATACGCTCCTAGGGCGAGTCTTGCCGAGTAGCTTGAGCCACTCAGCCGAATGGACTTACTCCACTCGGGCGAGGCTGGCAAGGCCACTCGGCCGAAGCGTTAGCGGGTAGGGATTTTCCATTGATCTCGCTCGGCCGAGTGACTCAGTCACTCGGCCGAGTCGTAACTTTTCCTATAAAAGGGGGCGGGGTCGGGCTCGTTTTTCGAAACGACTCATACCGCAGCGCCCCGACCCTTCAGCTCCCTCGACCGAACTCGCCCCCTACTCGCCCGACCGCCGTCGCCGCGCCGTCGCTCGGCCTGCCACCGCCGGCCGAGCCGCCGCCGCTCCTCGCCCGAGTCGCCGCCGGCGGCCACGTCTCCGGCCACCTCAGGTATCGCCTATTTAGCCTATTTCTCCTCTTTTTGCGTATTTTTCGAGGATCCATGCGTTAAACGAACCCCAAACCCAAATCGATTTCTATATCTATCTATTATACCCCTAATGCTCTATACGTTTTGAATATTACTCGCTGATATCTCCATTTCATGCGCAGGTTGTTTCTGGGAGCTTAGAGGAGCCTAGGGGAGCTTCTAGGGACTGATTCGGGCTTCGCGGAGGCGTTGTCTTCGCACGCTTCCATTGCTTTGCACTCGCGACGTGTCGTGGTATACTCTTTCCTTTATTTTGCACACGCCGCACTTTTCACGCTTTTTGGCGCGCGCTCTGGGCCCATATGCCACCCCGGACACGGCCGCGGTCGAGGAGAGCTTCCGCCAAGCGGAAGCGGTCGGATGATGCCGGCCCCTCCCACGAGTTGGAGGACTCTCCTCCGCCTTCTCCCACATACCCCGTCTACCCAGCACAGCCTGCAGGCCCCCCACACCCCGCACAGCCTGCAGAGCCCGCACAGCCCGCACACCCCGCACAGCCGCTCCCTGTCGCTCCACAGCCACCACCTCCGGCTCCACTTATCGGGCCGATGGGGATCACGTTCCGGAACGACGCACACCGCGTCGCTTTCGAGCGTATTTCCCAGCGCTCGATCGTACCCTCCAGGTTTGCACAGCTTGCCGACCTAGGACGCCTGGGGGTACTAGAGGGGATGCTCACGTTGTACGAAAACGTGGGCTGGCGAGATTTCTTTCAGGTGTCGGCGGACACGTTTATCCGTCCGACACTTGAGGTACTTAGTTCGATCGCCCGGACCGACGAGGGATGCTCGTTTCGGTTCATGGACCGGGAGTGCCAGGTCACTCTCAGTATGATGAGAGCCTTTTTCTCGTGGCCCGATGTCCCCGGGGCCGATCGAGGTTACGCCCCCACCCATATCCCCCCACCTTCCTTCGACGCCGGTGCCTTTTGGGCCCGGATTACGGGTCTTCACGCTGCTTTTGACCCTAGTAGGGCCAAGGCCTCGGCCATTGTCCATCCCTGCCTCCGTATAGCTCAGCGCCTTATGGCGACGACCTTTTTGGCCAGATATGAGCCAGGCACGATGTCCACGCCAGAGCTCTACATGCTCTACGCGATGACACTGCCCAGAGCTCTATCTAGGGATGGCGATGAGCTGGTCCCCTCCGTCGTGATTGATGTCGCGGTTTGGTTTTTGGACCGCATCATTGTATCGGTGGGCGCTCGCTCACCGATATGCTGTGGCAGCCTGATCACCTTGCTCGCCCTTATGACCGGCGAGGACTTCCCTGACGACCTGCGACGAGCACCGGGCCCCACTTCTCTGTCGATTGATGTTATGGCCCGGATGAAGATGCTTCGTCCGCACGGTGAGCGACACTGGGTCTGGCTACACGGCCCTTACGGTGCCGATTACATGATTCTTCCGAGCCCAGCTCGGACTTAGATTGCACTGGCCCATGTGGACTGGCTCCCTGCGATGGATGTTCTGATCCCAGCCGCTTACGTCCTCGAGGCCGAGGAGGCCGAGCAGGCCCACGCTGCCCACGCTGCCCCCGCAGACCCTGTTGCACCTGCCGAGCCTGCTGCCCCTGTTGACCCCGTGGCCCCTCAGCCTATCCCCGATGTTTCCGATGCTCTAGACACCTCTGTACACACCTCTGTCGGTGTCGGGAGTACCTTAGCTGAGCCCACTTCCACTACTTCCACGCCTATCACCACCACCACTGGCCCTCTGTCTGCTGAGCCCGTTTCCTCTGCCCCACCCGAGCGCCCGCCGACCATAGTTGAGTGCGGAGAGCCCTCTTTTTCCATCCCTGCGGAGACCGTAGTCTCCGCCTCTGTCTCCACCGCTGTTGTATTTTCCGAGAGTGTCGTGGCGTCTGTCCACACTTCTGTGTCACCGACCTCTCTGGCTGCCTCGCTGCCACTTTTGTATTCTTCTTTCGCTGCGGCTGCCTCCACTTCTCACCGTCCTGCCCAGCCTCGCACTGAGGCCAGGCCCCCACTTGCGAGCGCAGCCCCTTTTGTTCCCCTACCCGCTGAGCCCGTCACCTACGCCACCAGAGTACGCCAGCCCCGCCCTGCACAGCCCAGACCGGTGAGTCCCTCTGCACCACCTCCCCCCGACACTGTACTTCAGAGCATTCGTGCTCTCGAGGGGGCGGTAAGTGGCCTCAGAGGCGACCTTCGGACCCTGTCCGCCACCGTCACTGCGATGGCTGGCCGCTTTGACCTGCTCCCGCACATTCACTACTGTCTTACCCAGGTCCTGGAGCGTCTCCCACGCGTACCCCCGCCCACCCAGCGGGTTCCCACGGCCACTTCCACACACACTCAGCCTGCTACCACTTCCACACCCACACCCGCTCAGCAGCCTGCCCCACCCCCACCACCACTTCCGCCTCAGGACGGAGACGGCGCAGCACCACCTTCTTAGGCACCCTTGATGCCATCGATTATTTTTGCCGTTGTGCTGCCCGTTTCTGCTGGGTCCTGTTGCTTTTTGTCCACCCCCCTCCCCTCACTTATTTTGGGATTCTCATTCTAATCGTATCTTTATATATCTTTTTTAGGTGAGAGGGAGAGTTTTTGGTGCCACACCTCGATATCTGTATCACTCCTATATCTGCATGCATCATGTCCGCATCATATTTTTCGTTTCATTATTTTTTTCTTTTTTTTCCTCCCATCATGCATGCATCCTCACTTACCCCTCACATTACTTGTCTCTCGGTGTGCCACACTTTGCACATTGAGGACACTGTGCCATTTAGCTTAGGGGAGTGAGTTCTCACGTTCTTTTTCGATTTGCCACCTTTATTTTTAGTTTTTCACACCATTTTCCGCTTTTGCACTTATTTTCATCATTTTTCTTTTACTTTACCATGCATCACGTTTTTCTTATTTTTCTGTGTGCCGCATTGTAAATAGTTCTATTTTCCCTTTATCTTTATTTCTTTCTTTTTCATCTCATGCTAGAGATGACTTTTCTATGATGATGATAACGTGGAGTTAGCTTACTCTATTTGCATGCTTTATTTGTCATGTCTTAGACTTTATTTCTGATATCATATGCTATGACTTGCCTTACATCTAGAGATAGTAACCCACACTTTTTCCACATGAAAATGGATGAAATTTTATTATTAGCTGAGTCTGAATATTCATATGTATGCTATCACAGAAAACACACCAAGATTCACGCATTGAATGCCTATATCTGGAGTACCGATTTCTTTTCCTATATCACTTCTATATGCATGAATTGTACATTTCACTTCAAGATGATTGAATGATGTTAGCTATGATAAATCTGGATTAGTTAGCTTTTTTGTGATCGAAACTGAGTAGATTAGATTACCCTGCTGAAGTTGTCGTGCATGTCTTATAGAGTGAACCGAGAGATATATTTATTTCTTTCTCCACAAATCTTGAACATCATTTCTCTACTTTTAAAATCATTGGTGAATCTCCCCTTAGCGATTCTATTATATGGCATTTCCCCCGCTATTAATTCCTAGCTCCAAATTTCCCGAATTCAAAAAAAAAGAGAAAATATTCTTGTATATCATTATCTCTCTTTGAGTTGGGATCGTTGTGTATATATGCTATATCAAAAAAAAACCAAAAGAAAAAAAAAGAGAAAAGGAAAAAGAAAAGAGGAAAAATCCTCAATAAAAGATCACATCTCACTTTCTTTCTTTCTTCTCTCTTTTCGTGTTCATTTTCATTGCTTTTGGAGCTTTATAAAATGGGGATGTGAATATTTTTTTTATGCCACCATGCTTATAGATAAGCTTGGGGGAGGGAATCCATTGATGTGTGAGAGAGTGACTACTTGACGTTGCACGACAACCTAGGCTAAGTAATATTCTATACTCGGTGAGATTATTTCTAGCTTTACGAAATCCAGAAATCTAAGCCTAGCATTCATATTATGAAATCCACACTTTTCTATTCTCCCTATTCTATTGTGTGATACTCTTATACTCCTCATAGAAAGCATTCAATTGAAAAGTGTGTGATCTGCGATTTGTATACCGCTTTAAATGATTCAGACGATGTTAATTCTAAAATTATTCCGTTTTTCATGATTATATCGGTTTTCGTGGGTTTTCTATTTCTATTTGCACTATTATACTATGATATCAAAATAAAACTCTTTGACATGTATTTTTCATTCAGTGCATGTTATATGAGTAAGCGGAACCCACGTCCTGAGAAAATGATCTAGCAGCTTACCTCTTCGCTTCTTTCTTTCTTCTTTATTTTTATTTCGTTTTTCATTCTTCTCCGTTTTTCATTTTTCATTTTTCGCCGTTTTCGTTTTCCGAATCCACCGGGTTCGCCTTTTACTTATCTTCCTCGAGGACGAGTAAGAGGTAAGCTTGGGGGATTTTGATCACTCCTTATTTTACACTTTTTTTCCCGCATGTTTGCATGCCATTTAGATCGCCCAAATCATGTTTTTCACGATATATCGACGATATTGCGATGCTTTTCACGATTTGTTGTTTTTGTCGCATTTCAGGTGATTTGGAGCGATTTGGAGTGATCTTGAGATGCGCTTACTCCAGAGGGTCACCGACGACCTCCCCAAGGGGTATTTTGCTGTTGGAGAGGAGCGGAAGAAGAACGGACGTCGCAGGAGCGACGAGGAGGCCAAAACAAGCTGTTTGGGCATTTTTGGTGTCCCACTCGGCCGAGTGGAGGAGTCACTCGGCCGACCAGCGAGACACCGCTCGGCCGACCAAATCGGATACGTTTCATACGTGCACTCGGCCGAGCGACGGAGACCACATCGGCCGAGTGACGAGATCCCGTCCGCCCGAGTGGCGCCCAGACGAAGCTATTCAAAAATCGCCAACATACTGTTTTTCGTCTGCCTGAGCTTCAGAAGACCCACTCGGCCGAGTGGATAATCCCGACCGCCCGAGTACCAAGAAGCCATCGGCCGAGTGACGACAACTCACTCAGCCGAGCCGCCCCCGAAGTGAAGACCCCTGAAGATCAGGACTTACTGGAAATTTACAGTGTTTCTCACTCGGCCGAGCGACTTTTGTCACTCGGCCGAGTGCGACGCGCTGCATGTAGCGAAAATGGCGAATTTCAGGCTGCGCAGGGGTATTTTGGTCACAGTTTTTGGACGATTTTGGGGGTATTTAACCCCTGTTTTTACCCTAGTTTTAAAGAGGAGCTTTTCTCTTAGATTTTTGCAGCTTTTAGATTAACTTTTTTAGCTTTATTCTTGTGATTGGAGAGGAGACAAAAAGTTGATTTTTGTTGGATTATTTGAAGAACTCCATTGGTTTGTGTCTCTCTCCTCTAAAAATTCTATTTTTATTGCATATCTCAATATTGTGATGAATTCTCTTGCTTATTTCATTGATTATTTTTGTGTTTGTGCTATGAATTGCGAGTAGTCTCCACGTCTTGGGGCGTGGGGATGAACCCTACAAGCCCAATTTCATATTTGTGATGAATTGGTAGAAATTTTGCTAGAATTGTTATTAGGGATTAGTTTGGGAGCGATTTACTACGGATAGCTAGGAGTTCATACCGATTGGGATTTGCAAGAGATTGGATCCCAATTCGATAGGAAACCCTAGAAATCCGAATTGGGTTGGAATCGAATTTCCGTAGTATCGGTTTGCAAGAGATTGGACCGATACTAGGGTTCCCGGTTGCAATTCCGTGCCGATACCCGTTTGCAAGAGATTGGACTGGTAGGAACTATCCCAACCTAGGTCGTGGGCCGAGTTTGCAAGAGATTGGGCTCGGTGCGCGATTGAACGATGATGTTGATCCTAATGCTAGCTTCCCTAGGCTAGGGTTTGCAAGAGATTGGACCCAAACCTAGGATAGCTATAGACCGGCAACAGCGCGAGAGCGTGAGCTTGGTTCTACATTCAGTTGCAACTAGTTCATCCAAAATCTTATTCTAGCAATTTTGGTACCGATGAACCACATTTACGAAATACGGTGAGTAGCGGGAATTCCCCATTCCCTAGACGTTCTTTATTTGATTTGATATTTCCGTACTTTGTCTGACGATTGTGACAGGATAGCCAAAGGCAAATTTCTCTCTTCTTAAATAGCCAGGTTGATTGGAACAAGCACGGTCATTCGTCCTCCCTGTGTTCGATAACCCGCTCACCGCTATACCGTGCGCTTGCGGTAAAACTACAACCGTTCTTTGGGTCACATTCCGGAGCGATCAATGGACATGGTCCCAACCTCTGGTCTGGCAAGAATGTTGGTCACCAAAAGGCACTGTGCAACTCGCAGGCATATGTGGACTATAGAAGAGGTCTTCGCCCTGCTAGGGTCGAAGTGGTGCGTTCCGGTGATCATGTCCCAGAAAGCAGCAGCTAAAAAGACAGACGAGATGTGGTGCAAGGGACCATAAGCTCGGTCGGGGTCTGGACAGGGGGCCAATGAAAGTATACTCGGGCCATGTCGTGCGAGATCTCGCACTCCTGGTCCATGAGCCTAAAAGAATAGCCCCTAGGAGTCCTACGAATAGAACTCAAGACCTCTATTGTCAGACGGACGTAGGTGTCTACTGACACAGACAGAAAGTCGCCACACCCCATGTTGTCATACAACTGGTCATGCCATGAAATACCCCTAAGTTCTCAAGTGTATCAATATGCGCATACCAAGTGGGTATGATCTGACACTACGGGATCCTCTCAAATTTGACGTGGTGTGCATCATCTTTGAAAGTGATCCCGTACGTCTCGATCACAGGGACATGCTGTGCTGGTGGTACTGGTGGTGGTGCTGAGGGTGCTGGAAGTGTAGCGACGGGGTCGCTATGCGCCAGGGCACCGTCCCAGAGGAAGAAGGATCGGGGTCGCCATTCCTCTTCTGCTTGGAAGCGGGTTGTCGAGTGCTGGATCTAATGCATGGGGGCATCAGTGAATGCCGTGAGATGCACACCAATCAAATATATAGCAAAGTGCTCAAAATAAAATAGGGAAAGAGTGTACCAAGTACGATGCGACTCCAAGCAAGCAAATGAGCGTGAGGCAGCTCCCCTAAGCTCCAAATCAGCATACGATCTCCCCTAAGCTTTCCTGTTGCACAAAAAAGATTAATTAGCGTTAAAACTCACAAAATTTGGGGTTGATCAAGAGTAATCGACGAAAAATAGGGTTTAATAGGGTAGGGGATGGATTTAGGGCTTACGAATTGAATAGGGGAAGAAAGATGGAAAATAGGGGCGAGATGGGGGTGGTGGCGCCAGACTTGACCGACGGTGGGGTCGCCGGAGGTGGCACCAGATGTGGCGCCGTCGATCGGGTCGAGGTGCACTCGGTCTAGTCGGGCGGGGGCATCAGTCGGTCGGAGGAATGAGGGATGGGGCGCTGTGATTTAGGGTTAGGGCTGCGGACGAGTGAGATTTGGGATTTAAATAAGGGTGCCCGACTTAAGTCACTCGGCCGAGTGCGTCACTCGGCCGAGTGACGATCGTCACTCGGCCGAGTGGCCCTAATATTAATATCTTAAGAATTTTGGCTGGGTTGAGCGACTCGGCTGAGTTGTTCAAGTCACTCGGTCGAGTGACAAGTTCCACTCAGTCGAATGAGAAATAAAGACAGAGCTAGGAATTTTTTGTGACTCTGTTGCAGCCTCCTACTCAATCGAGTAGAATTGGTCGCTTGGTCGAGTGGACAAATGACTCAGCCGAGTAGAGAGGCCTTTCAGAGCGAGATATTAGAGCTGTCTGCTACAGGGTGCACTCGATCGAGTGACAAGCCACTCGGCCGAGTGGCATAAAATTTACAGAGTATAGTTATTTGGGACTTCCATGTTCAGTGTGTCACTCGATCGAGTGACTTCTTCACTTGGCCGAGTGAGAATCTCACTCGACTGAGTAGGCTATCTGTTTCAGCTCCATACATTATGTTTATATATATATATATATATATATATATATATATATATATATATATATCTATGTATATATATATACTCACGTAAAGGGGGCAAGTACAAGCCCACATGGGCTTGTACTTGTTGTACTTGCCCCCTTTATGTGAGAGGGAATATGAGAGACCCCCTCATATGGCGTATGATACCCATTATTCTATATATATATATATATATATATATATATATATATATATATATATATATATATATATATATATATATATATATATATATATATATATATATATATACTAGTCAATACCCATACCCATAGGGCACGGTTTATTTAATGGCCGAGTCCCCCTCCAAATTTCTAGTTTTCCCCTAAAATTTCAAGTTTCTCCCCAAATTTAAGTTTTCCCCAAAATTTAAGTCCCCCCAAAATTGTCATTGCCACGTAGGACAAAGCTTTATCCTAGTAGGATAAGATTCAAAATCTTCATCCTTTATAGAATATATATATATATATACACACACACACACACATATACATATATATAAACACGTCTTCTGTTTCTCCCTCTCCCGTCAGTTTCTCCTTTCCTTTATCATTTAAGCACATCCTCGTGGTTGCTCTCCATTGCCATGGCTGCCCTCCATTCGGATAAATTCCTCGTATCTTCTTCATGCGATAAAAACATTGCCAGTTGTCAGATTTTTTCTAGACTCTTGACTCACTAAACTAATAAAAACCAAAAAAAAAAATAAAAAATAAATTTCAACTAAAAAAAACTAAGATATAAACATCGGGTTGCCTCCCGACAAGCGCTCGTTTAAGGTCTTGAGCTCGACCCCTTCTGATTTCACGTTGAGCTCGTGATGTTTGGCACATAGGAGATGCGCGTGTCAAACTTTGTGAGGAGGCCGGTAGGATTCAGATGATGCGCTTCTTCTTGCTTGGCCTCCTTTAAGTGCGCTTTCTCTCTAATGATGGCGAGGGATGACTCCTCCAAGCTTCGATTCTTGGCTCATTTGTCCTTTCCCGGCGGTGGTGAAGTATTTGCCAATGCCGCGTTCTTTCCTTGATTCACTAAAGAGAGCTTGCAGAGCTCTCTAATACTCACGACATTAGCATCATTCTCCTCTTACTCGGTGAGAGGATCCGCAGTATCTCCATTTGGGGTGCCTTCTTCAGAAATTGGCACTCCGTCAAGACTATCCACTTGCAAATCTCCAATGGCATATGGCATGGCTTCATCGATGACCTCATCAAGTAGGTCTACATAGTCGCTTTCCTCCAGTGAGGATCTATTCTTCATGGCACACACTTTAGATGGGACAACGTTCCCCCTCTCATGTCTATAATGACTCCGAAGGTAGCTAAGAAGGGGCGCCCAAGTATCAGAGATGTATCTCCCTCTTCTTTTACGTCCATGATGACGAATTCACATGGAATGCAAAGTCCTCCTGGTATTTGAAGCGGCACATTTTTAGCGATTCCCACAGGCCTAGTGATACGCCCATCGGTGAGTTGAATCTTCATGTCGGTGGCTTTAAGGTCAGTCCCTGTATTGAGCTTCTTGAATATGGTGAGCGGCATGAGGCTCAAGCTCGCATCCAAATCTACCAAAGCCTTTTGTAGGGGACTCCGCCAACTGTGCACCGAATTCTAAATCTTACAGGATCTTTTAATTTCTTCGGCAACTTGTCTTCGTTTATGAACTAAGTACCTTGTTCGACAAGTATGATCTTCTCCGTTCATTTCCTTCCTGTAATCAAATCTTCGAGGAACTTCGCATACGTCGGGATTTCAATAATAGCATCAAGGAACGGTATGTTCAAGCTTATACCTCTCAAGTACTCCAGAAATCGAGCAAACTTTTTCTCTAATTTTGCCTTTGCCAACCGTTGTAGGAATGGTACCTGTGGTATATATATCCTCTCCTTCTAGGGCTCATCATCTTCAGATTTTTCCTCATTGTTTGTCGCTGTCGTGGGGCTTTCCTCTTCATTCCCTCCCTCTTTCTCAACCGGAAATTCATTCTTGGGCTTCTAGTTTGAATCATGGCGGGGGTAGTTTCCTTCCCGCCTCTAGTAGTCACTGCCACTACTACATTGATGTGGCCGATGTTGCTATTTGGGTTTGGCTCCAGTTGAGCCGGCAATTGATTTTGGGCCTT
This sequence comes from Scilla litardierei, assembly GCA_030789695.1. Classification (NCBI taxonomy): domain Eukaryota; kingdom Viridiplantae; phylum Streptophyta; class Magnoliopsida; order Asparagales; family Asparagaceae; genus Scilla; species Scilla litardierei. The sequence continues at coordinate 304,360,613 of CM061141.1, forward strand.
ATTGAGTAATGTGATTTGCTCTGCCAATTGCACCACGATGTTGTTGAGGCTATCTTGGCCCGTTAATAGTTTAGCGTTGATCTTCTTCTGCTCGACCATAAACTCCTCAAATCTAGTCTCATGCTTGGATATTTGTGGCACCGACAGTGGGTTTTGTGGCCTCCATCATTGATTAAATCCGGGGGACTATAAGGCCCCGCTTGTTGCCTATGCTGGAATTGTTGTTGTGGTGGTGGCCTTTGTTGATAGGTTTGTTGCTGAGGTGGCAGGCAAGCTTGTTGTTGCTGTGGTGGTTGTTGAGGAGTTAAAGCTCTACTATTGTTTGCATATGAAAATCCGGGATGAGACTTTCAAGCCAGATTCGCCCAAGACCCATTATTTCCTCCACCTAGCTTATACTGAAACTACTCAACAGATTCCTCATATGCCTCGCTGCCTACATACATACCTTGTCCTTGACAATCATTTGTGTGTCCATTTAATATTGACGTGTCAGGCACAACACAAGACTTCCACAACTTCTTCTCAAGTCTCTCCACCACTCTAGATAGAGAGTCAAACTTTGTCGCCAATTCTACCACTACCTTGGCTTCATATATGCTTGCTAGCTTCACAGATGATGCCGTTTGGCCCCTCTCATCGGCCCACTGCTGATTGTTAGAGGTCATCTCCTCTAATAATGCCTTAGCATCTTCTGGTGTATTTGACAATATCGCTCCATTAACAGTGGCATCAATAATCATCTTCGTATCTGCTTTTAAACCATTGTAGAAACTGTGCACGAGCTCCCAATCATCTATGTTGTGGTGTGGGCATTGATGTTGAAGATCTTTGAAGCGCTCTCATGCCTCATATATTGATTCTTGAGGGCCCTGCCTGAAAGACATCAAAGCATTCCGCATCTTTAATGTCTTCGAAGGTGGATAGAACTTGTTGGGGAAGGCGCTTGCTAGTTCATCCTAAGTAGTGAATGTACCATGTGCTTGCGTCCTGAACCAGTATTGAGCTTTATCTAGAAGAGTGAAGGGAAAAAGCCGCAGGTGAATGGAATCCTCTGGTACATTAGGGATATAAAAGGTGGCACACTTTGTCAAGAACATCTGTATATGATAATGAGGATTTTTATTTGCATTTCCATGGAAGGAATCTTTTTGCATCAGCACAACAAGTCCCGTTTTCAGCTTAAATTCTTCTCTAGCGGCAATTCTGGCATAAGTATGGATGCAGTAGCCGACTTGTTTGGAGTGAGCCTATATTGGATGGAAATAAGCCTAGCTGTATGTCGTGGTGGAATAGCCTCCTCTGCCCTTTGATCTTCCTCTAAAATTTGTCTCTTTTCTGCTCTTAATCTCCTTGCGGTGCGCTCGTTCTCATGATCAAATAATATATCTTTGTCGGTTGCCCTCGATCATGTGTACATGCACAGAAAAAGAGAATCTGGAAAGAATTGTCAGCACAATAGAGGAATAAAAGAAAAAGGAAAAAAAATAGCTAAGTAAAAATATAGAATACCGTCCCCTCCCCGGCAACGGCGCCAAAAACTTGGTCGTCTCGGACATTAACTCCGAAAACAATGTGGTTTTACCGCAAGCGCACGGTTAAGTGGTAAGCGGGTATCGAATCACGGGGAGGAACTATTGGTATCTCTATAGATTGCTGAGCTATTGTAAATTGGTGACGAAGAAATATTGGTGCCACAATCATTCAAAGTGTTGTAAATTCAATTTATAAGAATGCCTAGGGCTTGGGAATCCCCACTATAGATTTCAAGCAATCAATGTGAAACATGAATTTCTACATTACTACACTTGATTTAGGGTGAAATTATCGCAACTAAATTGGGAACCAACGCACGCTCTCGTGCTATGCAAGTTTATAATAATCTAAACTAGAGCCTCGCTCTCTCGCAAGCCTAGTTCAAACCGCTAGCATTAAGATTGACAATAATATTCAATTCCAACTCAAGCTCGCTCTCGCGCAACTTGAGTTCGAATCTAGATCATGATAGTTTGTATTCGTTTTACCGTCGTACAAATGAATATAATTATAGAAATATAATAAAGATGCTAGCTTTGGTCGCTCTAGCACACCAACTCTAGGGAATCTCGATGATAGATCTAAATCAAATATCTAGGGCTTTCCTTAGATCAAGATCCTCTCTCGAGTTCTCAAGATCCAATAGAAATCCCTAGCTATCCATAGTAAATCGAACACAATCTAATCCTTAACAAGTTTAGCGACATAGCAATTCAATAGATCTCACAAATCATACTTTTAATCCATAGCGTTCATTCCTTTGCTCTAGAGCAAAGAGAAGACTCACAATTCATCATAGAAATAACGTTAGAAATAAGATATGCAATAGAATTCATCACAAAACTCAGATTTAGAGAGAAGTAAAGCATAAAAATATCAACTTGCAGGAGTTTAGACAAACCAATTTTTGAATAAAAGCTTCAAGAATAAGAAATTTAGATCCTTCTCTCCAATCCTTTTGCCAAAAGAAAACTAGAACTAGAATTAAAACTAAGAAAATTATTCTAAAGAGTCTCCCCTTGGGCTACTCTGGAAACTGGGTATTTATAGCTGCCCAAAAGAATCAGAAAATCCTAACAGATTTGCCCCTGAACAGCTGCAAGCCCTAGATTTGGGAATTTGCTCGACGGCGCACTCGGCCGAGTGAACTGCTCACTCGGTCGAGTGAGAAATCTGCATGAATTGGATTTTTCAGCGTTTTGGAAGTTCAGACCACTCGACCAAGTAGCCTTCTCACTCGGTCGAGTGAGATTCATTTTTGGTCGTGTAAGACCTACTACAGATCCTCTCTAAAAACATAGAAGCGTCGAAGGATTTCTTCACAATTTTTAACTCCACTCGGTCGAGTGGTCTTCTCAATCGTTCGAGTGGAAATTTCCACTCGACCGAGTGCATTCTGGATCTTCTTCAGGCTGGATAGGGGATGTCAGCTTCACTCGGTCGAGTGGGCTGCTTCACTCGGTTGAGTGGGCTGCTTTACTCAACCGAGTGGCCTGTTTTTGTACTCTTTTTTCTTTCTTCTCGCTTCCTCGTCGTTTCTTTCGCCTTCCTTCTTCTTCTACTCATCCTCTAGCACCGTTAGCTCTCTGATATCATCGTTAATGATGCTCCGGTACGCGTGTAGGTGTTTGTGGCTCCAAATTGCTCTCGATTGCTCCATATTTCTTGAAATCAGACAAAACAAAGGAATAGTAAAATATATCATGAAAACGTCGTATAATCATTAAAATCACGATATGAGCAATCGTTATGGGATGGAAAAATGCAGAAATAAATTGTAAAATATGAGCCTATCAGCCACCCAAAGTGGAGAGTAAGAGTGATGAGTAGACAGATGGAGCCATGTTTCGCCACGGGACTGATGTCTCGGCATAGTCAACTCCTTCTTTCTAGTGAAAGCCTTTGGCGATGAGATGAGCTTTGTAGCAAGCAATGGAGCCGTCAGTATTGCGCTTAATGCGATAAACCCATTTGTAGCCAATAATGTTGGCAGTGGAGGGGCAAGGAACAAGTTCCCATGTGTTTTTCTGACAAAGGGCAGTGAACTCCTCCTGCATAGACGGGTTCCATTATGGTGATCTAGCAGTAGCTTTGTAGGATAGTGGTTCCTGAGAGGAAAGCTGAGTGTGTAGATTGAGAGGTTGACGAGGTTTGCTGATGTTGGCCTTCAATCGGGTGAGCATAGGGTGAGTAGATTCAATATGGGTAGTAATGGGTGGCTCCGGTGATGAAGTGACTGGGAGGTAAGAGTGTGGATGAGTTGTGGGATTGTAGACAGCCGAGTGATGAGGAGATGTTTGGAAAGTATGACTCGGTGGGTTGGCAAGGGGTTCGATGGTTTGGGGGGTCGGTAGTTGAATTGGGAGGTCAGCAAGGAGCTCAGTGGCTTGGGTTCTCGGCAAGTGATTGTGCTTAGCAAGTGGCTTCGGTGCTCGGAAAATGGCTTGGGTGCTCGGGTGCTCGGTTGAACAGTTGGTCGACAAAGGGCTCGGTGGGTCAGCAAGTGGGTCGGTTGCTCGGTAGGTCGGCAAGGGGATCGGTGGCTCGGTAAGTGGAGAATTTGGCCCGGTGGGTCGATGGATGGTTCGATGGTTTGGTGAGGCATGGGATTGTGAGTGGCCGAGCAATGTGGGGGCGAATTGAGTGGGTGTAGGAAGTAACCCAGGGAGAGGCATTGGTCGGATGAGGGGGATAATGGATCGCCAGTGGTGGAGTATTTGAACGGTTGAAGAACCGGAAGATTACCTCTTCGAACTTTACATGGCGGCTGATGTAAATTCTCTAGGTGGAGAGTTCCATGCATTTGTAAGCCTTCATATTTTCGGCATATTCGAGACAGACACAAGGATGCAAAGGAGCTTCAAGCTTGTTGGGTTCATATGGGTGAAGGCAGGGGTAGCACAGGCAGCCGAAAGTGCATAGCCAGTTGTAGTCGGGAAGTCTGTGATGAAGAATCTCAAAAGGAGACTTGTTGGGAAGATTTGTAGAAGGGAGGTGATTGATGAGATATACCGTCGTTAATACCGCATCAGGCCAGTACTCGGTAGGCATGGAAGTTGTTAAAAGAAGAGAAACAATGGTGTCTATGACATGACTATGTTTTCTTTCAGCAACACCATTTTTCTCTGGTGTGTAAGGAGACGAAATTTGATGTATGATCCCAACTTGGTGAAAATAGGAAGAAAAATGATTATTGCAATATCCCCCTGCCATCAGATCGAAAAATCTTTATTTTTGTATTGACCTGCCAATCAGCCAGAATTTGAAATTGTTTGAAAGTAGCAAACACATCAGATTTGTGAAATAAAGGATAAAGCCAGATATAACGAGATTAATCATCAATGAAACTAAAATAATAGCGATATCCTTTATTAGACAGAACAGGGGCAGGGTCCCATACATCAGAGTGAACCTAGGAGATAGGAGAATCAATTGTAGAGGTAGATAGAGGAAATGTGAGTTTATGACTTTTGCTCATGGAGCATTGAGGACAATGGGCTTGTGGAGAGAGCTTGAGTGACATCATTGAAGCAACCTTGGATACAGTGAGAGGAGCTGGATGACCGAGACGGGAGTGCCAAAGGGAGCAAGAAGAGGAGGAAGCGTGGAGAGCTTCGGGATTTGGGAGGAGCGGATAGAGACCATTCCTACTTGGACCCTTGAGAATTTGGGGCCCAGTAGCGGCATTCTGCACAATGAAGCTAGATGATGAAAATAGAACTATGCAGTTGTTATCATGAGTGAATTTATAAACATAAAGAAGATTCTTAGAGAATTGAGGATCATAAAGGATGTCTTCGAGATGCATGGTAGAATGCAGAGAGATAATAGAGGCAGTGCCAGTGTTGGTGATAGTTGCACTGGAGCCAGTGCCAACTAGGATTCGTTTGTTACCATCATACGGTGTCACTGTTTCTAGTTGGGATGAGTCGAATGTGACATGATCCGTAGCACCAATGTCGAGGTACCATTCACCACTTCCTGAAGTGGTTGGGTTAGAGATATGTGCCTCTGACTTGTTAGGATGTGTCTTGGACTTTTTTAAGTGGTCAGCAAGTCGAAAGCAGTCAAGTGTGTGATGAGTCGTGATGGAGCACACTTGACAGGGGATGTAGCAGCCAGAGGCATCAGTAGGAACCCAACGCTTGGATGCATCCGACCGATGAGAAGGCCTGCTCGGCCCGCCTGCTGAGTGAGGAGTACGACTCGGTCCGCCTGTAGAATTGGAAGATCGGTGTTGCCCACCTCTCGAGTGAGGAGATCGAGTTGGATCAGATGACGAGTTAAGATATTGATTTGGAGGCCAGAGAGCACCTCGGGTCGTCTGACCAGGGCGACCCCTATGATCTTGATTGTCGCACCGACCAGAGTTGGAGAAGAGGGCAGAAGTTTTAGTAGTGGCAGGAGCAGAGGTCGGCTGATGCTGCAGGTGCATGTTGGCCTCCTCGGCTAGGAGGCCATTCCATATTTCTTCGACAGTATAAGGCATTTCGTGGTTTCTGGCCATGATGCAAAAGGAATTGTAGGAGAAGGGAAGGCCAAGAAGAATTTGTCGGACAACATGCCGAGTTGTGACAGTGTCAGTCCCTACGGCGAGCAATTGATCGTAGATCGATTTTGCTCGATCTAGATAGGTCGCCATGGATTCATCTTCCATGGTGAGAGAATTCAACTTTTCTTGTAGTAATTCAATGTGCCGTTCAGAGAGAAAGGCATATCTCGTCTCCAATTTTGACCATAGTAGACGTTAGGAGGAAACACCAAGAAAGACACTGAGAGTAGAGGTAGACAAAGTTGCTTGGATGCAAATGCATAGATTTTGATAAGTGATCAACCATTGTTGGAACACTGGGTTTTGAATTGGAGGAAGAGGTTTTGAATCAGTGTCGACGGGATCTGGGATGGTGGGTGAGGGAGAAGACTTTGATCCATCAATGTAGTCGAGGAAGCCATGAGCATTGAGGACACCCACAACTTGCGATCACCAAAGAATGTAATTTGTGAAATCGAGCCGAGTGGTGATGAGAGTGGGAAATTTTGAAATAAGAACTTTTAGGTTGGGAGAGATCGGCTCCATCTGAGCAGAATAGAGGTTTTAGATAAAAGAGATGGGTTTAGGGAGAGGGTCAAGGATCAGATTGGTGTGAAGCAGAATAGCTTTGATACCATGAAGAAAATTAACGACTGGAGGAAAGGATAGAAAAGAAACTTGTGATCTTTTCATTTCTCTTGATGTGTTTAAATATACAAATCATCAAGGATATATAGTAATCTACATGAAGATATAAATCATGGTTGTTTGGTAACTAATAACAGCAGATCTTTACAAGATGTGGTTCGTTGTATCGGGTCAACATCAGCAATGAATGCCTTTGATGTGATCTCGGGTTTGATGGATTTGGTCTTCTTTCCTTATAGGGTGAAGGAGAAAGATGGAAAAAATTTCTGCTAAGAGGAGAAGGGTGTGTGGGGGGTTTTGTTAATGAAAATGAAATAAATTGAGGAGTTGGTGCTGGGGAGAGATGAAGTGAAAAAATGGATCCAAGGAAGGGGAAATAATGAGGGTGACGGTTTTAAATTTTATAGGGAATAATTAGGGGGTTAGATCCAAACGAATTCATTCGGTGAGTTTAATGGGGTGGGGGTTAGGGTTAACTATGTGCGGGCTAAAGTTAGAGTTAATCTGTTATAAACGGTTTCGTTTATGAATTTCGAATTATCAGGTTTTATGTCTGGAAAAATGTTTTCGAAAAATTCCGAAAAAATTACCATAAATCTGAAAAAATGGAAAACTTTAAAATTTTCGGACTGTTATGAGTAAGGGAGACTTATGGTCTCCCCTTCCTCATTTATCCACAATAACACCCCACTAATTAGTAGTGGGGTGAACCTTTGGGATATTAGAGACCTATGGTCTCCCCTCATCATATGATGAATGAATAAAATGGGACCATTGGCTATTGCCATGGTTAATCATCTTCAAACACGGTATTAGCATGATCATGCTCTAGAGGAAATATTTTTTACCCACATTATTTTTCATCTTCCCCACAAATTTCTCCCTCTTACGAAGGAATCTTGTAGTTGCGGCAAAGCTCTTGCGACGACGATCGACTGATTTCTTTCACGGCATTACGGGAGCGGGGATTTTTATCTACGGATTTTATTTGTTCTTCCCTAGATCTTTTGATCTAGAGGTAAAATTCTAATCCCGTAGATATATATTATGGACCATATTCCATTTCATATGTATGTTGATTGTTTTACACAAATCAACATATCAAATACATAGGATAAAAAACCAATACTGTTTTTCCACAAATTATCCTAATTTGAGGTTTATAACAGATTTTTTAAAAAAAAATTCAATTCCCCCTCCCCCGAAGGGGGGACTTGTCCCCGAGTCGCCCCCTACGTCGGAGGGCTCTCCGGCGCCGACCCCCTACGCTGCCCCCCGCCCTCAGTCAGGGGGGATCCTCTCCGGCGCCGTCCCCCCCGTCAGGGGTGGGGGCTCCTTTCTACAGCGACGCCTCCCCCCGTCTGGGGGCTCTCCGGTGCCCCCCCCCCCCCCCCCCGCGTCGGGGTCTCCTCTCTACGGGCTTCACTGGTGCCCCCCCAACGGGTGGGGGGCTCTTCGTTTTGCCAGCGCCACCCCTGTCGGGGGTGGCTCTTCGTCGCGTCGCCCCCCTGTCGGACTTTGCTGTCGGGTTTTGCCGACGCTCCCCCTATCGAGGGGCTCTTCATCGCGTCGTTCCCCCCTGTGGGGCTTCGCCGGTGCTGCCTGATTCGGAGTGAAAAATATATATTTATACCCCCTAACTACCCCCATTTTGTGCTAAGAATTATACTTAATCTTGCTCTTTTTGGGTATATTTTCACTTCATGACATTTTTATAGCTTATCCTCATTCTCTGCACAAAATATGGATTTTATTGTCTTTATTGGCTTCCTGATATTTTCCATATGCTCCTGGTATTATTGTGATCATATTGTCAATTTTTGAGAATTATTTGTGCAATGGATTATTTTATATGAATTTTGGGAGGTCAATATTAATTTATAATAGTCATTATATTAATTTTCTCATCAAATGGACTAATTTCTCCTTCTCCTATTTTTCATGTACTCCTGGGAGTCTTGGGGATTTTCTAGAATTTTCTGGGATTTTTCTGAGATTTCTAGGTATTTTTTTGGAATTATTTGGAGGAGAAAGGGGGGCTTTAAATCAGAAAAGAGAAATTCAATGGGGCGCCACGTGGCTCAACCATGCGACGCCACATGGCGCCAAGAGCTGGGCACTTCCAGGTGGGCCGCCGCTGCGTTTTAAGATTTTAAAAAATAAAAAACATAATCATGCGGCCCGCTTGACATTAATTAAAAAAATGTCGTGCGTTGTGGGCCGGCCAGCTGGCCGGCCCGCTTGTAAATTTCATGGGCAGCATGCGCGCGCAAATTTGCGGCGGGTCAGGCGTGAATTGCCCGACCCGTAAAGCCCTTTAAACGCCCAAAGTGCATTTTGGGTATTTTTTCGCCTGTAGCGTTTCCAGCTTGGGGAGCTTCTGTTTTTTGGAGTTTTAAAGGGTTTTTGGGGTTTGCTTCTTTCCCAAGAGGCTAGGGGTGACATTGGAGACCATTGATGAAGCTTGAAGCTTGGAGGAGCATTTGGGAGAGGAAGATTTCATCTTGGAGTGACACTTGGGTGAAATTTCTCTAATCTCTTGTGTATTTGAATTAGGTTATTGTGTTGTAATTTGGATGATAATTTTGAGTAAAGATTTCTCCTTTTTCATCATGATTCTCTAAATCTTGCTTGTGTGGTTGTGTTGTGTGATTGTTGTTGTTGGGTTGTGAAATTCATCTCTAGCATGTGTTTATCTTCTAAATTGGTGAATGAAACTTGAGTAGTTTGTTTATTGGAACCCTAAGGGGAAATATAAGAAGAGGTTCATCCTAGCGGACCCTCTCTAATGTGCTCATTGTCTATTACTCACATGGGTGTCATTCATTACTTATTGCACCCCACTTGTTCGATGAAATGCCGCATTTCTGATTGAGTTTCCTTAGCCGGATAATCAATTAAGTTATATTTGGGATGATTTCTTACGCCCACGGCCTCATTCACATGCACACCACATAAGTCCTCCTCGTTGCTTGCCGATTCGGTTCTCTAACCCTACCCACTTAGGATAGGAATTTAGATTCACCACGTTTTTCCCACACTTTTTCATCGTTAGCGATGTGGTTGTAACACACTTTATTTTTCTTTATCGACCAAATTTACGAATGTAGAACGACTTGTCACCGTGATCCGACCTGGTACTCACCGGTTATTTATAAATTTATTGCATTGACGCTCCTACGCTTGGGAGTGGAAGGCGTGCACCTTGCGCGTCCTCCGGTTCAACCAATTGGCGTCGTTGCCGGGGACAACGGTTTCTATTATTTGCATTTTTTGATTGATTTTGAAAGTTTTAGTGTGATACTTCTATCTCTTAGTGTTGTGTCTTTACATTTTATTTATTTTCCACCTATTGAGTCTTTTGGTTGTTTATTTTCATTTTTTTGGAAAATTTTTTTAAAAACATGGCATCATCTTCAGATTTTTCCGACGTTGATTTGGAGGATATCCCACTTCCGCCATACTTTCATGGCTCGGAGTGGGAGAACCCTCATTTATATATTAAAAAATTTGAAGAATGGATGTATTCATGTCTTGGTGGGAATATCGGTGATGATTGCACATATTTTAGATTTTTTCCCTCTTCTTTACAAGATGATGCTAGATTGTGGTTTGATTCATTGTCTCTCGACTCACATTTTACTTGGTTGTCATTTCAGGCTGAATTTCTCCGAGTGTTTTTGCCTACTTTCTTGGAGCAGGTACAGGGGCGGCAGGCCATAGAGCAGCATATAGCGAGCTTTAGCCAAGCTGAATGGGAGGCCTACCATCAGGCTTGGCGGAGGTTCAATGATTTGGTGCTTGCGTGCCCACACCAGAGCTTCCACGAGGATCATCTCCTGCAGATATTTTATACGGGATTATCGCCATCTGGGCGAGATTTCGTGTAGATGAGCTGCGGTGGAGAATTCTTTGATTATTCGACCGAGGATTCATAGTGTTACCTGAGAGACCTTGCAGAGTACGAGGAGACAGTCCAGCAGGTCCAGGACCAGCCTGAGGAGCCAGCTGAGGGCTCATTCCATTACGGCCCTACGGAGGAACAAGCAGAACATGATGATGGGGCACATTGGAGCCAAGTAGAGGAAGCTGAATGTCCATATTTTGAGGAGTCAGAGGAGATGGATGATGGAGTGTGTGTCGACCACGACAGTGACACGATGCATTTTCACTTTGAGGTTGAGGATGAAGCGGATGTGCATGATGGCCAAGAGCAGATTGAGGACACCATGGAGCCTGAGCCACAATCCACTTCAGAGTTAGCTTCACAGGTTGAGGCGGTTGATTACTTAGGGAGGACGACTGAGATGAACTATTTCTGGGATGACGAGGATGATGTGTGCTTGGATTTGCCCGAGACATGTCTACCTCCAGTCATGTCACAGATGTCACTTCCCTTGCCTCAGGATGCGCACTTGCCAGTCATCGAGGAGATTTGTCAGGAGCAGTTACCAATTGTGGGGAGTGCCGCAGAGATCGTTGATGTTGATATTGATGTCGAGGAAGAGGATAGCGACGGGGATTGTGACATGGTATATATTGAGCCCGAGCTCCCTCCTACTCCAGTTTTCTCTCTGCAGCCACTTCCACCTCCTCCTGAGGCAGAGTATCATGCCACACCTAGCACCATTATTCAGGGAAGTTTCCACCATCGCATACCTTGCATTTCTGAACCCAAATTTTCACTTCCATACACATTTGCTTCAGATTGTCGTCCATTGCATTTACATTCTTTTTTTTGTTTTGACGACCGTTTTGGAATGCTTTTGCAGGGCATGAGGACATGGCTTGGATTGATGCAGCTCGTCTCCCACATGACATATATTATCCAAAGGGGACGCTGGGAGTTGCATTGCTGGAATCCAAGGAGGCCGGTGGAGGCCTAGCTCCAAAGCAGCTGGCGGAGGAGCAAAAGGATATGATCGAGCAGTTGCCACCACCGTTATACATTCGAGATCCGCCTTTTGCCACGGTGTGTTCTTTCCAATAGTGTAAATAAATAAATGTTTTATTTTAGTGTTTTCGTATGCTTTTCTTTTCTTTTCTAGTATCTTTTGCTGAGATCTAATACTCTCCCAACATTGAGGACAATGTTTATTTTAAGTTGGGGGGAGAGTGTTAGAATCTTTAGGATTGTTAGGATTTGGATGTTAGCAAAAAATTTTTTTTTGAGATACCTCCATTTTGCCATCACCCATTGCTCTTTATTGCATATCATATTTGTCCTCCTTGTCCCTATGCCGCTAGCTTTATGCGTAGTCCCTACATGCTTAATGCCATGCAATTTTTTCGGATTATTATTTTGGTATCAACTTCTTCGATGTTTGATTGGCACGGTATAATTTCTTTTCCATCTTGGATTCGAATGCTAATATGCCATGTATGAAACTATTTTATATGTCGTGATACTCTCTTTGAAATAATTTGGGAAAAGTTTGGTGTAAGTGATTGCATGATTTGGGATGAATGGCTTAGTTTTTAATTGGATTGGGTGTGGCCATTTGGTTATGTTTTGTTTTCCTCTTAAGGAGTGGGTGGATGAGTTGATAATTCATGTTTAGAATGAGAAAGAGAGTTATATAAGTGAATGTTTCTTTCTAATCAAATCGAGTAGCCGGTGCCCCACGAAACATTGGGGAGGACGCCAAAGATGAGATTTAGGAGATCATTCCATCCCTTTGCCTATATAGCGTTATCGCGTGTATGCAAAGGGGGCGGTGTTTGCATTTCATAGCGTTATCGCGTGAATGCAAAACATAAACATCCAAAAAACATCCAAAAAAAGAGAAAAGAAAAGAAAAAAGAAAAAAATGAATGAATAAATGAAAGAATAAGCAACATGAGTGATGCAATCTCATCTCCCACAACTTAGAGGGAATTTCTTTTGTTTTGGCCATTTCCATGAAAATTAGAAACTTTGTCATTTCCGATATATCCCAAAGAATGTGATACGGTGCTTATTACCTTACTTTTCTTTGAATTGGATTGAGGAGAGTGTCATTTGTTATTTACTTTCATACATTGGGTATATTGGCTTTGAAATCATTTGGAAATACCATTTGGAGTATGCCATGAGGATATCTTGAGTTTGGTGCATGTTTTTCATTTTAATCCGAATTTATCGCATATTTTGCTAGGGACTAGCAAAAAGCTAGTTGGGGGTGTGATTCGGAGTGAAAAATGTATATTTATACCCCCTAACTATCCCCATTTTGTGCTAAGAATTAAACTTAATCTTGCTCTTTTTGGATATATTTTCACTTCATGTCATTTTTAGAGCTTATCCTCATTCTCTGCACAAAATATGGATTTTATCGTCTTTATTGGCTTCCTGATATTTTTCATATGCTCCTAGCATTATTGTGATCATATTGTCAATTTTTGAGAATTATTTGTGCAATGGATTATTTTATATGAATTTTGGGAGGTCAATATTAATTTATAATAGTCATTATATTAATTTTCTCATCAAATGGACTAATTTCTCCTTCTCCTATTTTTCAGGTACTCTTGGGAGTCTTGGGGATTTTCTAGAATTTTCTGGTATTTTTCTGAGATTTCTAGGTATTTTTTGGAATTATTTGGAGGAGAAAAGGGGGCTTTAAATCAGAAAAGAGAAATTCAATGGGGCGCCACGTGGCGCAACCACGTGGTGCCACGTGGCGCCAAGAGCTGGGCACTTCCAGGTGGTCCGCCGTTGCATTTTAAGATTTAAAAAAATAAAAAAACATAATCATGCGGCCCGCTCCAAGACATTAATTAAAAAAAATGTCGTGTGTTGCGGGCCGGCCAGCTAGGCCGGCCCGCTTGTAAATTTCATGGGCAGCAGGCGCGCGTAAATTTGCGGCGGGTCGGGCGCGAATTGCCTGACCCGCAAGCTCGTTAAACGCCCAAAGTGCGTTTTTTGGGTATTTTTTCGCCTGTAGCGCTTCTAGCTTGGGGAGCTTCTGTTTTTTTGGAGTTTTTTTAGGGTTTTTGGGGTTTGCTTCTTCCCCAAGAGGCTAGGGGTGACATTGGAGGCCATTGATGAAGCTTGGAGCTTGGAGGAGCATTTGGGAGAGGAAGATTTCATCTTGGAGTGACACTTGGGTGAAATTTCTCTAATCTCTTGTGTATTTGAATTAGGTTATTGTGTTGTAATTTGGATGATAATTTTGAGTAAAAATTTCTCCTTTTTCATCATGATTCTCTAAATCTTGCTTGTGTGGTTGTGTTGTGTGATTGTTGTTGTTGGGTTGTGAAATTCATCTCTAGCATGTGTTTATCTTCTAAATTGGTGGATGAAACTTGAGTAGTTTGTTTATTGGAACCCTAAGGAAAAATCCAAGAAGAGGCTCATCCTAGCGGACCCTCTCTAATGTGCTCATTGTCTATTACTCGCATGGGTTTCATTCATTACTTATTGCACCCCACTTTTCGATGAAATGCCGCATTTTCCGATTGAGTTTCCTTAGCAGGATAATCAATTGAGTTATATTTGGGATGATTTCTTGCGCCCACGGCCTCATTCACATGCACACCACATAAGTCCTCCTCGTTGCTTGTCGATTTGGTTCTCTAACCCTACCCACTTAGGATAGGAATTTAGATTCACCACGTTTTTCCCACACTTTTCCACCGTTAGCGAGGTGGTTGTAACACACTTTATTTTTCTTTATCGACCAAATTTGCGAATGTAGAACGACTTGTCCCTGTGATCCGACCATGTACTCACCGTTTATTTATAAATTTATTGCATTGACACACCTACGCTTGGGAGTGGAAGGCGTGCTCCTTGCGCGTCCTCCGGTTTAACCACTGCCCCCCTGTCAGGGGGGCTTATTTCCTGTGCCGTCCTCCCCCCACTTTTCGGGGGGAGGGGGGCTTTTCTGCGCCCCCCTGTCGGGGGCTCCTCCCTCTGCTCCCCCCCTGTCGGGGGCAGGAGGGACGTCCAGAAGCTACGCCCCGGGGATGATGCCGGCAAAATTGAGAATTATTTACTAGATCGCAAATTGAACATGGGGGATTTGAAAGCAAATTTGGGATGATGACGAAATTGAACATTAGGGATTATGGAAGATGATGAAATAGTTTTCAATTTCATTTTTTCTTGGGGCTGAATATATTATTTTTGCAACAATAAATATATGGGCTATTAGCCCATTTACTCATTTATTATAAATAAAAATAAAGAATTTCTGGTTGTTGGGCAAGAAGCCCGCATCAAGCCTAATGGTTTTTATTTTAATAAATTGGGTTATGTTATTTTTCTGTTTTAAATATAATTTAAACTCAGAAAATAAATTAAATCTAGAAAAATATCAGAAAATACCAGAAAATTACTGGAAATTTTGAAAAATCTAGATAATTGATATGTTGTATTAATATATTCTTTTTGATGCTATTTGTTTTTGGTCCATATAATATCATTAACATCAATATCTGCATAATTTGGATTAATTAGTTTTTTATTTAATAATTCTGAAAGGTCCTGAGATCGCTCTGCCGTTAGTTATCTAGCCTAACGGTGCATGATATGTCTCCACATGGCCCAAGTAATTATTAAATATTTTATATTTCTCCAATAAATTGCGTGCGATGTTGATTAAATTATATTTGATATGCCTGTGATGTTGCGCAATTATTTATGCATGTGTTTGTTGCATAATTTATAAATTGTGTGGATGTTTAATAAATTACGTTGTGGTTTTGGATCGGCCAGTTTGTCATCTTTTTATATTCCTCGCATTTCTTTTCTTTTTTGAGAGAAATTGTAGTGAGGATATAATTTGTATAAATCCAAAGACTGGAGTTTCTTTCCTTGAAGACGGAAGACAAATTGCAAAGTAGCAGGGACCCAAATGGGTTTCCAAGTTGTACCTTTTCATTTTAGTCTTTTGTATTCTCTGGACTGTATAACTTTTGGGCGTTGGACTTTATTATATGGTGACTGGCCTATCCACGCAACTAATTTATTAATTATACATGAATTTTTAATATGTTTTATTAATTCATGTTATTTTAATGCATAGATAATATGGCAAAAATAGCGAGCGTCGACTTTGAAGTTCTCGATGCGGCTGGAAAGAACTACCTGAGCTGGCATGTGGACCTGAAGTTCCACTTGCGCGCACAGGGCCTAATGGCCACAATCTCTACTCCTGTGCCCACGGCAACAGGCACTGCTGAGGCAGCTTCTACACCAAAAGTCTCTGATGTAGATAAGGCGAAAGCCATAATCTATATCAGGCGACATATTAATCGGACCCTGAAGGCCGAGTATCTCACTGTAGAAGATCCACTAGAGTTGTGGATTGCACTGGAGGACAGGTATAAGCATCATAAAGATGTGATCCTCCCACGTGCACGTTATGAGTGGGAAAATCTCCGCCTACAGGACTTCAAGTCCGTTGCTGAGTATAACCCAGCACTTCACAATATCACCTCATGCCTGAAGTTGTGTGGTGAACAAGTGACGGATGAACGCATGTTGGAAAAAACTTACACATCCTTCCATGAGAAGGATGCAATCCTCATGCAACAGTACCGTGAACGCAAGTTCACTAAGTACTCTGACCTGCACTCCTGCCTACTCATGGAGGAGCATAACAGAAACTTACTACTGGCCACCCACAACCTACGCCCTGCAGGCTCAGCTTCTCTCCCTGAGGCTCACAGAGTTTCTTCCCAGAAGCAGAAGAACAAACAGAATGGAAAATTCATCAAAGGGAAAGCCCCTAATAGGCAGGCCAAAGGTCCTCCCCAGCACAACATCCCTCCCCAGAGCAACAAATATGAGGGAACGAAGAAACTCCAATGGAAGAAAAAGAAAATTGGACAGACATATATTCCCAAGAATAATTGGGAGGACAAATGTCACAGAAGTGGTATGACTGGAGATTGGTCCAGAAACTGTCGTACTCTACGACACCTCCAAGATCTGTATCAGGCGAGCCTGAAGTCTCCCGTTGAAACAAATCTGGTGGACAACCAGCCGACAACCAAGTTCACATTGGATGACTTCGAGAATGAAGACCTCCTAGACTGATGTCATATTTACCTATTATGCATTTACTTTATTTATTATCATTAATTCATCTGTAGTTTGCTTGATCTTTACTTTTTCAATAATGAATGTCTTCATTTTATTAAAGTATTGATTTCATTATCTATAGATGAAGTGTGGTGCCTAGTGGACAGTGCCTCGATGCACACAATCCTTCGAGAAAAAACTATTTTATTAGCTTAAATAATATGATGGTCCTGTAATTACTATTTTAGGACTATCTAACATTATTGAAGGATCTGGTGAAGCAATGATTATGCTCCCAAATAACACAAGACTAATAATAAAGGATGCACATTTCTCTCCTAAATCAAATAGGAATCTATTAAGTTTCAAAGATATTCATTTAAACGGATATCACTTAGAAACTATAGATATACATGAGGATGAATATCTGTATGTTACTCGTCAAAAGAGGGTTTAAAAACTGTCTTAGAACGATTTAAGGGACTCCCGTCGGGTCTCTATCATACTCATATTAAACCTATAGAAGCTAATTTGATTGTGCACCAGAAGTGACTTTCATCTCCAGAATTCAAACTCTGGCATAACAGACTTGGTCACCCTGGATCGACAATGATGCACCGCATCATCACCCAATCTTTAGGACATAATCTGAAGAACCTGAAGATTCTTCAGAAAAGTGATTTTCCATGTATGCCTTGTTTCAAGGGCAAATTAATAACGAGACCATCCCTATTAAAAGTGGGATTAGTGTCTCCTAGCTTCTTAGAGAGAATACATGGGGATATTTGCGGGCCTATTCACCCTGCAAGTGGCCCATTTCGATACTTTATGGTACTGATAGATGCATCATCAAAATGGTCTTATGTGTGCCTCTTGTCCACCCGCAACCTAGCTTTTTCACA
Source organism: Scilla litardierei (assembly GCA_030789695.1). Taxonomy (NCBI): domain Eukaryota; kingdom Viridiplantae; phylum Streptophyta; class Magnoliopsida; order Asparagales; family Asparagaceae; genus Scilla; species Scilla litardierei. The sequence goes on from CM061141.1 coordinate 304,378,242, forward strand.
GCTTTTGACACAAATTATTAAGTTACGGACTCATTTCCCGGATAACCATATCAATAAACTTCGTCTTGATAATGCAGGAGAATTCACTTCTCAAGTCTTTCAAGACTATGGCCAAGCAACTGGCATCGAAGTTGAACATCCAGTAGCACATGTTCACGCCCAAAATGGGTTAGCAGAATCTCTGATAAAGAGACTGTAATGGATTGCACGTCCATTGCTGATGCAATCTCAGTTGCATGTGGATGCTTGGGGCCATGCCATATTGCATGCCGCATCGCTTTCAGAATACGGCCCTCTGTTGGCCATATTTTATCGTCGCTGCAGCTAGCATATGGTGCACCTCCAAATATCTCTCATTTGAGAGTGTTTAGTTGTGCAGTCAACATCCCCATTGCACCTCCTCAGAGGACCAAAATGGGTCCACAGCGTCGTTTGGGTATTTATATAGGGTATGATTCACCCTCTATAATTAGATATCTTAAACCCCTGACGGGTGATGCATTTAAGGCACGTTTTGATGACTGTGAGTTTGATGAAAATGTTTTTCCAAAACTAGGCACACAGTCTAAGAAGCCAGAAGCTTCTGAGACCATTTCTTGGGACACAAATACTTTGTCTCATTATGAACCGCGTACTAGTCATTGTGAAGATGAGATTCTGAAGATCCTTCATCTACCGAATAATTTTACTGACAACCAGAAGATTGTCAGATCACACGTCCCTGCTGCCAATACGCCAGCTAGGATTGACATCCCCAAAGATGGATGCAATCTACCGGCAACAGAATCGGATGTACCTCAATTAAAGAGAGGACGCCCACCAGGTTTGAAGGACAAAGCTCCTCGAAAAAGAAAAAATCCCGGAGAAATAAAGATGAACCCTACACATGATGTTGAGTTCAGACCAGTTATCTCTCTCCTCCTACATTCTCCTGAAGAGGAAAATATAGGAGAAACATCATTAAATTTTGTACGTACTGAGGAGGTACTGGACAGAAAAAGCACTGTCGACGACGACGACTTTGCGTTCAATATTGTCGTGCACATTGCTGAATACGACGATGACATCGAACCACAATCTCTAGCGGAATGTAAACGCAGAGATGATTGGCCAAAGTGGAACGAGGCAATAGGAGTAGAGCTGGACTCACTCTTGAAACGCGAAGTTTTTGGACCAGTAGTCCAAACACCTAAAGGTGTAAAACATGTGGGTTATAAGTGGGATTTCGTCAAAAAAGAAATGAAAATAACGAGATCGTACGCTACAAAGCACGGCTTGTAGCACAGGGATTCTCCCAACGACCGGGGATAAATTATGAACAAACCTACTCCCCTGTTATGGATGTGATCACGTTCCTATTTTTATTAAGCCTATCATCTCTGGAAAGCCTAGAAATGCAGCTCATGGACATTGTGACTGCATATCTATATGGCAATATAGATAAAGAATTCTATATGAAACTCCCTGAAGGATATAAAGAGATAGCAGAGAGACCTCAGAACGTCTACTCTGTAAGGCTTCAAAGATCATTATATGGTCTTAAGCAATCGGGTAAAATGTGGTATAACAGACTGAGTGATTTCCTTGTACAGCAAAGGTTTCACCAATAATGAAGTCTGCCCATGTATCTTTATTAAAAGATCGAAAATAGGATTTGTTATAGTCGTCGTTTATGTAGACGACTTAAATCGCATTGGATCTCCTGCAGAGATCGCCGAGATATCTGCAAGCCTAAAGAATACTTTTGAAATGAAAGACCTAGGCAAAACAAAGTATTGTCTTGGTTTACAGATCGAACATCTGCATGGTGGTATCCTATTACACCAATCCACATATACAAGGAAATTACTGAAAATGTCAAAATGGATAAATGTCATCCTCTAAGTACACCAATGGTCATTAGATCCTTGGATGTACATAAGGACCCCTTCCGTCCGCTGGAAGAGGTGGAGGAAATGTTAGGTCCTGAAGTACCTTACCTTAGTGCCATTGGAGCAATTCTATATCTGGCTAACTGTACGCGTCCCAATATAGCGTTCTCAGTAAATCTTCTAGCCAGATATAGTGTAACGCCCACAAAGCGCCACTGAAACAGAGTAAAGCAGCTTATGCGCTTCCTCCAAGGGTCAGTTGACCTGGGATTATACTTCCCGAAAGGTGGATCTCCCACTTTAATTGGTTATGCAGATGCATGTTACAGGTCTAATCCTCACACTGAGAAATCACAAACTGGTTTTGTGTTCACCTACGGTGGTACAGCCGTCTCCAGGAAATCTGTGAAGCAAACCATTACAGCTATCTCTTCCAACCATTCCGAGCTCCTAGCGATCCATGAAGCAAGCAAAGAATGTGTATGGCTTCGTTCAATCATTCATCTCATCTTAGTGACTACCGGCTTGAAGAATGGTGACCTTGAGCCTGTTGGATCTGGATCCTAGCCTAGAGGGGGGGGAATAGGCTAATAAAAAATTCTCGTGCAACCCACGAGAAATCACACGCAGTTAAAAGCACAACCAGAGTAATGAAAAGCAGACACAGAGTACACAGCAGATTTACCCTGGTTCGGTCGTCCCAACGACCTACTCCAGCCCCCAAAGCTAATACTAGATTGAATAGTGCAATAGGTACAAAGTCACAAGTTAGAGCACGCTCAGAGCACCCTCTACGCCTCTACACTCGCCAGACTCTCAGTACCCCACACACAGTGTTTCCTCTCACTATCAATCCTAGCAAAGCTTTCTACCAGCTAGTCCCAAACTAGCTGGGTCCCACTTGTCTAGTCCCAACTAGACAAGTCCCAAAATAGTCCACAAAAACAGGTAAAAGTTTCCCCTACAGAGAACGTTACACTAAGACACGAATAAAGGAGTTTAAGAGTTTAGAAATGCTCAGTTTGTGTCTGTGTAGGCGTCTCTGTCAATCTGCACGTCGTCAGCTCCAATCTGACGCAAACGATGTCTCAATCCGACTCCTGGATGTCAAGATATGCACTGGTCTGTGCACAAAGCAGTTTCAGTTCAATCCTCAATATATTGCAGTCTGTGCGCTCAGCAATGCTGTTTGATCTTGCGGTCGGTGCGCAAAGCAGTTCCCTTTAATTAATTCTGCCACGTCAGCACGTAACTCCGCATTTTGATTTTGCTCGGGGACGCAAAATGATCGCTTCAAGATTCGTGCGCTCTTCTTCTCGCAGCCGTTGATTCGATCGTTGATTCGTTCAGATGCGGCCACGTCAGCACGTAAAGATTTTCTCCGCCTCCGTTTGATTCCGTTTCTCCGCACTCGCCACGTCAGCAGGCAAGATCAGATCAGCACCGTCGATTGATTTGAAAAGCGATCTCAGCCGTCCGCTTTAAACTCAATCCATGCAGCGGTTCGCAGCGTAGGGCATCTTCGTCTTCGTCTTCGGCGGTGGCTTCGGGCAACGACTCAGCGACGGTGTTGTGACGACGGCGATGCAGCAATGCTCGGTGACAAGCTCGAGGGTGGCGGCAACCTCGTGATGATGAAGAGAGCAGCAGCGAAGTTGACGGTGGATGACGACGACGGCGAGTTCTTCGTGCAACGGCGAGCAGCGTCGTTCTCTCGTTTCAGCGGTGGCGATTGGTCGCTCCGGGATGTGACCCAAAGAACGATCAAAAACTTGGTCGGCCCCGGATACACGTCCCGGAGAACGATTGTAGTTTTACCGCAAGCGCACAGCGTAGTGGCGAGCGGGTATCGAACACGATGAGGTGGTGTTGGTTCCAATCTATCCTAGGTTGGTTTGACTACGAAGGTTTTATTGGTGGAGATGGATATGGTATGATATAATGGAAATGGTGGTGGATGTCGGTGTCGATGATAAAGAAATCGGTCAAATATCGATTTAAATACAATATAATAAAAGAGGGAATTTGCCTTGCGGCGATCCTGTCACAATCGTCGGGCAAAGTATGGGGATATAAAATCAAATAAAGACGTCTAGGGCTAGGGAATTCCCACTACGGATCGTCATACATCATCGTAAATAGTGAATCTCAATATTACTAGACTTGCATTGAGGTGAACTAGTCGTAACTGAATATAGAACCAAGCTCACGCTCTCGCGCTATTGCCGGTCTATAGCAACCTAGATTAGAGCCCAATCTCTTGCAAACCCTAACCTAAGCCACTAGCATGAAGATCGACGTCATCGTTCAATCGCTACTCGAGCCCACTCTCGTGCAAACTCGAGTTACGATCTAGGTTGTGATAGTTCGTATTCGTCCAATCTCTTGCAAACGAATATGGGTATAGATTTACAATTAAAAATCCTAGCTTTGGTCCAATCTCTTGCAAACCAAATCTAGAGAAACCCAATTGTAAACCTAAATCGAATATCTAGGCCTTCCCATCGATTAGAATCCAATCTCTTGCAAATCCCAAATCGATGGAAATCCCTAGCTATCCGTAGTAAATCAATCACAACCTAACCTCCTAGCAATTCTAGCAATTTAGAAATTCATTCATCACAAATATGAAATTAGATCCATAGGGTTCATCCCCAAACCCTAGAACAACAAATCTACTCTAGCATAGCAATAAGGATATGAGAATCAATAGAAATCATTGCTTGCATACAAAAAGATAGAAAAACAAAGATTCAAATAAAAAGAAGAAAATACTTAGCTTGATGAAGATCTTCAATCCAAAATACAAGCTTTTTGATCCAAGAGGGGGCCTAGGGCATAGCCTAACCTCTAAAATAAATCCCTCCTAAAACATCTTGGGAACCCCCCTAATGGTGGCTACAAACCCCCTTAAATAGCCCCCAAAAAACCCTAGCAAAAAGCCCTAGAAATCCCCTCCAACTCACGCATGAAACGGAGTCCGCGTACAACTTCAATTCTGGGCAAGTTACGACTCGGCCGAGTGGGGAAAGCTCACTCGGCCGAGTGAGAATTCCAGCACTGCAGCGTCGACTTGCAGAAATTCCCCAGATTTCATCCGACCTCCGATTTGTGCGTTCTTAGCGGCGTTGGAACCGTCATGAAGTCTACTATCCATAAAAATATGAGAAAAATAATTTGATGGCTGGAATGATAGCAGATTTGAAAAGAGTAGGAGGATGTCTGAAAATCTGGGCGTCGTGTGTCCTCGGCATCACTCGGTCGAGTGGCAAATGTCACTCGGCCGAGGGGCATTTGGTACTCGGGCGGACGGCTTTCGTCACTCGGCCGAGTCGGGCTTCTGGGGCAGACTGACGGATTACAGTAAGTTGGACGTTTTGGCTTGCCGTCGTCTGGGTGCCACTCGGACGGACGGAGTCTCCTCACTCGGCCGAGTCGGCGTGCGATGCTCGGCCGAGTGCACGCCGATACATCTCTGTTGCGTGTCCGATCTGGCCGGCTGAGCGGGGTCTCAATGCTCGGCCGAGTGACTCCTTCACTCGGCCGAGTGGCATGCTGAAAATGCCCAATCTTCATCTTTTCGCTCCCCCGTCGCTCCTACGACGTTCTTTCTTCTTCCACTCCTCTTCCATTGCAGAATAACCCTCAAAAGAGCCTTGGGTGACGCTTCAGAATGGGTGCAAGTCCCTTAAGCTCATTTTTGCTCCCGATCGCTCCATATTTCCTGAAATCCGACAAAAACAAGAAATAGTGAAAAGTAACACAATATCATCGAATAATCGTGAAAATCGCAATATGAGCAACCAAAGTGGCATGCAAATATGCCGAAAAAAGGTGTAAAATATGGACCGATCAAAATCCCCCAAGCTTAACTCTTACTCGTCCTCGAGAAAGATAAGTAAAAAGACGAACTCGGGAGATGAAAAATAAGGGAAATGAAATAAAAGAATACGAAGTGGAAGGGGTCGCTAGATTATACTCTCAGATCTCAAGCCATAAGCTACACATCACGACAACTTGGAAAATACGAATCACATGCTATAAGGATTTCATATCTTACATAAACATGGTTCTTGCAAGTTTTTAAGAACAACAAAAGGGATTCTCTAAATTCATACAATCAATTTATATCCACGTCACGCATTTCATAGGATTTAATATACAAATGTTGGCAATGCACTTTTCAATCAAAAGTTATAAATGAAGCATATAAGATACACACCAAGCATGCAATGGAGAATGGAATAAATCATGGCATTCACATATTTATATCAATTCATAAGAAATCTCCATAACTTAGGTATTTTGCTAAGTTTCAGCATTATCAAACTTCCCCATTCGTGCACCTCTCCACTCTAATGTCGTACTCACTCATATGGTCAAATGAATTCAACCCCCCCAAGCTTAGCTTGAGGCATCGCATCTAAAGGAATATGATAGTGGAAAATGGGATTTTTGCCTTGGTTTTCCCAAGTTTTTTGTGGTTCCAATAATGAGATAGAGAAACATTTTTTTTCTTCTTTTTTTTTCTTTTTGAACTTTTTTGTTTCTCACTTTTCTTTTAGGATTTTTGTAGGAGCTATTTGATTTGTATTTTTGGTTTTTGGCTCTTTTTGGCTTTTTGGACTTTTTGGAGCTAACTTTTCTTTTGTGGGGATTTTCGGGAAATATATGCGATATAAGTAGCTTTAGGAGGTGAACTCAAGTGACATGTAGAGAATAAAAAGATATATGTGGAGAAAGAAATAATGTAACACTCGGTTCACTCTAAGATGTGCACGAACGGTTCAATAAAATAATACTTCAACTAAAACTCATATGTAAGCATGGATATTCTCAATCATTTCAATAAATAGTGAAGTCAAGCAGTAAAGTTTACAACCATATCAGGCATGCAACAGAAGGTGAATTAAGACAATAAAACTGATGCTTCAGATATACTAATGATGCGTGAATCTTGGTGCACTTCCAACAAAAGCATACTAAACACTAATCCATACATTCAGTTTCAATGAATATCATGCGATCACTTAGAGGGGTCATCAAGAGAAATAGATTTGCAAGCACATGTGAATAGCAAGACTATGGAATACTCTAAGTAGCATGGCAAAGAATAATAAGCATCGTGATGGTTGCTAAAGCAATAAGAGATGTCATCATAAGGAACGCATCTAGCAAAAGAAGAGAAAGGAAAATAAAGAAATAAGAAAAAATAAAAGAGAGGAAAGAAATGAAAAACAAGCACACAACATGATGCATGAACACACATAAAAGGAAAATAAGATGGAAAATTCAAAAAGATGATGCAAAATTTTGAAAAATTTTAAAAGCCCTAAAATAAAGTAAAAATGCAACTAATGCATCTAAATGGCATGGAAATGCACTCCCCCAAGCTTAAACTTCACATTGTCCTCAATGTGATCATAATGAAAGAATATGTGGAACAACGATAATAATAAGGGGGTGAATGAAAAATGATGAAATGAATGACATGAAATCCTAATGCAACTACATGCACATACAATGATGCATGAGAGCGCTTTCCCCCAAGCTTATACCAAACAATCCTATCCAAGTGACTTGACCAAAAATGGCATGGCTTTGCAAAGCGTGATCAAGTCAAACGAATAAGAAAGCAAAGTTTCACTTGAAAGAAATGCTCGAATGTGGTGAGCAAAAGGATGTGACACATCAAAATATGGAGAGGGCAATTAATATATATAATGGGTTTGGGGTGTAAAAATTTTTGTTGCCGTCATAAGAGGTGATATTTATTCAAGCAAATCTATACGGTCCTCTCGCTGTCGAGAGAATTCGTGTTTATTTAAAGCATAAAATTTTCTACACTACTGGATTGATATCACCTATAGCAAAAGGCGGATCCAGTATCTTTGCCGGTGCAGGCAACTGCTCCAACTGCTCTTTCCGTGGCTCCGCCAGGTGCATGCATCCACGAACACCAACGAACTTCAGCAATGCATCCTCCAGCATTCCCACAAGGACTCCACCTGTACCCTGCAGAGAATAGGATGCATCAGTTCGCCGCAAAAAATTCACCCTCATAATAAAAGTATCCCAAAGAGAATCGTCTATAGAAATGTATGGAATAAATAATGGTGGACGATACTTCCCTGGAAATAATCCAATATCCTCACGTGCCGTGATAGCTGTCTCCACGGTGTCTTCTCTATACTGCTCAGGTAAATCTAGATCATAGATGTGGACCTCATCAAGATGCTCATCATCATCGTCAAACTCATCCCAGCGCACCTCTTGATCATATTCATATGCGTCCATGGGTGCTAACTCCTCGCTCTCCTCCTCGTATACATCCCATTGTACCTTTTTTCATATGTATGTGTATCCTGCAAAAGGCACGATGAGTCGTCAAAATCTGAATTACAAAAAACATCATACACGGGAGGGGAATCAAATGTAGGAGATGAGGGGGTGAAGAGATCTCCCTGAAAGGGAGCCATAAGCTCTGTGGGATAGTCCTCGGCGTCAATGGAAGGATGAGGTGGCAGCGGAAGCTCAAATGGAGGAGGGTAGTGCTCGGGATCCTCATGAATGGCTATGTCCTCGTCCCGATGCACGACCTCCTCAGCGATAAACTCTGGCTCCGTGTGTGATGCCTCCTCAATGCTCTGTCTCTGTAAGCGGTAATATGCTCTGGCTCGACAGTGTGCTCATTTGCCTTCTCATCAACTATCAATGTAGGCTCTCTCTGGAATGGTGATGTTGGCTGCTCAGGTATGTCAACTTATGGGGATGTATCATGTGGAGGGGAATGCCCGCAAGCAATCCGAAAATATAGTCTATCCCCCTCAAGACTGACATGGATGTCCTCCTCAATTGTTCCTGCAGCTGAAACACGGTTCATAACAAAATCTACAAATCGTAGATCAAATGCATCATCTGCTGTAATGCTCTCTGAACCAGTGAACCTCACTGACTCCAAGAGGCCCTCCAATAAGTTCTGAAATGCGTTCAGCTCAAAATCTGTGGTCCACATAATACCATCCATAATACCTGATAAACAAAGATAAATACCTGGAGAAAAATATCAGTGGCACAAAAGAATATAGAAATGGTAGTAATGGTGGCGGGGGTGAAAATTTCTTTTTTTTCTTAAATTTTTTTTTCGTAGTCTAATCAACCTAATTGTGACAAATTGGCACCCAACGGGAAACACCTCCCTGGCAACGACGCCAAAAACTTGGTCGCTCCGGGATGTGACCCAAAGAACGACCAAAAACTTGGTCGGCCCCGGATACACGTCCCGGAGAACGATTGTAGTTTTACCACAAGCGCACGGCGTAGTGGCGAGCGGGTATCGAACACGAGGAGGTGGTGTTGGTTCCAATCTATCCTAGGTTGGTTTGACTACGAAGGTTTTATTGGTGGAGATGGATATGGTATGATATAATGGAAATGGTGGTGGATGTCGGTGTCGATGATAAAGAAATCGGTCAAATATCGATTTAAATACAATATAATAAAAGAGGGAATTGCCTTGCGGCGATCCTGTCACAATCGTCGGGCAAAGTATGGGGATATAAAATCAAATAAAGACGTCTAGGGCTAGGGAATTCCCACTACGGATCGTCATACATCATCGTAAATAGTGAATCTCAATATTACTAGACTTGCATTGAGGTGAACTAGTCGTAACTGAATATAGAACCAAGCTCACGCTCTCGCGCTATTGCCGGTCTATAGCAACCTAGATTAGAGCCCAATCTCTTGCAAACCCTAACCTAAGCCACTAGCATGAAGATCGACGTCATCGTTCAATCGCTACTCGAGCCCACTCTCGTGCAAACTCGAGTTACGATCTAGGTTGTGATAGTTCGTATTCGTCCAATCTCTTGCAAACGAATATGGGTATAGATTTACAATTAAAAATCCTAGCTTTGGTCCAATCTCTTGCAAACCAAATCTAGAGAAACCCAATTGTAAACCTAAATCGAATATCTAGGCCTTCCCATCGATTAGAATCCAATCTCTTGCAAATCCCAAATCGATGGAAATCCCTAGCTATCCATAGTAAATCAATCACAACCTAACCTCCTAGAAATTCTAGCAATTTAGAAATTCATTCATCACAAATATGAAATTAGATCCATAGGGTTCATCCCCAAACCCTAGAACAACAAATCTACTCTAGCATAGCAATAAGGATATGAGAATCAATAGAAATCATTGCTTGCATACAAAAAGATAGAAAAACAAAGATTCAAATAAAAAGAAGAAAATACTTAGCTTGATGAAGATCTTCAATCCAAAATACAAGCTTTTTGATCCAAGAGGGGGCCTAGGGCATAGCCTAACCTCTAAAATAAATCCCTCCTAAAACATCTTGGGAACCCCCCTAATGGTGGCTACAAACCCCCTTAAATAGCCCCCAAAAAACCCTAGCAAAAAGCCCTAGAAATCCCCTCCAACTCACGCATGAAACGGAGTCCGCGTACAACTTCAATTCTGGGCAAGTTACGACTCGGCCGAGTGGGGAAAGCTCACTCGGCCGAGTGAGAATTCCAGCACTGCAGCGTCGACTTGCAGAAATTCCCCAGATTTCATCCGACCTCCGATTTGCGCGTTCTTAGCGGCGTTGGAACCGTCATGAAGTCTACTATCCATAAAAATATGAGAAAAATAATTTGATGGCTGGAATGATAGCAGATTTGAAAAGAGTAGGAGGATGTCTGAAAATCTGGGCGTCGTGTGTCCTCGGCATCACTCGGTCGAGTGGCAAATGTCACTCGGCCGAGGGGCATTTGGTACTCGGGCGGACGGCTTTCGTCACTCGGCCGAGTCGGGCTTCTGGGGCAGACTGACGGATTACAGTAAGTTGGACATTTTGGCTTGCCGTCGTCTGGGTGCCACTCGGACGGACGGAGTCTCCTCACTCGGCCGAGTCGGCGTGCGATGCTCGGCCGAGTGCACGCCGATACATCTCTGTTGCGTGTCCGATCTGGCCGGCTGAGCGGGGTCTCAATGCTCGGCCGAGTGACTCCTTCACTCGGCCGAGTGGCATGCTGAAAATGCCCAATCTTCATCTTTTCGCTCCCCCGTCGCCCTACGACGTTCTTTCTTCTTCCACTCCTCTTCCATTGCAGAATAACCCTCAAAAGAGCCTTGGGTGACGCTTCAGAATGGGTGCAAGTCCCTTAAGCTCATTTTTGCTCCCGATCGCTCCATATTTCCTGAAATCCGACAAAAACAAGAAATAGTGAAAAGTAACACAATATCATCGAATAATCGTGAAAATCGCAATATGAGCAACCGAAGTGGCATGCAAATATGCAGAAAAAAGGTGTAAAATATGGACCGATCAGCGATGGCGTACAGCAGCGGCGGCGGCGCTTCGTCTTCTCCGACGACAGCGGCGTGTTCTTCTGTGGGGCAGCAGCGATGGCAGCTTTGTCTCCGACGTGCAGCGCTGTGGGTCTCCGAGCAGTAGGGCTTCTAGGCAACGGCAAGGCTTCGACAGCAGCGGCGCTTCCCGGTGGTTGCAGTTGTTTCAAGTGCTGTCTTCTTCGGTGATCGTGTGGCGGCTCAGCTCTTTCTGGCGATCAGCTCACGATGACGAGATGTTCTCCGACGACCCAAAGGAAACCAATGATGTGCAGCAGCTTCGAATCGCTGCTTGGGCCTCGTCTTCACGCTCTTGACGACGATGGCGGTGGTCTCGACTCCCTCGTGCTTCGACTGCTCCGCCGTGCAGCGGCGATCTCTTCGTTGGCGGTGTTTTCGTCTACGGCACGGTGACGACTCCTTCACACGAATCGAAGCTGGCGATGAAGGATAATGGCGATGAAGGATATGGCCGTTGCCTTCTCCCTCTTTGAGTTGGCTGCTTTGTATATGATGTGGCCCTTTCTTTTGTTTTCGTTGGCTGCTCTCTCAACCCCTAGGTAGCTTGTATAAGAATAGGTGTTTTAATGTGACAGACGCAACAGGTGAGGCTAGGGTTTTGGAGACTTTTGGTTGCCGCACTGCCCTTTTGATTTTATTGCCGCAAAACAAAAACTTGTAGCCCCTCTATTTTTGGTTGTATTGCCGCACAACATTGTAGCACCTCAACTAGGTTTTTATAGGCTGGGGCTAGGGTTTTGGGGAGAGTCCCTAAGAGATAGGGATTTTGTATTTTGGTTGGGATTTTGAATGTTATAGAATTGTTTTGGCTAAGGAATTTGAATAGGAGAAGGTTGGCTAGGATGAGGGCACAACCAACTAGGACTTTTGAAATTGGCTAGGGATAAGTTTGAATCAATCAAATTGGATTCTATTTGATCTTATAGCAATTCAAATGGGATTTGGAAGAATCAAATATTTGAGAATCATACTAGAAGATTTGATCAAGTCCATCTCAACCCATCTCATCCCATATTGGACCAGGTCCAAATGTCTTTGTGCACAAACACTCCATCTCTCCCAATTTGCTATACGAATAGCAAATCCGCCAAATATCGATAGTATATCATTTCGCCAAGCCTGAAACACACTGAGCACACACAATAGATATACCGACACGTTTGTCATCATCAAACCAAGTTCCTAGATCATTGCTTCCAACAGAGCCAACCATGATATTTGAGGGCAATGCAGCATGCATAGCTCAATTACAGACTGGTTTCATCAAGGGCGACAAGACGAAGCACATATCTCCTAAGGTCTTCTGGACGCACGACCTACAAAAGAAGCAAGTCAAAATACAGCAGATTCAATCTTGTAATAATTTAGCTGATTTGTTCACTAAGGCTCTGCTTAGATGTATTTTTGTAAAGCTTGTAAAAGGAATCGAGATGAGACAGCTGAGAGACATACAAGCCTAAAGCTTGTATGGATCAGGGGGAGTAACCTGTAGGTTATACTCTTTTTCCTTAAGACTGTTGGGTTTTCCCACTGGGTTTTCCATAGCTAAGGTTTTAACGAGGCAAACACTTTTACTCTAGATCCAGTAGTATCCACCTCATTAGCAGTATGAACCCTGAAGTATTCATATGTTAAGTTCCAGGTAATGGATGGATAAGGGGTAGTGTTATGAGTAAGGAGTGACTTAGGGTCTCCCCTCCCTCATTTATCCACCATAACACCCCACTAATTAGTAGTGGGGTGAACCTTTGGGATACTAGAGACCTATGGTCTCCCCTCATCATATGATGAATGAATAAAATGGGACCATTGGATATTGCCATGGTTAATCATCTTCAAACACGGACTGCACAATGGTATGTTTTGGGGATTAAAGTTGTTAACCAGTTTTGGGTTGTTTTTATATTGAGTAAATAGTAGCCCGGTTTAGTAGCCCAGTTTGTGAATAGCCCAGTTTTGTGAACAATAAACCCCAGCCCACAGATAATCTTGTGCTTTTATTTAAGTGAACAACAGCTCACAGTGAGTGTGTATCCTCACAATGTTTTTTTTATTTTAAAACATGAAAATCATTGCCTCCTTTTGTCATGCCAAGAAGCAGCCAAACGCATCACGCCACTCCGTGCAGAAATCGGAGAGTAATACATCCTTACTGATGCAGACAATTTGACATTAATCACATTATCAGAAATTCCAAGATCACAATCATCATCAAATCTTATAAAAAACACATTAAATTATGCCACTAATACTGCGCAGAATCTGTGTCATCATCAACCAAAAGCCATCGCCCATTAAAAATCAGATCATGGGTGAGAACAGTCAACCACAGCAATTAGCAAAATCTTTCACAATCACTTTCCCCAAGTGTTGAAATTCCTGCTCCAGCCAAAACCTGGACGCAGAGAATCCTGCTGCTACAAGTAGAAGCATAGTTGGCAGACAAAGTGCCTATTAATAAAAACACAAAATCCGAAGAAAATGTGGCACTAATGATTCTGTTAACATATCATATCTATTTCCAGATACCATGACCAAGGTTGCCTGTCAGTTTCAGCCTAACATAACAAAATTATCGGAGTTTTTAAATTCCTGTAGCAGTTGAATACTTGTGATCTGTATAGATCCCCTCCAGTTGTCGCGCTGATTAACAATAATACATAACGCCGCCTGATGATGAACTATAAGATTCGAGCTGGTAGCACTTGGTCAGGTACCTGACATCGAGTCTCGGGCTCTGACACGAAAATCTCCAAATTATGGAACAAGAGCACAGAAACATGTTCATACTGAGAAAACGAGTATAAGCATTGTAAAACAGGGTATCAGAATTAGACTACAGTAATAATATGCACATAAAGCCACTGCTCAACTTTCCATTCTCTTGGCCTATAATTCAAGCCTCTTATCATCAAGTTGCTGGTGATCTTATCCTATCTTCGAAACCGTGGACACTGATACTGTCGTGGGCACGATCAATGGTGAGGAATATGGCCTCAGACAGCTGAGCTGTGATGTGCCACAGGTGAGCTCATCATGCTTCCAATACCAAGGGTGTGGGGATGAGTTCTTGCTCCCTATGTTGAGAACAGGCGGCTGTCCAATCTTCGGACATCGGATTGATTGTGTTCGCCATACGAAGGAACCAGCGAACCTTCCCACATGGTAAAGAAAGTGAAGAGACCAACCATAGAAACCTCCGAGCACCACTTGCCATGTGGGAAGGCTTGTTAATCCCTCCATATGACAGATGAATTATCGAGAATCAGATTCCAGACAATTTTATCCATGCTTGTTAGGTCTTACTTGCTGGCAGCTAACACAACATGACAAATCTGCCGTACACAGGATAACACCGATGCAACACCTCGATTGATAGGGTGATAATTATCGGGTTAATTATACCATCATTTTGCCAGAACAAAACGGTCTAATTATACCATCATTTGTTCAAATATGCCAAAATTGCCGAAACAGGAAATGCCATAAATCTAACTATTTGTTCTAACCAAAAAAAGATAATACATCATCCTTGGATTGATTTTTCACGATTCCCATTTCTAAACATCCAAACACTAGATCATGGATAAAACTTGTACAAATTCAATTCATCGTTTGATAGTGGTAGTCCCATCTGTGATGAGGAAATGATGATGGTATTGACAAACAACAACACAACCAGTGATAACGGTGGCACGAGGAAAGGGAAGGTGGCGACCATGATGACAGTCACATTGACTACATAGAACACCACCACATATCACCGGTTAGCTTGTCTCCGGCCAACATGGACAGTGGCCCATGGCCACTAATTCAGGTCCTTAGGCTAGCTACCAGTCATATTTGCTCTTTCGATGCTGGTAGAATCAACTACAAGCGTCCCACTTCCAGAGGGTCCATTCTATGCCTGTGGTTGAAGCAAGGGTACCGACCAGGGAACACTAGACAAGCGCCACCGATAACCTGACTGATGTGAAGAGGGCAGAGACAGAGCTCCAGACTACCCCAGATATTAGAATTCTTAAGAAGGAAACACATTCTTGATCCTGTCCTTATACGAGAGACCTTACCTTATCAGAGGGAGGAGATCTAGATGGTGTATCCAAACTTAGGATTAAGAAGACAACCACAATAGATCAATTTCATCTTCTCTTTTTGTTGTTGGAAGTTTTTGAATGTGGCAAACATAGGATTATTCTTATCTGCTCAAGTCAAATGCTAGCTAAGGTGGCTAAGATTACAAAGTGGGCATAAAGACTGAGAAAAAAATGGACCAATTAGTTGGCCTGTAAGTTCAAATCAAAGCACTGTTAAACTAAGAATGAACAATAGGAGCTAAGATTGCGTGTGTCCCACAAAATGGGGTTGACAATCCAGAGGCACGTCCACCCACAAAGACTAAAAAGGAAGCATGTAATCTAATTGGACTATAGAAGAGTCAAATGTTATTGATGGCCTACGGCAATCAACTAGAAGCTCCATTATAGTAGCAGAAGACGGATTAGACCACAGCCATGTCTTTCAGCCTCCAATAACATATTATTTCATTTCTTACTCCATAAACTAGCGATGGAGATAAGATTGTAGGAAGAGGACTAAATATAAGTCATATTTGTTTCGGGAAAAAAGTCAAGGAAAGAAATTTCTCTAAAAAAGCTGTCTAGAAAATCGACAAAATTACTACCTTAAAAAGAAGTTTATCGGATGGTACAGACGAAACGTGACGCAGCAAAACTTACCTAGTGTAACTGAAGCAGACCTTCGGGGAAATTGTTGATGTCCACCTGAACATAACACCTAACGTGAGATGGATTATCTCTGAAGACATTCATGGAACCTGATGAAAATGGGCATCCCTAAAAAAGAAATGATGTGGGTTCCTTCCTGTCAACAGGAATCCTAGGTATACCATGATGTGGGTTGCTTTTATGCATTCCTTGCAACAGATAACTAGCAACCACCGTTGTCGAGCACCGTGATTGGCACATGCTCCTTAAGAGGTAAGATTAATCAGAGCAGCTTACCGCAACCCATCAACATGCTAACATATATCTCTAAGATTGTAGTGGAACTTTCGGTTATGTGAGCAGTATGATAAATATATATCTGGCTTCCACAGAGTCTTCTCATCTGGTTCATATGTCTTTTATTCAACTAAGCTTTGGTATCCGGTGCTGCCCAGAAAATATATTGGGCATACCATCACATATTGGCACCCCATAGTCTAGAACATTGTTGCTTGAAAGGAGCTAATCGTTCTTCAAGAAAAGAAGGGCTCTAGTGGTTGCAAGAGTTTGGTCCCAAACTTCCCCCAAGGCAAGGTTTCTCCAGGAACACCAAGAAAGGATGCAGTTCCACGAAACTAACCCCAATCCCTCAATACATATAGAGAACTGATTTTTCCAGAATTACAAAAAAACCACCCCCCCCCCAAAAAAAAAAAAAAAAAAAAAAAAAAAAACCAACAAAAAAAAACCCAAAAAAAGCCCAAAATTACAAAATTTTCATTGGTTGTGGCCGCACCCTTATTCCCAACAAAAGTACTTTCGATTTTCTGATTATCATGCAAATATGAAACACCTAGACATACAAAAATTTAAACAAAAAGAAAAGAAAAAAGTCATAAAAAATTGTGTCAATACATGTACATATACACGAGACCATGTGAAATACAAAACAACCATGGTTTCATCAGAGAAGTTAAGAAGTTTGCTTCATCACAATCTCACTGAACTTGTGTAATCTACTTTCTGCTCCAAAGGCCTACATACATGTCAACTACATAGGTACATGTATAGCATTCTTTCATACAAAGAGGTATTCATGATTGTTTTCCAAACAAGTAAAGAAAAAGACTGCCGCCTCCATCCTCATGCTTTTTGGCAGACCTTTGGTAACAAAGTAAAATATAATAAAATGTGTATGCCCATTAAAATCCTTCAAAGCACGAATGGTTTTATTAAAATTTAAATTGGATGGAAGAAAGACAAAGATGGCCAATTATGCCCATTTGCGTGGATTCTTAGATACAAATAGCTTAGAAAGAATCACAACGAAATGGAATGGGTGATAGTATGAAGAACCAAATGTCAATGTGGCGTTGACGGTGTTGAATAACCTAAGTGTGCAATCTCCCAGCTTGTACGCGGAGCAACTTCTTCATGACTCCGAGTATATTGCTGCATATACAATAAAAGACCATCATCAGGGTGTATCAGGAAGTGCATCCCTTTATAGGGCAAAAATGTTACAGCTTTGGCCAGAATTAAGAAGAAACAGACAATAACTGTTAACCAAGAGGTACCTATAAAAAAACGTGACACGGAAATTTTAAGTTACCTCCATTCTGATCAACAGTTCTTTAGCATTTGGAGCAGAAACAACAATATGTCTGGCAGCTGGCTTAATGAAACCCTCCACCACACCATTATCAAATAATGCAAGTAAAGAATTGTAGTAACCATCAACGTTTAACAGTCCAACCTGAGCAAATAGGAGTTAGGACGTCATTTATCTGCTGTGAGAGAGGAAAGCTGATCAGGTGCTCACCGGTTTATTATGAATTCCAAGTTGTGACCATGTTATCATCTCCAAAAGCTCCTCCATTGTCCCATATCCTCCTAAAGAATTCAAAAAGTATTAAAGGTCTCGCCAAATGTAGGCATCTCAAAAATAGAACATGGTCTTTACATGCAAAAATTTTGCAGGATATGTACCAGGAAGAGCGATAAAAGCATCTGACTGTCGAGCCATTTCAGCTTTCCGCTCGTGCATGTCAGCAACTATCTTTACTTCACCCACAGTTTGCCCAGATATCTGTTATAAGAGATAGATGCATCCCAATGCAAATTGGTATGAGGGTTATGGAGACTTCTTTTAAGGGAAAAGGAAAGTGTCTCCACTTGTAAACATACATGTAGTTGATTAGGCAATGAAGCAGCTAGACATTAAGCCTTTGAAAATATCGATCATACAATTTATTATGCCGATAGCGATTTCTATGGATAATGGGTTTCCTCCTCACTTAAATTCCTTAAAAAGAAGAAGAGCACAGTGAATCATGTCCAAAGGGCAATGCACCAAAATTTCAGCAATGCAAGCCCAGAATCATAATTCATTAGTGTGCATAGTAGTCGACAGTTGCATAATAACCGATCAAGATAAAAATAAATTCAACTTAAAGAAGATTTATTAAAAGCAATAACCAAAGCTACAACCAATTCTCACTCTTCTTTTTTCCCAGTAATTTGGAATAAAAATTTCACATTCTCTTCAAGTTAACCAATTGTAATACGCTGATTATCTATTTGCAAAGGTGCATGTGTTTAAGTTTACTACTATCAATTCCTGATGTCACTAGTTCACCCTCTCCTCAAATTGCAATAATCGGTCCGATCAAAACAACGGAACAAAAACAATAATAAAAACAAGAACAAAAGTAACAATAAGATGCCATATTTGACATTAACTAAATCTGACCATAAAAGACGCAAACATGAAAGCAAATGACATTTGAATGTTTACCTCAAGAGGCATGAGTGCCGTGGGAATGACCCTGCATGCAAGTCATCAATCAAAATCAGAACTCAATAATAAATTATGAACCTCATACATCAAAACTAATGATATCAAATCAAAAGTCAAAAATCAATGTCCGACCCAAGAACATCACAGCCTCCATCATAAACTGTCTGAGAGATCAAACCCATCAGCCCCACGCTCCCCCCACCATAAACCAAATCAATCCTCCTCTTCACCTGCAAACAATTTCCCAAAAAAGAAACAAAAAGGAAAGACCCATCAATCCAAATCGTCAAAACTCAATCCAAACCACACCAAAAATCAAAACTTGAAGATTACCCAACACACAAAATCATGTTTTTACAACACCCAGATGAAGAAAAACAGAAAATCGAAAAGCATACCAGCTCTTTGCCCAGATCAAGGGCGGCATCGCTGAATACAGTCCTGTTGCCAGAGTTGCTGCCGCAAAAGACACAGACTCTCCTGAACTTGCTTTGCGGCTGCACACCATCCATTGGTACTATCTCTCCCTCCCTCCGCTTTGCTCCCCTCCGCTTTTCCTTTCAAGATAAAAAGGCAAGCATTAGCGCAAGCATTAGTATTTACTTCCTGTTTTTGTTCTCTCTCTCTGAGAGATTTGTTTGCTTTCCTTTTTTTTAATGGATAGATCAGTGCAGGTCCCATTATAATACACATAGGCCATACCCACCCTCTGGGATCCTGTTGAATCAAAAAGGCTTGATCTTTGATCTGTTTTCGCACTCCTCTTTCCCTTTCAACTATTGTTTTCTGTCCTCCTCCACCCTTTTCTACTTTAAAATTTTCTAGGAGAAAACAAAATCGAAGTCTCCGACCTGATGAAGCAAAAGGGACCTAAATAGCTGAATCTCTCAAGTCCAATGCCTTCTCAAGCTCTGTATATATCAATCGGGCTGCTGAGTGGAAATTACATAATTGCCATCACTGAAGCCCATAGTGGGCTTTGGAAAATTGAAGGCCCTTGTTTCGGCCATGAGGGAACTTGAATAGAAGTTTTGAAAGCCCACACCTTAACTGAAAGTCAACTGTGGATTGTATGATAACTGCTCCACTTTGACTTGCTTGTTAGCCCCAGAGCTCTGACTTAATGTTCTAGGGTTATCCAAATTCGAATATTATTAGACCTAAGCAGTTAAGAGGAATAAAATTTTTAATAAGTTATCCAAATTACACGAGTAACTTGATATTTCAATGGTTTGGATGCATGGATGAGAATGCGCATGTCCAGTGTCCGATTGGGCTTCCAATAGGGCATGACACATCATCATCCCTACAAATTCTTTACTAAAATTTCTAGAATTACTGAAGGATTTATAGGGATGATGATGTGGCATGCCCTATTGGAAGCCAAATCGGATTTTGGACATGCTCATACTCATCCCTATTTGGATGGCCTTTTTAAGTTAGCTGTAAATAAAAAGCCAAATCCCGTCTTAGGTTCCAACTCAAACAAAGTCTAAATAAACTTTTCTAATAAAAATAAAATGATAAGCTAATGTGAGTAATTACTAGGGTGTGTTTGGTTAGTGGGAAAAGGAAAGAAAAGGAAAGAAAATTAGAAGGAAAATGATTTTCCATTGTTTGGCTTAAAAGAAAAGTGAAAAGAAAAAGAAAATGAAGGAAAATGGTGGAAAATAAATAGTAAAACTTTTCTTTCAAGTTTTCTTCCTCTTGACCCAAGGAAAATGAGGGAAAAAAAAAGCAAAACTAACTATTCTCACATTCATGCATTTGTGTTTTTTACCAAATATAATTAGTAGCTGTTTTTAATGAATTCATGAATAATTCATGCATTTTTAAAAAAAAAATTATGAATGAATTTTTTCAAAAAATCTCAAATTATTATCAAAATTTTACACATGAATTATTTAAAATTCGCAAATATTCTAAATTTGCGAATTTTTCCCGAATTTTTCAAAATAGTATGTGAATAATTCTGAATTTTTTTTGAAAATCATGAATATTTAAAATATTTTTTGTCATGAACTTGTTCAAAAACATTAGTGAATAATTCGTGTAATTGTTGCGTTTTGCTTGAAAAATTCGCGCATTATGCACGAATTTTTCTAATAGCTTGCAAATTATTTCCAATGTTTTCATATAATTTGTAAATTATTTATGTACTATTTAATATCACAGTATTTATGAATCATGATATTTGTAGGGTTAGAAAATTATTTGTTAGAATTCATAAATTATTTGCTAACTTTCTGAATTATTCAGAACAACTAACAAATTTTAAATTTATTATGCGACTAAAATACCTCTTAAATTTTTTAAGCAAATTATTTATAAAGTTATCAAATACACCTCTTAAACTATTTAGCAAAAACACCTCTTAATTTTTTTTCGTTTTGAATTAATAACATAATGGAAGAAATTTCCTTATTTTCCTTTCAACTTTCTTCAAAATTTTCTTTGGTAACCAAACATGAGAAAGAATCTCATTTCATTTTCATTTCACTTTTCTTTCTTTTTCATTTTCATTTCACTTTTCTTTCATACATTTTCTTTCAATCCAAACACACCCTAAAGGTTTGTTGCATTCCTTAGTTATTGTGAAGTGCTAATCGGGTGTGACTAAGTCTGATTTCAGAGGTTAAAAAAGATTTTTATTGTGACGAACAGGACGTTGACTTTTGTATGAGCATGATGGGATTTTCTGGGAAAATTCTGTAACATCATTTTTCTCTTTGGATAATATTTAATTACTAACAAAATTATAAAGTCAACAGTCTACGTTGATATGCAAATCCACGTAAACAGTTTGTTCCAACATTTTTTTCTCTCTACAAAATGCGTTGACCTTTTAGTGCTTGCCCTCGTTTATTATTTATTTATTTATTTTTATTTGTTGGGGGTATGGGAGTTGGCTCGATTTTGTCGCTAATGAGTCATTCATTGTTCAGCCGAGTTATCGTGTGCCGAGATAGTTCGTCTGTGCTCGGATCCGATTCATCTGACTCAGCACAAGTCAGATAGGTCGAATGCCGAGTTATGGGACTTCAGCAGCGTATTGGACTCTCGATCGTGAGGTAAACTGCTCAGATGGATCGACATCTCCACGGTTCGACATACATACGAGTCGAACAGCTTGGGTCAGCACTTCGGATCGCTCGGTCTTCAGGAGGAAGCTCGGTCGTGCAAAGCGGGGCCCACTTGGATGCGACGGAGGACAGTAGGGTGCGGCGCACGTTTACTAGGATTCGGCGCATTAATTACGTAGAGTTGTGAAGAGATAGGAATTTCGTTAAAGTCGGGATTCGTATCTTTTGGATGCTCCTCCTCAATGATGGCACATATTGTACCTTATGGGTATTTATAGGGAGTTTTAGAGGATGGTTTCAAAGGAACACATTGGAGAGTTCTGTACCCGCCATTCGTGAGAGCCAACTTGCAGAGATATTGTTGTGAGCATTTTGGAGAGAAACTTGTGTGCTTCTTCTTCGTTTGTGGAGAGAAGATTTGCATTCTGTCTTTCCTTCGTAATAAAGCTCATTGGTGTTCCCTTCCTTGGCCGGTCAACAGCCTAAAGTTGTGATCTCTCTTAGCGATTCACGTTTGTTTGTGTTGCTTGTCATTGTCATCGATCCTCGACGATCCTATATATTCCACTGTGGTGTGCGTTAGTGCGCAACAAATTGGTATCAGAGCCGTACGGTGTTGAAGATCAAAGTAGGAGGAAAAGATGAGTAACGATAGCGATGCCAGTTACTTAAATGCATCAACTTCTGGATCGCATACTTCAACGACGTGGACTATCGTGTCAAATATGAAGTTAGAAATTGAGAAGTTTGATGGTAAGATCAACTTCAGTATATGGAGATGTGAAGTCGTGGATGTCTTGAACAAACTTGGTCAAGACATCGCATTGGACGAGAACCCGACGTGCATTTCTGATATGGAGTGGAGAACTTTGAATCGGAATGCATGTCGTACCATCCGAATGTATCTGTCGAAGGAGAAGAAATACATATACATGAAGGAGACAAGTGCAAGCAAGTTCTGGAAGGAACTCGGTGACAAGAACATAAAGAAGAACATACAGAACCGGCTACACTTGAAGAAGAAGCTTTTCAGTTTGAAGTTAGCCGAGGGTGTTTCTATGAAGGAACATCTAGACTACTACTACAAGCTTCTTACCGACCCGAGGAACGTCGACATGAAGATCAACGATGAAGACAAGGCGATGATTCTCCTTAGCTCACTACCCTTTGAATATGAGTATTTGGTGTCGGTTCTTACATATGGTAAGGAATCGACCATATTTGAAGAGATGTTAAATGCTATGACTAGCAACGAGTTCAGGAAGAACGATGGAGACACCCGAAGCCGAGCTAGTGATGCTCTTACGGTGGTGCGAGGACGTAGCGGATAGAAGGGTGGAGCGTGGAAGTGGTATTTCCGATCCAAGTCCAGGAACAAGAGCAAAGGTCCGCATCGTAAGGAGCTGGCAAAGGACCAATGTGTTTTCTATAAAGAAAGAGGACCTTAGGTCAGAGACTTCTAGACGATGAAGAAGAAGCACGATGCAACAACCCATGTTGCAAAGGGTGTTGAGGTCGAGGAATGGGTTCTGGTCGGTTTCGAAAGGTGTGACATTAGATGGTTGGGTGCTCGATTCTGGGTGCTCGTTTCATATGATGCCACATCGAGAGTACTTTATGTATTTCTGCGAATGGGGTAAGAGTACGGTCTTGCTTAGCGATGACTGACCTTGCAGTACTATAAGGATTAGGACAGTGCAAATGAAGATGAGCGACGATGTTACACGAGACATCGATGAGGTGCACTATGTTTCCGACCTAAAGAGTAATCTCATATCACTTGATTTGCTCGAAGCCAAGGACTGTTGAGTGACGATGGAGAATTGAGCTCTATAGGTGACCCGAGGGGCAATGATCGTGATGAAAGAGAATCGCAGAGGCAACCTCTACTACTTGGATGGCTCGGTCATAGCTGGAACAGCAAATCTACCTCGTGAGGCCGATCGAGATGACTCAATATTGTGGCACATATGTCTCGGGCATGTAGGCAAGAAATCTTTGCAGCAGCTGATCATAGGAGATCGTCTGAAGGGTGCCAAGACCAAGAAGATCAAGTTGTTCGAGCACTATGTATTTGGAAAACAGACATGTGCTTCATTTGGGATGGCCATCCACAATACGAAGGGAGTACTTGACTACGTACACATCGACGTATAGGGGCTGAGTAGGTCAGCTTCATTGGGAGGTAAACACTACTTTGTGCCGTTTATCGACGATTTCTCACGCATGGTGTGGATGTTTTTCTGAAGTCAATAGACCAAGTTCTTAGTACTTACATCGAGTGGAAGAAGTTGGTTGAGACTTAGACAGGTCGGAAGGTCAGGCGTCTCCAATGCGACAACTGTGGGGAGTATATGTTGGATCTCTTCGAGAAATTCTGCAGATCGAAAGGGATTCAGAGACACTTCATCGGTAGTGGTACACCATTGCAGAATGATGTAGTTGAAATGATGAATCGGACTCTGCTGGAGAAAGTCCGATGCATGTTGTCAACAGTCGACCTATCGAAGGAGTTTTGAGCAGAGGCCATGGCGTAGTGACCTACTTGGTCAATCAGCTATCGTCTGCTAAATTGGGAGGATGTCCTCCATTGGATATCTGGTTGGGAAAGCAAGTTTCCGACTATGGATCATTATAAGTTTAGGACTGTCTGAGTTACTATGTCTTGAAGAAAGACAAACTCGATACTCGAGCCAAGAAACCCATCTTCGTGGGCTTTAGTAATTGTGTCAATGGATACTGACTGTGGTGTCCGACATAGAAGAAAGTTATCGTGAGCAGAGATGTAACGTTTGATGAGTCGACGGTACTGAAGGCTCATGAACCAAAGGCAGAGACCGAACAGACACAGCTAAAGAAGGTCTACACTAACGTGTTTGAGGTTCCAGATACGTCGCAGACCGACCCACACCCGATGCTATAGAAGATGTACTCCAGACAGATGCTGGTGAATTTTGTGGTTCAAGCTCAGATGGTTGAATTAGCTAAGCTCCATAAATGACTCAGCCGAAGGGTTCCATAGCTACATCGAGACCAAAGTGTGAGATACGACGACCTGCATGGTATACGGAGATAGTCTCGTTCACTTTTCCTGCTTTAAGTAAAGACATTCCTACTTCTTTCACAGAGGTGGAGCAATCTGAAGACCCAGAGTGTTGGATAAGCATGATGGATGAGGAGATGGATGTAATGCCCTGAAATCTACTGCACAAGTACTAGGGGGGTGAATAGTACTTTAAAAATAACAAGGAGTATAATTCCTAATTATCGTGCAAACTACTACCAATAAATGCGGAAGCTAAAAATGACAACAACAAATATACAATGCTAACAATTGAAATGATGGGTTCGGATCCACCCAAGTCTCCCCGACTTGTACACAATGATCCTACGTCCCAGAACACCCGGATCCCCTCCGAATACTTAGGTTAGAAACCCTAACCCAAGATTTCCACTATGAATACCTTGTGAAAAACCTTCACAAGATCAAATCATACAATCAATAGCAATAGTGAATCCCACAACCCGGGATCACAACCTTCTCTCACAACCGAGAGAATCAATAGCAATAAAAGAGTTTATATGAAATAAACAACAACTTACCACAAACCCTATACCTTGAGTATTCTTACCAAATTAGGGCAAGGAGGGATTTGAGGAAGGAGAAGTCACCAAGACCTAGCACCACCAATATGAGCAGCAATGGGTGCCTAGGAATGAATAGGAGACTTGAATCAAGCAATAGCTTGGATGGCTCAACAAGAACAAGGTTCTCTCAAGATGGATTCTAGATCTCAAATGAGGGAGAGAAAGATTTCTTGTGAGGAAGAGAGCTTTGGAAATGAGTTTTAATCTCTAACTCTTTCAATCTGAATAAGTCTCTCAATAGCAGCTCTAACCTTGAGAGAAATGACCAAGCTTCGTATTTATAGGGTCCCACAATATCGAGCTAGGTCATCTCCCAACGGTTGGAAATTTGGGGCAATTAGTCGGTCAAAGAACAACCACTGACCGACTAGTTCATCAACTAGTCGGTCGGTGAAACAACATGAACTGACTAAAGGATGAACAGTGAACAGATGAAATTTCAGACCTAGATAACTAGTCGGTCCAAGAAGACTTTCTGACCGACTAGTTACTCAACTAGTCGGTCGGTCCGTTAACTTAGACCGACTAAGAGTCAAAAACTATTAGTTTGAATACAACTTGATTTAGTCGGTCCAAGAACAAATGTTGACCGACTAGATCATCAACTAGTCGGTCACCAAACGTTCTTAGACCGACTAACGATAAACAGTAACTCAGGTGAAAAATTGGCATGTACAGTAAAGCTCAACTAGTCGGTCTAAGAAGCATCACTGACCGACTAGTTCACCAACTAGTCGGTCGGTGAGTCAACTAAGACCGACTAACTGTAAACAGTAAAGAGCTTAGAATTTGGAAGACAAACTAGTCGGTCCAAGAAGCTTTTCCGACCGACTAGATCACCATCTAGTCGGTTGGTTCTTCTTCTTGAACCAACTAACATGCACAAGAAGTCCCGATTCGAAGCGCGATGCTTCGGGAAAGTTTGAATGGACTTCTACTAAGATCCTAGCTCTAAGATAGGAGCGATATGAAGATTAAATGATAATACCTACTCAAGGTTTAACATTCTAAAGAACAAAGCTAGAAGACTAAATATAAATCTAGACAAACCGTCTTCAAACGCTTCGATCGAATCTTCATGACTTCAAAGTTGGTCCAAAAGCTTCAACGAAGCTTTAGGCATATGAAAACGTGCTTTGAGAAGTCTTGAGACGTCGCTTTGGATGTTCACGTGAATTTGGCGACGATCTCCATAACTGCGCTCACAAAGTGTTAGTTCACGATTTATTTATGTTTGCTTATCATCCAAAACCAAATCCGGG
The DNA here is from genome assembly GCA_030789695.1 of Scilla litardierei. Taxonomy (NCBI): domain Eukaryota; kingdom Viridiplantae; phylum Streptophyta; class Magnoliopsida; order Asparagales; family Asparagaceae; genus Scilla; species Scilla litardierei. Next base: position 304,405,014 of record CM061141.1, read on the forward strand.
GAGTCCAATACTCAACATTCTCCCCCTTTTTTGGTGATGAAAAACAAACATAAATAATAATCAAAAATAATGATTCAAATATAAAATACTTACTCCCCCTGCATTGATGACACGTTAATTCCAAATTGAATAAATATAATACGCATTAAGCAGAAGTGAGAAATATAAAACATGATCCAAGTATTGAAATTTAGGATCGTAATCCATTTTTATATATATTCACTCCCCCTGAATCTAACATAATAAATTAGATTCATGGACAGTAGAATTAAATTTTCATTTTACCCTTGTCATTATTACTATCTCTCCCCCTTTGGCATTATCCAAAAAGAGTGGGGGCATACAAAGACAACAACAAGGCTAAAGAAAAACCCAACATCGGGAGTCGAAGAATATGACGATGGTCCAAAAGACACCAAGAAACAAAAATACACGAAGAAAATCAAGGTGTGCCAAATTGACCATTATCCAAAAGCGAAAAACGAAATCATCAAAATACCAAATATAATTCACTTATTGAGTAAAGGAATGTGCTCTCCAATCTCAACATTTTGGTTAAATTAGTGCATGGAAAACAATTCTATGTTTTCATAGAAATAAATTCTTTTTAACCAAGTCATTATCGTCGAGCGATGAAATCGAATATCATAGACATTAAAACGAATATAAAATGTGCACAACGAAGTAAAAGAGAACAATGATGTAAATATATATATGAAGCATCATGAGTACAACCAAAAGATACATTGACTCCATAACATCAAAGGCACAAAGTACATCGACTACATCAAAATGTCACATAGTATATCAACATCAAAAAAGTCACAATCCATCATCGACATCAACACCATCAACATACATCCAAAAATGATACAACATCGACATCAAACATCAACATATCCAAATACATCAGAAAACACCACCAACTCTGTCTTAACCCAAAACTCTCTCTAAAAGATGAATCATCCAAGGAGCATCGGAGAGTCCTCCAAACAGACTCTCAAGAAGTAGTGGTAGGATCAGCAGTCTCTGTAGGTCCAGTCGAAGGAGTGGACTCAGGCTCTGCTAGGAGGAGTGGCGTGTCAACAGAAGGAATCGTCGAGGCAGGAGTGGAAACAGCAACAGCAGGCTCAACGGCAGAGGTATCAACATGAACGTCAACAGGAGCAGACGTCTCTAGAGCAGCAGTAGACTCATCCACTGGAGCAGAAGACTCTGGAGGACCTGAAGAAGTGGCAGCTCCAGCAACAGATGTGGTAGCAGCAGCAGGAGTGGCCTCAGCGCCACGAGCAAGAGAATCAACGAGCTCATCAATATCCTCATCATCCATCTCCTCATCCTCAGAAACTGGAGGATGGACCTCAACACCAATAACACGAGCAATACGACACAGAATCTCCTCGGTACGAGCATACCGAGACTCGAGACGACGAACAGAACAAGCGAGATCATCAAGTGTGGTGGGAGGTCTAGGAGCAACAGCAGCAGAAGATGTGCCCAGAGAAGCTGAAGGAGTCGTCCTCTACACGTGACGGAGTGCTGCAAGAGATTTCTTGACGGCCGTCGCGTTCAGGGGAGGACCAAGTGGACGCTCATCGTCAGGAGGCAAAGGCATGTGGAAATGACGAAACACCAAAGTCAGCAGACAAGGATAAGGGAGATGCGCAGATTTCGCGGACTTCCGAATACACTCGAAAGAGTCCATCTTATCGAGTATAATGCGAGCCCAATTAATCTCGCAACCCAAGAAAAGAGCGTAAATCAACTTGAGGAAGGGCTGGGATGGCAGAGATGATGAGCCGTACTTTGGAAGTAAGCACGACTTCAGGATAAGATTGAGCACCCAAGCATTTGGCTTAAATGACTTCGATGGGACACCAATGAAAGCAGGAGGGATCACATGAAAGATATCGGCGAGAACGGACTGATCCAACGAAGAGATATCATCAACAGAAATATCAGACGGGAGGAGACCAGACGACGAACAACCAAGCAACTCCCCCAAGATTTCTGCCGTGAGGACTATAGGAGTCCCCAAAACAGTAGTCTCGATGGAGTGGGTCTCACCGTACTGTCCCCGGATACGGTTCGCATAGAAAAGTTTGACCAGGCGAGGATAGGGTCGAGGGTTCGCCTTAGGGTCAAAGCGAAGGTAGTCTAAGTGTCCACTATAGGAAAGAAGATCTGCTAAGCCAAGGAAATCAGAGAACTTAACGAAATGCTCCAATAACAGCGGGCAATGTTCGATACGCGTGTATGCCGCTAGACACAAAGGGTCATCACGACACAACGATATATCGACACCACCTGCTGGCATCGGAGCCTTTCCCTTAGGCTGTCGAGTCCTAGGATGAGGTGGAGTAGTGGGTTCCTGACGTCTAGGCTCATCCTCGGGTCTAAACTCAGTGTCAGAATCAGATGGAGTAGCGGGGGTATGGAGTGTAGGCTTCCTAGACAGAGAACGTCTACTGGGTTTGGTGGTCGCCGTCCTCTGCTTCTTCAGAGGAGGCGAAGACGATGAAGGTTGGGTTGGTTTAGGGCGGAGTTTGGGTTTCGAAGGATCCCTAGGGTGTGGCTCAACAGTCATATGGGACGGGCCAGAGGGAGTGATCGGTATTCTCGTCCTTTCCATAAGTGTGACAAAACGAGATCAAGCAACGTAAGAACGAGATCGATGAACCCTAGAAGCAAAACCCTAAAGCCGAAATCGAAATATGCTTGAAACCAAACCCTAGGAAGTGAAATCGACCTAGAATAGAACCCTAGATGCAAGAGAGGAGAGGAGGGATACCTAGGAGGAAGATCGACGGCCATTGATGGTCGGAAAACGGCGATCGGACGGTGGAATCGACGGTGGAAGACGAAAGGGGTTCGGGGTTTTTGAGCTGGAGAGCGAGCATCGATCAATTAGAATGAGAGATAATCGATTAGAAACGAGTTTAAGTCGGTCGAAATGCGAAAAGACACGACTGTCCCTGAGCACTTAGTCGGTCACAGTTCAAGCACTGACCGACTAGATGACAATCTAGTCGGTCGGTCAATGAGCTTGAACCGACTAAGTCGAAACAGCCGACAGACGAAAAATTTAGGGCTAGAGTTAGTCGGTCTAAGTTCAAGTACTGACCGACTAGTTCTCATTCTAGTCGGTCGGTAAGTGAACGTGGACCGACTAAATGATGTCAGTAGCAAAGGAAAATTATAAGCTTGAGCTAGTCGGTTTGAGTTCATTATCTGACCGACTAGATGTGCATCTAGTCGGTTGGTTGATGAACTGAGACCGACTAGATGATTCCAAAAATAGATAAATGAGTTTTCTCCTAAGTGCACTTGGACGAAACATCGTAAACCTATCAAAAATCATCATACTACCCCGTTAAACATCGAAAATCTTAAATACGACGTTCAAGAGTAAATTCGAGCAAAAATTCCAAAAATTCACAAAAATCCCGAAAGAATCCAATAAGTCTAGCATGAACAAATATAGCGAAATAGAATAGCATGCAAGATTATTGAATAAAATGAATCCTACATCTCGGATTCACCCATAATCCCCAATTCTCGACGCAACCGCACAAAGGAGTCCTCCTTTAGGGGTTTCATGAAAATATCGGCGATTTGCTTCTGAGTTTCAACGTACACTATTATGATGTCCTTTTTAGCAACATGATCATCTAAGAAATGGTGTCGGACATCTATGTGTTTAGAACGGGAATGGTGCACCGGATTCTTTGAAAGACAAATGACACTTTGGTTGTCCACCATGATAGGGCTAGTATCACAATGTATACCAAAATCCTTAAGTGTGTGTCTCATCCAAAGAACCTGGGCACATGCAGCACCGGCGGCAATGTATTCCGCCTCGGTGGTAGAAAGTGATACGGAATTTTGCTTCTTGGAAAACCAAGAGACAAGAGAATTTCCTATAAAATGGCAAGTGCCACTAGTACTCTTCATGTCGGATTTGCATCCCGCATAATCAGTGTCACTATATGAGACTAACTCATACGTGCTAGATTTTGGATAAAGTAATCCAAAGTCTAATGTGTAACTTAAATAGAGAAAAATACGTTTTACCGCTACTAAGTGAGAATCCTTAGGTTGAGACTGATAACGAGCACAAATACATACGGCAAACATAATATCGGGCCTACTAGCGGTAAGATAAAGTAAACTACCTATCATACCTCGATATAGACGAATGTCTACATCTTTTCCGCCCGTATCTTTATCAAGATGCGTAGTAGTGCTCATTGGAGTCTTTTTCCCGGAGGCACTCTCCATTCCAAATCGCTTTAGCAACTTCACCGTGTACTTCGTTTGGTGGATGAAGATTCCATCGTTCATTTGGCGAATTTGGAGACCTAAGAAATATTTGAGCTCACCCATGTGGCTCATCTCAAATTGTTCCTTCATAACATTAGAAAACTCTTCGCAAAGAGCGAAGTTAGTAGCACTGAAAATGATATCATCAACATAAATTTGAACTAAAAGTATATCATTATTCGAATGCTTAACAAAAAGTGTAGAATCGGCTTCTCCTATTTTAAAATTCAAATCCAAAAGAAAATTCTTTAGGCGATCATACCAAGCTCGAGGAGCTTGTCTCAAACCGTAAAGTGCTTTCTTTAGTTTAAAAACATGATTTGGAAATTTTTCATTAATAAAGCCCGGAGGTTGAGAAACATAAACTTCCTCAACGACATCTCCGTTTAAAAATGCACTTTTTACATCCATTTGAAATAGTTTGAAATTTTTATGGCATGCAAAAGATAACAATAATCTAATAGATTCTAATCTAGCTACCGGAGCGAAGGATTCTTCGAAATCGATACCTTCCTCTTGTCGATAGCCTTGAGCTACTAACCGAGCCTTGTTCCGGAAGACGATTTGGTTCTCGTCGGTTTTGTTCTTGAAGATCTACTTCGTTCCTATAATGGTGTGGTTCTTCGAAGGCAATGGAACAAGCTCCCATACCTCATTCCTCTCGAATTGAATGAGTTCCTCCTCCATGGCAAGGATCCAAGCACTATCTTCGCACGCTTCAATTATATTCTTTGGCTCAATCGAGGAGACAAAGGCACAATTGGCGAAGTGGTGGACTTGCGATCTCGTCTTGACTCTATCATGAATATTGCCAATGACTTGCTCATGGGGATGATCACGGACCGTATGAAGCCGTTTGGGAATTCCCTGATCACTAGGAACATTCTCAACACTCTCATTAGTCGGGTTAGTATCAATAGAATCAATCGAATCAATAGACTTAGAATTATCAATAGAATCACATAAAACATCCATTCAATCATCATCATTTGAAATTCTAGAAGGAATAAAATTTTCATTAAAAGAGACATGTAGTGATTCCTCGATCGTCGAGGATCTTTTGTTGTATATTCGGTAGGTTTTGCTACGTGAGGAATACCCAACAAATATCCCCTCATCCGATCTCGGATCAAACTTGTCCAAATTTTCATAAGTGTTTTTAATAAAACATTTCGCACCAAAAACACGAAAATGTTTAACTTGAGGCAATCTACCAAACAATAATTCATAACAAGTTTGTTTGGTGCCGGGCCTCAAAAGTATTCTATTAAACACATAGCAAGCGGTGTGTACCGCTTCCGCCCAAGATTGATGGCCAAGTTGGCTATCATCGAGCATTGTGCGAGCACACTCCACAAGCGTTCTATTCTTTCTCTCAACAACACCATTTTGAGGGGGTGCGCGAGGGGAGGAAAACGTGTGTGTAATTCCAAGATCATCACAAAAATTTGAGAAAGACTCATTCTCAAATTCACCTCCATGATCACTACGAATAGTGACAATGGTGGTTCCGATGAGATTTTGTACTTTCTTCACAAATGTTATGAAGTTTTCAAAAGCTTCATTTTTATTACATAAGAAAAATACCCATGTAAATCTCGAAAAATCATCTACGATGACAAGCCCATATCTAGCATTTCCTAAAGAAGCAACTCTAGTTGGCCCAAATAAATCTAGATGTAATAGCTCTAGAGGCCATTTAGTAGATATGCTTTTCTTAGGTTTAAATGAAGATTTAGGAAGCTTGCCTCGTTGACATGAGTCACAAAAACTTTTCTTTTCAAAAACAAGATTAGGAAAACCTTTAATGGAATTTAATTTTGAAAGCTTAAAAAGTGTTCCAAAGTTCACATGACCAAAGCGTCGATGCCATAAGTGTTGTTCACTTGTGTTGGCAACGAGACATTGTTCATATGACTTAGGAAAAACCAAAATATAAATATCTTTATGGCGTGTACCGGAAAATAATAAATCATTATTAACATTATTAAAAATGTGACACAATCCTTTCGCAAATCTAACTTTGTAACCTTTGTCACAAAGTTGGCTTATTGAAATAAGATTGTGGTTTAAACCATTAACAAGATAGACATCACTAATTAAGGGTTTAGACGGGTTACCCACTTTCCCAACACCGATGATGGTTCCGCTCTCGTTGCCTCCAAAGATTACCCGGTTCCCATTAGCAATGGGCACCACTCTAGAAAGCAATTGAGCATCGCCTGTCATGTGTTTTGAACACCCGCTATCGAGTATCCACCCATCCTTGGAGCCAAATTTGACTTTGTTGCTCTGTTTGTTTTTCTTGAGTACCTAAAGATGATTATATCATTTCATGGTACCCAAGGTCATTGGGTCCTCAAAGGTTAGACCTTTGGAAGCCAAGTCCAATTGGACTTAGACTTCCCAATATAATTAATATTATCCACTACATTCAAAAAATAATCATTCATGTAGATTTGTTTTTCATCCATACCTGTGTCCTTTGGGCTCCAAATTGAGAATATTTTGGGAGCCTTAATCCTATTGGGAGCATGCATGCTTTGTTGATTTCTACATGATGCATGTCGTGGATAGGTAAAAGGAACATGATGAAATGGTGCATGTGGATAATTATTCATATGACGATGTGGGTGAACATATGCATGTGAGGGAACACGTGCGTGAGGGTGTCTCACATGTTGTACACGTGCCCGTGAATATGTAGCATAGAAATCATCATATGAGTGAGCCGGTGGAGTAGGACGTGTGTTCCTACGTGGCATAGTATTGGTGTACATGTAGGCATGGCCCTTCTTTGGAGGTCCACCCAAAGTGGGTTTCTTTCCGAAAGAGGGTGTGGACGAGGTGGAAGCACCATTGGTAGATGAACTACCAATAGAGTGTTTGCTACCACTCGTCGAAGCACCGGAAGTTGGCCTAACAAAAGTAGTGGCCGATTTGGATGAAGTTCCCATCGTATACCCCAAGCCAATGTGATGATTGGCCGGAAGTAAGTCACTTAGGATTATATCCAAATGGTCCTTACCTTTATTGAATTTATTAATTCGGCCTAATGTGTTCTCATATTTCTCGGTGAGAGAACGCATAGAAGCATCCAAAGTGGATACTTGCGATATGAGCACATAAACACGAGATTTAAGATTCTCATTCTCAATACTCAAAGTCGAGTTTTGAGAAGTCAAATCCGCTATCTTGTGTTCCTCCGGATCCTCAATACTAACATGTTCAAGTTGAGTCTTGAGATTAACAATCTCATTCTTCAACCCTTCAACAACGGTGTCGTTGTTGGTGATGATAGTTTTAGGTGAGGTTTGGATGCTAACTAGCTCATCTTTAGTCTTATTATATCGTTCAACTAATTTAGCATATCTATTCCATATTTGCTCATTAGCTAGTCTAAGGTCATCCATAGTTACCTCATCGCTTTCATCCTCGCTATCATCGGAGGCGGGTTCTTGAACATTTTCCTCGTTAGCCATGAAACATACGTGCGCTTGCTCCACTTTCACATCATCTGACTCCCCGCTTGAAGAGTCATCTTCGGAATCGGTGAAACCGACAAATCCTTTCTTGTAGCCTTTCTTATACTTCTTCGATTTGTCGTACTTCGGCGCCTTCCACTTTTCCTTTTTGCTTGTTTTGTGGACAATCCGCTTTGATGTGTCCTGGCTTATTGCATTTAAAGCACAAAGGAGGAGAGGCGTTAGTAGAAGTAAATTTAGATTTGCCTTTGAAGTTACCTTTTCGGAAGAAGCGATTGAACTTCTTTGCCATGAGGGCAATGGATTCCATGTCCATTTCGTCTTCCGAGTCCTCGTCATCGGTAGAGGTGGATGAAGCCGCCTTGAACGCAATCGCCTTTTTTTAGGCACGTCTTGGTTCAAGTAAGACTTCATCTTCTCTTGTAACTTCACCTTGCTATCCTTACGTACCTCGTATGACATTAAAGTACCCATTAATTGAACTACGGTATACTTGTTCATATTGTTACCTTCCTCGATGGCGAAGGTACGCTTTTCCCAACTAGAAGGAAGTCCTTCTATAAGCTTCGAACATTTCTCCTTTTGGGTGTAGGTTTTGCCGAGAGCCTCTAACTCGTTTATGATGTCGACGAAGCGAGCATAATACTCCTTCATCTTCTCACCCTGTAGCATATGAAACATCTCGTAATCTTTATTAACTACAACGAGTTTAGAGTCCCTTACCCTACTCGTCTCTTCATGTAAGATGAGGAGGGAGTTCCAAATTTGATATGCACTCTTACATGTGCATATCTTATTGAAGTCCTCGGGCTCCAATGCGCATTGCAAGGCGTTCATTGCCTTGGCATGGCTTACCTCCGCGGCGACCTCCGCGGGAGTCCACTTCTCGAAATCTTCTTCGGTGGGCTCGACATACTCCTTCATTGTGGTCCTCCATAGTGAAGCACTCCGGAGGAAAGTTTCCATCCGGCATTTTCAGTACCCGTAGTTGGTACCGTTGAAGAATGAAGGCCTCGTTGAGGAATGTCCTTCCATTCCCGAAGAGGCTCCTTCACGGTTCTTGAAGGTGCTATAATCTGGAGGTGGACGCACGGTCTTGTTGTCATTGGCAGACATAGCTTAGTATCTGGCTTTGATACCAAATGTAATGCCCTGAAAGCTACTGCACAAGTACTAGAGGGGGGGGGGGGGTGAATTGTACTTTAAAAATAACAAGGAGTATAATTCCTAATTATCGTGCAAACTACTACCAACAAATGCGGAAGCTAAAAATGACAACAACAAATATACAATGCTAACAATTGAAATGATGGGTTCGGATCCACCCAAGTCTCCCCGACTTGTACCCGGTGATCCTACGTCCCAGAACAGCCGTATCCCATCCAGATACTTAGGTTAGAAACCCTAACCCAAGATTTCCACTATGAATACCTTGTGAAAAACCTTCACAAGATCAAATCATACAATCAATAGCAATAGTGAATCCCACAACCCGGGATCACAACCTTCTCTCACAACCGAGAGAATCAATAACAATAAAAGAGTTTATATGAAATAAACAACAACTTACCACAAACCCTATACCTTGAGTATTCTTACCAAATTAGGGCAAGGAAGGATTTGAGGAAGGAGAAGTCACCAAGACCTAGCATCACCAATATGAGCAGCAATGGGTGCCTAGGAATGAATAGGAGACTTGAATCAAGCAATAGCTTGGATGGCTCAACAAGAACAAGGTTCTCTCAAGATGGATTCTAGATCTCAAATGAGGGAGAGAAAGATTTCTTGTGAGGAAGAGAGCTTTGGAAATGAGTTTTAATCTCTAACTCTTTCAATCTGAATAAGTCTCTCAATAGCAGCTCTAACCTTGAGAGAAATGACCAAGCTTCGTATTTATAGGGTCCCACAAAATCGAGCTAGGTCATCTCCCAACGGTTGGAAATCTGGGGCAATTAGTCGGTCAAAGAACAACCACTGACCGACTAGTTCATCAACTAGTCGGTCGGTGAAACAACATGAACCGACTAAAGGATGAACAGTGAACAGATGAAATTTCAGACCTAGATAACTAGTCGGTCCAAGAAGACTTTCCGACCGACTAGTTACTCAACTAGTCGGTCGGTCCGTTAACTTAGACCGACTAAGAGTCAAAAACTATTAGTTTGAATACAACTTGATTTAGTCGGTCCAAGAACAAATGTTGACCGACTAGATCATTAACTAGTCGGTCACCAAACGTTCTTAGACCGACTAATGATAAACAGTAACTCAGGTGAAAAATTGGCATGTACAGTAAAGCTCAACTAGTCGGTCTAAGAAGCATCACTGACCGACTAGTTCACCAACTAGTCGGTCGGTGAGTCAACTAAGACCGACTAACTGTAAACAGTAAAGAGCTTAGAATTTGGGAGACAAACTAGTCGGTCCAAGAAGCTTTTCCGACCGACTAGATCACCATCTAGTCGGTTGGTTCTTCTTCTTGAACCAACTAACATGCACAAGAAGTCCCGATTCGAAGCGCGATGCTTCGGGAAAGTTTGAATGGACTTCTACTAAGATCCTAGCTCTAAGATAGGAGCGATATGAAGATTAAATGATAATACCTACTCAAGGTTTAACATTCTAAAGAACAAAGCTAGAAGACTAAATATAAATCTAGACAAACCGTCTTCAAACGCTTCGATCGAATCTTCATGACTTCAAAGTTGGTCCAATAGCTTCAACGAAGCTTTAGGCATATGAAAACGTGCTTTGAGAAGTCTTGAGATGTCGCTTTGGATGTTCACGTGAATTTGGCGACGATCTCCATAACTGTGCTCACAAAGTGTTAGTTCACGATTTATTTATGTTTGCTCATCATCCAAAACCAAATCCGGGGAGTCCAATACTCAACAATGGAATCGCTGAGGAAGAATGAGACGTGGGATCTCGTGGAGCTTCCAAGAGGCAAGAAGTCAATTGGGTGTAAGTGGGTCTACATCAAGAAGGGTGGAGCCGAAGCAGGAGATGTTCGGTACAAAGCTTGCCTCGTTGCGAAGGGCTTCGCACAGAGAGAAGATATTGATTACAATGAGGTCTTCTCTCCAGTAGTAAAGCATTACTCGATTCGGATCCTGTTGGAGTTAGTTGCTCAGTTCGAGCTTGAACTGGTGTAGCTAGATATCAACACGACGTTCTTGCACGGAGAGCTCGAGGAGGAGATCTATATGGCTCAACCCAATGACTATGGGAGCGGTGATGGTCTTACATGTAGGCTGAAGAAGTCCCTCTATGGGCTGAAGCAGTAGCCGAGACAATGGTATAAGCATTTCGAATGCTTTATGACGGATGATCAAGGGTATGTTCGCAACCCCTATGATCATTGCATGTTTTATCGGAAATTATGTTTTATCGGAAATTAGATAACGGGTCCTTCATCTATCTTCTGCATTATGTTGATGATATACTCATTGCTTCATCGAATAAAGAGGAGATTCAGAGATTGAAGTCTCAGCTCAGTTGTGCATTTGAGATGAAGGATCTAGGCGAAACACGGAGGATTCTTGGGATGGAGATAACAAGAGATCAAAGTGGAGGTATAGTTCATCTTTAACAGAGTCGCTATTTGAAGTTTGTTATACAGAGATTTGGCTGTAAAAAGATGAAGTTAGTAGCTACTCCGCTCACACATTATTTCAAGCTTTGTGCCGAGCATTGCCCGAAGAACGAAGAAGAGAAGAAGCTCATAGAGAGCATACCGTATGCCAATGCGATATGGGCCTTGATGTATGCTATGGTATGTACCCGACCGAACCTATCACATGCGATCAGTAAGGTGCGTAGGTACATGCATAATACACGGAAGGAGCATTGGCGAGCAGTGCAATGGATACTAAGGAACATCAATGGCACAGTCGACGTTGGATTTGTAGGGTTTTGTGGGTCCTTAGGGCAATAAATGGACGTCTGACCTAATTCGGTCGGATGAAGATATCAAATAAAGCAGCGGAAAAACATCTTAAACTTTTTTAAGAACGGCCCTAAAGATATTAACCCTAGCCAAGATTTCTACTATCCTGGGATTAGGTCCGACCAACCCCTAAGGATAGAAATATCTATCAGTTGCAATTATAAACGAATGTTTAATTTAAACTACATACCTTTCACTTTGTTTTCGTAGAATACGAAGCGTCGTTTTCAGCAATATTCCTTTGGCCCTGTGCCGCTTCTCCCAAGCCAAACCGCGTCCCGAGCCTCACCTCGTCCCGAGCCGAACTGCTTCCTGCACCGCATCGTGTCCTCATTCGGGATAAAAATTGTATATTTATCCCCCCATTTCGGTGCTCTTTGTACATGTATCGTTCACATTCTAGCTCCATTACTCGTGTTTTCATAATATTATCATATTTTGGAGCTTATCGTTTATATATGCATAAGACACAATTTTTACAGCTTATTAGCATCTTTATCTTAGTCTCCTATCATTTTTCAGTTGAATTTCGTGAAGTCCCGATTCCAACGCATATTTTTCCAGAATTTTTGGAGGTCAGAGCAATTTACTATATTTTTTGGAAGACAGGGTGACGGTGCTGAAATTTTCTGCTGCTTTGGACATTGCTTGCGGGTTTGGGCCAGAATCCGACCCGTTTGACTTATTTCCAGACCCAGTTCAAATAAGGACTATTTTAAGGCTTCTCCCCCTCTATTCCCCACATTCTACTCTTCCTCTTCTTCAACCTAGGGCTTGAGGAAGCTTGAGGAAGCTTGGAGCTTGGAGGAGCACTTGAGTAGGAGGATTCCATCTTTGAGTGACACATTGGTGAACTCATTCTTAACTCTTGTGCAATTTTGGTTTAGCTATTTGTATTGTATTGGATGATTATTTCTAGAGATAAAAATGTCTTCTTTTTCATCATGAATAGCTAGATCTCTCTTGTGTGATTGTGTTTTGTGATTGTTGTTACTTGGGTTGTGATTTCATCTCTAGCATGTTTCCATTTTCTATTTGGTGGATGAAACTTTGAGATGTTGGTTGTTGATGGAACCCTAGTCGGTAATCCATAGAGAGGAACTATCATAGTCGACAGTCTCTTCTTTGCTCAAAGTATTTCTCTTTGTTTCATACACTACTTTTATTGCACCTCGCATGTTCGATGAAATGCCATATCCACCGATTGTTCATCCCTTAGCCGGAAAAACAATTGAGTTATATTTGGGATGAATGCCTACTCCCACAACCTCACTCACTCACACACCACATAAGTCCTCCTCGTTGCTCGCAAATTCGGCTCTCCACCCTTAGTGCATAGATTAGGAAGATAGTTTTTACCATTTTCACACCCTACCATCAATCGTAGCTTAGTTGGTTGTTAACCGCCGTTATCTCTCCTTTATCGATTGAATTTACGATTGCAGAACGACTTTCCCCGTAATCCGATCCGGTACTCACCGGTTATAAATTTTATATTGCATTGACTCTCCTACACTTGGGAGTGGAAGGCACACTTCCTTTGCGCGTTTTCCGCTTCAATCAATTGGTGCCGTTGTCAGGGACAACGGTTTTTTGCATTTACATTTTTGATTGATTTAGGAAATTTTGGTGTGATACATCCTTCTATTTAGTGAGAGTCTTTTCGATTCTTCATCTTTCACTTATTGTTCATCTTTATTTGTTTTACGCTTATTGAGTCTTTTGCTTGTTTATTTTCATTTTCTTCACAAATTATTTTTTGAAAAATTGGCATCACCTTCAAACATTTCATGCATTGACTTGAAGGATATCCCGCCTCCACCTTTCTTTCATGGTTCGGAGTGGGAAAATCCTCATTTACATATGAAAAAGTTTGAATAGTGGATGTATTCTTGTCTTGATGGGAATATTTGTGATGATTGCATATATTTTAGATTCTTTCCATATTCTTTGCAAGATAATGTTAGAATGTGGTTTGATTCATTGTCTCTTGACTCAAAATTTACTTGGTTGTCATTTCAGGCTGAATTTCTTCGAGTGTTTTTGCCTATTTACTTGGAGTAGGTACATGGGCGACAGGCCATGGAGCAACATATAGCGAGCTTTACACAAGCTGATGGAGAGGCCTACCATCAGGCTTTGCAGAGGTTTAGTGATTTGATGTTTGCATGCCCACATCATTGTTTCCACGAGGATCATCTCCTGCAGATATTTTATACAGGGTTATCACCATCTGGACGAGATTCGTGCAGATGAGCTGCGGTGGAGAATTCTTTGATTATTCGACCGAGGATTCATGGTGTTACCTGAGGGACCTTGCAGAGTATGAGGACGCAGTCCAACAGGTTCAGGAGCAGCCTGAGGAGCCAGCTGTGGGCTCATTCAAATGTGACCCAATTGAAGAATAAGAAGAACATGATGATGGTGTACATTGGAGCTAAGCAGAGGAAGCTGATTGTCCACATCTTGAGGAGCCAGAGGAGATGGATGATGGGGGTGCGTGTCGACTATGTTGATGACACGATGCATTTCTTTATTGGTGGGGATGTTGAGGTGGAGACATGTGAAGGCACGAGCGAGATTGATGATTTTGGAGAGCCAGATTCTTGTTTTCCACTTACATCATATTCCCATTTTGAGGTGTACGAGGGCATGGGACAGATTGTTGAGATGGCTTACTTTGATGATGATGAGGATGATATGTGTGAGGGAGCAAGCTTACATACCATGACGGAGCCTGAGCTAGACATTCCTCCTACTTCAGTGCAGCAGGTTATATACCCTTCACCTCGGGATGCACACCAGGCCATCATCCACGATGATTTATAGGACAGCCTGGGGATGACTGCAGAGCATATACTTCTTGATAACAAGGGTGAGGAGAGCGAAGGCGAATGCAAAATGATTTATATCGAGCTTGAGTTTTCTTTTTCTCCAGATTTGCATCTACAACTGATCGAGTCGGAACTAACTCCGAAACGATGTCGTCTAACCGCAAGTGCACGTTATAGTGGCAAGTGGGTATCGAACACGGGGAAGCGATGCTATACTACCTATCTACTCCTGGGTTGAGTTAGAATTGCGAGTTTATTGGTGGATGTGGAGTATGGAGGGTTCTAATTGTGATGGATGTGAAGGCTGTGTCACTCAACGTCGCAAACAAGGGATTCCATACAATATAAAAAGACTAGGGCTTTAGAACTCACCACTAGGATCGTCGGATGTTGACGCTAGGCTAGGACTCTTACGTTGCATTGGTTTTATGGGATCAGTTTCTCAGCTCGTACCACTCTCGTGGGTTAGAGCTTCGAGGTACTTCGGTGGCTCTCATTGACGTAATGGCGGTAGCCGTCAATGTAGTGATATAGTTTGTCAGGAGATCCCCTCAAGGCACAAGCCAGGCATGGTCACGAGTCTTGATTGGATCCACTAAATTCCTAATTAAATCCCAAATATACTTCTTAAGCTCATCAATTCCACCGACCATGGGCATGATCTCAGTACGAGTTCTCGTAGGGATTTAGATGGATCGGCCGAAATAATCCCCCTTATTCCCAATGCATCATAAAAATCCTATCTTTGCATCTAAATTATAAAAACCTAGGGCTAATCCATTATCCCTAGATAGAACTACTCATGCGTCATAGAAAAAGCAATAGCAGATTCGATAATATTAAGAGAATTCATTATAGCATGCATCAAAAATATATTCAATAAGAAATCACAAAGAAATAACAATGCAATTAAAGAGGACAAAAGTACTTATCTTGATACAAGGGAGGGGCCTAGGGCATAGCCTAACTCCCAAAAGATCGTCTCCCAAAAACTCCTAAGAAAATGAGATCTAAGTTCCAAAAAGTCTATCCGGTCGTCCTTACTAATGACTGTTACCATTCAAATATATATCCCCAGCTAAACCATATTAAATAACCCAAAACCCCCTGAAAATCGTGCCCAAAGCCAAATCTGGATGCAACTTAAGTTCTGGGCCCGCGACGACTCGGGTCGAGTAGCCCCCTGCTCGGTCGAGTCAGGGGTAGGGCAGAAATCCCTCTAAAAATGCTGCTCTGCTGATCACTCCTTATTTTACACCTTTTTCCCGCATGTTTGCATGCCATTTAGATCGCCCAAATCATGTTTTTCACGATATATCGATGATATTGCGATGCTTTTCACGATTTGTTGTTTTTGTCGCATTTCAGGTGATTTGGCACGATTTGGAGTGATCTCGAGATGCGCTTACTCTAGACGGTCACCGACGAACTCCCCGAGGGGTATTTTGCTGTTGGAGAGGAGCGGAAGAAGAATGGACGTCGCAGGAGCGACGAGGAGGTCAAAATAAGCAATCTGGGCATTTTTTGTGTCTCACTCGGCCGAGTGGAGGAGCCGCTCGGCCGACCAGCGAGACACCGCTCGGCCGACCAGATCAGACACGATTTCTATGTGCACTCGGCCGAGCGACGGAGACCACATCGGCCGAGTGACGACATCACGTCCGCCCGAGTGGCGCCCAGACGAAGCCCTTCAAAAATCTCCAAGTTTCTGTTTTTCGACTGCCTGAGCTTCAGAAGACCCACTCGGCCGAGTGGATTATTCCGTCTGCCCGAGTACAATGAAGCCATCGGCCGAGTGACGACAACTCACTCGGCCGAGCCGCCCCCGAAGTAGAGACCCCTGAATTCCCCGACTTACTGGAAAATTACAGGGTTTCTCATTCGGCCGAGCGACATTTGTCACTCGGCCGAGTGCGATGCGCTGCCTGTAGCGAAAACTGCGGAAAACAGGTTGTGCAGGGGTATTTTGGTCACAGTTTTTGGACGATTTTGGGGGCTATTTAACCCCTGTTTTTACCCTAGTTTTGAGAGCTTCTCTTTAGATTTTTTGCAGCTTTTTAGATTAGTTTTTAGCTTTATTCTTGTGATTGGAGAGGAGACAAAGATTGGAATTTTGTTGGATTAATTGAAGAACTCCATTGGTTTGCATCTCTTTTCCTTAAAAATTCTATTTTTATTGCTTATCTCAATATTGTGATGAATTCCATTGCTTATTCCATTGATTATTCTTGTTATTTTGCTATGATTTGTGAGTAGTCTCCACGTCTTGGGGCGTGGGGATGAACCCTACAAGCCCAACTTCATATTTGTGATGAATTAGTAGAAATTTTGCTAGAATTGATATTTAGAGATTAGGTTGGGATCGATTTACTACAGATAGCTAGGAGTTCATACCGATTGGGATTTGCAAGAGATTGGATCCCAATTCGATAGGAAACCCTAGAAATCCGAATTGGGTTGGAATCGAATTTCCGTAGTATCGGTTTGCAAGAGATTGGACCGATACTAGGGTTTCCGGTTGCAATTCCGTGCCAATACCCGTTTGCAAGAGATTGGACGGGTAGGAACTATCCCAATCTAGATCGCGAGCCGAGTTTGCAAGAGATTGGGCTCGGTGAGCGATTGGACGATGATGTTGATCCTAATGCTAGCTTTCATAGGCTAGGGTTTGCAAGAGATTGGACCCAAACCTAGGATAGCTATAGACCGGCAACAGCGCGAGAGCGTGAGCTTGGTTCTACATTCAGTTGCAACTAGTTCATCCAAAATCCTAATCTAGCAATTTTGATACCGATGAACCACATTTATGAGATACGGTGAGTAGCGGGGATTCCCCATTCCCTAGACGTTCTTTATTTGATTTGATATTTCTGCACTTTGTCTGACGATTGTGACAGGATCGCCAAAGGCAAATCTCTCTTCTTAAATAGCCAGGTTGGTTGGAACAAGCACGGTCATTCGTCCTCCCTGTGTTTGATATCCCGCTCGCCGCTACACCGTGCGCTTGCGGTAAAACTACAACCGTCGCCTCGGGCGTGTATCCGGGGTGCGATCAAGTTTTTGGCGCCGCTGCCGGGGAGGCGATTGCGTTTGATTCTTTCTCACCCTAGCTATTTCTTTTTATTTTATTATCATTATTTTTATTTCTTATTTCTTACCTAACCCTTCCACGGTACTAATCATTTCTTTGAAACTCTGTTTCCCCTGTGCATGTACACGAGATCTACGGCGGACCCTGCAGCTATCTTATTTGATCCCGAGATCGAACGTACCGCGCGGAGACTCAGAGCGGAAAGGAGACAAAATCCGGAAGGGAGGTTTATGACCAACCCGGAAACTGCGGATCAATTAGCGGCAAGGATGGCGAGGATAATTTCTATTCGAGATAGGCTTCGGCCTAAGACCTCTTTCACTACCTCATCCATTGCCATGCCGGAGTTGGCGGCTGACAAGAACTTCGAGCTAAAGACTGGATTAGTGGTTCTGATGCAGCAGGATCCATTTCATGGGAATGCCCATGAAAATCCTCATTACCACATACAATTGTTCTTGTCAAAGTGCGCCACATTCCAGATGCCGGGGGTCTCCATCGATGCCATCAGACTGCGCCTCTTCTCCTTCACGCTAAAGGACAAGGCACTCTATTGGTTGAGGATGCAGGCTGAGGGGGTTTTCACCACTTGGGACGAGTTGGCGAGTGCATTCATCGACAAGTTCTATCCGCCCTCCAAGACGGTGAAGATTCGGAGCGCTCTCATGTCCTTCAAGCAAGGACCTCAAGAGACGCTCTATGAGGCTTGGGAGTGTTTTAAGGATCTACAACATCAATGCCCGCACCATAGCATAGAAGATTGGGAGCTAGTGCATAGCTTCTACAACGGTCTCCAACCGGGGACCAAACAAATTATTGATGCCGCGGCGAATGGTGCTATCTTGTCAAAGACTCCCGAAGAAGCTACGGCCCTAATTGAGGAGATGGCCTCAAATAATCAACAATGGGGCGATGAGCGAGGACACTCTACGTCCTCCTTAAAGCTGATCGCGCCCCGGATACACGTCCCGAGGCGACGGTTGTAGTTTTACCGCAAGCGCACGGTATGGTGGCGAGCGGGTATCGAACACAGGGAGGACGAATGACCGTGCTTGCTCCTGATCAACCTGGCTATTTAAGAACAGAGATAATTGCCTTGGGCGATCCTGTCACAATCGTCAGACAAATTTGCGAAATATCAAATCAAATAAAGAACGTCTAGGGAAAGGGGAATCCCCACTACTCACCGTATTTCATAAATGTGGTTCGCCGGTATCGAAATCGCTAGAATGAGAATCTGGATGAACTAGTTGCAACTAAATGTGGAACCAAGCTCACGCTCTCGCGCTGTTGCCGGTCTATAGCTATCCTAGGTTTGGGTCCAATCTCTTGCAAACCCTAGCCTAGGGAAGCTAGCATTAGGATCAACATCATCGTCCAATTGCGCACCGAGCCCAATCTCTTGCAAACTCGGTCCACAATCTAAATTAGGATAGTTCCTACCCGTCCAATCTCTTGCAAACGGGTATCGGCACGGAATTGCAACCGGAGGTCCTAGTATCGGTCCAATCTCTTGCAAACCGATACTTCGAAAATCTGACTCCAACCCAATTCGGATTTCTAGGGCTTCCTATCAAATTGGGATCCAATCTCTTGCAAATCCCAATTGATATGAATACCTAGCTATCCGTAGTAATTCGATCCCAATCTAATCCCTAATAACAATCCTAGCTCAATTTCTACCAATTCAACACAAATAGGAAATAGGGCTTGTAGGGTTCATCCCCACGCCCCGAGACGTGGAGACTACTCACAAATCATAGCAATAGCACAAAAATAATCAATGAAATAGGCAATGGAATTCATCACAACAATGATATAAACAATAAAAATAGAGTTTTTGGGGAAGAGAAATGCAAACCAATGTAGATCTTCAATTAATCCAACAAAAATCCAAGTTTTTCTCTTCTCCAATCACAATTAATAAAGCTAAAAAGTAGACTCAAAAAACTGCAAAAAATCTGAGAGATAGCCCCCCAAACTAGGGTAAAAACAGGGCTTAAATAGCCCCAAAAATCGTCCAAAAATCCTGACCAAAACGCCCCTGCACAGCCTGTTTTCCGCAAATTTCGCTACAGGCAGCGCATCGCACTCGGCCGAGTGACAAAAGTCGCTCGGCCGAGTGAAAACCCTGTCAATTTTCCAGTAAGTCGGGGGCTTCAGGGGTCTTCAGTTCGGGGGCGGCTCGGCCGAGTGAGTTGTCGTCACTCGGCCGATGGCTTCACTTCACTCGGGCGGACAGGATTTACCACTCGGCCGAGTGGGTCTTCTGAAGCTCAGATGGCCGAAAAACAGTAACTTCGATATTCTGGAGGGGCTTCGTCTGGGCGCCACTCGGGCGAACGTGGTATCGTCACCCGGCCGATGTGGTCTCCGTCGCTCGGCCGAGTACACATGGAAATTGTGTCTGAACGGGTCGGCCGAGCGGTGTCTCGCTGGTCGGCCGAGTGGCTCCTCCACTCGGCTGAGTGGGACACAAAAAATGCCCATTCTGCTTATTTTGGCCTCCTCGTCGCTCCTGCGACGTCCATTCTTCTTCCGCTCCTCTCCAACAGCAAAATACTCCTCGGGGAGGTCGTCGGTGGCCGTCTAGAGTGAGCGCATCTCATGATCACTCCAAATCGCGCCAAATCACCTGAAATGCGACAAAAACCACAAATCGTGAAAAGCATCGCAATATCGTCGATATATCGTGAAAAACATGATTTGGGCGATCCAAATGGCATGCAAACATGCGGAAAAAAAGGTGTAAAATAAGGAGTGATCAAAATCCCCCAAGCTTGCCTCTTACTCGTCCTCGAGGAAGATAAGTAAAAAGCGAACCCGGTGGATTCGGAAAACGAAAACGGCGAAAAACGAAAAAAAATGAAAAACGAAGAAGAATGAAAACCAAACGAAAATAAAGAAAGAAAGAAAGAAAGAAGCGAAGAGGAAGGATGCTAGATCATTTTCTCAGGACGTGGGTTTCACTTACTCTTATAGCATGCACCGAATGAGAAATACATGTCAAAGAATCTCATTTTGATATCATAGTAGAATAGTGCAAGTAGAAAATAGAAAACCCACGAACAACGGTATAATCATGAAAAACGGAATGATTTTAAAATTAACATCGCCTGAATCATCTAAAGCGGTATACAAATCTCAGATCACACACTTTTCAATTGAACGCTTTCTATCTGGAGTATAAGAGTATCACATCATAGAATAGAGAGAATAGAAAAGTATGGATTTCATGAAATGAATGCTAGGCTTAGATTTCTGGATTTCGTAAAGCTAGAAACAATCTCACCGAGTATAGAATATTACTTAGCCTAGGTTGTCGTGCAATGTCAAGTAGTCGCTCTCTCACACATCAATGGATCTCCTCCCCCAAGCTTATCTATAAGCGTGGTGGCACAAAAATATTTACATCCCCATTTTTATATAGCTCCAAAGGCAAAGAAGAGAAAGAAGAAAGAAAGTAAGCGAGATGGGATCTTTTATTGAGGATTTTTCCTCTTTTCTCTTTTTTTTTTCTTTTTTTCTTCTTTTTTTTATATATATACAATGATCCCAACTCAAAGAGAGATAATGATATACAAGAATGTTCTTCTCTCTTTTATTATATATTTTTTTTGGAATAAGAGATTTGGAGCTAGGAATTAATAGCGGGGGAAATGCCATAAAATAGAATCACTAAGGGGAGATTCACCAATGATTTTTAAAAGTAGAGAAATGATGTTCAAGATTTGTGGAGAAAGAAATAAATATAACTCTCGGCTCACTCTATAAGACATGCACGACAACTTCAGCAGGGTAATCTAATCTACTCAGTTTCGATCACAAAAAAGCTAACTAATCCAGATATATCATAGCTAATCATCATTCAATCATCCGGAAGTGAAGTGTACAATTCATGCATATAGAAGTGATAAAGGAAAAGAAATCAGTACTCCAGATATAGGCATTCAATGCGTGAATCTTGGTGTGTTTTCTGTGATAGCATACATATGAATATTCAGGCTCAGCTAATAATAAAATTTCATCCATTTTCATGAGGAAAAAGTGTGGGTTACTACTCCTAAATGCAAAGCAAGTCATAGCATATGATATCAGAAATGAAATCTAAGACACGACAAATATAGCATGCATATAGAATAAGCTAACTCCATGTAGACATCATCACAGAAAATTCATCTCTAGCATGAGATGAAAAAGAAAGAAGTAAAGATAAAAGGAAAATAGAACTATGCAATGCGGCACACAGGAAAGTAAGGAAAACGTGATGCATGGCAAAACAAAAGGAAAATAACGAAAAATGAGTGCAAAAGTGAAAAGCGGTGTGAAAAACTGAAAATAAAGGTGGCAAATCGAAAAAGAACGTGAGAACTCACTCCCCCAAGCTAAACGGCACAGTGTCCTCAATGTGCAAAGTGTGGCACACAGAGAGACAAGTAATGTGAGGGGCAAGTGAGGATGCATGCATGATGGGAAGAAAAAAAAAGATAATGAAAGGAAAAAAGAAAGAAATGAAAATATGATGCGGAAATGATGCATGCACAAACAGGAGTGATATGAAAATAAATACGGCACCAAAAACGCTCCCTCTCTCCCAAAAAGATATATATATATATATATATATATATATATATGTGATCAAAATGAGAATCCCAAGTAGATATGATATGATATGCACAAAAAGATATGATCAAAAATATAATCCCAAAATAAGTGAGAGGAGGGGGGGTGGACAAAAGTGCAACAGGACCCAGCAGAGACGGGCAGCACAACGGCAGGAATGGATAAAGGCATCAAGAGTGCCTAAGAAGGCGGTGCCGCGCCGTCTCCGTCCTGAGGCGGAGGGGGGTGGTGGTGGTGGTGTAGGCTGCTGAGCTGGGGTGGGCGTGGAAGTGGAAGCAGGTCTAGTGTGTGTGGAAGTGTGAGTGGGAACCTGCTGGGTGGGTGGGGGTACGCGCGGAAGACGCTCTAAGATCTGTGTCAGGCAGTAGTGGATCTGAGGGATCAGCTCGAAGCGTCCAGCCATCGTAGAGACGGTGGAGGACATGGTCCTAAGGTCTCCTCTAAGACCACTCACCGCCACCTCAAGAGCACGTTTGCTCTGCAGTAAAGTGTCGGGCGGGGGTGGTGCAGAGGGACGCACCGGTCTAGGCTGCGCAGGGCGAGGCTGGCGTACGCGAGTGGAGTATGTAACGGGCTCAGCAGGGAAGGGGACAAAAGGTGCCGCGCCTGGAAATGTGGGCCGGGCCTCAGTGTGAGGCCGGGGCGGGCGGTGAGAAGTGGAGGCAGTGGCAGCGAAAGAAGAGTACAAAAGCGGCTGCGAGGCGGCTAGAGAGGTCGGTGGCACAGAAGTGTGGACAGACGCCACGACGCTCTCAGAGAATACGGCAGCTGTGGAGACAGAGGACTCTACCGCTGGGGTGGAAGTGTGTGGACCGAAAGGCGCAATCCCAGCGGAGATCATGCTAGCCACGGTCTCCACGACCGCGGTGAACGAGGGCTCTCCACTCTCAACAAAGGTCTGCGGGCGCTCGGGGAGAGCGGAGCAAAGAGGCTCCACGGACAGAGGGCCAGAGGTGGCAGCGGGAGTGTTGGGGACAGCCTCGGAAGTGGTGACAGTGGTGGAAGTGGGCTTAGCAAGAGTACTCTCGACACTGGCAGAGGTGGGGACAGAAGTGTCAAGAGCAGCGGAAACGTCAGGAACAGGCTGAGGGGCCACAGGGTCGACGGGGTCGGCAGGGGGCTCGGCAGGGTGTGCAGCAGGGTCTGCGGGAGCAGCCTGGGCAGCGTGGGCAGCGTGGGCCTGCTCGGCCTCCTCGGCCTTGAGCACGTACGCAGCGGGGATGAGGACATCCATCGCTGGGAGCCAGTCAACGTGGGCTGGTGCAATCTGGGTCCGAGCTGGGCTCGGGAGAATCATGTAGTCGGCACCGAAAGGGCCGTGCAACCAGACCCAGTGACGCTCACCATGCGGACGCAGCATCTTCATCCGGGCCATAACATCTATCGACAAAGAGGTGGGGCCCGGGACGCGTCGCAAGTCGTCGGGGAAGTCCTCGCCGGTCATAAGAGCCAGCAAGGTAATCAGGCCGCCGCAGCATATCGGTGAGCGAGCGCCCACCGATACAATGATGCGGTCTAAGTACCATGCCGCGATATCGATCACGACGGCGGGGACAAGCTCATCTCCATCCCTAGATAGAGCTCTGGGACGTGTCATCGCATAGAGCATGTAAAGCTCTGGCGTAGACATCGTGCCCGGCTCATATCTGGCCAAAAATGTCGTCGCCATAAGGCGCTGGGCAATACGAAGGCAGGGATGTACGATGGCCGAGGCCTTGGCCCTACTAGGGTCAAAGGCGGCGTGGAGACCCGTGATACGTGCCCAGAAGGCACCGGCATCGAAAGAGGGTGGGGGGATATGTGTGGGGCCATAATCGCGATCGGCTCCGGGGACTGCGGGCCAAGAGAAAAACGCTCTCATCATATCGAGAGTGACCTGGCACTCTCGATCCATGAACCGGAATGAGCATCCCTCATCGGTCCGGGCGATCGAACTCAAAACCTCAAGTGTCGGACGGGTAAAAGTATCCACCGACACCTGGAAAAAATCTCGCCAGCCCACGTTGTCGTACAACGTGAGCATCCCCTCAAGTACCCCCAGGCGTCCTAGGTCAGCGAGGTGTGCGAACCTGGAGGGTACGATCGAGCGCTGGGAGATACGCTCGAAGACGGCGCGGTGTGCGTCGTCTCGGAACGTAATCCCGAGCGGCCCGACCAGTGGAGCCGGTGGTGGTGGCTGTGGATCGGCGGGGAGAGGCTGTGCGGGCTGTGGGTGCACTGCAGGCTGTGCGGGGTGTGCGGGGCCTGCAGGCTGTGCTGGGTGGACGGCGTGTGTGGGGGAAGGAGGAGGAGACTCTTCCGCCTCGTGGGCGGGGCCGGCGTCATCCGACCTCTTCCGCTTAGCGGAAGGTCTCCTCGTCCGAGGCCGTGTCCGGGGCGGCATATCGGCCCCGAGCGCGCCGAAAAGTGAAAAAGTGCGGCGTGTGCAAAAAGAGTGGAAAGAGTGTACCAAAACACGCCGCGAGTGCTAAGCGGTGGAAGCGTGCGAAGTCCGCGCCTCCACGAAGTCCGAAACAGCCCGTAGGAGCTCCCCTGGCCTCCCCTAAGCTCCAATAAACAAACTGCGCGTGAAAAAGCGATATCAGCGAGTAATAATCAAAATGTATGGAGCAATAGGGGTATAATGGATAGATATAGAAATTGATTTGGGTTAGGGGGGCGTTTAGCACATGGATCCTCAAAAAATACACGAAAAGAGGAGAAAACGGTGAAAATAAGCGAACCGGAGGTGATCGGAGACGGGGTTGCCGGCGGCGACTCGGGCGGGGTCCGGCGACGGTCGGCCGGCGGTGGCAGGCCGAGCGGCGGCGCGCGCGGGCTTGGTCGGGCGAGTGGGGGTGAGAACGAAGCGAGTTCGGGCGAGGGTAGGCGAGGGGGCGCGGGCGGATTTGGGAATTTTCGATTTCGAAATCCGCGCCCCCTTCGTCACTTATATAATAGAAAGTTACGACTCGGCCGAGTGACGTGGTCACTCGGCCGAGCGAGGCAATAGAAATTTTCTCCCCGATATCGCTTCGGCCGAGTGGCTTTGCCAGCCTCGGCCGAGTGGAGTAAGTCCATTCGGCCGAGTGACTCAAGCTACTCGGCAAGACTCGCCCTAGGAGGGTATCCGTTTTACTCGGCCGAGTGAATATATATACTCGGCCGAGTAGCAGTTATATCGAAATCAAGAAAATAAACAGAGAGTTGGGTTCAGGAGACTTCCCTCGTTCGTGAGCGGCTCGGCCGGACGAACTTGTGTACTCGGCCGAGTGACTAGTATACTCGGCCGAGTGAGCCTTAATTTCTGCTGTTTGTCTTCGTTTTGGCTCTAAACACCGTCTTTCTTTCTCCAGTCGATTTCCTCCTCCTCCTGAGCGTCGAGCGCCTTCTTGGGGCGCTCCTCGTCGTCTCGTTCATCCTTCTCATGACGGATCTACCTATCTCCTCTCCTGTCAAGAAAAATCGGACCCGTTATCACGAAATTTTTGGTCGGATGACTCAAAATACTAAAAATTTCTAAAACGAAAATAAAGAAAAAGTAAAAATAAAGCAAAAACCGTCGGGTTGCCTCCCGACAAGCGCTCGTTTTAGGTCGTGAGCTCGACCCCCTATAATTTTCAATCAATGCGGGATGTTTGGTGCATATGAGATGCACCCGTCAAACTTGCCGGGGAGCGCGCTTGGATTCGAACGTGGCGGCATAGCGTTCTCCCGCGGTGGTCTCCTATCTCGAATAGTGTTGGGGGGAGGCTCCCCCAAGCTAGCATTTGCCCCGGTCAACGGCTTAACCGGCGATGCCGATTTCCGTGCCGGCGGAGCTTTCTTTGGAGACTTTAATTTCGAGAGCTTGCAGAGCTCTCGAATCCTCGCGACATCAGCGTCGTCTTCATCTTCATCAGCGGAGAAGTCGGGGGAATCGTCTTCAATCTTTTCATCTTGGCCTAAATCCGGGCCTTCATCAAATTCTTCATCAAAAAGGGCACCAATTGAGTGAGGAATCGCCTCCTCTATCACCTCATCAAGGAGGTCCATGTAATCAAGCTCCTCGTGGTAAGGCATGTGTTTCATTGCCTTAGGAATGTGGAGCTCCACCTCGATGTTGTCGACGTTTAAAGTAAGTGTTCCTTCGCGCACGTCGACGATGACTCCGGCGGTGGCGAGGAAGGGGCGTCCAAGTATCAATGAGGTGTCTCCCTCCTCCTTAATGTCCATGATGACGAAGTCACATGGCAAGCATATTCCACCCGGGACTTGAAGTGGGATGTCCTCGGCGATCCCCACCGGCCTTGTTATCCGGCCATCGGCTAATTGAATGCGCATGTCGGTGGGCTTCAACTTTGTCCCGGTGTTAAGCCTTAAGAACATGGAGAGGGGCATGAGACTCACACTAGCCCCAAGGTCAACCAACGCCTTTTGAAGAGGCACGCCACCCAAAGTGCAAGGAATCCGAAAACTCCCCGGATCTTTAAATTTTGCCGGCTCCTTCTCTCTCTTGGTGAACCAAGAGCCCTCCTCGGCTAGCATTATCTTCTCCTTCCTTTTCCTCCCCGAAATCAAGTCCTTCAAAAATTTAGCATACGTGGGGATCTCGACGATGGCGTCGAGGAAGGGAATATTGAGGCTAACTCCCCTTAGATACTCGAGGAATTTCGCTAGACTTTTCTCCATTTTTGCTTTCGCTAGTCTTTGGGGGAATGGGACCGGTGGCATGAAGCGCCTTTCCTCAATTAATCGCTCCGCCCTAGATTTCTCCTTGTCTTGTGGCTCCTTCTCCTTATCAACCTCAACTACCGGCTCAACCGGCTCCAAGCTTTCCTCCACGGCCTCCTCAATAGGAATCATGGCGGGGGTGGTGTCCTTCCCGCCTCTAGTAGTGACGGCAACTACGGCGTTGATGTGGCCAGTGTTGCCCCGTGGGTTTTGCTCCGGTTGCGCCGGCAATCTTTGAGTGTTCCGGTTGAGCAACGCTAATTGCTCCGATATTTGAGCCACTACGGTATTGAGAGATTCTTGCCCCGCCTTCAAAGTAGCATTCACCTTATTTTGCTCGACCATGAACGCCTCCACTCTAGATTCGAAGTCGGTTCGTTGAGGAGCTTGTGGAGGGTTTTGATTTTGATTCCTCCACCCTTGGTTGTATCCGGGAGGCCTATACGGTGGGACTTGTTGCTTCGTTGGAAAGTTTTGTTGCGGAGGCCCCCTCGGTGGATAGTTTTGTTGTTGGGGTGGTGGTGGTCGAGCTTGTTGAGGCGGTGGTTGTGGCGGGTTCAAGGCTCCTTCATTGTTGGCGTAGGAGAATCCCGGATGATTTCTTGCGGCCGGATTGGACCAATACCCTTGGTTCCCCGCAACATATTGTATTTGCTCCAAGGATCCTTCTCCTTGCTCTCCTCCCGAGTACATGACTTGAGATTGGTCTTGCCAATCACACATTTGGTTGGTCAGTGCGGAGGTGGATGGGCTTCCTTGGGGCTCCGTGATATATTTCTCCAATCTCTCCACCACCTTGTGGAGAGAATCAAATTTGCTCGTGAGCTCCGCTACGGCCTTCGCCTCGTAGATGCTAGTTGGCTTTAAGGAGGATGTGGAGTGTCCTCGCTCATCGCCCCACTGTTGGTTATTTGAGGCCATCTCCTCAATTAGGGCCATAGCTTCCTCGGGAGTCTTTGACAAGATTGCACCATTCGCCGCGGCATCAATAATTTGTTTGGTCCCCGGTTGGAGACCGTTGTAGAAGCTATGAACTAGCTCCCAGTCCTCTATACTGTGGTGCGGGTATTGGTGCTGCAAATCCTTAAATCGCTCCCAAGCTTCATAGAGCGTCTCCTGTGGTCCTTGCTTGAAGGACATGCGAGCGCTCCGGATCTTCACCGTCTTGGATGGCGGATAGAATTTGTCAATAAATGCGCTCGCCAACTCGTTCCAAGTAGTGAAGACTCCGTCAGCCTGCGTCCTCAACCAATAGAGTGCCTTGTCCTTAAGTGTGAAGGGGAAGAGGCGCAGTCTGATAGCGTCGTTGGAGACCCCCGGCATCTGGAATGTGGCGCACTTTGACAAGAATAGTTGGATGTGGTAGTGGGGGTTCTCATGTGCGTTCCCATGAAACGGGTCTTGTTGCATCAACACCACCAATCCAGTCTTTAGCTCGAAGTTCTTGTCGGCCGCCAACCCCGGCATGGCAATGGACGAGGTGGTAGAAGAAGTCTTAGGCCGAAGCCTATCTCGAATCGAGATTATCCTTGCCATCCTTGCCGCCAATTCTTCAGGAGTTTCCGGGTTGGTCATATACCTCCCTTCCGGATCTTGTCTCTTTTCCGCTCTAAGTCTCCGCGCGGTACGTTCGATCTCGGGATCAAATAATAAGTCTTCTGGGTCCGCCGTAGATCTCGTGTTCATGCACAGGGGAAACAGAGTTTCAAAGAAATGATTAATACCGTGGAAGGGTTAGGCAAGAAATAAGAAATAAAAATAATGATAATAATAAAAAGAAAAAGAATAGCTAGGGTGAAAAAGAATCAAACGCAATCGCCTCCCCGGCAACGGCGCCAAAAACTTGATCGCGCCCCGGATACACGTCCCGAGGCGACGGTTGTAGTTTTACCGCAAGCGCACGGTATGGTGGCGAGCGGGTATCGAACACAGGGAGGACGAATGACCGTGCTTGCTCCTGATCAACCTGGCTATTTAGGAACAGAGATAATTGCCTTGGGCGATCCTGTCACAATCGTCAGACAAATTTGCGAAATATCAAATCAAATAAAGAACGTCTAGGGAAAGGGGAATCCCCACTACTCACCGTATTTCATAAATGTGGTTCGCCGGTATCGAAATCGCTAAAATGAGAATCTGGATGAACTAGTTGCAACTAAATGTGGAACCAAGCTCACGCTCTCGCGCTGTTGCCGGTCTATAGCTATCCTAGGTTTGGGTCCAATCTCTTGCAAACCCTAGCCTAGGGAAGCTAGCATTAGGATCAACATCATCGTCCAATTGCGCACCGAGCCCAATCTCTTACAAACTCGGTCCACAATCTAAATTAGGATAGTTCCTACCCGTCCAATCTCTTGCAAATGGGTATCGGCACGGAATTGCAACCGGAGGTCCTAGTATCGGTCCAATCTCTTGCAAACCGATACTTCGAAAATCCGACTCCAACCCAATTTGGATTTCTAGGGCTTCCTATCAAATTGGGATCCAATCTCTTGCAAATCCCAATTGATATGAATACCTAGCTATCCGTAGTAATTCGATCCCAATCTAATCCCTAATAACAATCCTAGCTCAATTTCTACCAATTCAACACAAATAGGAAATAGGGCTTGTAGGGTTCATCCCCACGCCCCGAGACGTGGAGACTACTCACAAATCATAGCAATAGCACAAAAATAATCAATGAAATAGGCAATGGAATTCATCACAACAATGATATAAACAATAAAAATAGAGTTTTTGGGGAAGAGAAATGCAAACCAATGTAGATCTTCAATTAATCCAACAAAAATCCAAGTTTTTCTCTTCTCCAATCACAATTAATAAAGCTAAAAAGTAGACTCAAAAAGCTGCAAAAAATCTGAGAGATAGCCCCCCAAACTAGGGTAAAAACAGGGCTTAAATAGCCCCAAAAATCGTCCAAAAATCCTGACCAAAACGCCCCTGCACAGCCTGTTTTCCGCAAATTTCGCTACAGGCAGCGCATCGCACTCGGCCGAGTGACAAAAGTCGCTCGGCCGAGTGAAAACCCTGTCAATTTTCCAGTAAGTCGGGGGCTTCAGGGGTCTTCAGTTCGGGGGCGGCTCGGCCGAGTGAGTTGTCGTCACTCGGCCGATGGCTTCACTTCACTCGGGCGGACGGGATTTACCACTCGGCCGAGTGGGTCTTCTGAAGCTCAGATGGCCGAAAAACAGTAACTTCGATATTCTGGAGGGGCTTCGTCTGGGCGCCACTCGGGCGAACGTGGTATCGTCACTCGGCCGATGTGGTCTCCGTCGCTCGGCCGAGTACACGTGGAAATCGTGTCTGAACGGGTCGGCCGAGCGGTGTCTCGCTGGTCGGCCGAGTGGCTCCTCCACTCGGCCGAGTGGGACACAAAAAATGCCCATTCTGCTTATTTTGGCCTCCTCGTCGCTCCTGCGACGTCCATTCTTCTTCCGCTCCTCTCCAACAGCAAAATACTCCTTGGGGAGGTCGTCGGTGGCCGTCTAGAGTGAGCGCATCTCATGATCACTCCAAATCGCGCCAAATCACCTGAAATGCGACAAAAACAACAAATCATGAAAAGCATCGCAATATCGTCGATATATCGTGAAAAACATGATTTGGGCGATCCAAATGGCATGCAAACATGCGGAAAAAAAGGTGTAAAATAAGGAGTGATCAAAAGCCGACTAGTATCTATGAGGCGAAGGCCGTGGCGGAGCTTACGAGCAAATTTGATTCTCTCCACAAGGTAGTGGAGAGATTGGAGAAGTTTATCACGGAGCCCCAAGGAGCCCCATCCACCTCCGCACCGACCAACCAAATGTGTGATTGGCAAGACCAATCTCAAGCTATGTACATGGGAGGAGAGCAAGGAGAAGGATCCTTGGAGCAAGTACAATATGTCGCGGGGAACCAAGGATATTGGGCCAATCCGGCCGCAAGAAATCATCCCGGATTCTCCTACGCCAACAATGAAGGAGCTTTGAACCCGCCACAACAACCACCTTAACAAGCTCGACCACCACCACCCCAACAACAAAACTATCAACCGAGGGGGCCCACTCAACAAAACTTTCAACCAAAGCAACAAGTTCCACCATATAGGCCGCCCGGATACAATCAAGGGTGGAGGAATCAAAATCAAAACCCTCCACAAGCTCAACAACGATCCGACTTCGAAGCTAGAGTGGAGGCGTTCATGGTCGAGCAAAATAAAGTCAATGCTACATTGAAGGCGGGGCAAGACTCTCTTAATACCGTTGTGGCTCAAATATCGGAGCAATTGGCGTTGCTCAATCGGAACACTCAACGATTGCCGGCGCAACCCGAGCAAACCCCACGGAGCAACACCGGCCACATCAATGCCGTAGTTGCCGTTACCACTAGAGGTGGGAAGGATACCACCCCCGCCATGATTCCTACCGAGGAGCCCATGGAGGAAAGTTCGGAGCCGGTTGAGCCGGTAGTTGAAGTTGATAAGGAGAAGGAGCCACAAGAAAAGGAGAAATCTAGAGCGGAGCAATTGATCGAGGAGAGGCGCTTCATGCCACCGGTCCCATTCCCCCAAAGACTAGCGAGAGCAAAAATGGAGAAAAGGCTAGCGAAGTTCCTCGAGTATCTAAGAGGAGTTAGCCTCAATATTCCCTTCCTCGACGCCATCGTGGAGATCCCCACATATGCTAAATTCTTGAAGGACTTGATTTTGGGGAGAAAGAGGAAGGAGAAGATCATGCTAGCCGAGGAGGGCTCTTGGTTCACCAAGAGAGAGAAGGAGCCGGCCAAATTTAAAGATCCGGGGAGTTTTCAGATTCCTTGTACCTTGGGCGGCGTCCCTCTTCAAAAGGCGTTGGTAGATCTTGGGGCTAGTGTGAGCCTTATGCCTCTCTCCATGTTCTTAAAGCTAAACACCGGGACAAAGTTGAAACCTACTGACATGCGCATTCAATTGGCCGATGGGCGAATAACAAGGCCGGTAGGGATCGCCGAAGACATACCGCTACAAGTCCCGTGTGGAATATGCTTACCATGTGACTTTGTGATCATGGACGTTAAGGAGGAGGGAGATACGTCATTGATTCTTGGACGCCCGTTCCTCGCCACCGCCGGAGTAATTGTTGACGTGCGTGAAGGTACCCTATCTCTAAACGTCGGCAACATCGAGGTGGAGCTCCACATTCCTAAGGCTATGAAGCACATGCCTTACCATGAGGAACTTGACTACATGGACCTCCTTGATGAGGTAATAGAGGAGGCGATCCCCCACTCAATTGGCGCTCTTTTTGATGAAGATTTAGAGGAAGGCCCGGATTTAGGCCACGATGAGAAGATAGATGATTCCCCCGATCTCTCCGCTGAAAATGATGAAGGCGACGCTGATGTCGCAAGGATTCGAGAGCTCTGCAAGCTCTCGAAATCGAAGTCTCCGAAGAAAGCTCCGCCGGTACGGAAACCGGCGTCACCGGTGAAGCCGTTGACCGGAGCAAACGCTAGCTTGGGGGAGCCTCCCCCCAACACTACTCGAGACGGGAGACCACCGAGGGAGAACACGCCGCAACTTCCAAATCCAAGTGTTCTCCCCGGAAAGTTTGATGGGTGCATCTCATATGCACCAAACATCCCACATTAATTGAAAATCATAAGGGGTCGAGCTCACGACCTTAAACGAGCGCTTGTCGGGAGGCAACCCGACGGTTTTTGCTTTATTTTTACTTTTTCTTTATTTTCGTTTTAGAAATTTTTAGTGTTTTGAGTCGTTCGCCCAAAAATTTTGTGATAACGGGTCCTATTTTTCTTGACAGGAGAGGAGATAGGTAGATCCATCATGAGGAGGATGAACGAGACGATGAGGAGCGCCCCAAGAAGGCGCTCGACGCTTAGGAGGAAGATGGAATCGACTGGAGGAAGAAAGACGGAGTTTAGAGCCCAAACGAAGACAAACAGCAGAACACAAGGCTCACTCGGCCGAGCATACTAGTCACTCGGCCGAGTACATAAGTTCGTCCGGCCGAGCCGCTCACGAACGAGGGAAGTCTGCTGTACCCAACTCTCTGTTTTTTTTCCTGATTTCAATATAACTGCTACTCGGCCGAGTATATATTCCCACTCGGCCGAGTAAAACGGATACCCTCCTAGGGCGAGTCTTGCCGAGTAGCTTGAGTCACTCGGCCGAATGGACTTACTCCACTCGGCCGAGGCTTGCAAAGCCACTCGGCCGAAGCGATAGCGGGGAGGAAATTTTCATTGGTCTCGCTCGGCCGAGTGACCAAGTCACTCGGCCGAGTCGTAACTTTTATTATATAAGGGGCTGAGGGGCGGCACAATTTTCGAAACGAAAAAAAAATTCCCAAACCGTGCGACCCCTCGGTTTCCCTCGCTCGCTCGCCTCGTACAAAGCCCCACTCGCCCGACCGGCCGCCCGATCGCCGCCGCTCGGCCAGCCACCACCGGCCGACCACCCGCCGTGACTCGCCCGAGTCGCCGCCGGCGGCCGCCGCTCCTCACGCCTCCGGTACCCCCTATTTCGCCTTTTTCGCCTCTTTTTGAGTATTTTTTGAGGATCCATGTGTTAAACGAACCCCGACCCCAAATCAATTTCAATATCTATCTATTATACCCCTAATGCTCCATACGTTTTGATTATTACTCACTGATATCGCCATTTCATGCGCAGGTTGTTTTTTGGAGCTTAGGGGAGCCCATGGGAGCTTCTCGGGACTGATTTGAGCTTCGTGGAGGCGCTGACTTCGCACGCTTCCATTGTTGAGCACTCGCGGCGTGTCTGGGTATACTCCTTCCACTCTTTTACACACACCGCACACTTTACACTTTTTGGCGCGCGCTTGGGGCCGATATGCCGTCCCGAACACGGCCGCGGTCGAAGAGAGCTTCCGCCAAGCGGAAGCGGTCGGATGATGCCGGCCCCTCCCACGAGTTGGAGGACTCTCCTCTACCGTCTCCCACACACGCCGTCCACCCAGCACAGCCTGCAGGCCCCGCACACCCCGCACAGTCTGCAGGCCCCGCACAGCCCGCACAGCCTCTCCCTGCAGCTCCACAGCCACCACCACCGGCTCCACTGGTCGGGCCGCTGGGGATCACGTTCCGGAACGACGCACACCACGTCGATTTCGAGCGTATCTCCCAGCGCTCGATCGTACCCTCCAGGTTTGCACACCTTGCTGACCTAGGACGCCTGGGGGTACTAGAGGGGATGCTCACGTTGTACGACAACGTGGGCTGGCGAGATTTCTTCCAGGTGTCGACGGACACGTTTATCCGCCCGACACTTGAGGTTCTGAGTTCGATCGCCCGGACCGACGAGGGATGCTCGTTTCGGTTCATGGACCGGGAGTGCCAGGTCACTCTCGATATAATGAGAGCATTTTTCTCGTGGCCCGCTGTCCCCGGAGCCGATCGCGGTTACGGCCCCACCCATATCCCCCCACCTTCCTTCGACGCCGGTGCCTTCTGGGCCCGGATTACGGGTCTCCACGCTGCCTTTGACCCTAGTAGGGCCAAGGCCTTGGCCATTGTCCATCCCTGCCTACGTATTGCTCAGCGCCTTATGGCGACGACCTTTTTGGCCAGATATGAGCCGGGCACAATGTCTACGCCAGAGCTCTACATGCTCTACGCGATGACACGTCCCAGAGCTCTATCTAGGGATGGCGATGAGCTTGTCCCCGTCGTCGTGATCGATATCGTGGCATGGTTTTTAGACCGCATCATTGTATCTGTGGGCGCTCGCTCACCGATATGCTACGGAGGCCTGATCACCCTGCTTGCTCTTATGACCGGCGAGGATTTCCCCGACGACTTGCGACGCGTCCCGGGCCCCACTTCTCTGTCGATCGATGTTATGGCCCGGATGAAGATGCTTCGTCCGCATGGTGAGCGTCACTGGGTCTGGTTGCACGGCCCTTACGGTGCCGATTACATGATTCTCCCGAGCCCTGCTCGGACTCAGATTGCACCAGCTCACGTTGACTGGCTCCCTGCGATGGATGTCCTCATCCCCGCTGCTTACGTGCTCGAGGCCGAGGAGGCCGAGCAGGCCCACGCTGCCCCTGTAGACCCTGTAGCTCCTGCCGAGCCTCCCGCCGTGCCTGTTGACCCTGTGGCCCCTCAGCCTACCCCCGATGTTTCCGCCGCTCCTGACACCGCTGTCGGTGTCGGGAGTACCTTAGCTGAGACCACCCCCACTGCTTCCGAGGCTGTCACCACCACTGTCACCACCACCACCGACCCTCTGTCCGTCGAGCCTCTTTGCTCTGCTCTCCCCGAGCGCCCGCCGACCATAGTTGAGTGCGGCGAGCCCTCGTTTACCGCGGTCGTAGAGACCATGCTAGCATGATCTCCGCTGGGGTTGCACCTTTTGGACCACACTCTTCCACCCCAGCGGTAGTCACCTCTGTCTCCACCCCTGCTGTATTTTCCGAGAGCGTCGTGGCGTCTGTCCACACTTCTGTGCCATCGACCTCTCTGGCCGCCTCACTGCCACTTTTGCACTCTTCTTTCGATGCTGCCGCCTCCACTTCTCACCGCCCGCCCCGGCCTCACACTGAGGCCAGGCCCACATTTGCAGGCGCAGCACCTTTTGTACCGTTCCCCGCTGAGCCCGTCACATACGCGACCCGAGTACACCAGTCCAGACCTGCCCAGCCCCGCCAGGCGCGTCCCTCTGCCCCACCTCCCCCTGACACAGTACTTCAGAGCATTCGTGCTCTAGAGGGGGCGGTGAGTGGTCTCAGAGGCGACCTTAGGACCCTGTCCTCCACCGTCTCTGCGATGGCTGGCCGCTTCGAGCTGCTACCCGCAGATCCACTACTGTCTTACCCTGGTTCTGGAGCGTCTCCCGCGCGTACCCCCACCCACCCAGCAGGTTCCCACCCCCACTTCCACACCCACTCATCCTGCCACTCCCACACCCACCCCCGCTCAGCAGCCTGTCCAGCTAGCACCACCCACACGACCTCCGCCTCAGGACGGAGACGGCGCAGCACCGCCTTCTTAGGCACCCTTGATGCCATCGATTATCCTTACCGATGTGCTGCCCATTTCTGCTGGGTCCTGTTGCCTTTTTGTCCACCCCCTCCCCTCACTTATTTTGGGATTCTCTTTTTGATCATATCTTTATATATCTTTTTTGGGAGAGAGGGAGAGTTCTTGGTGCCACTTATATATCTGTATCACTCCTATCTGTGCATGCACCATGTCCGCATCATATTTTCATTTCTTTATTTTTCTTTTTATTTTCATTTTTCCATGCATGCATCCTCACTTACCCCTTCGATTTCTTGTCTCTCGGTGTGCCACACTTTGCACATTGAGGACACTGTGCCATTTAGCTTGGGGGAGTGAGTTCTCACGTTCTTTTTGATTTACCACCTTTATTTTTAGTTTTTCACGCCATTTTCCGCTTTTGCACTTATTTTCACCACTTTTCTTTTATTTTACCATGCATCACGTTTTTCTTATTTTTCTGTGTGCCGCATTGTAAATAGTTCTATTTTCCCTTTATCTTTATTTCTTTTTCATCTCATGCTAGAGATGACTTTTCTGTGATGATGATGACGTTGGATTCAGCGTACTCTATATGCATGCTATATTTGTCGTGTCTTAGATTTTATTTCTGATATCATATGCTATGACTTGCCTTGCATCTAGAGATAGTAACCCACACTTTTTCCACATGAAAATGGATGAAATTTTATTATTAGCTGAGTCTGAATATTCATATGTATGCTATCACAGAAAACACACCAAGATTCACGCATTGAATGCTTATATCTGGAGTACTGATTTCTTTTCCTATATCACTTCTTTATGCATGAATTGTGCACTTCACTTCAGGATGATTGAATGATGTTAGCTATGATAAATCTGGATTAGTTAGCTTTTTTGTGATCGAAACTGAGTAGATTAGATTACCCTGCTGAAGTTGTCGTGCATGTCTTATAGAGTGAACTGAGAGTATATCTATTTCTTTCTCCACAAATCTTGAACATTATTTCTCTACTTTTAAAATCATTGGTGAATCTCCCCTTAGTGATTCTATTATATGGCATTTCCCCCGCTACTAATTCCTAGCTCCAAATCTCTATTGTCTAAAGAAAAAAAAAATAAAAGAGAGAAAAACATTCTTGTATATCATTATCTCTCTCTGAGTTGGGATCGTTGTGTATATATGCTATATCAAAAAAAAAAAAGAAAAAAAAAGAGAAAAGAGAAAAGAGGAAAAATCCTCAATAAAAGATCCCATCTCACTTTCCTTCTTTCTTCTTTCTTTTTATCACTTTTGGAGCTACATAAAAATGGGGATGTAAATATTTTTTATGCCACCATGCTTATAGATAAGCTTGGGGGAGGGGATCCATTGATGTGTGAGAGAGTGACTACTTGACGTTGCACGACGACCTAGGCTAAGTAATATTCTATACTCAATGAGATTGTTTTTAGCTTTACGAAATCCAGAAATCTAAGCCTAGCGTTCATTTCATGAAATCCATACTTTTCTATTCTCTCTATTCTATTGTGTGATACTCCTATACTCTGGATAGAAAGCATTCAATTGAAAAGTGTGTGATCTGTGATTTGTATACCGCTTTAAATGATTCAGACGATGTTAATTTTAAAATTATTCCGTTTTTTCATGATTATATCGTTGTTCGTGGGTTTTCTATTTCTATTTGCACTATTATACTATGATATCAAAATAAAATTCTTTGACATGTATTTTTCATTCAGTGCATGCTATAAGAGTAAGTGGAACCCGCGTCCTGAGAAAATAATCTAGCAACCTACCTCTTCGCTTCTTTCTTTCTACTTTGTTTTATTTCGTTTTCATTCTTCTTTGTTTTTCATTCTTTTTCCTTTCGCCGTTTTCGTTTTCCGACTCCACCAGGTTCGCCTTTTACTTATCTTCCTCGAGGACGAGTAAGAGGCAAGCTTGGGGGATTTTGATCACTCCTTATTTTACACCTTTTTCCCGCATGTTTGCATGCCATTTAGATCGCCCAAATCATGTTTTTCACGATATATCGATGATATTGCGATGCTTTTCACGATTTGTTGTTTTTGTCGCATTTCAGGTGATTTGGCACGATTTGGAGTGATCTCGAGATGCGCTTACTCTAGACGGTCACCGACGACCTCCCCGAGGGGTATTTTGCTGTTGGAGAGGAGCGGAAGAAGAATGGACGTCGCAGGAGCGACGAGGAGGTCAAAATAAGCAATCTGGGCATTTTTTGTGTCTCACTCGGCCGAGTGGAGGAGCCGCTCGGCCGACCAGCGAGACACCGCTCGGCCGACCAGAGCAGACACGATTTCTATGTGCACTCGGCCGAGCGACGGAGACCACATCGGCCGAGTGACGACATCACGTCCGCCCGAGTGGCGCCCAGACGAAGCCCTTCAAAAATCTCCAAGTTTCTGTTTTTCGGCTGCCTGAGCTTCAGAAGACCCACTCGGCTGAGTGGATTATTCCGTCTGCCCGAGTACAATGAAGCCATCGGCCGAGTGACGACAACTCACTCGACCGAGCCGCCCCCGAAGTAGAGACCCCTGAAGGCCCCGACTTACTGGAAAATTACAGGGTTTCTCACTCGGCCGAGCGACATTTGTCACTCGGCCGAGTGCGATGCGCTGCCTGTAGCGAAAACTGCGGAAAACAGGCTGTGCAGGGGTATTTTGGTCACAGTTTTTGGACGATTTTGGGGGCTATTTAACCCCTGTTTTTACCCTAGTTTTGAGAGCTTCTCTTTAGATTTTTTGCAGCTTTTTAGATTAGTTTTTAGCTTTATTCTTGTGATTGGAGAGGAGACAAAGATTGGAATTTTGTTGGATTAATTGAAGAACTCCATTGGTTTGCATCTCTTTTCCTTAAAAATTCTATTTTTATTGCTTATCTCAATATTGTGATGAATTCCATTGCTTATTCCATTGATTATTCTTGTTATTTTGCAATGATTTGTGAGTAGTCTCCACGTCTTGGGGCGTGGGGATGAACCCTACAAGCCCAACTTCATATTTGTGATGAATTAGTAGAAATTTTGCTAGAATTGATATTTAGAGATTAGGTTGGGATCGATTTACTACGGATAGCTAGGAGTTCATACCGATTGGGATTTGCAAGAGATTGGATCCCAATTCGATAGGAAACCCTAGAAATCCGAATTGGGTTGGAATCGAATTTCCGTAGTATCGGTTTGCAAGAGATTGGACCGATACTAGGGTTTCCGGTTGCAATTCCGCGCCAATACCTGTTTGCAAGAGATTGGACGGGTAGGAACTATCCCAATCTAGATTGCGAGCCGAGTTTGCAAGAGATTGGGCTCGGTGAGCGATTGGACGATGATGTTGATCCTAATGCTAGCTTTCATAGGCTAGGGTTTGCAAGAGATTGGACCCAAACCTAGGATAGCTATAGACCGGTAACAGCGCGAGAGCGTGAGCTTGGTTCTACATTCAGTTGCAACTAGTTCATCCAAAATCCTAATCTAGCAATTTTGATACCGATGAACCACATTTATGAGATACGGTGAGTAGCGGGGATTCCCCATTCCCTAGACGTTCTTTATTTGATTTGATATTTCTGCACTTTGTCTGACGATTGTGACAGGATCGCCAAAGGCAAATCTCTCTTCTTGAATAGCCAGGTTGGTTGGAACAAGCACGGTCATTCGTCCTCCCTGTGTTCGATATCCCGCTCGCCGCTACACCGTGCGCTTGCGGTAAAACTACAACCGTCGTCTCGGGCGTGTATCCGGGGTGCGATCATCTGCCTACTCGGACCGAGTAGGGTCCTGCTCGATCGAGTAGGCAGCTGCTCGGTCGAGCCGTCAGGAAGTCTGAATGCTTCCTCCAAAACCACGCTCTGCCTGCTCGGACTGAGTAGGGTCTGTTCGGTCGAGTAGGTAGCTGCTCGGTAGAGTAGGTAACTGCTCGGTCGAGTTTTCACTCTGCTCGGTCGAGTAGGTGGTTGAAAACGGATTTCAGCACTGCAGCATCAGCTTGCATAAATTCTCCAGAGCTCACCCAACCTCCCATTGGCGCATTCTTGGTGGCATTGGAACCCTCTTGAAGTATGCTATCTGGGAAAAATATCATAAAAATACTGAAAAATCTCAGGTGCTAGCATATTTGAAAAGAGTGCACGACTGTCCTGTTTCCAGCACTTTGGGTCGCTCGATTCCTTCGCTGCATCATAGCTCGATCCAGTGACCTAGAATCCATGAGTCATGGTATTATAGAACCATGCTTTATTCATTCTCCTCTTCTTCGCTTCTTCTCTCTTGCCCCTTCCTTGCTTTCCAGCAGCTTTGAGTCACCGAACGTGGCGCCTTAGGAGTTCCGTTGTCGAAGCATGCGCTCTTTCCTCTAATATACTCCAAATCATTCGATATTCCCTGAAATGCAACCAAACGCTCTTAAAGTACAATAGTTCCAATTATGAGCGTAAAAGCGTATGAATTATGTAATTGAGCAATCATTTTGATGTGTAATCATATAGATAAAACGTAGAATATAATGACAAATCAAAATCCCTCCAAGCTTGACTCTTACTCGTCATCGAGGAAGACTAGTAAGAAGCGAACACGGGAGAGAGATACAATGGAGATGTGAGGTGGTGGCGTGTAATGGAGACAAGTGGTTCAACCTTAAATTCAGAAAATATAAGAACCCAATGTGTGCAAGATCTCGTGAACACAAGTCAATATGAAATTAGAACACATATACACAAAAAATACTTAAATCTAGCTCAAATTAAAATAACCTGGATTTAAATAAATGTAATGAACTTGATAAGCAATAAAATGAGAGTAGAGTTATATCATATCATAGTTTATCATGCAATATACTAAGTTCACAGAAATGAAACTAATGTCCACAACTCATTCTCCAAGCAGTATAATATGTCCTAATCAAACGTTTTCAAGCATGCGTGATATTTTGTTATACTTCGTGGAATGAATTTAGTAAATTCAATCAAGGTAAGGCATCACCATACTACGACCATTTCAAGACTCCTAGAACCCATCAAATTTGCCATGTCTTTGTTCTATATAGAAATGGAGATAAGGATATGGGATTTTTGTACTTTTATATTGTTTTTGGGTATATGAATATTTCATATGCATTTTTCTTTCTTTATATACACGAGATAACTCAATATATACAAAAAGCGACATTTGCATCCCAGACCAGACGGTCTTAGGGCATTGGATTATGAAGAACCCTTAGGGCCTTTTATTCAGGATATTTGTTTGATTTTTTCATTATTGGGATTTTTGCAAACTCACGTAAACGCGATGGAATGCAAAACATGATCAAAGATCATTTATTGGCTATTCACAAAAGAAAAAGAAAAAACATAGAATCTAGACATGGTTCGGTTTCAAGAATCCTAATCATCACTAATTTGGTTGTCGTTGGGTTATCTTATCTCTTTTGAATCATTAAACATCCATGAAGCAATAGAATTATCAATCAAATTACGTCAGGAGTCAAATGATTTACTTATTTAATTCATTCATTTTTAGCTTAATTGTTTCGAGAATATGGTTGTGAACCTATGGATTTTACTATGAAAAAGCATATTAACAAAGATACACTAATCAAGGAATCGAACTCTAGTCTAACAGATATCAGAGTTCATAAAAAATAAATCCATGATGTTTCATAGAAAATGAAGCATATGAGACATAAATATAGAAGTGAACATGGTTCATATGGAAATTTCGAAGTGTGTTTCACGATGAAGCGAAGTGCGTGCACTATGCATTCCCCCAAGTTTAAACATCACATTGTCCTCAATGTGTGTATGATATAAATAGAGGACAACGACAAGATAGGGGGGCAACTCAACAAAATAGTCTCTTTTACCCAAGCTTAAACATCACATAAAAATTGGGAAGAGAGGCGAAATAAGCGCCAAATACAAGGGTAGGCATGGATGATAAATATTGGGTTGGGTGCAAAAGATAATTGGGCCATCATATGGGGTGAATTTATTAAACTAAGAAAGCATATAAAATCCTATATGGTCCTCTCTGTGCCGAAAGGATTCGTGATTATTTGAAGCATAAAATTCTAATTTATATCTACACTACTAGATTGGTACCATCTGTAGCAAAAGGCGGGTCCAATATCTTTACCGGTGCAGGCAGCTGCTCTATCTGCACTTTCCATGGCTCTGCCAAGTGTGTATAGTCACTAATCTCAATGAACTCTAGAGATGCATCCCCTAGCATTCTTCGTAGGCGTCCACCAGTATCCTGCAAAGAACGGAATGCATCAGTCCATTGTAAAAGATTGTTCCCATGAACAAATATTTTCCAAAGAGGGTCATCAACATAAATATTTAAAATTAAGGATGGTTGAAACACTTCCCTGGAAATAAATCTTTACTCTCAAGTACCATGTCCTCTCCCTCCTCGGTGTCCTCTCCAAGATCTTCAGGTATATCCTGATCAGATGCATATATCACCTCATCAGGCGACTCCTCGTCATGCTCGTCAGGTTCTTCAATCAAGGACACGTTCAAGCATACCTCTGGCCCATAATTGTAAGTGTTCTGCAATAGGTATCACGTGTCAAAATGATCTGAATCAAAATAAATATCAAATGGAATACAAGATTCAGAAATGGAGTGGGTAAAGAGGTCTCTCTGAGTGGAAGCTGTAAGCTCTGGTCGATGGTCCTCTGAGGGATGCTCAGCCTCTGTAGAAGGTGTGGATGGCTGCGGTAGCTCGAAAGGAGGAGGGCACAATTTGGGCTCCATCTGTGGGCAGATATCATCGTCCCAAGTCACGTCCTCCTCGATGGTCTACTCCACTACTGTAGGCACGACCTCCTCAATAATATCCTATGATGGCATAGGCTGCTCTAACTCATGTGGGTGGCAAGGGGAGGCAACGACGGCATGAGCTGGCTCTGCAGTGCTAGGTGCCGATGTCTCGTCTGCAGTGGGAACATCAAAGCGCATAATGCCTCCCCCAAGCTAAACATGAATATCCTCCTTGATGGTACCTACAACAGACACACGACTCATAATAAAATTGACAAGCTCACAATCTTCTGGATCACTTGCCTCGACGGCTAATGAGCCAGAAGATCGAGCTGCGTCCAATAAGCTCTCTAAAGCTGCTGCATATCTTAGTTCCTCGAAGGTTGTCAGATGCATCCTCCTTAAGAATTCCAATGCGGGTCCTGCACTCCCCCAGTAAAGAGAGGAAGTAGCTGGAAACCATCACACACATAGTCTGACTCTGTTTGGAACATTCCTAAAATTTCGTCGAACCTGTAAAAGGCTTCTCCGAAAGATTCTCCATCAGCTTGATTAAATGTAGCAGCAAGATATATGAAGGATTGTATAGAACCCGGTCGCATCATCTTTGGAAGCACCATCGTTGGATCAACTGTACCTGATCAAACAAAGTAGACAACCTAGAAAAGACATCAGTGGTGCAAATAGATATAAAGATAATAATAATAGCAGGTGGTGGGAAAAATCTATCTCTTTGTATTTTTTCTTTTTTTTGTTATGTTTTATTTTTGTTTTTGTTTTTGTTTTTTGTTTAACACAATGTAATCAACCTAATTGTGGTAAATAGATAATATGGCGAAATGCTTCCCTGGCAACGGTGCCATACACTTGATCGAGCCGGAACTAACTCCGAAACGATGTCGTCTAACCGCAAGCGCACGGTATAGTGGCAAGCGGGTATCGAACACATGAAAGCGATGATATACTACCTACTCCTAGGTTGAGTTAGACTTGCGAGTTTATTGGTGGATGTGGAGTATGGACGGTCGTAATGGTGATGGATGCGAAGGTCGTGTCACTCAACGTCGCAAACAAGGGATTCCACACAATATAAATAGACTAGGGCTTTAGGCGTCACCACTAGGATCATCGGATGTCGATGCTAGGCTAGGACTCTTACGTTGCTTTGGTTTTATGGGATTGGTCTCTCAGCTCGTACCACTCTCGTGGGTTAGAGCTTCGAGGTATTTCGGTGGCTCTCATTGACGCAATGGCAGTAGCCGTTAATGTAGTGATATAGTTTGTCGGGTGATCCCCTCAAGGCACGAGCCCGGCATAGTCACGAGCCTTGATTGGATCCACTAACTCCCTAATTAAATCCCAAAGATAATCCTTAAGCTCATCAATTTCACCAACAGTGGGCATGATCTCAGTACGAGTTCTCCTAGGGATTTGGATGGATCGACCTAAATAATCACC
The DNA here is from genome assembly GCA_030789695.1 of Scilla litardierei. Lineage (NCBI taxonomy): Eukaryota > Viridiplantae > Streptophyta > Magnoliopsida > Asparagales > Asparagaceae > Scilla > Scilla litardierei. The sequence continues at coordinate 304,449,244 of CM061141.1, forward strand.
CTTATTCCCAACACATCATAAAATCCAATCTTTGCATCTAAATCCTAAAATCATAGGGCTAATCCATTAGCCCTAGATAGAACTACTTATGCGTCATAGGAAAAGCAATAGCAGATTCGATAATAGTAAGAGAATTCATCATAGCATGCATCAAAAAGATATTCAATAAGAATCACAAAGAAATAATAATGGAATTAAAGAGGACAAAAGTACTTATCTTGATACAAGGGAGGGGCCTAGGGTATAGCCTAACTCCCAAAAGATCGTCTCCCAAAAACTCCTAAGAAGATGAGATCTAAGCTCCAAAAAGTCTATCTGGTTGTCCCCACTAATGACGGCTACCATTCAAATATATATCCCCATCTAAACCATAGCAAACAACCAAAAAAACCCCCTGAAAATCGTGTCCAAAGCCAAATCTGGACGTAACTTAAGTTCTGGGCCCGTGGCGACTCTGATCGAGTAACCCCCCTACTCGGTCGAGTCAGGGGTAGGGCAGAAATCCCTCCAAAAACGCTGCTCTGCCTGCTCGGACCGAGTAGGGTCCTGCTCGATCGAGTAGATAGCTGCTCGGACGAGTTGGTAGCTGCTCGGTCGAGTAGGTAGATGCTTAGTCGAGTCGTCAGGAAGTCTGGATGCTTCCCCCAAAACCACGCTCTGCCTGCTCCGACCGAGTAGGGTCTGCTCGGTCGAGTAGGTAGCTGTTTGGTCGAGTAGGTAGCTGCTCGGTCGAGTTTTCACTCTGCTCGGTTGAGGAGGTGACTGCTCGGTCGAGTAGGTGGTCAAAAACAGATTTTAGCACTGCAGCATCAGCTTGCAGAAATTCCCCAGAGCTCATCCAACCTCCGATTGACGCATTCTTGGTGGCGTTGGAACCGTCTTGAAGTCTTATCTGGAAAAAATATCATACAAATACTGAAAAATATCAGGTAATAGCATATTTGAAAAGAGTGCATGGCTATCCTGTTTCCAGCACTTTGGGCCGCTCGATTCTTTCGCTACATCATAGCTCGATCGAGTGACCTGGAATCCATGAGTCATGGTATTATAAAACCATGCTTTCTTCATCCTCCTCTTCTTTGCTCCTTCTCTCTTGCCCCTTCCTTGCTTCCCAGTAGCTTTGAGTCACCGAATGTGGTGCCTCAGGAGTTTCGGTGTCGTAGCACGCGCTCTTTCCTCCAATATACTCCAAATCGCTCGATATTCCCTGAAATGCAACCAAACGCTCTTAAAGTACAATACTTCCAATTATGAGCATAAAGCGTATGAAATATGTAATTGAGCAATCATTTTGACGTGTAATCATATAGATAAAACATGGAATATAATGACACATCAGCAACCAGTTCCATCTCCTCCTGAGACCGTGCATCAACCACATCCTAGCACAATTATTCAGTGAAGTTTCCACCATAACATGCCTTGTTTTTTGAATCCTAATTTGCACTTCCGTACATTTTTTATTCTTGTTGTCGTTAACATTTAAATTCGTTTTCTGACGACCCATTTTGGAATGCTTTTATTGCAGGGCATGAGAACACAGATTGGATTGATGCAGCTCGTCTCCCATATGACACATATTATCCAAAAAGGATGCTTGGAGATGCATTGCTGGAATCTAAGGAGGCCGGTGGAGGCCTAGCTCCAGAGCAGTTGGCGGAGGAGCGAAAGGAGCTGATGGATCAGTTACCTCCACCGTCATACATCCGAGATCCACCTTTTGATCACGGTGATTTCTATCCAGTAGTGTAGATAAATAAAATAAATGTTTTATTTTATTGCTTTCGTATGATTTTATTTTCTTTTCTAGGATCTTTTGTTGAGATCTAATACTCTTCCCACATTGAAGACAATGTGTATTTTAAGTTGGGAGGAGAGTGTTAGAATCTTTATAAATGCTATGATTTTTGCTTAGAATTTTTTTTGACATCCATTTTGCCATCACCCAATATCATGCATATACATCATTTACCATCCTTGCTCACTTGCTAGCTTTATGCTTAATCCCTTACATGCTTCATATTCATGCATACATTTGGATTCAAACTTTATATTCAAACTCCTAAATTGTGATTGGCATGCATTTTATTACTTTTTCTTCATGGGTCAATTTTAATATGCCATTTATGATGTGAGTGCATAACTCCATGAATTTTGTCTTCAAAATTGGTTAAATTAGTTTTGAAAAAGCTTTGCGATGCATGAGTATGGATTAAGCCAATTGAGTAGAGTAGTTTTCAATTCGATGTGTTTTGATTATGTGCCTAGTGTGGTTGGTTGGTGTGTTGAAAAAAAAGAAAGAAAGCAAAAGAAAAAGGAAACAAAAAAAAGAGAAAGCAAAACAATAAGTACATCGTTCTTCTAGTTTTGTCGAGTAGCTGGGTCCTCGTGCCTCAAGAAGCATTGGAGATTTGCGTCGAAAGATAGGATTTAGGGGAGTGCAAGAGAAAAGTATAAGTGAATCTTAGGTGGTTCGGGTTATTAGGTCCGCATGGTCCTTTTGGCCCAATGCCCTGAAATCATCTGATTTGGGAGTTATTGACCGAAAACGTATTACATGGGTCATCCTAAATTTCATATAAAAAAAGAAGAATAAATTCACACATCCAACCTCCACAAATTAGGAAAGGGTTGTTTTGGCAAAACCCTGAGATTTGTGAAACTGTGATACTAATATTGTGTTTTAATCCTCATTCGTGCCAAACATTACTTGTTCTCCTTTATTTGAACCGAATTGAAGTGTTGTTCATGGGTTTGTTCTCATTCATGGATTGGTATATTGAATTTGAGATTTTGTTGAAAACTTTACTTTTGCCATGAATAATTTTGAGTTTGATATGTGCTTTGATTGAAAATCCGAATTTATCGCTTGTTTTGCTAGGGACTGGCAAAAAACTAGTTGGGGGTGTGATTCGGTATAAAAATTGTATATTTATCCCCCTATTTCGGTGCTCTTTGTGCATGTATCATTCACATTCTAGCTCCTTTACTGGCGTTTTCATGATATTATCATATTTTGGTGCTTATCGTCTACATATGCATAAGACATAATGTTTACAGCTTATTAGCATATTCATCTTAGTCTCCTATTATTTTTCATTTGAATTTCGTGAAGTCCCAATTCTAACGCATATTTTTCTAGAATTTTTGGAGGTCGGATCAATTTCCTGCATTTTTTGGAAGACAGTGTGACGGTGCTGAAATTTTCTACTGCTTTGGGCATTGCTTGCGGGTTTGGGCCAGAATCCGACCCGTTTGACTTATTTCTAGACCCAGTTCGGATAAGGACTATTTTAGGTCTTCTCCCCCCTCTATTCCCCACATTCTACTCTTCCTCTTCTTCAACCTAGGGCTTGGGAGAAGCTTGAGGAAGCTTGGAGCTTGGAGGAGCACTTGAGTAGGAGGATTCCATCTTTGAGTGACACATTGGTGAACTCTTTCTTAACTCTTGTGTAATTTTGGTTTAGCTATTTGTATTGTATTGGATGATTATTTCTAGAGATAAAATGTCTTCTTTTTCATCATGAATAGCTAGATCTCTCTTGTGTGATTGTGTTTTGTGATTGTTGTTGCTTGGGTTCTGATTTCATCTCTAGCATGTTTCCAGTTTCTATTTGGTGGATGAAACTTTGAGATGTTGGTTGTTGATGGAACCCTAGTAGGTAATCCATAAAGAGGAACTATCGTAGTTGACCCTCTCTTTGCTCAAAGTATTTCTCTTTGTTTCATACACTACTTTTATTGCACTCCACATGTTCGATGAAATGCCACATCCACCGATTGTTCGTCCCTTAGCCGGGAAAACAATTGAGTTATATTTGGGATGAATTCCTACTCCCACAACCTCACTCACTCACACATCACATAAGTCCTCTCGTTACTTGCCGATTCGGCTCTCTGCCCTTAGTGAATAGATTAGGAAGATAGGTTCAACCATTTTTCACACCCTACCATCAATCGTAGCTTATTTTGGTTGTTAACCACCGTTATCTCTCCTTTATCGATTGAATTTGCCATTACAGAATGAATTGTCCCCCGTGATTCCATCCGGTACTCACTGGTTATAAATTTTATATTGCGTTGACGCTCCTACACTTGCGAGTGGAAGGCACGCTTCCTTTGCGCATTTTTCAGTTCAATCACGTCCCGAGGCGAGCAACACCCTTGTTGCCGAGTCAACCACGCACCAAAGAAGATTTCACCTTGAGTGGATCCTCCGTCAAGACTTGGAATCAGATCCGAACTCCTTCGTAGCTTTGATAGAGCCCGATCAGGAGCAAAGAAGCATTTTAGGTAGAAAGAGAGAATATTTACTTTAAGCTCAGATCCGGGCTCGCTCACGTTTAATGGAGCAACTCAGATCTGGAGCTTGGGACGAGTTTCAAGGAAGGGGCAGACCGCTATTTATATAGCCGGCTGACCCATCCCTTTCATTCCATTTCCTATGTGGGACTAAATGTGTTGGAGAAGAAAAGTCAAATTAGTTTGCCTTACACGAAGGCCAAACTTTGACGAATTTTCTCTCCCACACCGTTGAGCTCCAAGAACGATGTCACACATCGTTGCAAAGAGGGTTAAATGCTGAACCGTAGGAATAAAGAACACTCCATTCCGAGTTCGTTTGACCCCTCAAACAATGCTCCAAAATTGGCCCAAAACCTTGTTTTTCGCAAAAAAGTATGCGTCGCCCTCTGCACACAGCCTTAGCACCAAATAGGGCCACCCCGGGCCCAACACACGTGCCACATGCTCAGCGTGTGTGTGATGATATATGGGTGCACACGTCTACATATAGCATGTGCCCACGCATAGCATGGGTGCACACAACGCCCGTGCGCACGAGCGAGCGAGCGTGCACTGCGCCCGGGCCCGGGCAGTGCCCGGGCCTGCTTGGCTGAGTGACGCGGGCACATGCCCACTTAGCAGGCGTGGGCTCCCGTAATCCAAGCGGGTCGGGTGCCCGTCAAATGGGTGCCAGACCCGCAATGCATAATACTGGGCTTTGCAGCACTGTTTTAGTTTTATTTTGTGCGTTTTGAGTCCGTCTTTAACGTGATTTGAACATGCGTTTAGACCGGGACGATACCGTCATCCAGGTAACCATTTCCATGCATTTATTATAACTACACAATGTGCTTGCAGCGATAAATTTAAATCTGTCATACGAAACCGAACAATAGCTTTTTCTCCATAGATCACTCGGCAAGAAAAGCTCGCCGCCAAATAGAAAGGTTCCTACAAGGTGATCGATGTACTTAGCCCTGCTACTTATCGACTCTCTATCATGGAAGGGAAGGTGTTGGATATTGGACTCCCCGGATTTGGTTTTGGATGATGAACAAACATAAATATAATATGAACTAACACTTTGTGAGCGCAGTTATGGAGATCGTCGCCAAATTCACATGAATAACAATTACGACGTCTCAAAACTTCTCAAAGCACGTGATCGTATGCCTAAAGCTTCGTTGAAGCTTATGGACCTATTTAGAAGTCATGAAGATTCGATTGAAGCTTTTGAAGACGGTATCGTCAAGTTTAATTTATAGTCTTTAAGCTTCTTTCGTAGAATGTTAAGCCTTGTGTAGGTCTTACGTTTTAAATCTTCATAACACTCATATCTTAGCTCTAGGATCTTAGTAGAAGTCCATACAATTCTTCCCGAAGCTTCGCGCTTCGATTCGGGACTTTTTGTGCATGTTAGTTGGTTCAAGAAGAAGAACTGACCGACTAGATGGTGATCTAGTCGGTCAGCCAAGCTTCTTGGACCGACTAGTTCTTCTCAGTTAAATCATAGCTCTTTACTGTTTACAGTTAGTCGGTCTAAGTTGACTCACCGACCGACTAGTTTGTGAACTAGTCGGTCAGTGATGCTTCTGTGACCGACTAGTTGAGCTTTCCCTTTTCATGCATATTTGAGCTTGAGCTACTGTTTATCATTAGTCGGTCTGTGCTCATTGATCGACCGACTAGTTGATGAACTAGTCGGTCAACTTTTCTTCTTAGACCGACTAGTTTTGTTTACTGTACATGCCAAATTTTTCACCATACTTACTGTTTATTGTTAGTCGGTCTATGTTCATTTGGTGACCGACTAGTTGGTGAATTAGTAGGTCAACATTTGTTCTTGGACCGACTAAGTCTATTTCTTCTCAGACTTCAGTTTTATCTGTTAGTCGGTCCACGTTGAGTAACCAACCGACTAGTTGTGAAACTAGTCGGTCAGTGACTCTTCTTAGACCGACTAGTTCCATGTGTCTGTGCTGTGATCTTTTCTCTGTTCACCCATTAGTCGGTTTACGTTAATTGACCGACCGACTAGTTGATGAACTAGTCGGTCGGTGATTGTTCTTTGACCGACTAGTTGGGTTCAGAAAAGAGCCGTTGGAGCCCTAATTGAAACGTTTCTCTCTCTCTCTCTCTCTCTCTTCTTTCCTATAAATACTTGTTGGGCTGCATTCATTGCTGCCAAGGCTGATATTTATGCAAGTTTAGAGTTCAAGAGAAATCAATCCAAGCTCATTCAAAGCTCATTCCCTCCATTCATTAATCTCTCCTAACTCTTACTTCCAAAGAGAGATTCATTGAGTGTGAAGCCTTCCAAGCCAAGTGCTTGATTCTAGGTCACCAACATCCCCAAAGCTCTCCATCATTGTTCTACATCTTGGAGCTAGGGTTTGGTGCCACTTCTTCCTCAAAATCATCCTTGCCCTAATTCGTAAGCAATACTCAAGGCATAGGTATTTTGTTCGGTAAGAAGTTTTCTTATTTCATTTCATATTTGATTTGTAAGATTCACTCTCGGTTGTGAGAGTGTGGTTGTGATCCCGGGTTGTGGGAGTCACAAGTTACATTTTGTATGATTTGACTTGTGGAGGTTTTTCACAAGTATTTCATAGTGGAAATCTTGAGTTAGGGTTTCTAACTCAAGTATCCGGAGGGGATCCGGGTGGTTGGGACGTAGGATCACCGGAAACAAGTCGGGGAGACTTGGGTGGATCCAAACCCAGTAACATCTCTTGTTAGCGTTGTTAATTTTGTGTTGTCATTCAATTTAAGCTTCCGCAAATTGATTTGGTAGTTGTTTGCATTATAATTAGGAATTATACTCCTTGTTATTTTTAAAGTACTATTCACCCCCCCTCTAGTACTTGTGCAGTAGCTTGTAGGGCATTACATTTGGTATCAGAGCCAGATACACAGCTATGTCTGCCAACGACAACAAGAACGTGCGTCCACCTTCCAACTATGACACCTTCAGGAACCGTGAAGGAGCATCTTCGGTGATGGAAGGACATTCCTCTACGAGGCCTCCATTCTTCAACGGTACCAACTACGGGTACTGGAAGTGCCGGATGGAGACCTTCCTCCGGAGTGCATCTCTATGGAGGACCACAATGAAGGAATACGTCGAGCCCAAAGAAGAAGACTTTGAGAAATGGACTACCGCGGAGGTCGCCGCGGAGGTAAGCAATGCCAAGGCAATGAACGCCTTGCAATGCGCATTGGAGCCCGAGGACTTCAATAAGATATGCACATGTAAGAGTGCATATCAAATTTGGAACTCCCTCCTCATTCTTCATGAAGGGACGAGTAGGGTAAGAGACTCTAAACTCGTAGTCGTAACCAAAGATTACGAAATGTTTCATATGCAACAGGGCGAGAAGATGAAAGAATATTACGCTCGTTTCGTTGACATAATAAATGAGTTAGAGGCCCTCGGCAAGACCTACACTCAAAAGGAGAAGTGCTTAAAGCTTATTGAAGGACTTCCCTCTTCTTGGGAAAAACGTACCTTCGCCATCGAGGAAGGTAATGACATGAACAAATATACCGTAGTTCAACTAATGGGTACTTTGATGTCATACGAGGTACGGAAAGATAGCAAGGTGAAGCTACAAGAAAAGATGAAGTCATATTTGAACCTAGATGCGCCTAAGAAAAAGGCGATTGCATTCAAGGCGGCTTCATCCACCTCAACCGATGATGAAGACTCGGAAAACGAGTTGGACTTGGAGTCCATGGCACTCATGGCCAAGAAGTTCAACCGTTTCTTCCGAAAAGGTAACTTCAAGAACAAAGCAAAATTTGGTTCTACTAACGTCTCTTCCTCTCCTTTGTGTTTCAAGTGCAATAAGCCGGGACACATGAAAGCGGAGTGTCCCCTCAATAAGCACAAGGAGAAGTGGAAGGCGCCGAAGTATGACAAGTCCAAGAAGTACACGAAAGGAAACAAGAAGGGACTTGTCGGAGCTACCTTCACCGACTCCGATGATTCTTCAAGCGGAGAGTCGGACGATGAGCACGTGGAGCAAGCGCACATGTGCTTCATGGCAAGAGAGGAGCGTGATCAAGGATCCTCCTCTTCCGATGATAGTGATGACGAAGGCAACGATGAGGTAACTATGGATGAACTTAGGAATGCTAACTCTCAATTATGGTCAAAATACACTAAATTAGTAAATAGATATACTAAGGTAAAAGATGACCTAGCTAGCATTCAAACCTCGCCTAAGACTATCATCACCAACAACGACACCGTTGTTGAAGAGTTGAGAAATGAGATTATTGATCTCAAATCTAAACTTGAACATGTTAGCATAGATGATCCGGAAGAACATAGGATAGCGAATTTAACTTCTCAAAACTCGACTTTGAGTATTGAGAACGAGAATCTTAAATCTCGTGTTTATGTGCTCACATCGCAAGTATCTACTCTAGATACTTCTATGCGTTCTCTCAAAGAGAAATATGAGAACACATTAGGCCGAATCAATAGATTCAATAAGGGTAAGGACCATTTGGATAAAATCCTAAGTGACTTACTCCCGGCCAATCACCACATTGGTTTGGGGTATACGATGGGATGTCCATCCAAATCGGCCACTACTTTTGTTAGGCCAACTTCCGGTGACTCTACGAGTGGTAGCAAACACTCTATTGGTAGTTCATCTACCAATGGTGCTTCCACCTCGTCCACGCCTTCTTTTGGAAAGAAACCCACTTTGGGTGGACCTCCAAAGAAGGGGCATGCTTATATGTACACCAATACCATGCCACGTAGGAACACACGTCCTACTCCATCGGCTCACACATATGATGATTTCTATGCAACACATTCTCGGGCACGTGCACACAATGTGAGACACCCTCATGCACGTGTTCCCTCACATGCATATGTTCACCCACAACATCATATGAATAATTCTCATCGTGCACCATTCCATCATGTTCCGTATGCCTATCCACAACATGCATCACATAGAAATCAACGTCGAATGCATGCACCCAATAGGATGAAGGCTCCCAAGATTTTCACAATTTGGACGAAAAACAAATGTATATGAATGCTTATTTTTCGGATGTTGTGCATAGTAGAAATTATGTGGGGAAGTCTAAGTCCAATTGGACTTGGCTTCCAAAGGTCTAATCTTTTGGACCCAATGACCTTGGGTACCATGATATGAAATTCTCTATCTTTAGGTACTCAAGGAAAGGAAAAAGGAAAGGAGCAACAAATTTAAACTTAGCTCCAAGGGAAATTGGATACTCGATAGCGGGTGTTCAAAACACATGACGGGTGACGCTAGTTTGCTCTCTGGAGTGGTTCCCATAGCAAATGGAAACCGCGTCGTATTTGGAGGCAACGAGAGCGGAACCATCATAGGTGTTGGTAAAGTGGGTAACCCTTCTAAACCCCTAATTAGTGATGTTTATCTTGTTAGTGGTTTATATCACAATCTTATTTCAATAAGCCAACTTTGTGACAAAGGTTACAAAGTTAGCTTTGCGAAAGGATTGTGTCATATTTTAAGAAAAGATAATGATAAATTATTATTTTCCGGAACTCGTCATAAAGACATTTATATTTTGGATCTTCCTAAGTCATATGAACAATGCCTCGTTGCCAACACAAGTGAACAACACTTATGGCATCGACGCTTTGGACATGTGAACTTTGGAACACTTTATAAGCTTTCAAAATTAAATTCCATTAAAGGTTTTTCGAAGCTTGTTTTTGAAAAGAAAAGTTTTTGTGATTGTTGTCAACGTGGCAAGCTTCCTAAATCTTCATTTAAACCTAAGAAAAGCATTTCTACTAAACGGCCACTAGAGCTATTACATCTAGATTTATTTGGGCCAACTAGAGTTGCTTCATTAGGAAATGCTAGATATGGACTTGTCATCGTAGATGACTATTCGAGATTTACATGGGTATTTTCATTATGTAATAAAAATGAAGCTTTTGAAAACTTCACAATTTTTGTTAAGAAAGTACAAAATCTCTTAGGAACCACCATTGTCACTATTCGTAGTGATCATGGAGGTGAATTTGAGAATGAGTCTTTTGAGACATTTTGTGATGAAGTTGGTATTACTCACACCTTCTCTTTCCCTCGTGCACCTCCTCAAAATGGTGTAGTTGAGAGAAAGAATAGGACGCTAGTGGAGTGTGCTCGCACTATGCTTGATGATAGCCAACTTGGCCATCAATTTTGGGCGGAAGCGGTACACACCGCTTGCTATGTGTTTAATAGAATACTTTTGAGGCCCGGCACTAAACAAACTTGTTATGAATTGTTGTTTGGTAGGTTGCCTCAAGTTAAACATTTTCGTGTTTTTGGTTCGAAATGTTTTATTAAGAACACGTATGGTAGTTTGGACAAATTCGATCCAAGATCCGATGAGGGGATTTTTGTTGGATATTCTTCGCGTAGCAAAGCCTACCGGATATTCAACAAACGAACCTCAACGATCGAGGAGTCGCTTCATGTATCATTTAATGAAGGATTTGTTCCAACTAGAATTTCAAATGAAAATGATTCTATGGATGTTTTATGTGATTCACTTGATAATTCTAAGTCTAATGATTCTATTGATTCTATTGAGACTAACCCAACTAATGAAGTTGTTGAGAATGTTCCTAGTGATCAAGGTATTCCCAAACGGCTTCATACCGTTCGTGACCATCCTCATGAGCAAGTCATTGGCAATATCCATGATAGTGTCAAGACGAGATCGCAAGTGAACTACTTCGCTCATTGTGCCTTTGCCTCCTCGATAGAGCCAAAGAATATTAATGAAGCATGCGAAGATAGCGCTTGGATCTTAGCCATGGAGGAGGAGCTCATTCAATTTGAGAGAAATGAAGTTTGGGAGCTTGTTCCATTGCCATCGAAGAACCACACCGTCATAGGGACAAAGTGGATCTTCAAGAACAAAACCGACGAAAACCAAGTCGTCGTCCGGAACAAAGCTCGGTTAGTTGCTCAAGGCTATCGACAAGAGGAAGGTATTGATTTCGAAGAATCCTTCGCTCCGGTAGCTAGATTAGAATCAATTAGATTATTATTGTCTTTTGCATGCCATAAGGATTTTAAATTATTTCAAATGGATGTTAAAAGTGCATTTTTAAACGGAGATGTCGTTGAGGAAGTTTACGTTTCTCAACCTCCGGGCTTCATAAATGAAAAATTTCCAAATCATGTTTTTAAACTAAAGAAAGCGCTTTATGGCTTAAGACAAGCTCCTCGAGCTTGGTATGATCGCCTAAAGAATTTTCTTTTGGATTTAAATTTTAAAATGGGAGAAGCCGATTCTACACTTTTTGTTAAGCATGCGAATAATGATATAATTTTAGTTCAAATATATGTTGATGATATCATTTTCGGTGCTACTAACTTTCTCTTTGCGAAGAGTTTTCTAATGTTATGAAGGAACAATTTGAGATGAGCCACATGGGTGAGCTCAAGTATTTCTTAGGTCTCCAAATTCGCCAAATGGACGATGCAATCTTCATCCACCAAACGAAGTATACGGTGGAGTTGCTAAAGCGATTTGGAATGGAGAGTGCTTCCGGGTAAAAGACTCCAATGAGCACGACAACGCATCTCGATAAAGATACGGGCGGTAAGGATGTAGACATTCGTCTATATCGAGGTATGCTAGGTAGTTTGCTTTATCTTACCGCAAGTAGGCCCGATATTATGTTCGCCGTATGCGTATGTGCTCGTTATCAATCTCAACCTAAGGAATCTCACTTAGTAGCGGTAAAGCGTATTTTTCGCTATCTAAGTTACACTTTAGATTTTGGATTACTTTATCCGAAATCTAGCACATATGAGTTAATCTCATATAGTGATGCCGATTATGCGGGATGCAAATCCGACAGGAAAAGTACTAGTGGCACTTGCCATTTTATAGGAAATTCCCTTGTCTCTTGGTTTTCCAAGAAGCAAAATTCCGTATCACTTTCAACCACCGAGGCGGAATATATTGCCGCCGGTGCCGCGTGTGCTCAAGTTCTTTGGATGAGACACACACTTAAAGACTTTGGTATTAATTGTGATACTTGCCCTATCATGGTTGACAACCAAAGTGCAATATGTCTTTCCAAGAACCCGGTACACCATTCCCGTTCGAAACACATAGATGTCCGACACCATTTTTTAGATGATCATGTTGCTAAAAAGGACATCATTTTAATGTACGTTGAAACCCAAAAGCAAATCGCCGATATTTTCACGAAACCCCTAAAGGAGGACTCCTTTGTGCGGTTACGTCGAGAATTGGGGATTATGGGTGAATCCGAGATATAGGATTCATGTTTCATTCAATAATTTTGCATGCTATTATATTTGGCAATATCTCATCCATGCTAGAATTATTGGATTTTTCGGAATTTATGTGATATTTTTGATTTTTTCGTTCGATTTGTGCGTAATCGTCAAATTTTAAGTTTTCGATGTTTAATGGAGTAGTTTAGATGATTATTGAGAGTTTTGAGATATATCGTCCAAGTGATTTGAGGAGAGAACTTGATTATCATTTTTTGGACTCTGTTAGTCGGTATCAGTTCAACCACCAACCGACTAGATGTTCATCTAGTCGGTTAGTAGAAGCACTTAGACCGACTAACTCAAGCTTATTGAGTTTCCTTTCCATCTTAAACTCTTTAGTCGGTTCATGTTCAGTGACCGACCGACTAGATTGAGATCTAGTCGGTCAGTAAATGAACACAGACCGACTAATTCTTGTCAGTTAATCTTGGATTCAGCCACTGTTTGCAACTAGTCGGTTCAAGCTCATTGACCGACCGACTAGATCGTGATCTAGTCGGTCAGTGCTTGAACTGTGACCGACTAGTTGTGCCAGGGGCTGTTTGGTCATTTGCGAAATCGACCGACTTAAACTCAGTTTAGTCGATCGATTTTCATTCTAATCGATCGAAATCTCATCTCTCTCCGCTCAAAACCCCGACCTCCCTCGAGACCCTTCGTCTTCTGGCCACTTTCCGACCATTCCAGCCGTCGCCGTCCGCCGATCTCCGACCTAGGGTATCCTCTCTTCCTCCCTCTCCTTTCTAGGGTTCGGTTTCACCTCTAGGGTTAGGTTTTCCAGTTGATTTCATTTCCTAGGGTTTCGATTAGGGTTTTCTAATTTCGGCTAGGATCTCTACTTTCCAATCTCGTGTGTTGTGTTGTGCCGAGATTATGGCTCGAACACGTATCACGATCACTCCGTCTAGCCCCTCGCCGATGACCGTAGAGCAAAACCCTTCGGATCCCGAGCTTCCAACCCCTCCGAAGCGTAGAGCCAAGACCACCCTTCCTTCGTCGTCTTCGCCTCCTCTCAAGAAGAAGAGGACGACGACCGCTAAACCTAGAGGTCAACCCAAACCCAAGCCTAAGCCTAAGGCCAAAATTCTTGCCTCTGCCTCTACGTTCCATACTCCTACCGATTCCGATACGGAGTATAACCCCGAGACCGAGACTCATAAGGAACCCACTCCTCCTACTCATCCCGAGTCTAGCACCCACCCTCGTACGTCTACCCGTAAGCCTAAGGGAAAGGGTCCGATGCCGGTGGGCGGTGTCGATATTTCCTTATGTCGCGATGACCCTTTGTGTCACGCGGCGTATAATCGTATCGAACATTGCCCGCTGCTTCTGGAGCATTTCGTCCAGTTTAGCGACTTTATAGGGTTAGCTGATCTTCTGTCGTCGTCGGGTCTTCTCGATTACCTTCGATATGACCCGAAGGCGAATCCTCACCCCTACCCTAGATTAGTTAAGCTTTTCTATGCGAATAGGATCCGGGGTCAGTACGATCAGACCCACTCTGTTGAGACGACCGTTTTGGGGACTCCTATAGTCCTCACTGCGGAAATCTTAGGAGAGATTTTGGGTATCTCTTCGTCTGGCCTTCTTCCCTCTGATATCTCGGTAGATGACATTTCTTCTCTTGATCAGACCATCCTTTCAGAGATTTTCCATCAGATCCCTCCTGCCATGATTGGCGTGCCATCTAAATCATTCAAGCCTAATGCGTGGGTCCTTAATCTGATTCTGAAGTCGTGCTTGCTTCCCAAGTACGGCTCCTCATCTTTACCATCCCAGCCATTTTTGAAGCTTATCTATGCGATCTTCATGGGGAGCTCGATTAATTGGGCTCGAATTATACTCGATAAGATTGAATCTTTCGAGTGTATTCGAAAGTCCAATAAATCGGCTCATATCCCATTTCCTTGCATGTTGACCCTCGTCTTTCGTCATTTTCGTGTCACGTTGCCACGTGACGATGAGCGTCCCCTTGGTCCTCCCCTGAATGCGACGGCCGTCAAGAAATCTCTTGCGGCTCTTCGTCACGTTCAGAGGACGACACCTTCAGCGTCTGCCCCTGCCTCTGCCAGTGCCTCTACTGCTCCCTCTGCCACCCTGGATGAGGTCGTACGGTTGCTTCGTCGTCACGAGTCTCGCTTGGCTCGTACCGAGGAGGTAGTCTGCCGTATAGCTCGTCTGCTGGGTGTTGATGTTCCTCCATCAGTTTCTGAGGATGAGGAGTTAGCTGACATGGCTGAGGAGGACGTTGAGGAGCTCTGTCGTGCTTCGACTCGTGCCCCCGAGGGCACTGCTGCTGGTGCTTCCACTTCCGGTGATGCTGTTGCTGCTTCTTCTACTGGTGCCCCCGAGAGCACACCTGTTGCCGCTACTCCTGTGGTGGATACTCCGACTGGTGCTCCCGAGGCCACTACGGTTGCTGCTTCAGAGGTTGCCACTTCAGCCGTTCCTCCTGCTGATCTTCCGGACGTCTCTGCTGATCCAGTCACCTCTTCTGCTCCTGCTGAGCCTGCAGTTGCTTCCGGTCCTCCCGCTGCCTCTTGAGTTTCTCCGAGGCCTCTCCTGATACTCATTGGATGATATATCATGTTGAGAGAGATGTTGGGTAGGATAGTGTGGGTGGCTGTGTCTTTTGGATCATTTTGATGTCATTTTGATATATGTGATGATGTATTTTTGTTGACACTCCGATATTTTGTCATATGATGATGTATTTTTGTTGTATGTCGGTGATGTACTTTGCTTCATTTCATATATATATATATATATGCGTCGCAGTTGACATTTCATTATATTGTGCAAATTCTAATTTTTAATGTCTCTGATGTGTGAATTCGTCGCTCGACGATATTAACTTGGTTTAATAGAAATTTCTTCTATGGAAACATAGAATTGTTTTCCATGCACTAAATTAACCAAGAAATGTTGATATTGGAGAGTATATTCCATAACTCAATCCGTTAAAAAGATTTGAGTTTTGATGATCTCGTTTTACGATTTTCCGACTTTGGTTTCATTGACACGCCTTGATTCTACTCGTATTTTTCTATTTGGTGTCACTTGAGCCGTCGTCGTATTCTTCGACTCCCGTGCTTTTAATTTGAGGCCATTGTTGTCGTTGTTATCCTCCCGCTCTTTTTGCTTATGCCAAAGGGGGAGAGATATAATAATAACGATGTGCCAAATGAAAATTTAAAGCATTTCTCCAAGAATCTAAATTGTTGTGTTAGATTCAGGGGGAGTTAAGATATATAAATGGATTTTCAAATCCGATATTTCAATAACCTACATTTTGTATTTCAATAATTCAACAATCGATTCTCATTTAATATACTTCACTCGTCTGCTTGATGCGTATTATTTTTGTTTAAATTGGAATTAACGTGTCATCAATGCAGGGGGAGTAAGTAAATTTTATTTGAATTATTATTTTTGATTATTATTTATGATGGTTTGTCATCACCAAAAAGGGGGAGAATGTTGGATATTGGACTCCCCGGATTTGGTTTTGGATGATGAACAAACATAAATATAATATGAACTAACACTTTGTGAGCGCAGTTATGGAGATCGTCGCCAAATTCACATGAATAACAATTACGACGTCTCAAGACTTCTCAAAGCACGTGATCGTATGCCTAAAGCTTTGTTGAAGCTTATGGACCTATTTAGAAGTCATGAAGATTCGATTGAAGCTTTTGAAGACGGTATCGTCAAGTTTAATTTATAGTCTTTAAGCTTCTTTCGTAGAATGTTAAGCCTTGAGTAGGTCTTACGTTTTAAATCTTCATAACGCTCATATCTTAGCTCTAGGATCTTAGTAGAAGTCCATACAATTCTTCCCGAAGCTTCGCGCTTCGATTCGGGACTTCTTGTGCATGTTAGTTGGTTCAAGAAGAAGAACTGACCGACTAGATGGTGATCTAGTCGGTCAGCCAAGCTTCTTGGACCGACTAGTTCTTCTCAGTTAAATCATAGCTCTTTACTGTTTACAGTTAGTCGGTCTAAGTTGACTCACCGACCGACTAGTTTGTGAACTAGTCGGTCAGTGATGCTTCTGTGACCGACTAGTTGAGCTTTCCCTTTTCATGCACATTTGAGCTTGAGCTACTGTTTATCATTAGTCGGTCTGTGCTCATTGATCGACCGACTAGTTGATGAACTAGTCGGTCAACTTTTCTTCTTAGACCGACTAGTTTTGTATACTGTACATGCCAAATTTTTCACCATACTTACTGTTTATTGTTAGTCGGTCTATGTTCATTTGGTGACCGACTAGTTGGTGAATTAGTCGGTCAACATTTGTTCTTGGACCGACTAAGTCTATTTCTTCTCAGACTTCAGTTTTATCTGTTAGTCGGTCCACGTTGAGTAACCAACCGACTAGTTGTGAAACTAGTCGGTCAGTGACTCTTCTTAGACCGACTAGTTCCATGTGTCTGTGTTGTGATCTTTTCTCTGTTCACCCATTAGTCGGTTTACGTTAATTGACCGACCGACTAGTTGATGAACTAGTCGGTCGGTGATTGTTCTTTGACCGACTAGTTGGGTTCAGAAAAGAGCCGTTGGAGCCCTAATTGAAACGTTTTTCTCTCTCTCTCTCTTCTTTCCTATAAATACTTGTTGGGCTGCATTCATTGCTGCCAAGGCTGATATTTATGCAAGTTTAGAGTTCAAGAGAAATCAATCCAAGCTCATTCAAAGCTCATTCCCTCCATTCATTAATCTCTCCTAACTCTTACTTCCAAAGAGAGATTCATTGAGTGTGAAGCCTTCCAAGCCAAGTGCTTGATTCTAGGTCACCAACATCCCCAAAGCTCTCCATCGCTGTTCTACATCTTGGAGCTAGGGTTTGGTGCCACTTCTTCCTCAAAATCATCCTTGCCCTAATTCGTAAGCAATACTCAAGGCATAGGTATTTTGTTCGGTAAGAAGTTTTCTTATTTCATTTCATATTTGATTTGTAAGATTCACTCTCGGTTGTGAGAGTGTGGTTGTGATCCCGGGTTGTGGGAGTCACAAGTTACATTTTGTATGATTTGACTTGTGGAGGGTTTTCACAAGTATTTCATAGTGGAAATCTTGAGTTAGGGTTTCTAACTCAAGTATCCGGAGGGGATCCGGGTGGTTGGGACGTAGGATCACCGGAAACAAGTCGGGGAGACTTGGGTGGATCCGAACCCAGTAACATCTCTTGTTAGCGTTGTTAATTTTGTGTTGTCATTCAATTTAAGCTTCCGCAAATTGATTTGGTAGTTGTTTGCATTATAATTAGGAATTATACTCCTTGTTATTTTTAAAGTACTATTCACCCCCCCTCTAGTACTTGTGCAGTAGCTTGTAGGGCATTACAGAAGGATCTTATTCACCCCTGGAACACGGCGCACTTACAAAAGTACTACCAATTAACATGAAATGAAGCGAGTGAGCCACACTTAATTATTTATTTATTTCATCTATACTTTGTTGAGTTGGCAAATTCATTTCAAGTGTGAAGTCATTTCTATTTCACTCAACACATTGTCTAAAATGTATGGGATATTCTAATCTCTCTCGACCTACAGTTACTGATTCGGGTTGAATATTACGTATTTAACCCCCTAATTAGTCCAATGATGTGCCTATATAATACTTAATTGCTCTCTAATATGCGCGTATTTTGTACACCATTATTTATTAGAGAAATCACATTATTTGTGCACAAAACACGAATTCTATTGAGTATTTCTGCAGTTTTATATTTTTCTTAGCATCGTCTCGATCTCACGATTCCAACGACTATTTATTTGTATTTTTCTGAGATCTGTGCTAATTTCTATGAATTTTTGAATGCAGAATACCAATTAAATGAAGAAATACGGAGGAAATACGTTGAAAATACGTAAATACGGTCGCCGCACGATTTTTGGCACGACACGTGGCATCATCACGACCGCTCACGCCTCATCCGACGGCTCACGAGCGCTGACAGTATGCGGGCGACGTGGCCTCGTGTGCACCGCTCGATCGTGATCTGACAGCTACGATTCGAAGATCAGCAAGCGGCGAGGCGGCATTCGGATGGCCGTCGATATCTCATCCAACGGTCGACAGCAGCTCCCCAACGAATTAGCAGCGGGCGGCATCTCACAGCGACGTGGCTTGCTAGCGTCCATTCGATACGTATCGGACGGTCCAGATTGGCTCCGACCTGAGTTCGAAGAGCGGGCAACGTGGAGCTCTAACAGCCGTCCGATGGAGATCTTACGGTCTCAAATCGATCCCGCGTTCGAAGTCGAAGTCGCGAGCGGAGAAAAAAAGGCGGCGACGTGGCGAGATGTAGACCGCACGATCGTTCATCCGACGGCTGTGGGCGAATCCGAGTTTATATCGGATACAAAGCGGGTTTGGATCCGATGGGGTGGCCACGTGTTAGCATGAGGAGAAATCCCGCTCGATCCAACGGCCTCTATTTGCGCCGGTCGGATTATTGGGTGCGGGTGCGAAAAAATTGCGGGTTTAGATCCGTTAAGCCCCCAAACCCGCAATGCTATTATATAAGCGTATTCCTAGGGTTTTTGGGGGTATTCTGGCGTATTTTGGGACTTTTGGAGCGGCTACTGTGCGTATTTCTCCAGGAGAAAATTCTGAAAATTTCCAAAGACTATTCTTCCTATTCTCAGAGAGTTTTGGGTTCTAAAGAGGAGATTTGGTGATAATTTCTTGAACTTATACCCCGTATTTGGTGTATTTCTTTGTATTTTGCTTCCTAAACGATGTATTTTGCTATCAAATCTGGTTTTTATTACACCATGCATGGCTAATCTCTTTGTGCTATGGTTGTGATGTAGTTAGGAGTATGTAGTTGCTAAATTTCATGTCTTTAGCCCTATTATCATGTCAAAATTGCTAGTTTTGTTGATTTCTACAACGTATTTGATGGGTATTTGCTTATTGTCGATATTGTTGATGTGCCCTATGACTAGGCCCTGATAAGGCTAGCTAATTTGTGTTCTCTAATCTGAACTTATCGCTGCGATTATTGTTCAATGAAATCAACATTGCTAGTAATACGTTTAAGGCTATTTTGACTAGTTTTCATCGATTTATCTTCCGACGCCTTCACGCCTTGACCGGGTGAAGCGTTGTGTGACATTAAAAGACGTGAAATTTCAGCGACCATAAAATCCTAATGAACTCACAACCGTAGCATACTTGTCTCATCGAATTTCAAACTTTCGTGATACCGTAATACTTTTAGGAACCACTTTCTTTGCTACAAATCCTTACACTATTTTTTCACCTTCACAAAGGTGGTTGTTTTCTTAACCGTATATTATATTTGATTAGTTGAATTTGTGTTATCTTAGGTCGACTTGTCCCGAGGATTCGACTCTGGACTCTCCAGGTACTACTTGCACGATCTCCTGCGCTTGGGGGTAAAGCTCACATTGTTTTGAGAGAGGCAGTTACCCTCGCGGGCCGCTCAGCTACACGATCAAAGGAGAATCCCCTTCGCGGGATGACCAAGCTATATGAATAGGGATGATATATCCTTACCCTTGCAAACCGATTGGCTACATGATCGGAGGGGCCACCCCTTAGCGGGCCGACCGAGCTATACGAATGTGGATGACCTATCCTTACCCTCGCAGACTGCTCGGCTAAACGATCGAATGTGAACCCCCTTCGCGAGTCGACTGAGCTATACAAATAGGGATGACATGTCCTTACCTCGTGGGCCGCTCGGCTACACGATCAGAGTGGAATCCCCTCCACGGGGCCGACCAAGCTATACAAATGGGGATGGCCTATACTTACCCTTGCAAGCTACTCGGTTATACGATCGGAGGGGCCACCCCTTCATAGGCCGACCGAGCTATACGAACGGGGATGATCTATCCTTACCCTCGCGGGCAGATCGGCTATATGATTAGAGGGGAGTCCCCTTTGCGGGCCGACCGAGCCATACAAACGAGTATGATCTATAACAATCAAGCTGAGTAAGGAGTGCAACACATATCATTCAACGATCCGAGATTCGCACTTTCACCATATTTATCCTCGAACCTTTGAGCGGGCATATAGATGACTCAAAGCAAAGAGCAAATCTTCATCAAATTTCAAATTTCAAAATTTGACTATGGAATTTCAAAATGACAGTTATTTTTTCGGCAGGCGACCTATATAAAATGACATGCAAACCCTATATGAGATGTCCTCAAGCTCAATGAGTGGCATCGCCAGATGGGGCATTCAAAGGTGCCTCAGACGACGAGTGCGTTGACCCACCTCGGCCCATAGATTAAGGAGATTATTCTGAACCCTCTCGAGAACATGCGAGAGGGACTTCTTAAATACATTTGAAAGCTCAGAAAGCAAACTCTCGCCTTAAGCTTGTCATTGCTTCGGTAGCGACTGCTGAGCGGTTGGATTTCTCTAATTCAGTTATCTGAGCTTGAAGCTCGGCCTTCTCTCTTTGCCATCACTTTTTGGCGTCCTTCTTCACCTGAGACAAGGAGGCGACATTATCTTTGGCTGCTGACCTCTCCCACTCGGCAATAACCCTCGTCTTCCTTTCATTGTCCAATTCCTTCTTTAGCCACTTTATCCTAGACTTGAGCTCAACGACTCTTTTGTAGCAGAAATCTTAGCCTCAGAATCCATCGTTCCTATGACACGATGACACAACTCCGCACCAACTATGAACATCTGCATGGAATCAAGGTCAGACTTGTAGACGGTATATAGCTGAGATAAAGGAATTGGAAACCAATATGATAGCCGTAGAAAACCATGAAGTTGTCCAGTCTTTTGTGATCACGAGACAAGATGGAGTTTTCCACAAGCCGAGCGGTCTCTCCAAAGTCCAAGAAGGCTGATTCCTCCTCCCATACTGAAAAAGAGGGCAGATGGCGCTCCCCTCGAGAATATTCTTAAGGAGTTGACGATCGTTGATTCATCAATAGAATCCCCTCATACTCTGAAGGGAATGGTCCCATCAATGGGGAATGTGGAACAAGACAACCCCATGGCCAAGTCTCCCTGAGTTGGCTCGAGGGCGGCGTAGGCACCTTCCACGATGACATATGAGCTATTATTTGGGTTTAAGAGGCGAGGGCTATGGTCAACCCACCCTTTGGGGAACCGAACCAGCAAATGGTGCATCATCTTTCTTGCTCCACTTCTCCCTATCTCCCTTTTCAGTCGAAGGGAGAGCTCTTTTTATTTTACAAAGATTCCTCGGGCCTCGACCTCACATCCAGAGTGAGGATGTCTGGGATAAGGGCCGAATGCAACATCGAGCCAGCAGTAGGAATAGTCGTGTTAGGGCCACTTGCAAGGAGGCCTGAGACGATTATCCGAAGGTCAGACCCTGATGTCCTCCTTCTTACGATGATGGGCAAATAGATGAACTACCCGTCTTCCTCTTGCGCCTCTCTAGAAATTGTTTCTGTAGCTCGGGCCACATCCCCAAATTCTTGGCTGACCATTTCTACAAGAAGAAAGAAGGCTAAGGTGAGCAATCATGGAAGGGGCATCAAGATGGTAAGCGTTATCCAAACACTTTAAGACGGTCTTCATCAATCCATCAACTACTCCACTTGTGGCTAACACAGTAGAAATTTGGCCGCTTTGGCCGCTTTGACCTCGGTAGAGGATAGCCTCAATTCATCAGAAATAAAGGGATTAAGGCTACCACAGTGAGTGAGGAATGAAGCTACACTCGAAAAGGTAATAAACACGAAAGTGTCTTCCCAATTATGAGCTGAGTTAGGGAGATCCCAAATAAGCCTTATATTCCGACAAGCAACGATATGATGCCATACACCTCGGAGGTCAGTTTCAACCTGAAAAATAAGCTAAAAAGCGGAATGGTCGGTTTTATGTTTTTCAGCGAGCAGAGCATGATAAAGTCGACCACTGGGGAGATAGCACTAGTGCAAGTTGACAAAGAGAAAGTTCTAAAAAGCCTAATATTTCAAGGATAAAGGGATGAAGAGGGAAGATGAGACCAAATTGGAAGACTTTCACGTACACCTCGACTTCTTGCCTCTTAGGAAAGTAAATCCTCGTGTTTACTTCAGGAATCCTTAATCCATAAGGAGGAGAAAGATACTCTGTTCGGATTTTTTCAGTCATGGAAAAGGATAGCTCAGAATCCAAATCCAAGATTTCCCGAGGCACGGTGGGCGATTTACAAGCCCGAAGAATGGCAAAACTAGGCTCCATGAGCAGTCCTTTGCCCTTTCCTAGGACTGAACTACTCTGGGAGGACCGATGACCCCTTGGAGCTTCAGGTTGGGATGATCATCTGATTCTTACCATTGGATGACAAAAAGGAAGATGTCAAAAGACAAGCAGGGAAAGAAGACTACATTAGCAGGAGTTGGTAAACAACGAAGAAAGCTAAGGTAGGAGTGAGGTTCTTAAAGACACAGAAGAATTTGGTGCTTCATTTCTTGGCGCTTCGTCTCTTTCTTTCCATTCATACCAACAAACCTGCCTTCGGACCATAGCCGTTCATGCAAATGCACGTGTTGATGTCCGATGTCACCCACATTCTGAACCTCAGGTCGACGCAGTAGCTGAAGCAAAGGAGCAATGATTTTCATGGTCGAAATCAAACGTTCCTGCTTCGGCTGCCGTGCCCATTTAATGAGGTTTGACATCGCTCAATCTCAACTGACGCCTTGCTTTAGTCTAAGTGATGTGGGCCATTGTTAATACATTGGGCCAGCCCACGAAGAGGAGAGAAATATTCCATTGGAAAGGAGGAGCCCATTTGGAGCGCTGAGCCTTAGCCTGATAAACCGAGGGCCCACCAAGAAGGATGAGTTAATTGCATGGTCAAGGCGCCCGCTCAGCAGTCTGTAGGATCCTGCTTACATTACGGGATTGATTAGTAATGGTGAATTAAGGGAGCGGCCGTTACCCTTATTTCAAGGAGGATTATGCCTCCATAAAGGCAAAGCCGTTACCTACTAACGGTACGAAGGAAATATCATTGTTTATAAATAGGTGAAAGGACAACAAGGAAAGGGTTCACACTCCAGGGATATTCAAGACTACGATACTTTGGTAATTTATCTTCTTTACTTCCACTTATATTTCTTCATCCAAAGTTCACTACGACAGTGATCAGATGATGTCCTTTAGGTCGATCCTAGCTGCCTTGAGCACTCTTTAAGTACATCACTAACTTAAGCATCGGAGGGGATTTGGGTCGGAACCGAGATCCGACCCCCCCTGACGATTTGTCTGTGCTACAGATAGCTTGGCATAGTATACATGAAGACTTGGAGTTGGGTCGGGCTTCATCTTAGTAGCTCAGATTCGGCTCTCCTTGACCCGGGTTCGAGCCACCTCTGGTCCCACTTCTCAGCCAACGAAGGTCCATATCACCAGGGATGTCCTCGTTAGCTCCACCTCATTGTTAGACGATTTCAGCTGTCAACAACTTCCACTCGCCGTTTAATAAAGAGTGGCATGATGCTATTTTTTTGGAATTTTTTATTTTAAATCTAGACATAATCTTATAGAAATGTTTCTTGCAGAATATAATCATTCAAAGGTTGTTCAGAGGGCAAATGTTAGGTTCTTGTCAGTAGCTAGTAGGCAGTTCCAAGATATTGGGTGCAAAAGTGATCCTAGACCGGAGAAACTATAATTAAAAATAACTTGTTGAAATTTTAGAAGATCCTGTGGATTTAGTTGAAACTGATCACGTCCTGTTTCCATCTGATAAAAGCTATGAGGACTGCTATATACACCACAAGCAATGCAGTATATGCAAAAAATTTTGCCAAAGGGCAAAACTGTCACATCAGTTGTCCCATCACTCCCTCTGCTGTGACAGTTTTGCCTTTTTGGCAAAAAATTTTGCAAACAAAGCATTGATTTATGTGTATATAGCAACTGTCAAAGTTATTTCAGGCATTGCTTAATGCTGAGTGCACACACACACACACACACACACACACACACACACACACAAGCGAATGCCCGTGCCCGGAGGGCACGGTTCACTTAAGATTTTCTCCCGCGAAATCTTTGTTCACAAAAAATTATTTCCACGTCCAAAATTTAAACAAACAACAAATTAGCGTAAAAATATTTGGCGGCACGGGCGCATACGGCGTGGGCGCCTTGGACGTGAAACAATAAATTCGGCGCAAGCGCTATCGACATAGAACAACAAATTTAGCGTAGGCGCCTTCGGCGTGGAACAGCAAATTAGCGTAGAACAACAAATTCGATGCGGGGGCCGGCAGCATAGAACAATAAATTAGCGTAAAAAATTTAGCGTAAAAAAATTTAGAGGGCGCCTTTGTCGCGGAACAACAAATTAGCATAGAACGATAAATTAGCATAAAAATTTTTAGCGAGTGCTTTTGGCTTGGAACAACAAATTAGCGTAAAAAATGGTGCGGGCGCCTTCGGACGCATGATCTTACGTTAGAAATTATTAAGTTGGAAATCATGGGATCTTATGTTAGAAATCAGGCGCGATCTTAAGTTAGAAATCATGGGATCTGAAGTTAGAAATCAGGCACGGGTGCCGAAGGGATCTTAAGTTAGAAATCTTTAAGTTAGAAATCATGGGATCTTAAGTTAGAAATCAGTCGCAATCTTAAGTTAGAAATCATGGGATCTTTAGTTAGAAATCAGGCACAGGCGCCTTCGACGCAGATGCCTTCGACGCGGGTGCCTTCGGATACTCAATGCACTTAAATATGGGATCTTAAGTTAGAAATCAGACATCTTTAATATGGGATCAATGCACTTCCATCAGATACTCAATGAAGCTTATCATCACAACTAAGCTTATCATCAAAACTGGAAGAGGTATTGGCACTTCTCCACCTCTTTCCTCTTTTTATTTGCTCATATTTCCTTTTTTTCTTTCTGTCTCATACTCAATGCTTTCTAAGTAGGCCTACGTCTTCTACTTAACTTCCTTCTTTTTCATCCACGGAGCATCATAATCAGTTTTCATATTTTCTTCTTGGCTTCATCTTCGTTTCATCCTTGAAACTCGACGAATTGTCTCAATGCATTCTCCTAGATTCCCTTCTCTTTTATTTTTTCCTTGACATTTTGCATTTCATCTCCTACTATAGAGTCCTACCATATTTCTTGCATTGTTGATGCATTAATTAATCCCAAAAAGATCAAATGGCAAAAAAAATTTAAGGCGCAACAACAGAAACAAACTAAACGACAAAATGATCAAGCCTGAACTTAATGAACTTTAAAGATGATACAAATAACTCAAACTGAGGATCCAAATTAAGGGACATTTTTGTGAGATAGATTCTTCTTTTTAATTCAACTACAAAAATAGAGAAAGTATACAAAAAGGCATGCATACATCAGAAACACACACACCATCACAGACAGAAAAGGGAAAGTATTTTTTGCTGGCAATTAGAAGAACAATACTGTTTCACTCTCTCTTTATTTATAAGTCTTGCATAATATTGGCCATGGCCTCATTATTCTAAGCACCTAATAACAATTATATTAAGACTCATATAAACACCATGACAACAACAGGTTCATTTGCATTTGCATGGGTCATATGTGCAGTTGGATCCACACTTGCAACCTCCATTCTCAGATCCCATGTCAGAATCGAAGCATTCACCTTGAACTGCAATCATCAAACTTAAGATTAAGGATTAGATTTGGCAACAAATTAAAAACAGAGAAGTGTCTAATTATCTAATTAAATGTAATTAATGACATGACATAATTTGGTGCCAATAATTCCAAATAATAGAAATTAATTCAATACCTTAAGTATTGACTCTTTCTAAGGTGCCACCCCAAGGATCATGGTTTCAATGGAGGCGATCCTCTCCTAAGCCAAACATTGTGTACATCTTGAACCTGCACATCAACCAAAATTATTAAATTAAAGAAAATTTTAGGGCAAATCATGTTGGACATATATGTGTGTTTTTTAAAAATCCATTAAAAAGATATCAAATTAATAAACAAAATAGTAATTTTCCCAAAAAAGAGTATTATGCAGTTCATCTATATTTCCAGAACATTTCAAAAAAAAATTCATTTTCAAGGTGAGGTTTATAATAAACTCCAGATGCAGTTCATGTGCCTACTTGAATGTGCAACCATGTCAAGAATATGCGACCAAAAGCTATTACTAATCAAAAGCTAATATTAATGTGCAGTTCAAGTTGTGCAGGATAATAACAAACAATTTTGGTCTATTTTTGGTCTAGTAAACATGCCTATAACATAACATGCCTATAACCCAATGAAAAAATTACTTAACATGCCTATAAACCAACAGAAAATTTTGGTTATGGTATCCCAACCATTTAACATGTCTAGTTAGCATGCCTATAACTTAACATGCCTATAACCCAACTGAAAATTGTTGGGTTAGTTCATTGGTCTATTTTTCATTGATTCTTCACCAAAATAACTTAACATGCCTATAACATTCCAAATTCCAACTCACAACACCAACACAAATGCCAACTCACAACATTCCAAAATAGTTTCAGTTTGTGAGTCTGCCAAAAATGTACAGTTATTGTTTCAGTTTGTGAGTTTGCCAAAAATACAAATAGTTATAGTTTCAGTTTAGTTCAACATTCCAAAATGTGAAGGATAATAACATACAACTATTTTGGTCTATTTTTGGTCTAGTTAACATGCCTATAACCCAATGAAAAACTTACTTAACATGCATATAACCCAACTGAAAATTTTGGTTATGCTATCCCAACCATTTAACATGTGTAGTTAACATGCCTATAACTTAACATGCCTATAACCCAACTGAAAATTGTTGGGTTGGTTTATTGGTCTATTTTTCATCGATTCTTCACCAAAATAACTTAACTTGCCTATAGCATTCCAAATTCCAACTCACAACACCAATGCTGGAGTATTTGAGGTCGCAGATGTTCAAAGCCAATGCTGAAAATGAAAAGCTAATGTAACATCTTCCAGGACATCCAATTGTCATATCAATGTTTCATGCCTAATTGTATTAGGATATTTAATTACATGACATAGTAATTTGATGTGAGTTACAGGACATTAGTTACATGAAATAATAAATGAAAAGCTATTGTTACTTTTCCCATTGTCATTAGTTACAGGACATTGATGTAAGTAAATATGTATTATGCTAATGTCCTGTAACTACTTGAACAAAATTTAAGTTACAGGACATTAGTTATATGACATAGTAAATTAATGGGAAAAGTAACATTGATGTCTTATATGTTTCATTCCTAATTGTAATTGGAGACTATTTGTAATTTGTAATTTGTAATCTGATACAATTTCAGGATATAGTAATTCTTTAATGTGTTTCATTCCTCAATGCATTTTAATCCTAGATGAAAGTTTCTGCAGAATTATTTTATCTAATCCTGATTCTGAAATGCATTGAGCTCTTGTTTAATGAAAATGCATTGAACTGTATCAGGTTTTTTAATTTGCTATTGTTTAATAAAATGCCTGAGAAAAAAATTCAACATGGAATGCATCTAATGTTGGCGGTGTTAATTGATCGCACCCCGGATACACACCCGGGACAAGCGACTCGTAGTCTTACCGCAAGCCACGGTGTAGCGGCGAGCGGGTATCGAACTCAGGGAGGACTAATGACCGTGTCTCCTTCCAATCACCTAGCTATCAAAATGTCGCGAATAATTTTGGGTAAAATAGTCACAATCATTCAAATGTCGATAGAAATATCAATAAAATAAAGCGCCTAGGGATAGGGAATCCCCGCTACGGATCGTATCTCATCGTTGTGATTCATAGGTTTCATCATTGCTAGACTTGAATTTTAGGTGAACTAGTCGCAACTAAATGTAGAACCAAGCTCACGCTCTTGCGCTATTGGCGGTCTATAGCAAACCTAGGGTATGGCCCAATCTCTTGCAAACCCTAACCTAAGCCGCTAGCGTGAAGAACGACATCATCGTTCAATCGTATCTCGAGCCCACTCTCGTACAAACTCGAGCTACGACTTAGGTTGAGATAGTTCCTACCCGTCCAATCTCTTGCAAACGGATATTGGTGTAGAAACAAGATTAAAAATACTAGCTTTGGTCCAATCTCTTGCAAACCAATTCTAGAGAAGTCCAATCGTAAATCTAAATCGAATTTCTAGGGCTTCCTATCAATTGGGACCCAATCTCTTGCAAATCCCAATCAATATGAATCCATAGCTATCCGTAATTAATCAATCCCAACCTAACCCTAATCAATTCTAGCAAGAATTTCACCAATTCATCACAATTTAGAAATAGGGTCTATAGGGTTCATCCCTACGCCCTAAGACGATGGCACTACTCACTAATCATCATGCAATACTTAGGAAAATCAATAATAAAATCAACACAATTCATTGCAATATAGAAATTGTTAATAAAAATAGGGGTTTTGATAATAGAATAGACAAACCAATGAGAATCCAATAGCATCCAACAAAAGTAGCCTTTTTAATCTCCTAAAGAAAAGCTAAATCTAATGATCTAAAAAGCTCTCAAAAAAGGCTGCCAAAAAACTCTAAAAAGTCCTATCTAACTAGGGCAAAAACTGGGTTTAAATAGCCTTCAAAATCACCCAGAAAATCGTGACCAAAATGCCCCTGCGCAGCCCAGAAATCGCAACTTACGCAGCAGGCGGAACGGCTCACTCGAACGAGTGACAAATGTCACTCGGCCGAGTGACAAACCCTGTAGATTTCCAGTAAGTCGGGGGTTTTCGGGGGTCTGTCTTCAAAGGTGACTCGGCCGAGTAGATTTACTCACTCGGCCGAGGGGCATTCCATGATCGACCGAGTCGGAACTCTCAGGTCGACTGTAGATTTCCAGTAAGTCGGCCTCTTTTTGGAAGGATTTTCCCGTGCCACTCGGGCGAGGGGATCTCCATACTCGACCGAGTGGTCTATCGTTACTCGGCCGATGGCACGCTGATATTCTTCTGTTGTGCGTGTCCGGTCTGGTCGGCCGAGCGAGTTTCTTTGCTCGGCCGAGTGAGTGCTTCACTCGGCCGAGTGACATGCTGTAGATGCCCAATCTTCTTCGTTTCTCCTCCTCGTCGCTCCTACAAAGTTCCTTCTTCTTCCACTCATCTTCCATCGTTGAATGGCCCTCAAAAGAGCTGTGGGTGACACTCCGGAGTGGGTGCAAATCCTCTTGATCTCAAAATCACTCCAAATCGCTCCATATCTCCTGAAATACGACAAAATCAAGAAATAGTGAAAAGCATCGCAATATTGTCGAATAATCGTGGAAAACGTGATATGAGCGATCAAAGTGGCATGCAAACATGCAGAAAAAGGGTGTAAAATATGGAGTGATCAAAATCCCCCAAGCTTACCTCTTACTCGTCCTCGAGGAAGATGAGTGAAATGTAAACCCGACGGGTAAAACCATGGAAAAGAAGGGAAAAGAAAAGAATGAAAAAATAGAATAGAAAGCGAAGAAGGAGGTGCTAGATCATTTTTCTCAAGACGTGGGGTTTGCTTACTCATATAGCATACATCGAATATAGAACACATGCCAAAGACTTTTATCCCGATATCATAGTATAATGATGCATTCGAAATAGAAAACCCAAGAATATCAAAACAGCATGAAATATGGTTTCATTCTAAGATTAACATCGTCTGAAGCATCTAAAGCGGTATACCTAATCATAGATCACACACTTTTCAATTGAATGCTTTCTATAAGGAGTATAAGAGATATCACACAGTATGGAGTAGTAAGAATAGAAAAGTATGGTTTTCATGAAATGCATGCTAAGCGTCGATTTCTGGATTTCGTAAAACTTTAGCAATCTCACCGAGTATAGAAGATTACTTAGCTTAGGTTGTCATGCACTGTCAAGTAGTCACTCTCTCACACATCATTGGATCCTCTCCCCCAAACTTATCCATAAGCGTGGTGGCATAAACAAATCAGTATGTACATTCCCCATTTCTTTTGAAGCTCCAAAAAAATAAAAAAACGAAAGAGGGAAGAAAGAGAGAAAGAGTGTGAGATGGGATCATTTAAAAGTTTCTTTTCTCTTCTCTTTTCTTTTTCTCAATTTTTCCTTTTCTCTTTCTATTTTTAATAAAAATATATACATAAGCGATCCCAAATCAAAAGAGAGAATGATATACAGGTATATATTTTTTGATTTTGGGGAATTGGAGCATGGAAATTAATAGCGGGGGAAATGCCAATAATAGACTTGCTAAAGGGAGATTCACCAATGAATTTTAAATAGAGAAATAATGCTCAAGATATGTGGAGAAAGAAATAAATGTATCACTCGGTTCACTCCATAGGACGTGCACGACAACTTTCAGCAGAGCAATGTAATCTACTCAGTTTAATCTCAAAAAGTAAACTAGTCCAGATATGTCATCCTAGCAGACATTCATTCAACCTGAAAGTGAGGCGTACAATTCATGCAATAAGAAGTGATATGAGAAAGGAAAGCAGTACTCTAGATATAAGCAATCAATGCGTGAAGCTTGGTGTGTTTTCTACGAAAAGCATACATACGAATCATCATACATCAGCTAATAACCGAATTTCATCTATATTCATACAGAAAAAGAGTGGGTTACTATTTCAAATGCAAAGCATGACATAGCATATGATATCTGAAACAAAAGCTATGACATGAAAAAATAGCATGCATACAGAGATATGCTAACACCACGTCATCATCATCACAGAAAAGTCATCTTTAGCAAAAGATGAAAGAAATAAAGATAAAAGAAAATAGAAACTACTTTGTACAATGCAGCACACAAAGAAAATAAGAAAACGTGATGTATGGTAAGAAAAAACGAAAAAGTTGTGAAAATAAGTGCAAAAGCGGAGAAAGTGTGAGAAAAAAAAAATAAAGGGCGGGAAAAAGTAAAAAGTGTGAGAACTCCCTCCCCCAAGCTAAAGTGCACAGTGTCCTCAATGTGCGAAGTGTAGCACACCGAGAGATGTGAAATAGGTGGGGTGGGTGAGGATGCATGCATGATGAAAAAGAAAGAAAAAGAAAAAGAAAATATGATGGGAATATGAATGATGCATGCAGAGATCAGAATGAAGTAGATAAAAGTGTCCCCAAAAAGACTCTCCCTCACTCCCAAATAGAAATAAACAGATATGATCAAAAAGGTGCCAAAATAGTATGTGGAGGAGGGGGGCAAAAATCATCAGGCTCCAAAAACAACTAGCAAAACAACAGAAATATAGAAGGCATCCAGTGTGTGCCTAGACTGGTGGTGGTGCACCAGCACCGTCCTGTGGCGGAGGTGGTGGTGGAGGTGGTGGGCGAGGTAGCTGCTGGGAGGGTATCGGTGGTGGAGGCAGACACGCCAGAATCTGGTTCAGGCAAGCCTGAATACTGGGAAGGATGGCGACGCGGGTCTGCACGGTGCTGACCGTGGCGGAGAGAGCCCTAAAGTCCCCTCTAAGTCCATTAACAGCCCCCTCAAGAGCACGAATGCTCTGAACTAGAGTGTCTGGGGGAGGTGGAGCAGAGGGACGCACAGGTCTAACCGGTGAAGTGCGTGGCTGTCTATGGCGGGCGGTGTAGTGAATGTGTGCAGCAAGGAAGGGTGGGAGTGGTGCTGTGCTCGCTACGTGATGCCCAGCCTCGGTGTGAGGCTGGGACGCAGGCTGTGTCGAAGCGGAAGCAGAAGAAGAAGAAGAAGTGGAAGTGAAAATAGGCGACGAGGCGGCAGGAGAAATCAGTGATGCAGACGTGGGGACAGATGTCACGACGCTCTCGGTAAAAACAGGGGCGGTGGAGACTAAAAGGTCGACGATTGGGGAGGCCGTGAAGGGCACAAAAGATGACTCCCCAGGAGTTGAGAACAGCAATCGGGAGAGGATCTCCACGGCAGCGGTAAAGGAAGACTCGCCACTCTCAAGAATGGTGGGTGGACCCTCGGGGCTCAGTTTGGTAATGGGCTCGATAGAAATAGGCGCAGTGGTGGTGGTGGTGGACGGCTCAGCTAAAGTGCTCCTAGCACTAACAGACGTGTGGACAGAGGTGTCGGGAGGTACAGACAGTGCAGGTACAGGCTGAGGGATCACGAGGTCGACAGGTGGTGCAGGGGGTGCCTGCTCAGCATCCTTGGGCTCAAGCACGTAGGCGGCGGGGATAAGGAGATCCATCGCTGGAATCCAGTCCCAGTGAGCCGGTTCAATATGTGTCCGAGCGGGGCTCGGGAGAACCATGTAATCAGCACTGAAGGGACCGTGCAACCACACCCAGTGCTGACGACCGTGGGGACGAAGCATCTTCATCCAGGCCATAACATCTATAGAAAGTGTAGTGGGGCCCCGAGGTCGACACAAGTCGTCAGGTAGGTCCACGCCGGTCATAAGGGCCAAGAGGGTGATCAGACCGCCACAACAGATAGGCGTACGAGCACCGACAGAAATGATAATGCGGTCTAAAAACCAACTGGCAATGTCGATCTCGACGGCAGGGACCAAATCGTCACTACCCATATCTAGAAACATAGGGTGTGTCATCGCATAGAGCATGTAGAGCTTTGGCGTAGATAGCGTCCCGGGCTCGTACCTCGCGAGGAAAGTAGTCGCCATAAGGTGCTGTGCAATGCGGAGGCAGGGGAGGAGGATAGTTGAGGCCTTGGCCCTACTAGGGTCAAAGGCGAGTGGGGATCCCGTGATCCGTGTCCAGAAGGTGTGGGTGTCGAACGACGGGGGTGGGATGTGTGTGGGAGCGTAGGCGCGGTCTGGGTCAGGGACGGCGGACCACTTGAAAAATGCTCTAAGCATGTCAGAGTGATCTCGCACTCTCGATCCATCAAACGGAAGGAGCATCCTCTAGGGGTCCGGTTAATGGAACTAAGGACCTCTAGTGTCGGACGGATGTAAGTATCCGCCGACACCGATAGAAAATCATGCCATCCCACGTTGTCGTACAACATGAGAAGCCCCTCTAGTACCCTTAGGTGGTCTAGGTCAGCTAGGCGTACAAACCTATAGGGTACTATCGAGCGATGGCAGATACGCTCGAATCTGGCGCGGTGTGCTTCATTTCGAAACGTAATCCCCATCGGCCCGACGGCGGGAGCGGGTGGTGGAACGGGATCGGCAGGAAGCGGCTGTGTAGGTGGTGGTGGTCTAGGTGGAGGGGAGTCTGCCCTAGCGGAATAGGAGCCAGGATCACCTGTCTTCTTCCGCTTCGAAGCGGGCTCCAGCGTGTGTGAACTACGGCGTGGCGGCATGTGTACCGCGAAGCGTGCCCACCCAAATAAGTAATGCGACATGCAAAATAATGAAACGAGTATACCTGAACATGCCGCGAGAGAAATCAGCAGTGTGTGCGAAGAGATGCCTCCTCCACGAAGCTCCGTACGCGTCCTAAAACTCCCCAAAGCTCCCTCAAGCTCGCCTGAAACACAAACGATAAAATCAGTGGATAATAATCAATATGTATGGGGGAGATAAGGGATAATAGATAGATATAGAAATTAATTTGAATTTGGGGTGCAACAGGCGTACAAATCAAGAGAAATGAGGAGAAATGGGGATTTCGGGGCGAAAAAGGGGTGATCGGCGGCTAGGGAGGCCGGCGCCGGCGGTGGGCGGCTGCAAGGCAGCGGCGACGATCATCGTCGACGGTGAGTCGACGGCGTCGGTGTCGATTCGGGCGAGGGAGGGTCGATCGCAGCGGGCGAGGGGAGATGAAGCGGCAGCGGCTTGGGCATGGTTTGGGGATTTTGCGTTTCGAAAACCGCGCCGCCGCTACTGCTGCTTATATAAGATTGTTACGACTCGGCCGAGTGACAACGCCACTCGGCCGAGTGGCGTAAACTAAAAAAAATTTGAAAATATCCTCGCCACTTACGACTCGGCCGAGTGGCTTTGCTTTACTCGGCCGAATGGAGAAACTCCACTCGGCAGAGTGGTTCTGCCACTCAGCAATTTTATAGAACTGGGAGGGTATCTGTTTCACTCGGCCGAGTGACAAGTCACTCGCCCGAGTGGCAATTA
Source organism: Scilla litardierei (assembly GCA_030789695.1). Classification (NCBI taxonomy): domain Eukaryota; kingdom Viridiplantae; phylum Streptophyta; class Magnoliopsida; order Asparagales; family Asparagaceae; genus Scilla; species Scilla litardierei. The sequence continues at coordinate 304,483,874 of CM061141.1, forward strand.
AGACTAAAACTTACAGAAAGTGACAGAGAGTTGGTCTGAAGAAACTTCCCTGATTGGTGCTCCACTCGGCCGAGTGGAGTCTTTGCTCGGCCGAGTGGCAGATGCTACTCGCCCGAGTGACGTGTTGTTTTCTGCAACGGCTCTTCGTTTTCACTCCAGTCTCTTTTTTTCTTCTTCCAGTCAGTTTCTTCCTCCTCCTAAGGCCTGAGCGCGTTCCTGGAGCACTCTTCCTTGCCTCGGTCATCCTCCCTATGAGTGATCTCTCTTTCTCCATCTCCTGTCATAAAAATTAGGACCTGTTGTCACAATTTTCATAGACACTAGACTCTAAACACTAATAAAAATCTAAACCAAAAATGAAAATCAAATAAAAACAATGCAAAAACCGTTGGGTTTCCTCCCAACAAGCGCTCGTTTAAGGTCATGAGCTCGACCCCTTTTAATATTTGTTTAGCTCGTGATGTTGGGCGCATACGAGATACGCCCGTCAAATTTGCCGGGAAGGCCACTTGCATTTGGGTCGTGATGATCATTGGTCTTCATCGGTGCCCCCTCATCATGGGTAATGTTGGGGGATAAGTCCCCCAAGCTAGAGCTCGTTCCTATCTTCTTCTTGGCCGGTGACACCGATCTTCTATTTGGTGGAGCTTTCTTTGGATTCTTGGCCGTTGAGAGCTTGCAAAGCTCCCTTATTCTTGCGACATCAGCGTCGCCTTCATCATCGACCGTGGAGCTATCTGGAGGGTCCTCCAACTTCTCTTCTTCAGTACTAGAAATTTGGCCTTCTTCAAGGCCATCGTCATGGAGGGCGCCAATGGAGTACGGAGTGGTTTCTTCGATAACCTCATCAAGGAGGTATGAAAGATCGTGGGGGCGTCCCTTGAGTAGATATACATGATTCACTTCATCGGAGGGGACTCCTTCGGAATAATGCTTGAGCCGTTGTCCATTCACCTTGAATGTGGCTCCGTCTTTTCCTACCAATTCAAAAGCTCCCCCTGGTTGTATGTGCTTAATGGTGAATGGTCCGGACCATCGTGATCTCAACTTTTCGAGAAAGAGTCGGAGCCGGGAATTGAATAGTAGGACTTTGTCTCTGACCTTGAAGTCCGAAAAGGTGATGCGTGAGTCGTGGAGGATTCTAGTCCTTTCCTTGTAAATTCTTGAGCTCTCATAAGCATCATGTCTAATCTCATCAAGCTCATTAATGTTTAAGAGTCGCCTTACCGCCGCACTCTTGTAGTCATAATTGAATGTCTTAAAAGCCCAATATGCGCGGTGCTCCAACTCTACCGCAAGTGACACGCTTTCCCATAAACAAGTCGGTACGGTGTGGTGCCAATGGGAGTGCGAAAGGCTGTACGATAAGCCCATAGTGCATCGTTCAATTTCATCGACCAATCCTTTCTAGATCTATCGACAGTCTTTTCTAGAATTTGCTTGATTTCTCGATTCGACACCTCCACTTGGCCACTTGTCTGAGGGTGGTATGCCATGAAAACTCTATGATTCACCCCATATCTTTTCAACATGGCTTCAAATTTGTTTTCTATAAAGTGGCTTCCCCCATCGCTTATCAAAGTACGAGGCACTCCAAAGCGTGGGAAGATGTTTTGCTTGAAAAACTTGGACACCACCCTCGCATCATTACTAGGGGTCGCAATGGCTTCCACCCATTTAGAGACGTAATCCACGGCTAATAAGATGTACTTGTTTCCCTTGCTTGACGGAAAAGGTCCCATGAAGTCCACTCCCCAACAATCAAATAGCTCAATCTCTAAAATGGGCCTCATCAGCATCTCATTTCGCCTAGATATGTTCCCGGTCCGTTGGCATCTATCACATCCCTTGACGAAGTCATGCATATCCTTGAACATGGTCGGCCAAAAGAATCCGCATTGCAATATCTTAACGGTGGTCTTAGATGAGGCGTGATGTCCCCCGCATGGCATACTGTGGCAATGCAAGATGATTGACGTGGCCTCCTCATTGGAAACACATCTCCGAATAACACCATCCTTGCAAATCTTGAAGAGATACAGATCTTCCCAAAAATTGTGTCGGACTTCGTGCATAAATCTCCTCTCTTGTTGCGTGGGCATTCCGAATGGTTTTATCCCACAAGCCAAATAATTAACGAGATCCGCATACCAAGGCACCTCTCCGGGTCTTACGGCGAATAGCCTCTCGTCGACGAAGGTGTCATCGATTGGCAAGCTCTCATCCTCCTTGTCGCGAACAAGTCTAGATAAGTGGTCCGCCACAATGTTGTCCGTTCCCTTCTTGTTTCTAATCTCCAAGTCAAATTCTTGCAACAAAAGTATCCATCTGATCAATCTTGGTTTTGCCTCTTTTTTGCTTAGAAGATACTTCAATGCCGCATGGTCGGTGTGGACAATAACTTTGGGTCTAAGGAGGTAGGAACGAAACTTCTCGATGGAGTAGACAACCGCTAAAAGCTCTTTCTCGGTGGTAGTATAATTTTTCTGCGCATCGTCCAATGTTTTGCTTGCATAGAATATAGCATGAAGCTTTTTGTCTTTCCTTTGTCCTAGCACCACTCCAATGGCTTGGTCACTTGCATCACACATAAGCTCGAAGGGAAGGCTCCAATCCGACGGTTGTATGATAGGGGCGGAAATGAGCGCTTCCTTCAACGTATTAAATGCTTGCAAGCACTCTCCTGAAAAGACAAAGGGGGCATGTTTAGCAAGTAAGGAAGTAAGGGGTCGGGCAATTAGGGCAAAGTCCTTGATAAAGCGGCGGTAAAACCCCGCATGACCAAGGAAGCCTCTAATGCCCTTTACATTAATAGGAGGAGGGAGTTTTTCGATTACCTCAACTTTCGCCTTATCAACCTCAATTCCTCTAGAAGAAACAGGTTACCCAAGAACTATCCCTTCGGTGCCCATAAAATGACATTTCTCCCAATTAAGAGTGAGATTATTTTGTTGGCATCTTTTAAGAACTTTAGTGAGGTTAGCCAAACAAGAATCAAACTCACTTCCATAAACAGAAAAATCATCCATGAAGACTTCCATAATATTTTCAATGTAATCAGAAAAGATGGATGTCATACATCTTTGAAAGGTGGCTGGAGCATTACAAAGACCAAAGGGCATTCTACGGTAGGCATATGTACCATAAGGACATATGAAGGTGGTCTTTTCTTGGTCGTCTTCATGCAAGGGGATTTGAAAGAATCCCGAATAGCCATCCAAATAACATAAGTATTTATGTTTAGCAAGACGCTCAAGCATTTGATCAATGAAGGGCAATGGGTAATGGTCTTTCCGGGTGGCTTTGTTTAATTTCCTATAATCAATACACATCCGCCATCCCTTGACGGTACACGTAGAAATGGGTTCTCCCTTTTCGTTTTTTATAATGGTCATCCCTCCTTTTTTAGGGACGACATGAACGGGGCTAACCCACCGGCTGTCAGAGATAGGATAGATAATACCGGCTTCAAGTAATTTAAGAATCTCTTCCTTAACCACCTCCTTCATGTTAGGGTTCAACCGCCTTTGAGGCTCTATGGAGGTGGCTTCAGTGTTTTCCAAGTGGATTCTATGCGTGCAAAGCCTAGGGCTTATTCCCTTAAGATCAGAGATGGTGTAGCCAAGCACATCCTTGTGACTCCTAAGGACATCTAAGAGTCTTTCTAGTTGACCATGGTTGAGGTGGGCATTAACAATAACCGGATATGTCAATTTATTACCTAAGAAAGCGTACCTTAGATTTGGTGGTAATTGTTTAAGCTCTACCTCAGGTGGCGCTGTACCCTCCACTTCCTCTCCTTGTGAAAGCTTGACCTCTTCCGCAACATCTGAGTTTAGTTCCCGCTCTTTGAGTGGGCTTCCCCATGCAGACTCAGATTCACTTCTCGGTGAGGACGATGCATCGGAATAGATGCTGCACAACTCTGCGCGGGCATCAATGGGACTACCACTGTGCTCCGGTTCAAACCTAAGATCAAGAGATACGTCAGTGGGTTCATAAATATAATAGTGAGGGTTGTAGAGTCTACTTCCCTGAATCTTGGCATTCCCAATGGATTCCTCGGAAGAGTAGTACTCTTCGATGCATGCTTCGCCATTTTCAAAATATAACTTGCCGCCCCTCACATCAACTCTGATGTTGCCCTCTATAGTCCCTTCCGGGGAGATTTGATCAATCACAAAAATGGAAAATTGTTGCTCAATGGGGTCCTCGATATCAACGGCGAATGCCCCTGTGGCATGGACCTCATCAACAAGTTCTTTAAGAAGGCTCGCAAAGGAGTCATCATCTCCCAGGCTTGACTCAGTCATCAACATTGCGTCCCCCATGTTCCTATTAAGATCTTATGGAGAATTCTGGGAAAGCAAGTAAATTGGGCAGCAAACAGAGTCAAAAAGGAAAAATAAAGAAAGAAAGGAACATAGATGGTAAGAATTGTTAGCACGAAAAAAGAGTAAAAAGATAAAAATAATAAAACAAAAAGAAGATACTAAGTAAAGAGAATAAAACACTGTCGTCTCCCCAGCAACGACGCCAAAAACTTGATCACGCCCCGGATACACACCTGGGACAAGCGACTCGTAGTCTTACCGCAAGCACACGGTGTAGCGGCGAGCGGGTATCGAACTTAGGGAGGACTAATGACCGTGTCTCCTTCCAATCACCTAGCTATCAAAATGGTCGGGAATAATTTGGGGTAAAATAGTCACAATCGTTCAAATGTCAATAGAAATATCAATAAAATAAAGCGCCTAAGGATAGGGAATCCCCGCTACGGACCGTATCTCATCGTTGTGATTCATAGGTTTCATCATTGCTAGACTTGAATTTTAGGTGAACTAGTCACAACTAAATGTAGAACCAAGCTCACGCTCTTGCGCTATTGGTGGTCTATAGAAAACCTAGGGTATGGCCCAATCTCTTGCAAATCCTAACCTAAGCCGCTAGCGTGAAGAACGACATCATCGTTCAATCGTATCTCGAGCCCACTCTCGTGCAAACTCGAGCTACGACTTAGGTTGAGATAGTTCCTACCCGTCCAATCTCTTGCAAACGGATATTGGTGTAGAAACAAGATTAAAAATACTAGCTTTGGTCCAATCTCTTGCAAACCAATTCTAGAGAAGTCCAATCGTAAATCTAAATCGAATTTCTAGGGCTTCCTATCAATTGAGACCCAATCTCTTGCAAATCCGAATCGATATGAATCCCTAGCTATCCGTAATTAATCAATCCCAACCTAACCCTAATCAATTCTAGCAAGAATTTCACCAATTCATCACAATTTAGAAATAGGGTCTATAGGGTTCATCCCTACGCCCTAAGACGATGGCACCACTCACTAATCATCATGCAATACTTAGGAAAATCAATAATAAAATCAACACAATTCATTGCAATAGAGAAATTGTTAATAAAAATAGGGGTTTTGATAATAGAATAGACAAACCAATGAGAATCCAATAGCATCCAACAAAAGTAGCCTTTTTAATCTCCCAAAGAAAAGCTAAATCTAATGATCTAAAAAGCTCTCAAAAAAGGCTGCCAAAAAACTCTAAAAAGTCCTCTCTAACTAGGGCAAAAACTGGGTTTAAATACCCTTCAAAATCGCCCAGAAAATCGTGACAAAAATGCCCCTGCGTAGCCCAGAAATCGCAACTTACGCAGCAGGTGGAACGGCTCACTCGGCCGAGTGACAAATGTCACTCGGCCGAGTGGCAAACCCTGTAGATTTCCAGTAAGTCGGGGGTTTTCGGGGGTCTGTCTTCGGAGGTGAATCGGCTGAGTGGCTTTACTCACTCGGCCGAGGGGCATTCCATGCTCGGCCGAGTCGAAACTCTCAGGCGACTGTAGATTTCCAGTAAGTCGGCCTCTTTTTAGAAGGATTTTCCCGTGCCACTCGGGTGTGGGGGTCTCCATACTCGGCCGAGTGGTCTATCGTCACTCGGCCGAGGGCACGCTGATATTCTTCTATTGTGCGTGTCCGGTCTGGTCGGTCGAGCGAGCTTCTTTGCTCGGCCAAGTGAGTGCTTCACTCAGTCGAGTGACATGTTGTTGATGCCCAATCTTCTTCGTTTCTCCTCCTCGTCACTCCTACGAAGTTCCTTCTTCTTCCACTCATCTTCCATCACTGAATGTCCCTCAAAAGAGCTGTGGGTGACACTCCGGAGTGGGTGCAAATCCTCTTGATCTCAAAATCACTCCAAATCTCTCCATATCTCCTGAAATACGACAAAATCAAGAAATAGTGAAAATCATCGCAATATTGTCGAATAATCGTGGAAAACGCGATATGAGCGATCAAAGTGGCATGCAAACATGCAGAAAAAGGGTGTAAAATATGGAGTGATCATTAATAGTGAGTTTGACTATGTTCAAGGACAATCCGATATTGCCGAGTTTCGATAAGTACTTATAATCAAGAATTGCTTGGTAGCTTCTTGTGTATGGCATAGTGTGAGATACTTCCTATGACATTGTAATGTGTAATCCTGTCCAGTTATGTGTCATTATATACTTTACGATAAATTGTCAAATAATTTTGGAAATAGCCAGAGATAGTGGGCTTTTAGTGGGAGAATATGAATTACATGTAAAATGAAGAGAAGATATGCAAGGATGTTTTCATTTTGTTTAGTTCTAACATATTTGCAGCTGGATATGTCATTATATACTTTACAATAACTTGTACCTGAATCCATATTTTTCAAACTTAAGTTATAAATATCTCGGTTTATTTTTTCTTTTATCAATTATATGAATCATTTGCATAAGCAAACAATTGGAGTTTTTCCATTATGCAATTGCTTTGCATCCTGAACCAAATGTACCTCATGTTATAAATACATACCATTTCTCATCAATGTTAGGACTTTACAGAAATCTGGAGCAATCATAGAGGATTTCTCTCTAATGTTGTTAACCTGAAATTGGTCTTGTGCTCAACGTTTACTTATGTTTTTGGATGTTCCGTTTCTTCTTGGGGAGGCCTTACTACATGAGCTGATCAATCTTATTGACATTCTGTTCTCATATTGTCTTTGGTCTATATTACACGACATGTATTTTATATGACTTGCCCTTTGATGCTAATATCTATAAAATTGTTTGATTGAAATCTGATTCGCATTCATATTTTGACAAATATGGATACCATTTTTACACAGCCTAAACATCTGCTAAACATGTTTAGAGACCATGTTCTTGTATTTTGGTCAGGTATTGGGTACAACTATTAATATTTTTCTTTGGTTAAAGGTTAAAACACATATATGTTCTTCATTGAGTTTTTTTTGGTTTCTCTATTTTAATTTTAGTAAATATGTCCTACTCAATACTCACTGCCAAATCACCAGGGTTACTATATAGCTTTCTTCGGTATCAAAAATAGAATCTACAGATTACAGGATGTGTTGTGAAGTTAGTAGCAAGCTCAAGAATATAAGATTGCTGTTTGTGTTACTTGGATGGTTTTAAAGATTTTGAAAGGACACGCAAGAACCATACATGTGATTGTTACTTCATTCCCATCTCACTTTTAGATCTTCCTTACGGAGCTTTGATACAAATGAGAGAATAATACCATACAAACATTGTGAATATCATGCTAAGCTTCTGTAGTATGTTCGGCGTTGTTATTTTTCCATGCATTCTCATTGTGCATATTTTATTTGCATGTTTTGGCTGGTGAGGATCTAAGAGAATAAAAAATTTCAGTTTAGTTTATATTCTTGGCCAATTTGAACATATCTTTTCAATTTTAACGGTTTTCTGTTGGTGTATGTTGTTCTAAGGCAAGAATACATACACAGTGCAATAGGAAAGTAAATGCACAAATGTACACAACTTCAACCCTATCCAGAAAAATGAATAGAAATATAAAAGGAAAAAGGAAAAATGAAAGCAACCCCACTTTCAAATTTGAAATTTTAAAAGGGCATGGTTCAAGAGTTTGCAAAAAGATGATTGAGTACAGGGAACCATATGAACCTTGCTATAGAATCCTGATTATAGACATAATGAGGTATTGAATAATAATGAAAACCATATGTTCTGGCATGTAATGTATACTGCAATACAAATTGCAAGGAGCTACAACTACCACTTACTACTAAATAGTAAAAATGTTTGGTTTATACAACATACATTGTCATTATTTGGACTCTCCTCCTGAAAAGGTTAGGTATTAAGTTACGAAACACCTTCATCGTGGCTGTAGCCGCATACCATTGTCCTCATCCTGAAATGCATGGAACTAAAAACTTCTAAACTTAGGATAGTATCTACATTGATGTGTCTACAAACACTGCTGCACTTTCATTAAACCAATGCTTCAAAAGATCCCCCAATATTGATATATATTGACTGTATAGGGTCGGACTTTGGGCATGCCATAACAATCCCTAAAAAACAACCTTGACCAGTATTGTTCCAGGCCAATCAGTATCAGTCGAAGAGCATTTCATGCCAATATAATAATTTTAAATTGGCATTAAAAAGTAATAAAGATTATACTATTGTAATTCGTGCATAAAATTTTAGAACATTAGGGTGAGGATATTAGACTTAGAGCACTCAATTAACTAAACTGCACTTGAACATCTACATATTTGTATAACAATTTCATATGATAGTGTTATTACTTTCAGCATACTTGCATGCATTTTGACCTCTACGATTGGCTCCACTATGAACTTGGATACCCTTGAATACTAAGCACGATCTTCCTTCAATTTAAAATATTAAAGTAATTATCAATTCACAAACATGTTAATTATGTACATGGGCATAATCGCTATGACAATGACAGAAAATTCCAGAAAATACACTCTGCAACAAAATATGTCAATATAACTACACCAGGATAACATTAATCATGAGCTAGTAAATTGAATATTATAGTAAGAGCACTCAATTACTAAAATGCACTTGACCATATACAAATTTGTATTAAAAACTTCATATGAAATAAATAATTATGGTGTAATTACTTTCAACATGCTTACATGCATTTCGACATCTGTGATTGGCTACACGGTGACCTTCAAGACCCATGAATACCAAACCAAGCAGGATCTTCCTCCTATTTAAAACACTAAAGTAATTATCAATTCATAGACATCTTAATTATGTAACGAACAATGCAATATGTGTATGCACCTCTATAATCTTAACAAAAAGCCACATTGCTTCCATAGGTGCCATGTTTCAAGACAATTCCAACTATAAAAAAACATATAATCACTTAAATAGCGTGCTAGATTTGAAGAAAAGGCTAAAAACAAAATAATATAACAACAATGACTAACTACACCACAATTAAGGGCATTTCATCACTGCATAAACTGTAAGAAACCTAGCAGATTCGTGAGAAATATTAAGAAATACTGCTCAAAATCCAACGATGTATTCTCACACACATGTCATGTATGAAGCACCAAATCCTGATTCAGTTGACTATGAAAAATGAATCAATTACATTGCTAATTCTTTTGATAATTGTGTGAGTGGATTCACAAATTCATTGCCATTCTGTGAGGTACATCAGATATAATGTTATGGAAAAAGAATTTACAATTCAAATATAATGTTTTGTATTGTAAATTTATGTAAATTCAATATATATATTACTAAGTCTAATAATGGAAAAAATTTAATCAAAACAACGAATCTTAATTTATGTAAAATCTTACGCCGAGTTTAATAGATGTAAATTTATGTAAAATATTACATTGCAATTGATCAAACAGAACACGCTGGAGAATTTCAAAATTTTTAGGGATTAACAATGAAGGGAAAGCTTTCGTTTCTCTTTGAGTCAATTCATCGAACAGTTTGCAGATACTCTCAAGAATGCAATTCATTGAATGATTCATCAAATGTCACAGAAAGATATACTCACAAAGATTTCATCGTGGTCCTGCTTCTTCTCCTTCAACTGAGCTTATGCGACAAATTATTCAAGAGCTAATCAAAACTTTTTCAACATGTAATTTTTACACTACATACTATTCAATCTAAAAAAATTTCAACCTATATATAAGCATAAAAAGACCAAAACCAACACATTCAATATAAGAAGACATCCATGATCAACATTTTATATAGCAATTGAAGTGTTTCAACCCCTGGTGTTGAAAAATATTTATTTTGGTTCATTAGAAATGCAGTTTCATTAAATAACCCTCCTTCCCAACTGAGGCATTAGTGTTCCTTATAAACTCTATTGAGAAGAAAAAAGTGTTTACAGCACATACTCTTATGCTTATTTTATTATAGTTAACACTAATCTAATCATCAGTTAGTCTAATCGAAAAATGTATCTAACCCAGTCTTGTGGCACCTGGCTACCATCAGTTAGCCTAATCGACAAATTTATCTAACCCTGACTTGGGGCACCCGTCTGCTTCCTCCACTGCTTCTCCGTGAGGCAAAATATAGTTTTGAGGCAAAAATAATTTTACAGCTTTAGGCCTAAATTAAACAGAGGAAAAATAGTTTTGAGGCAAAAAAATCTCACCTTACCTTTACAGCTTCACAGCTTCGCGTGCACCACCAGGGGGGTGGGCGGTTCAGGGGTGGGGGTGATTTCGGCAGGGGAGCGAGAGAAAACCTCTCACCTTTGCTTTGCAGCTTCGCTCATGCCAGGGGGTTCATGGGTGGGAAGGGGGTGATTTCGACAGGGGAGAGAGAAAACATCTCACCTTTACAACTTCGCAGCTTTGCTAGCGCCGAGGGTGGGTGGTTCAGGGTGGGGGTGATTTCGTCAGGGGGGAGAGAGAAAACATCTCACCATCACTTTACAGCTTCGCGTCACCAGGGGCAGGCAGTTCAGGGGTGACCCGTGGCGCGTCACCAGGGGCAGGCAGTTCAGGGGTGACCCGTGGCGCGTCACCAGGGGCAGGCAGTTCAGGGGTGACCCGTGGGGGTGATTTCAGCAGGGGAAGAGAGAGAGAGAGAGAGAGAGAGAGAGAGAGAGAGAGAGAGAGAGTTCAGGATATTGAAAAGTAGAAGAGCTCGCAAGTTTTTTTGGGTTGATCTTTCCCCCATTGAATTTCAAAATTTGGTTGGAGTGGGGGATAGAGGGAGAGAGATATTTCGGTCTGTTGAAAAGTGGAAGAGGTTGCATGTTCTTAGGGTTGAAATTCTCCCTTAATTTCAAAATTTCGGTTCACCCTATGCAAAGTTCTCGGTTTTCACACCCAACACATTTCCCTCCAAAATAAAAAATTTCCCCCCAAATTCTCTTGACTTAGAGTATGGTCTTCAAATTTTAAATTGATTTCAAATACATAACCCCATTCAAATGCATAAACCCAATTTCTCATCTCCCATTTTCTCATATTCATTCTCTCATACAGAATACAAAATGTATTAACCTACATATACCCAATTACCCAAATTCTCTTATCTAATTCTCTTATCCGAAATCTCTTAACCAAAATCTCTTATCCAATAACCCATGATAACATCCATATTTTTAATATAGATATGTATGTATATATACGTATATGTCCCAAACAAGACTGTATATAATGGCGACTGGCGATACAGGCGATCCAGGGCCAGGCGGCATCCAAGGCGGTTCAATTGGCAGAGGTAGCGGTACTAGTACTCCTGATGGTGGTTGGGAATTAGTCTCGCGACGCAAGGGGCACCATCGGGCGGACTTCTCATGTATGAAGAGCATTGGGCAGCGTCCACCCGTTGGATCTGATGGGCATCTCTGAAGAGGAGGGAACAACAGAATCTACCGGACTAGAGAAAGGTTGCAGAATGGTGTGGGACAGTCACGTTTGGGCCATTCAGGTGTGGAGCATGATCTATATAGAGGTATTGCAAAGAATGGTGTTGGTTCGGTAGCCCAACATGTGTTTGATAATTTGCCCGTAAGACCTCAAGACTCTCTGACGATTAATACCACGGGTACAAAGCTCTCAGTCTCTGATGTTTGCGCGAATAGGAGAACATATGAGGAATCAATGAAGATGACATTCACTCCCCCAACCAAGGATGACGGGGTTAGCGTTGGAAGAGTTCTGGGATCCTTGATTGAAAAGGGGGCTGACCGTTGGAAAAACACGCTTGTTGGCTATGTCCTGGGGGGATGTCCCTTACTTTGGACAACTAAGGGCGTGGGTTGACCGACTGTGGAAGTTGAAGAAGGGTGTTCATATCTTCAGTATGGAAAATGGGTTCTTCTATTTCAGATTTAAGTGTGCGGAGGAATGTGAACGGATCCTGTACGGAGGACCGTGGCTATTTGATGGTAGGTTGACGGTCCTGCAAAGATGGAGCTATACGCTATAGTATGACCGTGACATGCTTGCTACAGTACCAGTATTGTAATGCCCTACAAGCTACTGCACAAGTACTAGAGGGGGGGTGAATAGTACTTTAAAAATAACAAGGAGTATAATTCCTAATTATAATGCAAACAACTACCAAATCAATTTGTGGAAGCTTAAATTGAATGACAACAACAATAATAACAATGCTAACAAGATATGTTACTGGGTTCGGATCCACCCAAGTCTCCCCGACTTGTTCCCGGTGATCCTACGTCCCAACCACCCGGATCCCCTCCGGATACTTGAGTTAGAAACCCTAACTCAAGATTTCCACTATGAAATACTTGTGAAAATCCTCCACAAGTCAAATCATACAAAATGTAATTTGTGACTCCCACAACCCGGGATCACAACCACACTCTCACAACCGAGAGTGAATCTTACAAATCAAATATGAAATGGAATAAGAAAAACTTCTTACCGAACAAAATACCTATGCCTTGAGTATTGCTTACGAATTAGGGCAAGGATGATTTTGGGGAAGAAGTGGCACCAAACCCTAGCTCCAAGATGTAGATCAGCGATGGAGAGCTTTGGGGAAGTTGGTGACCTAGAATCAAGCACTTGGCTTGGAAGGCTTCACACTCAATGAATCTCTCTTTGGAAGTAAGAGTGAGGAGAGATTATTGAATGGAATGAATGAGCTTTGAATGCACTTGGAATGATTTCTCTTGATCTCTAAACTTGCAATAATATCAGCCTTGGCAGCAATGAATGCAGCCCATCAAGTATATATAGGATAGAGAAGAGAGAGAGAGAAAAACGTTTCAATTAAAGCTCCAACGGCTCTTTTCTGAACCCAACTAGTCGGTCAAAGAACAACCACCGACCGACTAGTTCATCAACTAGTCGGTCGGTCAATTAACGTGAACCGACTAATGAGTAAACTGAGAAAAGATCAAAGTACAGACTAAGGAACTAGTCGGTGTAAGAAGAGTCGCTGACCGACTAGTTTCACAACTAGTCGGTCGGTTACTCAACGTGGACCGACTAACAGATAAAACTGAAGTCTGAGAAGAATTAGACTTAGTCGGTCCAAAAACAAATGTTGACCGACTAATTCACCAACTAGTCGGTCACCAAATGAACATAGACCGACTAACAATAAACAGTAAGTATGGTCAAAAATTTGGCATGTACAGTAAACTAAACTAGTCGGTCTAAGAAGAAAAGTTGACCGACTAGTTCATCAACTAGTCGGTCGATCAATGAGCACAGACCGACTAATGATAAACAGTAGCTCAAGCTCAAATGTGCATGAACAGGGAAAGCTCAACTAGTCGGTCACAGAAGCATCACAGACCGACTAGTTTACAAACTAGTCGGTCGGTGAGTCAACTTAGACCGACTAACTGTAAACAGTAAAGAGCTATGAATTAACTGAGAAGAACTAGTCGGTCCAAGAAGCTTGGCTGACCGACTAGATCACCATCTAGTCGGTCAGTTCTTCTTCTTGAACCAACTAACATGCACAAGAAGTCCCGAAATGAAGCGCGATGCTTCAGGAAGGATTGTATGGACTTCTACTAAGATCCTAGAGCTAAGATATGAGCGTTATGAAGATTTAAAACGTAAGACCTACACAAGGCTTAACATTCTACGAAAGAAGCTTAAAGACTATAAATTAAACTTGACGATACCGTCTTCAATAGCTTCAATCGAATCTTCATGACTTCTAAATAGGTCCATAAGCTTCAACGAAGCTTTAGGCATACGATCACGTGCTTTGAGAAGTCTTGAGACGTCGTAATTGATATTCATGTGAATTTGGCGACGATCTCCATAACTGCGCTCACAAGGTGTTAGTTCATATTATATTTATGTTTGTTCATCATCCAAAACCAAATCCGGGGAGTCCAATATCCAACATTCTCCCCCTTTTTGGTGATGACAAACCAACATAAATAATAATCAAAAATAATAATTCAAATGAAATTTACTTACTCCCCCTGCATTGATGACACGTTAATTCCAATTTAAACAAAAATAATACGCATCAAGCAGACGAGTGAAGTATATTAAATGAGAATCGATGATTGAGTTATTGAAATACCAAACGTAGGTTATTGAAATATCGGATTTGAAAATCCATTTATATATCTTAACTCCCCCTGAATCTAACACAACAATTTAGATTCTTGGAAAAATGCTCTAAATTTTCATTTGGCACATCGTTATTATTATATCTCTCCCCCTTTGGCATAAGCAAAAAGAGCGGGAGGATAACAACGACAACAACAATGGCCTCAAATTAAAAGCACGGGAGTCGTAGAATACGACGACGGTTCAAGTGACACCAAATAGAAAACTACGAGTAGAATCAAGGCGTGTCAATGATACCAAAGTCGAAAAATCGTAAAACGAAATCATCAAAACTCAAATCTTTTTAACGGATTGAGTTATGGAATATACTCTCCAATATCAACATTTCTTGGTTAATTTAGTGCATGGAAAACAATTCTATGTTTCCATAGAAGAAATTTCTATTAAACCAAGTTAATATCGTCGAGCGACGAATTCAAACATCAGAGACATTAAAAATTATAAATTGCACAATATAATGAAATGTCAACTGCGATGCATATATATATATATATATAATATGAAGCAGAGTACATCACCGACATACAACAAAAATACATCATCATATGACAAAATATCGGAGTGTCAACAAAAATACATCATCATCAAACATATCAAAATACATCAAAATGATCCAAAAGACACAGCCACCCACACTATCTTACCCAACATCTCTCACTACAAGATATATCATCCAATGAGAATCAGGAGAGGCCTCGGAGAAACTCAAGAGGCAGCGGGAGGACCAGAAGCAACTGCAGGCTCAGCAGGAGCACAAGAGGTGATTGGATCAACAGAGACGTCCGGAAGATTAGCAGGAGGAACGGCTGAAGTGGCAACCTCTGAAGCAGCAACCGTAGTGGCCTCGGGAGCACCAGTCGGAGTATCCACCACAGGAGTGGCGGCAACAGGTGTGCTCTCGGGGGCACCAGCAGCAGCAGCAGCAACAGCAGCACCGGAAGAGGAAGCACCAGCAGCAGTGCCCTCGGGGGCACGAGTCGAAGCACGACAAAGCTCCTCAACGTCCTCCTCAGCCATGTCATCTAACTCCTCATCCTCAGAAACGGAAGGAGGAACATCAACACCCAGCAGACGAGCTATACGGCAGACTACCTCCTCGGTACGAGCCAAGCGAGACTCGTGATGACGAAGTAACTGTACGACCTCATCCAGGGTGGCAGAGGGAGTAGCAGAGGCACTGGCAGAGGCAGGGACAGACGCTGAAGGTGTCGTCCTCTGAACGTGACGAAGAGCCGCAAGAGATTTCTTGACGGCCGTCGCGTTCAGGGGAGGACCAAGAGGACGCTCATCGTCACGAGGCAACGTGACACAAAAATGACGAAATACGAGGGTCAATAAGCAAGGAAATGGGATATGAGCCGATTTATTGGTCTTGCGAATACACTCGAAAGAATCAATCTTATCGAGTATAATGCGAGCCCAATTAATCGAACTCCCCATGAAGATAGCATAAATGAGCTTCAGAAAGGGCTGGGACGGGAGAGATAAGGAGCCGTACTTGGGAAGCAAGCACGACTTCAGAATCAGATTTAGGACCCAAGCATTCGGCTTGAAAGATTTAGATGGCACGCCAATCATGGCAGGAGGGATCTGATGGAAAATCTCTGAAAGGATGGTCTGATCGAGGGAAGAAATATCGTCAACCGAGATATCAGAGGGAAGGAGGCCAGACGAAGAGATACCCAAAATATCTCCTAAGATTTCCGCTGTGAGGACTATAGGGGTCCCCAAAACGGTCGTCTCAACAGAGTGGGTCTGATCGTACTGACCCCGGATCCTATTCGCATAGAAAAGCTTTACTAATCTAGGATAGGGGTGAGGATTCGCCTTTGGGTCAAATCGAAGGTAATCGAGGAGACCCGACGACGAGAGAAGATCAGCTAACCCTATGAAGTCGCTAAACTGGACGAAATGCTCCAGAAGCAGAGGGCAATGTTTGATACGGTTGTACGCCGCGAGACACAAAGGGTCATCGCGACACAACGAAATATCGACACCGCCCACCGGCATCGGAGCCTTTCCCTTAGGCTTACGGGTAGACGTACGAGGGTGGGTGCTAGACTCGGGATGAGTAGGAGGAGTGGGTTCCCTATAAGTCTCTGGCTCGGGGATATACTCCGAATCGGAATCGGTCGGAGTATGGAATGAAGAACGAGAGGCAATATCTTTGGCCTTGGGCTTAGGCTTGGGCTTGGGTTGAGCTCTAGGCTTGGCGGTCGTCGTCCTCTTCTTCTTGAGAGGAGGCGAAGACGACGAAGGTTGGGTGGTCTTGGCACGGCGTTTCGGAGGGGTTGGATGCTCGGGATCCGAAGGGTGTTGTTCTACGGTCATCGGCGAGGGGCTAGACGGAGTGATCCGGATACGTGTTCGGGCCATAATCTCGACACAACACGACACAATCAAACAGAAATGAAGAAACCCTAGTCGAAATAGAAAACCCTAATCAAAATAGAAAACCCTAATCGAAACCCTAGGAGATGAAATCAACTGAACAACCTAACCCTAGAGCTGAAACCGAACCCTAGATAGGAGAGGGAGGAAGAAGAGATACCCTAGGTCGAAGATCGGCGGACGGCGACGACGGAAATGGTCGGAAAGTGGCCGGAAGACGAAGGGTCTCGAGGGAGGTCGGGGTTTTGAGCTGAGGGAGAAAGGCTTTTGATCGACTAGAAAGAAAACGAGTCGGATAAATCGAGATTAAGTCGGTCGAAATCGCAAAAGACCAAACAGCCCCTGGCACAACTAGTCGGTCACAGTTCAAGCACTGACCGACTAGATCACGATCTAGTCGGTCGGTCAATGAGCTTGAACCGACTAGTTGCAAACAGTGGCTGAATCCAAGATTTACTGACAAGATTTAGTCGGTCTGCGTTCATTTACTGACCGACTAGATCTAAATCTAGTCGGTCGGTCACTGAACATGAACCGACTAAAGAGTTTAAGATGGAAAGGAAACTCAATAAGCTTGAGTTAGTCGATCTAAGTTCTTCTACTAACCGACTAGATGAACATCTAGTCGGTTGGTGGTTGAACTGATACCGACTAACAGAGTCCAAAAAGTGATAATCAAGTTCTCTCCTCAAATCACTTGGACGATATATCGCAAAACTCTCAATAATCTTCTAAACTACCCCATAAAACGTCAAAATCTTAAATACGACATTGAAATACGAATTCGATCATAAATTCAAACATATCACATAAAATTCCCAAAAATTCAATAAATCTAGCATGAACGAAATATTTCGAAATATAATAGCATGCAAGATTATTGAATGAAACATGAATCCTATATCTCGGATTCACACATAATCCCCAATTCTCGACGCAACCGCACACAGGAGTCCTCCTTTAGGGGTTTCGTGAAAATATCGGCGATTTGCTTTTGGGTTTCAACGTACACTAAAATGATGTCCTTTTTAGCAACATGATCATCTAAAAAGTGGTGTCGGACATCTATGTGTTTTGATCGGGAATGGTGTACCGGGTTCTTGGAAAGACATATTGCACTTTGGTTGTCAACCATGATAGGGCAAGTATCACAATTAATACCAAAGTCTTTAAGTGTGTGTCTCATCCAAAGAACTTGAGCACACGCGGCACCGGCGGCAATATATTCCGCCTCGGTGGTTGAAAGTGACACGGAATTTTGCTTCTTGGAAAACCAAGAGACAAGGGAATTTCCTATAAAATGGCAAGTGCAACTAATACTTTTCCTGTCGGATTTGCATCCCGCATAATCGGCATCACTATATGAGATTAACTCATACGTGCTAGATTTTGGATAAAGTAATCCAAAATCAAGTGTATAACTTAGATAGCGGAAAATACGTTTTACCGCTACTAAGTGAGACTCCTTAGGTTGAGACTGATAACGAGCACATACGCATACGGCAAACATAATATCGGGCCTACTTGCGGTAAGATAAAGTAAACTACCTATCATACCTCGATATAGACGAATGTCTACATCCTTACCGCCCGTATCCTTGTCAAGATGCGTAGTTGTGCTCATTGGAGTCTTTTTCCCGGAAGCACTTTCCATTCCAAATCGCTTTAGCAACTCCACCGTGTACTTCGTTTGGTGGATGAAGATTGCATCGTCCATTTGGAGAATTTGGAGACCTAAGAAATACTTGAGCTCACCCATGTGGCTCATCTCAAATTGTTCCTTCATAACATTAGAGAACTCTTCGCAAAGAGCAAAGTTAGTAGCACCGAAAATGATATCATCAACATATATTTGAACTAAAATTATATCATTATTCGCATGCTTAACAAAAAGTGTAGAATCGGCTTCTCCCATTTTAAAATTCAAATCCAAAAGAAAATTCTTTAATCGATCATACCAAGCTCGAGGAGCTTGTCTCAAACCGTAAAGTGCTTTCTTTAGTTTAAAAACATGATTTGGAAATTTTTCATTTATGAATCCCGGAGGTTGAGAAACGTAAACTTCCTCAACGACATCTCCGTTTAAAAATGCACTTTTAACATCCATTTGAAATAATTTAAAATCCTTATGGCATGCAAAAGACAATAATAATCTAATTGATTCTAATCTAGCTACCGGAGCGAAGGATTCTTCGAAATCAATACCTTCCTCTTGACGGTAGCCTTGAGCAACTAACCGAGCTTTATTCCGGACGACGACTTGGTTTTCGTCGGTTTTGTTCTTGAAGATCCACTTTGTCCCTATGACGGTGTGGTTCTTCGATGGCAATGGAACAAGCTCCCAAACTTCATTTCTCTCGAATTGAATGAGCTCCTCCTCCATGGCTAAGATCCAAGCGCTATCTTCGCATGCTTCATTAACATTCTTTGGCTCTATCGAGGAGGCAAAGGCACAATGAGCGAAGTAGTTCACTTGAGATCTCGTCTTGACACTATCATAGATATTGCCAATGACTTGCTCATGAGGATGGTCACGAATGGTATGAAACCGTTTGGGAATACCTTGATCACTAGGAACATTCTCAACAACTTCATTAGTTGGGTTAGTCTCAATAGAATCAATAGAATTATTAGACTTAGAATTATCAAACGAATCACATAAAACATCCATAGAATCATTATAATTTGAAATTCTAGTTGGAACAAATCCTTCATTAAACGAGACATGAAGCGACTCCTCGATCGTTGAGGTTCGTTTGTTGAATATCCGGTAGGCTTTGCTACGTGAAGAATATCCAACAAAAATCCCCCCATCGGATCTTGGATCGAATTTGTCCAAACTACCATACGTGTTCTTAATAAAACATTTCGAACCAAAAACTCGAAAATGTTTAACTTGAGGCAACCTACCAAACAACAATTCATAACAAGTTTGTTTAGTGCCGGGCCTCAAAAGTATTCTATTAAACACATAGCAAGCGGTGTGTACCGCTTCCGCCCAAAATTGATGGCCAAGTTGGCTATCATCAAGCATAGTGCGAGCACACTCCACTAGCGTCCTATTCTTTCTCTCAACTACTCCAGTTTGAGGAGGTGCACGAGGGAAAGAGAAGGTGTGAGTAATACCAACTTCATCACAAAATGTCTCAAAAGACTCATTCTCAAATTCACCTCCATGATCACTACGAATAGTGACAATGGTGGTTCCTAAGAGATTTTGTACTTTCTTAACAAAAATTGTGAAGTTTTCAAAAGCTTCATTTTTATTACATAATGAAAATACCCATGTAAATCTCGAATAGTCATCTACGATGACAAGTCCATATCTAGCATTTCCTAATGAAGCAACTCTAGTTGGCCCAAATAAGTCTAGATGTAATAGCTCTAGTGGCCGTTTCGTAGAGATGCTTTTCTTAGGTTTAAATGAAGATTTAGGAAGCTTGCCACGTTGACAACAATCACAAAAACTTTTCTTTTCAAAAACAAGCTTCGGAAAACCTTTAATGGAATTTAATTTTGAAAGCTTATAAAGTGTTCCAAAGTTCACATGTCCAAAGCGTCGATGCCATAAGTGTTGTTCACTTGTGTTGGCAACGAGACATTGTTCATAAGACTTAGGAAGATCCAAATTATAAATATCTTTATGACGAGTGCCGGAAAATAGTAATTTATCATTATCTTTTCTTAAAATATGACACAATCCTTTCGCAAAGCTAACTTTGTAACCTTTGTCACAAAGTTGGCTTATTGAAATAAGATTATGATTTAAACCAGTAACAAGATAAACATCACTAATTAAGGGTTTAAATGTGTCACGACCCGCTTCCCTAAAATGGAGGCGAGACGTGAAAAGGTCCGCACGGGAGTGGAGCGGTGAAGCCCCAAACCCGATAAGCGTCAACCTAGTATAAGCAGGTCCCTGTAATTGCAATCGAAACAACACCAATAATAATAAGAGACGGATAAGAAACACCAATCCCAAAGTTTGTCCACAAAATATTCAACATCACAGAAAAGCCACCAGGCTAAAGGAAAGAGTCTAAGGGCCCAGAACAAGGCCAAACAAAAGCAACGACATAAATAAGTATAGGTGCCACGCACCAATAACAAAACAACTGTCTAACAAAATAAAGCACAACGGAGACACTAGGACTGGTTCCCAGTGTCCACGTACTCCCCGTCCAACACGAGCTCAAGCTCGGCGTCCGCAAACACCTCACCCTCAGCGGGCAACTCAGGCTCAAGGTCTAACATGCGTCACCCAAAAGAGAAAAGGGGCACATGTCAGCAAGTCTAAAAAGACTTGGGCAAGGAAACTGAAAGTGACTAACAACCTAGCATTTAAATGTTAAACAATGGCATGGCAGTTAAGTATGATGCAATAGTTAAAAGTGAGGCAAACACGCACGATGTAGCAAAAGCTACCAACTCACTAATTCACGAATCACTTATCACTGTTTTCACTTATCACTGTTTTCACTTATCACTGTTATCACTTGTGCACTAGAGATTTCGCCTGCTGGCTGGAGTGGCGGATCAGGCCATCTCGTGCTCAGGTGGCCGCTTATCTCTTACCCCACCCATATGTGTCGAGCGTTGGGATTTCCAACTCACTGAGCTCGCTTCTGGAACACGAGCCAGGAAGTGTAATTGGCATAGGGTTGTGCCCACGAAAAGTGGGTGCCTAGCCGGTATCCGAGCGTTGGGGTTTCCAACTACAGGGCTCGCTTCTGGAACACGAGCCAGGAATATAATGTTGTAGCGTGTGCTACACAATCACAATAATTTATCACTATGCAATGACATGAACAAATGATTGCGTACCGTTAATTGAATTTAAACGTGACATACAAGCATGATGAGGGTGACGGACCAAGCTTCGTTGTCAAGCTAGGTCAATGGCGTCTAAACGGCTATCCTTTCACCGTTTAGTCTCTTTTACGCTAAAACAAGGAAATGGCCTAAGACATAGCCCAAATCAAGAGATGCAAGTTTCACTTGCCTATCACCGGGGAGAACGGTTACGAAAGTTCGTTTACGCGGATGCTAGCCTACGGGGAATCGCTGTTATGGGGAACAATCATCAAAACATAAGTATTTTATTAGGGTTTCATAAAAATTACAATAAGACACGAAAACAACGGTAGATCGATTTCTTACCGAGAGGAGGCGGAAGAAACACTCCGGGGAACCCTAGGACCAGATCTGGAAATGATTGGGGAAGTTTGGAGAAACTAGGGTTTAGGGGGATTTTGGAGATTTGATGGATTTTGGTGAGATTTTGGGGAAGTTGAGAAGTAGTTGGAGTGAATGGATGGATTGGATGATGGATTTAGGGCTTGGAATGAGGGATTGAAGCTTGGAGGAAGGTGGGGGCTTAGAGGGGAAGAAACTAGGGCTTAGGGTCGTGTTGGAGAAGAAGAAAACGAATGGGTTGGGTATTTATAGGTTGAGCTGGCGGCTGCCCAGAAATTAGGGTTTTAACACAGACTAGTCGGTCAAAGAACAACCACTGACCGACTAGTTTGGCAACTAGTCGGTCGGTCGATCAACGCAGACCGACTAAGTGTAAACAGTAACTCCTGAACGAAAATAGGATTTAGAGTTAGTCGGTCCATGAACAAGTACTGACCGACTAGTTTAGAAACTAGTCGGTCGATGAACGTTCTTAGACCGACTAAGAGTAAACAGTAACTCAACTAAAATTAAGATGATGTGTTAGTCGGTTCAAGAAGCATCGCCGACCGACTAGTTTGCAACCTAGTCGGTCAACCAACCTTCTTAGACCGACTAACGATAAACAGTAGCTTCCTAAGAAATTTAGATAGCCCACTAGTCGGTCCAAGAAGGATTGCCGACCGACTCGATCGTCATCTAGTCGGTCGGTGCCCCTTCTTATACCGGCTAATGAGCACCAAAAGTTCCGATACGGAGCGCGAGGCCCCGTGATCGAATCCTAAGACTCCTAGGCTTGATCTAATAGTTAGATATGACCGTAATGAAGCCCGTCACAAACGACGTACTTCGAAATTGACGATCCTAAGGAAGAATCGAGAAAATACGACGAATCGATCGAAAATGAAAGTTACGGAGACGAAAACCACACAAGAGGAGAAAATCCACCAAAACATATATTATATTATAATAAATTCAGATACATGAAAAGCAGTCGTTACATCCTCCCCAACTTAAGAAAAATTCCGTCCTCGGAATTCCCAAATACTCACGAGTCCGGAAACAAAAGTGGGTAGCGCTCTCGCATCTCATCTTCTCTCTCCCAAGTAGACTCTCCCGGCGAACTGTGCCGCCACATCACTCTAACAAGATCGACGACCTTGTTTCGAAGTGACTTCTGACGCCTGTCCAGAATCTGCACCGGATACTGGTCATACATCAAATCGGAGCGAACGGCGATCTCCGAGAAATCCACGGCATGAGATGGATCGCTAATGTATCGACAAAGCTGCGACACATGGAAAACATTGTGAACTCCTTCCAAAGATGGCGGCAAGGCCAAGCGATAAGCTACCTCGCCAACCCTCTCCAAAACGTCAAATGGTCCAATGTATCGCGGGCTCAACTTCCCACGCTTCCCAAAACGAATCACACCACGATTCGGGGAAATCTTCAAGAACACATGGTCGCCCGGCTGAAATTCCAAAGGACGACGTTTAGCATCCGCCCAATGCTTAAAACGGTCCTGAGCAATCCTCAACCTCTCCCGAATATTCCTGACGATCTCCACGGCCTCCACAATCATCTCAGGTCCCAACAACTCCCGATCTCCAACGTCATCCCAACTCAATGGCGATCGACATTTCCTCCCATAAAGAGCGGCGAAAGGCGCCATGCCAATACTCGCCTGGAAGCTGTTGTTGTAGGAAAACTCCACCAAATGTAGATGGTCCTCCCACGAACCCTTGAAATCCAACATGCACGCCCTCAGCATGTCTTCCAAAATCTGAATTGTCCTCTCGGACTGGCCATCCGTCTGCGGATGGTACGCCGTGCTGAAACTCAGACGCGTACCCAAACTCTTCTGCAAACTCTGCCAAAACTGAGATGTGAACCTCGTGTCTCTGTCCGACACGATACTCACGGGGACTCCATGAAGTCGCACGATTTCCTCCATATATCTCCTCGCTAGCACCTCCGTGGACTGTCCCACTCGGAACGGAATAAAGTGCGCAGATTTGGTCAATCGATCCATGATCACCCAAATCGCGTCATTCTGCTTCGGACTCCGAGGTAGTCCAGTCACGAAATCCATAGTGATGTGCTGCCACTTCCACTCCGGAATCGAAAGCGGTTGTAGCAACCCGGCCGAACGCTGATGCTCCGCCTTCACTTGCTGGCAAACCAAGCACTTGGCCACACTCCGAGCCACACTCCTCTTCATACCATGCCACCAATAATTCAGACGAAGATCCTGGTACATCATGGTGCCACCAGGATGCACAGAATACGGCGAACTATGTGCCTCCACCATCAACTCCTCTCTGATATCCCCAGCCGGCACACACAACCTGGCTCCAAACCTCAGCGAGCCATCCTCATGAATCAAAAAGTCAGTCCGCAGACCGGCTTCCACCTGCTCCCGAATCCTTACCAACTTCGGATCTCCGGCCTGGCCAGCCTTAATCCGATCCACGATCGTCGACTGCACCTGCATGTACATCAACGAAGAAGCCTCCCCAGGAAGAACAATTTCCACGCCAGACTCGCAAAAATCCTGCTGCAATCTCCACTGCGAGGTCAAAATCATCACCGCTGGAAGCCTACTCAAAGCATCAGGAACCACATTCACCTTGCCAGGGTGATACTGCAAATCAATCTCATAATCTGCCATAAGCTCCAACCATCGACGCTGTCGCATGTTGAGCTCCTTCTGAGTGAAAATATACTTCAAGCTTTTGTGATCGGTGAAAATCTTCACTTTCTCACTCAACAAGAAGTGCCTCCAAATCTTAAGAGCAAACACAACGGCAGCCAACTCCAAATCATGCGTCGGATAATTCTTCTCATGAACCTTAAGCTGACGAGACGCATACGCCACAACATGCCCGTGCTGATGCAACACACAACCGAGACCCTTGCCAGAAGCATCGCAAAAGATCTCAAATCCACCGCTGCGATCAGGCACGACAAGAATAGGGGCACTCGTCAACCTATCCTTCAAAATACCAAAAGCACTCTCGCAATCACCCGACCAAACATAAGCAACATCCTTCCGCGTCAACCTGGTCATCGGCTCAGCAATACGAGAAAAGTCCTTAATGAACCGACGATAATATCCCGCCAACCCAAGGAAACTCCGAATCTCAGATGCAGACGACGGAACAGGCCACTCCCTGATAGCCCTAATCTTCTCGGGATCCACAGAAATACCATCTCCAGTCACCACATGCCCCAGAAAAGCAACTCGATCCAGCCAAAACTCGCACTTCGAAAACTTAGCATACAAACGATGCTTCCTCAAAATTTCCAATACCGTCCTCAAGTACGATGCATGCTCTTCCTCCGAATTCGAATAGATCAGAATGTCGTCGATAAAGATAACGACAAACTTATCCAAAAAGTCGTAAAAAATCAGGTTCATCAGATTCATAAAAACTGCGGGCGCGTTAGTTACGCCGAAAGGCATAACCACAAACTCATAGTGTCCATACTTCGTCCTGAACGCTGTCTTCGGAACATCATCCCTCTTCACCTTCAACTGATGGTAACCACTCCTCAAATCCAACTTAGAAAAACCCTCGAACCTCCAAGATGATCAAAAATATCATCAATGCGAGGCAACGGGTATTTATTCTTAATGGTCACCGCATTCAATCCCCGATAGTCCACGCACATTCGACGCGAACCATCCTTCTTCTTAACCAGCAACACCGGTGCTCCCCACGGAGACACACTAGGATTAATATAACCCTTCAGCAACAGCTCATCCAACTGCTTCCGCAACTCTTCCAATTCAGCAGGTGCCATACGATACGGCGCCTTCGAAATCGGCTGCGCACCTGGAACAAGATCGATAGAAAATTCCAGAGCTCGATCAGGCGGCAAACCAGACATCTCCTCGGGGAAGACGTCGCCAAAATCTCGCACCACAGCTGGCCACTCCAGCTCCATCTGCATAGCTACAGCCTCCACCGGCCTGGCCCGAAATCTGACAGGACCAAGCGAACTGCTACCACGATTGAACTCAAATACTGGATGTCCGGGAATCTCGAACACCACCTTCTTCCTCCTGCAGTCGATCGTAGCATAGAAGCTCGCAAGCCAATCCATCCTAAAGACCGCATCGTAGTTGGTGATGTTGTGGACAATAAAATCAGCATAAAGCTCATGTCCACAAACCACCACAGAGCAAGGACTGCACCCACGATGCACCGTGACTACTCCATTCCCTGTGACGATGTTCCAACTCTTGGAGAGAGGGGACGTCGACAAGGAATGCTTCTCCATGAAGCTCTGGGCCAAAATGCACATCGACGCACCTGAGTCAAAGAGGACTCGGGCAGGGAACGTGCAAACCAAAACCACACCTAACAAACAGTCTAATCGATCAAATCTTATTCTAGCAATACCATACACAGCATTCACATAATTTAACAATCAATTAATTAAGGAAGGAACAATCTAGATCGAAAGTTACCTGCAATGACCTCATCCATGGCCAAGACCTCCTCCTCGGTCATCAGAAATGCCTGCCTCCTCGGCGGAGCGGCCCGCTGAAAAGCCTGCCCCTGCGGAACGAGGGGCACCCCACGACCAGCGGGCACCGGGGCTCTCTGCTGCAACGGCGGGGCAGCAATAGGCGTCCGCCAAGGTTGCCTCAACTTCGGGCACTCCCTGAGAGCATGGGCGGGATCTCCACAGGCAACACATTGCCCCAAGAACCTCCTACATGATTCCTTGATATGGCCCTCCTTGCCACAGAAATGGCAAGTCCTCCGAACAGGCCCTCCTGGCCTCTTGAACTGAACAGGCTGGTTCGGCCTGAATCCAGGTCGAACCACAGCTCTCGCCTGCTCCACAGGCCTCCTCACAGCACCAACAATAGACCCCTTCCTCTGGTTCACAAGCAGCTCCTGCCTCTTGGCAGCGACCAAAATTTTAATCTGATAAGATTCCCGGTCAGAAGAGGTCACAAAGCTCTGGAGCTCTGAAGCAAGCCCCTGCAGAAACCTCTGGGCTCGCTCTTCAGCGTCCTGCACCATCTTTGGTGCAAACCGACTAAGCCTCATGAACTCCTGGTGGTACATGTCCACCGACGAGTTCCCCTGCTTCAGGTCGATAAAACGCTGCAGCATCTCTTCCCTGGCAGCCTTCGGGAAGAACTCACCATCAAATCTGGCCTTGAAGGTAGCCCAGACGATCGGCTCTACCAACATCCTTTCCTCAGCATCCCACCAATTCCTGGCGTTATCCTTCAGCTGGCGCTTCGCCAAGTCAACCCAACTAACTTCGTTGACCTTGGACATCTTTAGATTGTCCTCAATATTCCTCATCAATTCATCAGCAGCTAGGGGACCTTCGGTTCCATCAAAATACGCAGGACCCAGCTCTCTGAACTGCTTCGCCCCGGGCTCAGGGCGAGGGGTCTCCACAACCCGAGCAGCTCGGGGCACCGGAGCATTCTGCACCTGCAGAAGCACACCCTGCTGGACCTGCATCATCTGCAACATCATCCTCATCATCTCCCCATTAGTGGGCTCCCGCTCAGGCTCCTCGTCGTGAGGGGGCGCACCACTACCACCACCTCAGGTGATCCGTCTTCCTGCCATCTAATGACGCAGAAAACGAAACAATTAGACTCATAGCTTAGGGCTCAGGGGTCGAAATTATTTGTAGGACAATCTTGCATTATTATCGTTATCCCGATAATCGCAGTTACAGAGGACCTGCATGGGCCACCACTAAAACCTGTCACGACCCGCTTCCCTAAAATGGAGGCGAGACGTGAAAAGGTCCGCACGGGAGTGGAGCGGTGAAGCCCCAAACCCGATAAGCGTCAACCTAGTATAAGCAGGTCCCTGTAATTGCAATCGAAACAACAACAATAATAATAAGAGACGGATAAGAAACACCAATCCCAAAGTTTGTCCACAAAATATTCAACATCACAGAAAAGCCACCAGGCTAAAGGAAAGAGTCTAAGGGCCCAGAACAAGGCCAAACAAAAGCAACGACATAAATAAGTATAGGTGCCACGCACCAATAACAAAACAACTGTCTAACAAAATAAAGCACAACGGAGACACTAGGACTGGTCCCCAGTGTCCACGTACTCCCCGTCCAACACGGGCTCAAGCTCGGCGTCCGCAAACACCTCACCCTCAGCGGGCAACTCAGGCTCAAGGTCTAACATGCGTCACCCAAAAGAGAAAAGGGGCACATGTCAGCAAGTCTAAAAAGACTTGGGCAAGGAAACTGAAAGTGACTAACAACCTAGCATTTAAATGTTAAACAATGGCATGGCAGTTAAGTATGATGCAATAGTTAAAAGTGAGGCAAACACGCACGATGTAGCAAAAGCTACCAACTCACTAATTCACGAATCACTTATCACTGTTTTCACTTATCACTGTTTTCACTTATCACTGTTATCACTTGTGCACTAGAGATTTCGCCTGCTGGCTGGAGTGGCGGATCAGGCCATCTCGTGCTCAGGTGGCCGCTTATCTCTTACCCCACCCATATGTGTCGAGCGTTGGGATTTCCAACTCACTGAGCTCGCTTCTGGAACACGAGCCAGGAAGTGTAATTGGCATAGGGTTGTGCCCACGAAAAGTGGGTGCCTAGCCGGTATCCGAGCGTTGGGGTTTCCAACTACAGGGCTCGCTTCTGGAACACGAGCCAGGAATATAATGTTGTAGCGTGTGCTACACAATCACAATAATTTATCACTATGCAATGACATGAACAAATGATTGCGTACCGTTAATTGAATTTAAACGTGACATACAAGCATGATGAGGGTGACGTACCAAGCTTCGTTGTCAAGCTAGGTCAATGGCGTCTAAACGGCTATCCTTTCACCGTTTAGTCTCTTTTACGCTAAAACAAGGAAATGGCCTAAGACATGGCCCAAATCAAGAGATGCAAGTTTCACTTGCCTATCACCGGGGAGAACGGTTACGAAAGTTCGTTTCCGCGGATGCTAGCCTACAGGGAATCGCTGTTATGGGGAACAATCATCAAAACATAAGTATTTTATTAGGGTTTCATAAAAATTACAATAAGACACGAAAACAACGGTAGATCGATTTCTTACCGAGAGGAGGCGGAAGAAACACTCCGGGGAACCCTAGGACCAGATCTGGAAATGATTGGGGAAGTTTGGAGAAACTAGGGTTTAGGGGGATTTTGGGGATTTGATGGATTTTGGTGAGATTTTGGGGAAGTTGAGAAGTAGTTGGAGTGAATGGATGGATTGGATGATGGATTTAGGGCTAGGAATGAGGGATTGAAGCTTGGAGGAAGGTGGGGGCTTAGAGGGGAAGAAACTAGGGCTTAGGGTCGTGTTGGAGAAGAAGAAAACGAATGGGTTGGGTATTTATAGGTTGAACTGGCGGCTGCCCAGAAATTAGGGTTTTAACACAGACTAGTCGGTCAAAGAACAACCACTGACCGACTAGTTTGGCAACTAGTCGGTCGGTCGATCAACGCAGACCGACTAAGTGTAAACAGTAACTCCTGAACGAAAATAGGATTTAGAGTTAGTCGGTCCATGAATAAGTACTGACCGACTAGTTTAGAAACTAGTCGGTCGATGAACGTTCTTAGACCGACTAAGAGTAAACAGTAACTCAACTAAAATTAAGATGATGTGTTAGTCGGTTCAAGAAGCATCGCCGACCGACTAGTTTGCAACCTAGTCGGTCAACCAACCTTCTTAGACCGACTAACGATAAACAGTAGCTTCCTAAGAAATTTAGATAGCCCACTAGTCGGTCCAAGAAGGATTGCCGACCGACTGGATCGTCATCTAGTCGGT
The DNA here is from genome assembly GCA_030789695.1 of Scilla litardierei. Lineage (NCBI taxonomy): Eukaryota > Viridiplantae > Streptophyta > Magnoliopsida > Asparagales > Asparagaceae > Scilla > Scilla litardierei. The sequence goes on from CM061141.1 coordinate 304,513,721, forward strand.
CGGTGCCCCTTCTTATACCGGCTAATGAGCACCAAAAGTTCCGATACGGAGCGCGAGGCCCCGTGATCGAATCCTAAGACTCCTAGGCTTGATCTAATAGTTAGATATGACCGTAATGAAGCCCGTCACAAACGACGTACTTCGAAATCGACGATCCTAAGGAAGAATCGAGAAAATACGACGAATCGATCGAAAATGAAAGTTACGGAGACGAAAACCACACAAGAGGAGAAAATCCACCAAAACATATATTATATTATAATAAATTCAGATACATGAAAAGCAGTCGTTACAAGATGGGTTACCCACTTTACCAACACCTATGATGGTTCCGCTCTCGTTGCCTCCAAATACGACGCGGTTTCCATTTGCTATGGGAACCACTCCGGAGAGCAAACTAGCGTCACCCGTCATGTGTTTTGAACACCCGCTATCGAGTATCCAGTTTTCCTTGGAGCTAAATTTAAATTTGTTGCTCCTTTTCTTTTTCTTTTCCTTGAGTACCTAGAGATAGAGAATTTCATATCATGGTACCCAAGGTCATTCGGTCCAAAAGATTAGACCTTTGGAAGCCAAGTCCAATTGGACTTAGACTTCCCCACATAATTTCTACTATGCACAACATCCGAAAAATAAGCATTCATATACAATTGTTTTTCGTCCATGCTTGTGTCCTTTGGGCTCCAAATTGTGAAAATCTTTGGAGCCATCATCCTATTGGGTGCATGCATTTGACGTTGATTTCTACGTGATGCATGTTGTGGATAGGCATAAGAAACATGATGGAATGGTGCACGACGAGAATTATTCATATGATGTTGTGGGTGAACATATGCATGTGTGGGAACACGTGCGTGAGGGTGTCTCACATGGTGTGCACGTGCTCGAGAATGTGTTGCATAAAAATCATCATATGTGTGAGATGGTGGAGTAGGACGTGTGTTCCTACGTGGCATGGTATTGGTGTACATATAAGCATGCCCCTTCTTTGGAGGTCCACCCAAAGTGGGTTTCTTTCCAAAAGAGGGCGTGGACGAGGTGGAAGCACCATTGGTAGATGAACTACCAATAGAGTGTTTGCTACCACTCGTAGAGTCACCGGAAGTTGGCCTAACAAAAGTAGTGGCCGATTTGGATGGACATCCCATCGTATACCCCAAACCAATGTGGTGATTGGCCGGAAGTAAGTCACTTAGGATTTTATCCAAATGGTCCTTACCCTTATTGAATCTATTGATTCGGCCTAATGTGTTCTCATATTTCTCTTTGAGAGAACGCATAGAAGTATCTAAAGTAGATACTTGCGATGTGAGCACATAAACACGAGATTTAAGATTCTCGTTCTCAATACTCAAAGTCGAGTTTTGAGAAGTTAAATCCGCTATCCTATGTTCTTCCGGATCATCTATGCTAACATGTTCAAGTTTAGATTTGAGATTAATAATCTCATTTCTCAAATCTTCAACAACGGTGCCGTTGTTGGTGATGATAGTCTTAGGCGAGGTTTGAATGCTAGCTAGGTCATCTTTTACCTTAGTATATCTATTTACTAATTTAGTGTATTTTGACCATAATTGAGAGTTAGCATTCCTAAGATCATCCATAGTTACCTCATCGTTGCCTTCGTCATCACTATCATCGGAAGAGGAGGATCCTTGATCACGCTCCTCTCTTGCCATGAAGCACATGTGCGCTTGCTCCACTTGCTCATCGTCTGACTCTCCGCTTGAAGAATCCTCGGAGTCGGTGAATGTTGCTCCTACAAGTCCCTTCTTGTACCCCTTTTTGTACTTCTTGGACTTATCGAATTTTGGCGCCTTCCACTTCTCCTTTTGCTTATTAAGAGGACACTCCGCTTTCATGTGTCCTGGCTTGTTACACTTGAAACACAAAGGAGAGGAAGAGGCGTTAGAAGAACCAAATTTAGCTTTGTTCTTATAGTTACCTTTTCGGAAGAAACGATTGAACTTCTTGGCCATGAGTGCCATGGACTCCAAGTCCAACTCGTTTTCCGAGTCTTCATCATCGGTTGATGTGGATGTGGATGGAGCGGCCTTGAAAGCGATGGCCTTCTTCTTTGGCTCGTCTTGCTTTAGGTAGGACTTCATCTTTTCCTGCAATTTGAGCTTGCTATCCTTGCGTACCTCGTATGACATTAGAGTACCCATTAGTTGAACTACGGTGTACTTATTCATGTCATTACCTTCCTCGATGGCGAAGGTACGTTTCTCCCAAGAAGAAGGAAGTCCTTCGATAAGCTTCGAGCACTTCTCCTTTTGGGTGTAGGATTTGCCGAGAGCCTCTAACTCGTTTATGATGTCGACGAAGCGAGCGTAATATTCCTTCATCTTCTCGCCCTGTTGCATATGAAACATTTCGTAATCTTTGTTTACAACTACGAGTTTAAAGTCTCTTACCCTACTTGTCCCTTCATGAAGAATGAGGAGGGAATTCCAAATTTGATATGCACTCTTACATGTGCATATCTTATTGAAGTCCTCGGGCTCCAACGCGCATTGCAAGGCGTTCATTGCCTTGGCATTGCTTACCTCCGCGGCGACCTCCGCGGTTGTCCATTTCTCAAAGTCTTCTTCTTTGGGCTCGATGTATTCCTTCATTGTGGTCCTCCATAGAGATGCACTCCGGAGGAAAGTCTCCATCCGGCATTTCCAGTACCCGTAGTTGGTACCGTTGAAGAATGGAGGCCTAGTAGAGGAATGTCCTTCCATCACCGAAGATGCTCCTTCACGGTTCCTGAAGGTGTCATAGTTGGAAGGTGGACGCACGGTCTTGTTGTCGTTGGCAGACATAGCTAAGTATCTGGCTCTGATACCAAATGTAATGCCCTACAAGCTACTGCACAAGTACTAGAGGGGGGGTGAATAGTACTTTAAAAATAACAAGGAGTATAATTCCTAATTATAATGCAAACAACTACCAAATCAATTTGCGGAAGCTTAAATTGAATGACAACAACAATAATAACAATGCTAACAAGATATGTTACTGGGTTCGGATCCACCCAAGTCTCCCCGACTTGTTCCCGGTGATCCTATGTCCCAACCACCCGGATCCCCTCCGGATACTTGAGTTAGAAACCCTAACTCAAGATTTCCACTATGAAATACTTGTGAAAATCATCCACAAGTCAAATCATACAAAATGTAATTTGTGACTCCCACAACCCGGGATCACAACCACACTCTCACAACCGAGAGTGAATCTTACAAATCAAATATGAAATGGAATAAGAAAAACTTCTTACCGAACAAAATACCTATGCCTTGAGTATTGCTTACGAATTAGGGCAAGGATGATTTTGGGGAAGAAGTGGCACCAAACCCTAGCTCCAAGATGTAGATCAGCGATGGAGAGCTTTGGGGAAGTTGGTGACCTAGAATCAAGCACTTGGCTTGGAAGGCTTCACACTCAATGAATCTCTCTTTGGAAGTAAGAGTGAGGAGAGATTATTGAATGGAATGAATGAGCTTTGAATGCACTTGGAATGATTTCTCTTGATCTCTAAACTTGCAATAATATCAGCCTTGGCAGCAATGAATGCAGCCCATCAAGTATATATAGGATAGAGAAGAGAGAGAGAGAAAAACGTTTCAATTAAAGCTCCAACAGCTCTTTTCTGAACCCAACTAGTCGGTCAAAGAACAACCACCGACCGACTAGTTCATCAACTAGTCGGTCGGTCAATTAACGTGAACCGACTAATGAGTAAACTGAGAAAAGATCAAAGTACAGACTAAGGAACTAGTCGGTGTAAGAAGAGTCGCTGACCGACTAGTTTCACAACTAGTCGGTCGGTTACTCAACGTGGACCGACTAACAGATAAAACTGAAGTCTGAGAAGAATTAGACTTAGTCGGTCCAAGAACAAATGTTGACCGACTAATTCACCAACTAGTCGGTCACCAAATGAACATAGACCGACTAACAATAAACAGTAAGTATGGTGAAAAATTTGGCATGTACAGTAAACTAAACTAGTCGGTCTAAGAAGAAAAGTTGACCGACTAGTTCATCAACTAGTCGGTCGATCAATGAGCACAGACCGACTAATGATAAACAGTAGCTCAAGCTCAAATGTGCATGAATAGGGAAAGCTCAACTAGTCGGTCACAGAAGCATCGCAGACCGACTAGTTTACAAACTAGTCGGTCGGTGAGTCAACTTAGACCGACTAACTGTAAACAGTAAAGAGCTATGAATTAACTGAGAAGAACTAGTCGGTCCAAGAAGCTTGGCTGACCGACTAGATCACCATCTAGTCGGTCAGTTCTTCTTCTTGAACCAACTAACATGCATAAGAAGTCCCGAAATGAAGCGCGATGCTTCGGGAAGGATTGTATGGACTTCTACTAAGATCCTAGAGCTAAGATATGAGCGTTATGAAGATTTAAAACGTAAGACCTACTCAAGGCTTAACATTCTACGAAAGAAGCTTAAAGACTATAAATTAAACTTGACGATACCGTCTTCAATAGCTTCAATCGAATCTTCATGACTTCTAAATAGGTCCATAAGCTTCAACGAAGCTTTAGGCATACGATCACGTGCTTTGAGAAGTCTTGAGACGTCGTAATTGATATTCATGTGAATTTGGCGACGATCTCCATAACTGCGCTCACAAGGTGTTAGTTCATATTATATTTATGTTTGTTCATCATCCAAAACCAAATCCGGGGAGTCCAATATCCAACAAGTATGGGTCCAATTCCATGGGTTACCTTTGAGTATGTGGACTTTAGATATATTCAACATTATGAGTTCTATTGTGGGCAATCCCCTATGCCTTGACAGGGCTACGGCTAAATTGGAGAGGTTGACGTATGTGAGGTGGCTGGTTGAGGTTGATGCTACTAAGCCTCTTCCTCGGACAGTGGGTTTGGAATTGGATGATGGGTCCATCATTAACATTGACACTAAGTACGAAGGAGAGCCACCGAGATGTAGCCATTGTGTGTGCTTTGGAAATGCTGACTCCCAATGCTCGGATGTTGCAAAGCTGCCTTCAATCCAAACGCCGACGAATAATGCGGAGGTCCTTATTAAAACTACCGCTACTTCTGATAACGCATATTCTTCAGGTTCAGCAAATATTAACAGAGCCCCATCCCCTTGTGCAATGGATGAAGGGTCCAATGTCAATGTAATTAATCCTCAGGAAAAATTTGATCATGCAAATCAACCAAGTCCTACTAATCCGGGTGCAGTGGAGTCCAGGCATGGAGATACCTCTACTACTGTTGGAAATGTTGTCGACACACAGAGCTTATATATGGAAGAGGGGGAGTGTAGCTATGGTAGAAACCCTCTAGTCCATCCCCAAGTTGTTGATCATGGCCCCTGATGCACCCACAATCTACACCTAGGATCCACCTGGCGGTGTCACGATCGCCAGGCGTGATATGGCTCCTAGGCTACGACTTCGGGTTCAATCCGCAAGCGGACGTTGTCGAGTTATAGTATAAAAGAGAGTCGAATCCCACAGGGACGGTGATAGTGTCCGTGGTAATCTCAGTCTATTTCTAAATATAGAAGTAATGTAGCGGTCGGAGAGAGAATGAATCGGGTTGATTGTTGTTGCTGTGTAATATAATAAAAGGAACTAGGGCTTTAGGGATCGTCGCTAGGATCATTGGGGTTGATGTTGAATAGGTTCCTCATATCTCATTAGGGCTAGGGAATTAATCCCCCAATTCGTACCACTCTCGTGGGTTAGAATTGCGGGGTATTTCGGTGGCTCTCGTCGATGCAATGGCGGTAGCCATCGACGTAGCGATATAGTTCATCGATGGATCCCCTCAAGGTGCGAGCTGGGCTTGGTCATGTGCCTTGATTGGATCCACTGATTTCCCTATTCGAATCCCTAGATACCCCTTAAGAACATCAATTCCACAGACTGTGGGTATGATCTCAGTACGGGTTATCTACGGATTCGGTAGGATCTACCGAAATACAACCATAAATCCCCAATTCGATGTAAGGATCCAGATCTACATTTTCTCCTAAAATCCTAGGGTTCACCCATCAGCCCTAGAATGGATCTACTCACTCATGGTGATCGGAACACACAAAAATATCAATTTCGCGTAGGAAAGCATTTTTGCAATAATAGAAATTAGGGCTAAAAATTACTTACAGCGAGAACGAACGAAGAACAAATCCAGAAAAGAGCAGAAGGCAATAATCTTCAATTAACGATCCAAAATTTTGCTACAAGAATTGATCCAAAAATCCTAACAAAAATCGCCTAAAAGCTCCTCTGAAAAATCCTCAACAAAACTCAGAATAGAACCCCCCCAACGCTGAGCCCACAGTCGCGAGCTTTAGCTGGCCCCAATCGCGTGCATCGCGCGTTCAAAAATTCTTCCAAAAATGCCACAGGAAGTGTCGGGTAGGTGACTCGGCCCGAGTCAGAGCTGCTCGGCCAGTGGTTCGGCCTGCGTCGTAAGTTGCTCGTCCTCAGAATGGATGACTCGGTCGGCTGCTCGGGGTGTGCTCGGGGGCCTACTCGGGGCATGCTATCAGCCGAGCATCTTAGCTGCTCGGCCCGAGTCAACCCGTATCCGCTGCATTTCTAACATGGCATGGCTCAGCCCGAGCTGTAAGCTGCTCGGGCCGAGCATTTTCTGGGAAAGCTCTGATATGCTGTAGCAGGGGCCTCTCTCCCTGCTCTCTCTCTTTCTTCTCTTCCTTCTCTCCTCCAATAGCTACGAGAACACGGCGAACTCCTCCAGAGCCCTACCAACAGGCTCATGAGCAAGTCGGATGTGTCCATACCCAGGCAGGGGTCCAAATCGCTCCAAAATCCTTGAAAACTCAAAATATACTACGAAACTCAAAATATCGTCAGAAATACCAAAATCGCAGTAAAAAGTGGGATTTGGACGCGAGGATGACATGATGCGATGGAAATATGATATGAAAATGATGTAAAATATGGACACATCAAAATCCCCCAAGTTTACCTCTTACTCGTCCTCGAGGAAGACAAATAATCGATACGTCGGGAGGAAAACAAAATGAAAATAAGAAAATGAAAACAAAAAGAAGTGAAAAACAAAAAGAGAGAAATGGGAGAGAAATGCTAAGGATGATCGGTCGGATCTCAGGCTTAAAAAGTCTATCACGATGCTCTGAGTGCTAAACATGCATGCTATTGGTAATCTCAAGCTTTATATATCATATGTCATGCAATGCAGGCAAAGAATAGGGATCTACTGAAATAACACCGTCAAATCCTATCAATCTCATGCAATCCCTAGAGTCTAGCATAAGATAGTTGACAACACCCTTTCAATCATAGATACACAAGGAGCACAAAAGATTCACGCAACATGCAATAGAGAATAGAAAGATCTTGCCATTCAGATATTCAAATTGATATGTGAAAAATCCCCAAAACTAAAGTAATTCGTTACGCCCTTTCAATCATGGATACACAAGGAGCACAAAAGATTCACGCAAGATGCAATAGAGAATAGAAAGATCATGCCATTCAGATATTCAAATTAATACGTGAAAAATCCCCAAAACTAAAGTAATTCGTAAAGTCTGGGTTTTATTAAATCTCCCTGACGTGCACCGTCTCCACTCTAATGTCAAGCTCGCTCATATGATCAGTTGGTTTACTCCCCCAAGTTTAGCTTGAGGCATCACATCAATAAAAATGATATGGAATTTTATTTTTCTTCCCATAACCTTATTTATTTTTCTTTTCTTTTCTTTTTTTTCTTTTTTTTTCTTTTTTTTCTTTTTTTTTCCTTTTTTTCCTTTTTTTCTTTTTTTTGAAAATTAAGAAGCTATACTTTTTATTTTTATACATGGGATGTGAGATGTAATAGAGTAGCTATAGGGGTGTAACCAACTGATATGTAGAGAAAAAAATAGATATGTGGAGAAGGAAGATAATGGGACACTCGGTTCACTCATAAGAGGGTGCACATCAGTTCGATAAAATAAAACTCTAACTAAACTCATATATAGCATGGGTATTTCACTTCTCTAAATGGATACTGAAAATAGCATGCGGTAATAATCACAATGTCAACAGGCATGCAAACAGAAGTGAATAAGATAATAAAAACAGGTGCTCCAAGTGTTCAGTGATGCGTGAACCTAGGTGCGTTTTCCAACATAAATCATACTAGATACTAATTCATGTAATTGACTTCAATTCATATCAGGTATTAAATCAGACAAATCATCAAAAGAAATACATGCATATAGACAATAAAGCTGAAATTAATCCTAATAGCATGCCAAAGAGATAAGCATCGCTAAAAACTAATAAAGCCTAGAGAGATATCATCATTTAGACCATCCTCAGCAGAAATAAAAAGAAACAGAGAAAAAGGGGAAATAGATAAATAGGAGATGCATGCATGGGGAAAAATCAGAAGATATGATGCAAGATGGGAAAAATAAAATGGGGCGGTAAAGTGGCGAAAAGGTGAAATAAAAAACTGAAAATAAGGGAGGAAATGCGAAAATAATAATAAAAATAAAAATAAAGATAAAGCGGGAGCGCTCATCCCCCAAGCTAAACCTAGCAGTGTCCTCACTGCTAAGAAATCGCTCGTGAGAGGGAGATGATGCTGAGGGGTGGGGCGGGTGGGATAATAAAAATAAAAACTCTGCAAATGAAAGAAAGAGAAAAATAGAAATAAAAATAAAATGAAAATGTGATATGATGCAATTCAAATGCATGGGTGTGTATCCTCCCCCAAGCTGCGGTAAAGCTGGGCCTCGAAGAGACAGATGGGCACAAATAAATGGGGGGAGGACAAAACTGGATAGGAATATATCAGGCAGAGGCACCACCCTCTGGGGGTGGTGATGGGTCCCTCTGCTGTGGACCCGGGGCGATGAGGGGCGGCAGGTCAGGTGGCTGAGACACGTGGGGAAGGGTGGCTGTAAGGTCTATGGTAGAGGAGGAAGGACCAGCAGTGTATAGGACCATAGCAGTGAGAGGGTCGACTGTGGCTGACTGCTCAAAGGTGGTAGAAGCAGGCTCTGCAGAAGCCTGCGGAAGTGAGGAACTGAGCCGTGCAGATTCAGCCACAGTAGACGGCCTAGGAGGGGGAGGGTGAGCAAGTATCACCGTAGGCATGCCATGGTGTCTCAAAAGGTCGAGAATGGATGCGAGATCTGACTCCACCCTAGATCTGTGTGTCCTAGACTCGTGGCGGAAGTCGTCTAAATCCCGCTGTAGGCGGGAGGTCAACTCCTCGAGGGTGGTCAAGCGAGAGTCTGAGTATCGAGACTCGGGGTGGGCACGTGTGGCATGTCGGTAGGTCACAACTCGTGATAAGCGGCCCGATGCAACCGAGGCATCGGGCCGAGCGTGGAATGTGGGCGAGGTGAACTCGTCAGAATATCGGTGGTGGCAGAAGAAGGGGATGTCGTCGACACAAAAGTGGGGATAGACGTCGAGACAGAGTCAGTGAAAACAGCCAAAGGGGAGGATGAGGAGGATTCTCTCCCATCTGAGTTGATGGAGATGAACTTCTGCTAGAATCTCTCAAGGCTCTGGTTGTCTTTTCGATCTCAAGATCGAACAATAATTATCTGGTAGATCCCTCGAAACGGGTGTTCATGCACCAACAAAGCCCAGAAAAATACAATCAGTAGCACCGAAATAATTAAAGAGAGTAAAAATGATGGTAGGTAAGAGATGATAAGAATGCCAGCAAACTTCTCAATATAAAAAAAACTGAGATAAGATCACTATTACCGTCCCCGGCAATGGCACAAAAAACTTGACGAGCCCGTAATCTACACCTAGGATCCACCTGGCGGTGTCACGATCGCCAGACGTGATATGGCTCCTAGGCTATGACTTCGGGTTCAATCCGCAAGCGGACGGTGTCGAGTTATAGTATAAAAGATAGTCAAATCCCACAGGGACGGTGATAGTGTCCGTGGTAATCTCAGTCTATTTCTAAATCAAGAAGTAATGTAGCGGTCGGAGAGAGAATGAATCTGGTTGATTGTTATTGCTGTGTAATATAATAAAAGGAACTAGGGCTTTAGGGATCGCCGCTAGGATCGTTGGGGTTGATGTTGAATAGGTTCCTCACATCGCATTAGGGCTAGGGAATTAATCCCCCAATTCGTACCACTCTCGTGGGTTAGAATTGCGGGGTATTTCAGTGGCTCTCGTCGATGCAACCATCGACGTAGCGATATAGTTCGTCGATGGATCCCCTCAAGGCACAAGCCGGGCATGGTCACATGCCTTGATTAGATCCACTGATTTCCCTATTCGAATTCTAGATACCCCTTAAGAACATCAATTCCACAGACTGTGGGCATGATCTCAGTACGGGTTATCTACGGATTCGGTAGGATCTACCGAAACACAACCCTAAATCCCCAATTCGATGTAAGGATCCAGATCTACATTTCCCCCTAAAATCCTAGGGTTCATCCATCAGCCCTAGAATGGATCTACTCACTCATGGTGATCAGAACGCACAAAAATATCAATTTCACGTAGAAAGCATTTTTTGCAATAATAGAAATTAGGGCTAAAAATTACTTACAGCGAGAACGAACGAAGAACAAATCCAGAAAAGAGCAGAAGGTAATAATCTTCAATTAACAATCCAAAATTTTGCTACAAGAATTGATCCAAAAATCCTAACAAAAATCGCCTAAAAGCTCCTCCCAAAAATCCTCAACAAAACTCAGAATAGAACCCCCCAACGCTGAGCCCGCAGTCTCGAGCTTCAGCTGCCCCCAATCGTGCGCATTGCGCATTCAAAAATTCTTCCAAAAATGCCCCAGGAAGTGTCGGCCGAGTAGGTGACTCGGCCCGAGTCGGAGCTGCTCGGCCAGTGGTTCGGCCCGCGTCGTAAGTTGCTCATCCTCAGAATGGATGACTCGGTCGGCTGCTCGGGGTGTGCTTGGGGGCCTACTCGGGGCATGCTATCAGGCGAGCAGCTTAGCTGCTCGGCCCGAGTCAACCCGTATCCGCTGCATTTCTAACATGGCATGGCTCTGCCCGAGCTGCAAGCTGCTCGGGCCGAGCATTTTCTGGGAAAGCTCTGATATGCTGCAGCAAGGGCCTCTCTCTCTGCTCTCTCTCTCTCTTTCTTCTCTTCCTTCTCTCCTCCAATAGCTACGAGAACACGACAAACTCCTCCAGAGCCCTGCCAACAGGCTCATGAGCAAGTCGGATGTGTCCATACCCAGGCGGGGGTCCAAATCGCTCCAAAATCCCTGAAAAACTCAAAATATACTACGAAACTCGAAATATCGTCAGAAATACCAAAGTCGCAGTAAAAAGTAGGATTTGGACGCGGGAATGACATGCAATGCGATGGAAATATGATATGAAAATGATGTAAAATATGGACACATCAGCCCCTCTCCATTGGCTGAGCCTTCTGCGCCTATTGGCTCCATCCGGCTTGCTTCCCGCCATATACCATCCCCTATGGTGTTGCAGTAAGCTGAGGATGTTGATCCCCCAGATAACCCAACTGTCCTTAACCCTGCTTGGGAGGAAGAACAATCACTACTGAAGGCTTCGCTACCACAGAATAAAACCAAATCTGTCCATCTATCTCCTACTACTATTCGGTGAAGTACTAGGCTTCCCAGACTCAGCCCCAATCCACTCCTCCCTAATGTCGGTGTTCTTCTGGAACTCACGAGGTCTCAGTAACTCATCACGTCTCGCTGATTTGAGGTACATGTTGAGGTTACATAACCCTATTATAGTATGCTTATTTGAGACGAAAGTGGAAGCTATTAATGAAGAGAGGATCACAAGGTGTTTTGCTAAGGATTGGGGGAGTATTGATAACCGCAAATACCATAAAGGGGGCATGATTATTATTTTCTACAACCAGTTGACCTGGTCATGCACTGTGGGTTCAGTATCAGATCAACATATGACAGTTACTTTCAGTAACTCGGGTGATTTCAACATGGCCCTCACAGCTGTCTATGGGGTTAATCTTCCTTCTTCAAGAGTCCCCCTCTGGAATTCCCTGGTGAATGACTCCAGAGTGCTGAACTCCCTTCCCTGGCTTGTAGGTGGTGACTTCAACAATATCTGTAGTTCTAATAAAAAGCTTGGGGGGCGTAATGTTGACTCCAGTAGTATGGATGCACTTAGTTCCTGTATTGGCGACTGTCAGCTACTTGAACTCAAAGGCGCGGGAAGCAAATATACTTGGAACAACCGGCGCATTGGGTGCTCCCGCATCTCAGCTCGGCTGGATCATGTCTTCGGCAATATTCAATGGGTTCAATGTTTGCCGCATTCTTATTACGAATACACTTCTGCTGGTACGAGTGACCATGCTGGAATGATTGTTTGGCCTCTAAGGTACCTTCTTTCCCCAAAACTTTTAGATTCTATAATTCTTGGGTCAACTTCCCAGGTGTTAATAAGCTGGTGCAAAGTAACTGGAGCATCGGTGGAACCGGTTCACCAATGCAAAGGTTGGCGGCTAATCTAAAAAACCTGAAGTGCAAGCTTAAGACTTGGGCAACTACTAATAGGGAGAAGTTGGGTGTAGCTGCATGTTGCACTAATCTGGAGACTTTGCAAAAAAACCCGAACATTATCTTTGATCCTGAGTTGCAAGAGAAGGAAAAGTTGGCCTCATTCCAATTAGCCAAGGCTCTGGATGTGAAGGAGGAGGAGTTGAGGCAGAAGAGTAGACATAATTGGCTCAACCTGGGAGATATAAATTCAAGATTTTTTTATGCGGCTATGAAACCCAGACAATGTCATAACAATCTTACCCATCTGATGTCTACTAATAGGCAATGGAGCTATGATCCCATCTCTTTTCGGCATGAAGCTTCTAATTTCTATATGAATTTATATAAGCTGTCTGACTATTGGAATGTATTTCCCAAACTTACCCCCAAGCGTATCTTAACTCCAGAAGCTTCTAGTTGGATGGATAGATAAGTTACTGAGGCAGAGATAAAAAATGTAGCATTCCAAATTGGGAAAGACAAAGTGCTTGGGCCAGATGGGTACAATGCCTATTTCTACCAACAGACTTGGGAGGTAATTGGTGAGGATGTTATCTCCGCTGTTTCATATTTCTTCAACTCTGGCAGAATGCTCCCTCATATAAATCATACTTTTCTCACCCTTGTTCCAAAAAGTGCTACTGCCTCGGGCTTAGGGGATTATAGGCCTATCTCATGCTGTAATGTCATTTATAAAATTATTAGTAAAGTCTTATGCAACAGGCTGAAGCATGTTATCTCAGATTTGGTCTCTCCCAACCAAGCTACATTCCTTAAGGGCAGATTATTATCAGATTGCACTCTAATAGCCCATGAGCAGATTAGGGACTTCAGCAACCCCATGGGAGCCAGAACCTGCATCAAGTTGGATCGTCGTAAGGCATTCGATAGTGTCAATAGAGAATTCATTTATTTCCAACTGCACCAGATGGGCTTTAAATGCAAATTTATTAGTTGGATTACAGAATGTATATCTACACCCTTATTTTCTGTCTTAATTGATGGTTTCCCAGAAGGCTACTTTTATTCCAATAGAGGTCTGCGACAAGGGAAGCCGCTATCCCCTACTTATTTGTGTTGGTCATGGAGGCTTTTTCACTTCTGATGGCTAGGGCTGAATCTTCTCTATCTATTCAACCTTTGAAGAGAGTAGGGTCTATTTCTCACCTGTTGTTTGCAGATGACCTCCTCCATTTTTTGCCGTGCGACCCCCCGTTCTATTGAAGGCCTGAAGGATGTATTATACAACTTTCATTTATATACGGGACTTCAGATAAACTGGGATAAAAGTTTAGCCATCTTCAGTAAAGGGGTTCGTGATGCTAGAGGCATATCCGCTACTCTTGGCATCAAATTGGTAACTTCATTCTCTATCTACCTAGGAATGCCTCTTTCTTCAAACTATCTAAGAGCATCTATGTACGTGAGGTTGGTAGATAAATGCAAGAAGAGATTGCTTGGGTGGTCTTCCTCTCTTCTCTCTACCTCGGGAAAAATCGAATTGGTCCGTAGCGTAATTTATGGCGTGGTGGCATTATGGATACAAGCATACCACATTCCTTCTACTGTCATTAGATCCATCAATTCGGCTTGCAGAAAATTCATATGGGGAAAACTAAATATTTGGGCATGGAAAGATTCTTGTGTTTCGAAGAAGGAAGGGGGCGTGGGGCTAAGGCAACTGAAGGACTGGAACGCGGCTTTGGGGGTTCGGCTTACTTGGAGATTCCTAACTTCAGAAGGGTTATGGGTAATGCATATGAGGAAGCATCATGATCTTGCTTCCAGAAAATTTTTCTGTACCCTGCCTAGAGCTTCCCAATCAGGCACTTTAAATATATACTGAGAAACCGAAAGTATTCCCAAAACTTGATCAAACGAAATGTAGGTGACGGTTCAACCACTTTGTTTTGGTTTAACAACTGGCATCCCAAAGGACCACTTCATCTTCTACACCCACCGCCGCCTGGGGCTGACTCCATCCGGGTTTGTGATTACTGGAACTTGGGATCCTGGCGCAACTTACCAGACATTCAAGCCCTAATGCTGGACCTGCAGCATATAACATTCGGTCATCATGGAGATAGCTGGAAATGGACTTCTGGGCGAGATTACTCCTACCGCTCGGCCTGGGAGGGAACGCGCGAGCTGAAGCCGACATTTGCATACCATGGGCTTGTTTGGTACAGCAAACATGTGCCGAAAATGTCGCTTTCTCTCCTTCGTGCTATACAAGGTAAGTTGCCAACTAGGGATGTTCTCTACAGGTGGGGGATTATCTCAGATCAGAACTGTGTTCTTTGTGAAGATGAAGTTCAGGAGAGTGGGTCACACCTATTCTTTGAATGTGATTACTCCCAATATATACTTGCTAGATGCCATCTCAAACTTGGGTATACGGGGAATGTACCGACCAGTCTTTCTAGTGTGTGTGACTTGATCTTATCTAGATATAATAAATCAGACCCAGTTGGGGTGCTGGCTAAAGCCGCCCTGGCGTCCATAGTATGGCATATCTGGAAGCATCGGAATAAACGAATTTTTGAGTCCAAAAGATTGGAAAAGACACTGCTGTTTGAAGACATTGTTGCGGATGTCACTATCTCGCTGCGTGACCTGGATCTGGATGATGCTTCAGATATCTCGCCTTTCTCGAACTGGAGTTTTTTTGGATGCTGGCTAACTTGTGTATACATTTGGTTATTTTGGACTTTTAACTTTGGACTTTGGAACACTACATAAACATAGTAGATATTAGTTTGTATAGGGTGACGGCGCTTGTGCCCTCTCCCCTCTCTCTTTTATCTGCTGGTGCTATGTAGTGATCCCCTCTTTTGTACAACATTTTTGCTATTAATAAAGAATACTGATTACTTGTCAAAAAATGTATATGTATATACATATATGTATATGTATATATGTATATGTATATACGTATGTATGTATATGTGTGTATGTATATATATAAAATAATGGATATCATACGCTATATGCGGCCTTGCCTCATATGCCCTCTCACAAAAAGGTGCCAAGTACATCGAGTACAAGCCCCACATGGGCTTGTATTTAGCACCTTTTTGTGAGAGGGCATATGAGGCAAGGTCTCATATGGCCACATGGGCTTGTACTAGACACCTTTTTGTGAGAGGGCAAGGACTCATATGGCGTATGATATCCATTATTCTCGCGCGTGCGCGCGCGCGCGCGCGTGTGTGTGTGTGAGGAGGGATCAAATAACCCCCAAAAATAACCCCAAAAAACCCCTAGCAAAAAGTCTACGCCCCCTATTTTTTCCGAACGATTCGAATCGTTCATCTTAATCTCCATCCTCTAAAACCCTGACCCACTAATTTTCAGCCTGATCCCATGTGTTTTGCCCGTTCATCAACCCTTCGCAAAAGTTCTGTTCATGCAAAACCATTAAATTTAGGTCGGATGGATGAATGTGCAAACCACATGAGATCGGGCTGAAAATTGGTGGGTCAGTGTGTTTTAGAGGGTGGAGATCAAGATGAATGGTTTGGATCTTCTGAAAAAAATAGGGGGCATAGACTTTTTGCTAGGGGTTATTGGGGGTTATTTTTGAGGGTTATTTGATCCCTCCTATATATATATATATATGTGTGTGTGTGTGTGTGTGTGTGTGTGTGTGTGTGTGTGTGTGTGTGTGTGTGTGTGTGTGTGTGTGTGTGTGTGTGTGTGTCTGTATGTATGTATGTATGTATGTATATGTATGTATATATCATATATATCGAGTACTGTTAGATACCATCTTGTTGAATTTCTGCTGCAAAGTCATTAGATATCTGATAGCCTATGCCGTCTCCAACAACTCGGAGTAGTTCGACGTCTAGTGAGCAAGTCCCAGACGTCTGACGTATCAGCCATGTCAACCAGGAAAACTGTCAGACGTGTGGGCTTTGCTTTTCAGATGTCTGACCAGCCATCGGACGTCTGAGAGTTCCTCTTCAGACATCTGAGTGGCAACTTTGGTAATTAGTCTCTTGCTCTTTAGTAAATAGTGCTTATTTTTTCAGTCTTTCTTCAGGCATTTGGAGTTCATCTTCTAGACATCTGACCAGGGGCCAAACATCTGGAAGATAAACTCTAAACATCTGACTCCAGGCTACTCTATTTTTTAAAACCCGGTCTGTGACCATTGGATTGCACAATTGCTCAATCTAACGGCCCCACTATATTTCTGTCTTTTAGGGGCCATTTAAAAGCTGCTTGAGAGATGCTAGGTTAGAGATTTAGAAGAACTTTGATGCGAGTTGTTTTGAACATTTAAGAGAGGACTTTGAAGAGAGATCACAAGAGATTGAAACCATTGAAGAGAAAGCATATGGCTTTTGGGATTTCTTGGGTTCTTGGGTCTTCTTATTTTCTCTTTACTTCTTCTTAGTGAGTTTGATAGTGAGGGCTTGGTGTTTTATCTAAGTTATTACGCACTTGAGGGTGAAGAAGAAGTTGGTGTAAGCTTGTATATAATCTCAGATCAGACAACGGGCTCGTCTCGGATGCTGGATTATGTCAAGTCTTTGACCCAACCAAGATAAAGTTCTGTGCCTCATCTACTTTTTGTATTTATTTAGTGGGCATGTTTCGTTTTAGTGTGTTAAATTTTGGTGATTCAAGTCTCCAACATTACATTCATATGTCACACGGTCGAGCTGTCCCAGTCGCTCGACCGAGCTAGAGACACGGAGCAAACAGCCTAGTAGTACTCCCTCGAGTACTCTACCGCTCGACCGAGCTACCCGCTGCTCGGTCGAGTGACGGGCTACTTATTTGAGCTACATGTGTTGTTTTTTGTTATTCAAATCCCGTGGAGCACTTTTCACAAGTGACTCGGACGAGTAGGAGGCTGCTCGGTCGAGCAGCAAGGTACTCGACCGAGCAGCATAAAGTCTCTGACAAACCGAGCAGGCAGAGAGCTTGGGAAAGTTTTCCCTCCAACTCGGGTGACTCCTACTTGGTCGAGAAGGAGGCTACTCGATCGAGCAGAAAGCTACTCGACTGAGCAGCATGAAAGCTTTGTTTGCCCGAGCAGCCAGAGGGCATTCCGTTTGAAGAGGGCGACTGAAACTTGATTCGGGTTACATATTTTACCCCCAATTTAGCCCTATTTTGTGCTCATGTGATGCTACATTGTTTTCTAATTCATACGTATTTTCTACACATTTATTTATTAGAGAAAACATACTATTTGAGCATAAAACAGTAACTAATGGAGTATTTCTGCACTTTTTATATTTTTCCTACCTTGGTCTCGATCTCACGATTCCAACGACTATTTATTTGTATTTTTCTGAGATCTGTGCTAATTACTATGAATTTTTGAATGCAGAATACCATTTAATTGGAGAAATACAGAAGAAATACGGATTAAATACGAAAATACGGGCCACGTGGCTCGATCTCAGCCGCCCAGTTGCAATCCAACGGCCGAAATCGAGATCCAAAATACGGGCCACGTGGCTCCATCTCGTTCGTTGAAGTCAGATCCAACGGCCGAAATCGAGATGTGAAGCGAATCCGTAATCAAGTGCGGAGCGGCATTTTATTGCCCACATGGCGCATTTACAGCCGTTCGATTTCGATCGAACGGCAGGCAGCGAGCTGGGAGTTTTGGCGACGTGGCTGCATCACGGGCGTTGATCTTCCATCGGACGACAATCAGCAACGGACGACGCGGCAGTTTAATGACCGCAAGATCACGATCGAACGGTCACAATTTCTCCCGCTCGAAGCGCAGCTCAGCACAGCTAGTGGCCACGTGGCATCATCCTACGTGTTTGCCACTGAATCCAACGGTGCAGATGAATCTCGATTCGAAATCGAAAATGGTCGACGTGGTTGCTTGCAGGCCGTCCGATTCCAATCCAACGCTCCAGATCGATCCCGAGGCGGATTCGGATTCAGCGATCCGTGCGAAATCTTCGTGCGACGTGGCATATATCGGGTCGTCGATCAACAATCGGACGGCGGAAGACGATCCGGAGCTGAGGTCGTTAACGGATGCGCACGGAGCTCAAAGGACACGTTGCGGCTCTGGGTTTAATCCCGCCCAAGATCGAACGGTTAAGGAGCGATGCGGGTGCGGGTTTGGTTTTAAACGCTATTGGTGCGGGTTTCAACCCGATAACACAACCCAAACCCGCAATGCCTCTATAAAAGGTATTCCTAGGGTTTTTGGGCGTATTCAAGCAGATTTGGGGCGTATTTTGAGCGTATTGGAGGCTCTAGGAGCCGTATTTCCCCTCTGAAAAATTCTGTAAAATTCCAGAGGCTATTTTCTTATTTCCAGAGAGTTTTGATGTCTTTTCAAGGATATTTGGTGATGAATTCTTAACTTAAACCTCGTATTTGATGCTTTTCTACCGTATTTTTGCTATAATCTTGATGTATTTTGCTATGAAAGTTGTTTATTATTGCATGATGTGTAGCTAAATCTTATTTGTGCATGGTATGGAGTAGTTAGGGGATGTGATTTGTGTTAGTTTGGTTGTATTCCATGTGCTTAATCGTTAAACGTCGTTAAAATTGTGATCTTTGTTCTTAAATCGACTTTTTCATATTCCAAAAGAATTGATTTAGTTGACGATCGCCCCAAAAGGGTGAGTTTTGATCTCCCCAAAAGGGAGTTTCATACCGTAGTTTTGATCTCTCCAAAAGAGAGTTTCATATCGTATTATAATTTTAGTGACGATCTTATTGAATATTTTGCTTGAACCCCCCAAAAGGACATCTTCCGATGAATTGCTCCCAAAAGGAGAATTCATTGAGTTATATTGGATATTTTCCCGGTGAATTGCTCTCAAAAAGAGAATTCATTGTGATATATTCATCAACCAAATTAATACGAATCATCGATCCTAACGAACCCATACCCTGTGCATACTTTTTATAGATATTTGTTCTCACGTATTTTCTTTGTTCGTATTGTTCACGTGTTCACATCACCATCACCGTCATCATTTGTGAAGTGGTTAGTTTCTTTTCGTAGGCTTTCTATTTGATTTGAATTGTGGTTGCAACAGATTTCTTCCCGTGGATTCGACATCTGGACTCCCAAATTTTACTACTTGTACGGACTCTTGCACTTGAGAGAGAGCACCTTTCCGGTCCCACCAAGTTTTTGGCGCCGCTGCCGGGGAGGAATGGTTTGTGACTACGGTTTATTTCATTTAGAGGACCTTCGGT
The DNA here is from genome assembly GCA_030789695.1 of Scilla litardierei. Lineage (NCBI taxonomy): Eukaryota > Viridiplantae > Streptophyta > Magnoliopsida > Asparagales > Asparagaceae > Scilla > Scilla litardierei. Next base: position 304,533,446 of record CM061141.1, read on the forward strand.
GAGATCTTTCCACTTTACTGTACATAAACTTTTATTTATTTATTTTATTTTATTTTATTTCAAAATGGAATATATGAACTTCTATTGCACAAACAATATGTATGATGCACGATATGCTAATGCACACAAACATAGAATGGAGAAGCTCAAAATTGTTAATTTTAATCAAACTGACTGTGAAACTTTCTTTCAGGCCTGGAGGAGGTTCACAGACATTATATCGAGCTATCCGCAACATGGGTACACAAATGAAGAGCTTATGGCGTCCTTTCTAGATGGACTACGACCACAGCTGTGGGAATTATTGGGAGGCATGACGCCGACAGAGGCGTGGGAATATATGGAGTCTCTGCAAGAAAACGAAGAAACCATGGAAGAGACTTCAGAGAGCGATTCAACGGAGCCTTCGAGCCTTGATCAAGAAGAGCAAGGCGTAGACGTACCTTTGCAATCCTTGAAAGAGGAAGCTTACCTGATTATTCAGACACAGGAGGCCACATCCTTTCAATTCCAAGAGAATTTTGTTGCTCGGAGTCGGCAGATTCAGAAATCCATTGAAGTTCTTAATTTGATTGCCGCTTGCTTAGAAGAAAATAATTATTTTAAAATTCAACTTCAAGATTCTAATACGAATTTATCTTCTATTGCAGGTACATTGAGCGAGCCATGTCATGTTGAGGGCAAAAATAATATCTACATGGCAGAAAGTGTGTGCAAAAGAGAGGACGAGCTAGCAATTTTGGATGAACGATAGGAGGAGACATCTAGGGACGAGGGTTTTGAGATTATCGCCATGGATTCAGAACCATGCCCTCCTCCAGTTTTGTCCCAAAATCATTTACCCCTCTCCCCATGATCGAGCATCATACCGAGAGTAGTGCAAATCTTTCAGGGAGTAGTCGTCAACTTGCTTTAATTCATTTCACTTATTTTGATGACTACATTTGGAATACTTTTATTGAGAAGAATTTTAAACTAATTTGGACTGACATAACTCATCTCTCGCAGGACATTGGGAAACAGCTTATAGAGATGCTTGGAGTTGTGTTGCTGGGGTCCAAATTAGTTTTTGGAGGAAGAATAATCGCCGAGGAGCGCAAGAAGCAAATTGAACAACTTCCTCCACAATTAAAGATTCGGGATCCGCCATTTGATCACGGTGTGTTCTTTCCAGTAGTGTAGTTTTTATATGCTTTCTAGGTTGCTTGCTTGAATAAACTCGTACCCCTTTCGACATTGAGGACAATGTCCATCTTTAGTTGGGGGGTGTGTATGAGACCTTAGGATTTTTTTTTGAGAAGAATAAATCACCAAATCTCATCATTTTAAAACTCCTTCATATGCCTCAAATACGGATGATTACGAATTAATTGAGTTCTAAAGTTTGCTTATGGCTTGATTAAATTAATTTTCATTCATGGAATTACTCGTTAATATGTTATTCATGAAAATTTTCAATTTCCATGATTAATATCTCGAAATAGTTTGAATTTATTTCATGCATGCTAATGTGATGAAAAAGCTTAAGTATACACGATTTATAAGAATAGTCTTCTAATTGAAGGGGAATTTGGCCTTGGTTACTAATGTTTGTATTCATGTTGATGGGTTTTGAGTTGCTTACAAAGAAAGAAAAGAAAGAAAAGAAAGAAAAGAAAATGAATGAAAAATGAATGAAGAAAATGAACAAGTATGTCACTAATAAATAACTTGGTTGGATCGAGTAGTACAGTCCGAGGGGTCCTTTTTGGCCTAATGCCCTATTATCGTCAGATTTGGGAGCCATTGACAAGAAACTCACTCATTTGATGGAGCGATCCAAGTTATACTTTTTTTCTGCGAATGTTGCTTGATGCGCGTTACGTGGAACGAATAAAAGAAAAGAAATGGTGAATATACTAAGCAACTTCAATACCCATATCTTGAATGATTGTTTTGATAGGCCAATTCCTTGGAAACAAGAAAACTAGAGAAAAACGACGTGTTATACTTTTGCTTGCGCAAAACGATGCTTGCATGTTATTTATTCATACTAGATTAGAGAAAATATCATGTGATTGATTTTGTTCATGGATGTGTATATTAATGGTCAAGACCATGTTGGAATGCGTATTATTGAGCCAGGCCATAAGAGATTGATAGAACTTATTGTTTTTTTAACCATCCGTATTTATCGCTCTTTTTGCTAGAGACTAGCAAATCGCTAGTTGGGGGGTGTGATTCGGGTTCAATATTACATATTTAACCCCCAATTTAGCCATATTTTGTGCTTATGTGATGCTACATTGTTCACTAATTCATACGTATTTTCTACACATTTATTTATTAGAGAAAACACACTATTTGAGCATAAAACAGTAACTAATGGAGTATTTCTGCACTTTTTATATTTTTCCTACCTTGGTCTCGATCTCACAATTCCAACGACTATTTATTTGTATTTTTCTGAGATCTGTGCTAATTACTATGAATTTTTGAATGCAGAATACCATTTAATTGGAGAAATACAGAAGAAATACGGATTAAATACGAAAATACGGGCCACGTGGCTCGATCTCAGCCGCCCAGTCGCAATCCAACGGCCGAAATCGAGATCCAAAATACGGGCCACGTGGCTCCATCTCGTTCGTTGAAGTCAGATCCAACGGCCGAAATCGAGATGTGAAGCGAATCCGCAATCAAGTGCGGAGCGGCATTTTATTGGCCACATGGCGCATTTACAGCCGTTCGATTTCGATCGAACGGCAGGCAGCGAGCTGGGAGTTTTGGCGACGTGGCTGCATCACGGGCGTTGATCTTCCATCGGACGACAATCAGCAACGGACGACGCGGCAGTTTAATGACCGCAAGATCACGATCGAACGGTCACAATTTCTCCCGCTCGAAGCGCAGCTCAGCACAGCTAGTGGCCACGTGGCATCATCCTACGTGTTTGCCGTTGAATCCAACGGTGCAGATGAATCTCGATTTGAAATCGAAAATGGTCGACGTGGTTGCTTGCAGGCCGTCCGATTCCAATCCAACGCTCCAGATCGATCCCGAGGCGGATTCGGATTCAGCGATCCGTGCGAAATCTTCGTGCGACGTGGCATATATCGGGTCGTCGATCAACAATCGGACGGCAGAAGACGATCCGGAGCTGAGGTCGTTAACGGATGCGCACGGAGCTCAAAGGACACGTGGCGGCTCTGGGTTTAATCCCGCCTAAGATCGAACGGTTAAGGAGCGATGCGGATGCGGGTTTGGTTTTAAACGCTATTGGTGCGGGTTTCAATCCGATAACACAACCCAAACCCGCAATGCCTCTATAAAAGGTATTCCTAGGGTTTTTGGGCGTATTCAAGCAGATTTGGGGCGTATTTTGAGCGTATTGGAGGCTCTAGGAGCCGTATTTCCCCTCTGAAAAATTTTGTAAAATTCCAGAGGCTATTTTCTTATTTCCAGAGAGTTTTGATGTCTTTTCAAGGATATTTGGTGATGAATTCTTAACTTAAACCTCGTATTTGATGCTTTTCTACCGTATTTTTGCTATAATCTTGATGTATTTTGCTATGAAAGTTGTTTATTATTGCATGATAAGTAGCTAAATCATATTTGTGCATGGTATGGAGTAGTTAGGGGATGTGATTTGTGTTAGTTTGGTTGTATTCCATGCGCTTAATCGTTAAACGTCGTTAAAGTTGTGATCTTTGTTCTTAAATCGACTTTTTCATATTCCAAAAGAATTGATTTAGTTGACGATCGCCCCAAAAGGGTGAGTTTTGATATCCCCAAAAGGGAGTTTCATACCGTAGTTTTGATCTCTCCAAAAGAGAGTTTCATATCGTATTATAATTTTAGCGACGATCTTATTGAATATTTTGCTTGAACCCCCCAAAAGGGCATCTTCCGATGAATTGCTCCCAAAAGGAGAATTCATTGAGTTATATTGGATATTTTCCCGGTGAATTGCTCTCAAAAAGAGAATTCATTGTGATATATTCATCAACCAAATTAATACGAATCATCGATCCTAACGAACCCATACCATGTGCATACTTTTTATAGATATTTGTTCTCACGTATTTTCTTTGTTCGTATTGTTCACGTGTTCACATCGCCATCACCGTCATCATTTGTGAAGTGGTTAGTTTCTTTTCGTAGGCTTTCTATTTGATTTGAATTGTGGTTGCAACAGATTTCTTCCCGTGGATTCGACATCTGGACTCCCAAATTTTACTACTTGTACGGACTCTTGCACTTGAGAGAGAGCACCTTTCCGGTCCCACCAAGTTTTTGGCGCCGCTGCCGGGGAGGAATGGTTTGTGACTACGGTTTATTTCATTTAGAGGACCTTCGGTGAGATCTTTCCACTTTACTGTACATAAACTTTTATTTATTTATTTTATTTTATTTTATTTCAAAATGGAATATATGAACTTCTATTGCACAAACAATATGTATGATGCACGATATGCTAATGCACACAAACATAGAATGGAGAAGCTCAAAATTGTTAATTTTAATCAAACTGACTGTGAAACTTTCTTTCAGGCTTGGAGGAGGTTCACAGACATTATATCGAGCTATCCGCAGCATGGGTACACAAATGAAGAGCTTATGGCGTCATTTCTAGATGGACTACGACCACAGCTGCGGGAATTATTGGGAGGCATGACGCCGACAGAGGCGTGGGAATATATGGAGTCTCTGCAAGAAAACGAAGAAACCATGGAAGAGACTTCAGAGAGCGATTCAACGGAGCCTTCGAGCCTTGATCAAGAAGAGCAAGGCATAGACATACCTTTGCAATCCTTGAAAGAGGAAGCTTACCTGATTATTCAGACACAGGAGGCCACATCCTTTCAATTCCAAGAGAATTTCGTTGCTCGGAGTCGGCAAATTCAGAAATCCATTGAAGATCTTAATTTGATTGCCGCTTGCTTAGAAGAAAATAATTATTTTAAAATTCAACTTCAAGATTCTAATACGAATTTATCTTCTATTGCAGGTACATCGAGCGAGCCATGTCACGTTGAGGGCAAAAATAATATCTACATGGCAGAAAGTGTGTGCAAAAGAGAGGACGAGCTAGCAATTTTGGATGAACGAGAGGAGGTGACATCTAGGGACGAGGGTTTTGAGATTATCGCCATGGATTCAGAACCATGCCCTCCTCCAGTTTTGTCCCAAAATCATTTACCCCTCTCCCCATTGATCGAGCATCATACCGAGAGTAGTGCAAATCTTTCAGAGAGTAGTCGTCAACTTGCTTTAATTCATTTCACTTATTTTGATGACTACATTTGGAATACTTTTATTGAGAAGAATTTTAAACTAATTTGGACTGACATAACTCATCTCTCGCAGGACATTGGCAAACAACTTATAGAGATGCTTGGAGTTGTGTTGCTGGGGTCCAAATTATTTTTTGGAGGAAGAATAATTGCCGAGGAGCGCAAGAAGCAAACTGAACAACTTCCTCCATAATTAAAGATTCGGGATCCGCCATTTGATCACGGTGTGTTCTTTCCAGTAGTGTAGTTTTTATATGCTTTCTAGGTTGCTTGCTTGAATAAACTCGTACCCCTTTCGACATTGAGGACAATGTCCATCTTTAGTTGGGGGGTGTGTATGAGACCTTAGGATTTTTTTTTGAGAAGAATAAATCACCAAATCTCATCATTTTAAAACTCCTTCATATGCCTCAAATACGGATGATTACGAATTAATTGAGTTCTAAAGTTTGCTTATGGCTTGATTAAATTAATTTTCATTCATGGAATTACTCGTTAATATGCTATTCATGAAAATTTTCAATTTCCATGATTAATATCTCGAAATAGTTTGAATTTATTTCATGCATGCTAATGTGATGAAAAAGCTTAAGTATACACGATTTATAAGAATAGTCTTCTAGTTGAAGGGGAATTTGGCCTTGGTTACTAATGTTTGTATTCATGTTGATGGGTTTTGAGTTGCTGACAAAGAAAGAAAAGAAAGAAAAGAAAAGAAAATGAATGAAAAATGAATGAAGAAAATGAATAAGTATGTCACTAATAAATAACTTGGTTGGATCGAGTAGTACAGTCCGAGGGGTCCTTTTTGGCCTAATGCCATATTATCGTCAGATTTGGGAGCCATTGACAGGAAACTCACTCATTTGATGGAGCGATCCAAGTTATACTTTTTTTCTGCGAATGTTGCTTGATGCGCATTACGTGGAACGAATAAAAGAAAAGAAATGGTGAATATACTAAGCAACTTCAATACCCATATCTTGAATGATTGTTTTGATAGGCCAATTCCTTGGAAACAAGAAAACTAGAGAAAAACGACGTGTTATACTTTCGCTTGCGCAAAACGATGCTTGCATGTTATTTATTCATACTAGATTAGAGAAAATATCATGTGATTGATTTTGTTCATGGATGTGTATATTAATGGTCAAGACCATGTTGGAATGCGTATTATTGGGCCAGGCCATAAGAGATTGATAGAACTTATTGTTTTATTAACCATCCGTATTTATCGCTCTTTTTGCTAGAGACTAGCAAATCGCTAGTTGGGGGTGTGATTCAGGTTCAATATTACATATTTAACCCCCAATTTAGCCCTATTTTGTGCTCATTTGATGCTACATTGTTCTCTAATTCATACGTATTTTCTACACATTTATTTATTAGAGAAAACACACTATTTGAGCATAAAACAGTAACTAATGGAGTATTTCTGCACTTTTTATATTTTTCCTACCTTGGTCTCGATCTCACGATTCCAACGACTATTTATTTGTATTTTTCTGAGATCTGTGCTAATTACTATGAATTTTTGAATGCAGAATACCATTTAATTGGAGAAATACAGAAGAAATACGGATTAAATACGAAAATACGGGCCACGTGGCTCGATCTCAGCCGCCCAGTCACAATCCAACGGCCGAAATCGAGATCCAAAATACGGGCCACGTGGCTCCATCTCGTTCGTTGAAGTCAGATCCAACGGCCGAAATCGAGATGTGAAGCGAATCCGTAATCAAGTGTGGAGCGGCATTTTATTGGCCACGTGGCGCATTTACAGCCGTTCGATTTCAATCGAACAGCAGGCAGCGGCGCTGGGAGTTTTGGCGACGTGGCTACATCACGGGCGTTGATCTTCCATCGGACGACAATCAGCAACGGACGACGCGGCAGTTTAATGACCGCAAGATCACGATCGAACGGTCACAATTTCTCCCGCTCGAAGCGCAGCTCAGCATAGCTAGTGGCCACGTGGCATCATCCTACGCGTTTGCCGCTGAATCCAACGGTGCAGATGAATCTCGATTCGAAATCGAAAATGGTCGACGTGGTTGCTTGCAGGCCGTCCGATTCCAATCCAACGCTCCAGATCGATCCCGAGGCGGATTCGGATTCAGCGATCCGTGCGAAATCTTCGTGTGACGTGGCATATATCGGGTCGTCGATCAACAATCGGACGGCAGAAGACGATCCGGAGCTGAGGTCGTTAACGGATGCGCACAGAGCTCAAAGGACACGTTGCGGCTCTGGGTTTAATCCCGCCCAAGATCGAACGGTTAAGGAGCGATGCGGGTGCGGGTTTGGTTTTAAACGCTATTGGTGCGGGTTTCAACCCGATAACACAACCCAAACCCGCAATGCCTCTATAAAAGGTATTCCTAGGGTTTTTGGGCGTATTCAAGCAGATTTGGGGCGTATTTTGAGCGTATTGGAGGCTCTAGGAGCCGTATTTCCCCTCTGAAAAATTCTGTAAAATTCCAGAGGCTATTTTCTTATTTCCAGAGAGTTTTGATGTCTTTTCAAGGATATTTGGTGATGAATTCTTAACTTAAACCTCGTATTTGATGCTTTTCTACCGTATTTTTGCTATAATCTTGATGTATTTTGCTATGAAAGTTGTTTATTATTGCATGATGTGTAGCTAAATCTTATTTGTGCATGGTGAGTAGTTAGGGGATGTGATTTGTGTTAGTTTGGTTGTATTCCATGTGCTTAATCGTTAAACGTCGTTAAAGTTGTGATCTTTGTTCTTAAATCGACTTTTTCATATTCCAAAAGAATTGATTTAGTTGACGATCGCCCTAAAAGGGTGAGTTTTGATCTCCCCAAAAGGGAGTTTCATACCGTAGTTTTGATCTCTCCAAAAGAGAGTTTCATATCGTATTATAATTTTAGCGACGATCTTATTGAATATTTTGCTTGAACCCCCAAAAGGGCATCTTCTGATGAATTTCTCCCAAAAGGAGAATTCATTGAGTTATATTGGATATTTTCCCGGTGAATTGCTCTCAAAAAGAGAATTCATTGTGATATATTCATCAACCAAATTAATACGAATCATCGATCCTAATGAACCCATACCCTGTGCATACTTTTTATAGATATTTGTTCTCATGTATTTTCTTTGTTCGTATTGTTCGCATGTTCACATCACCATCACCGTCATCATTTGTGAAGTGGTTAGTTTCTTTTCGTAGGCTTTCTATTTGATTTGAATTGTGGTTGCAACAGATTTCTTCCCGTGGATTCGACATCTGGACTCCCAGATTTTACTACTTGTACGGACTCTTGCACTTGAGAGAGAGCACCTTTCCGGTCCCACCAAAACTCAAGCCGAGTAGCTATGCTACTCGACCGAGTTGACTCGACTCCACCTAGGGCATGTCAGCTCGACCGAGCTCGACCGAGCTGACAGCCGACTCGGGCCGAGTCGGCATGGGCCCATGCGCAAAAAGGACGGTTTGGATGCATTTTCCCCATTGTTTTGGGTTTGTATTTAAACCTATCTATTGTTTTAGATTAGGTTAAGCCTCTTTTCAGATTGAGAGTGTTTTGGAGAGACTCTTGCTACCCCATTGGAGATTGGAGAGAGTTTTAGGGTTTTTGTTCTTAAGAGAAAGGTTTGGTTTTCCTTCTCTTCTTGTTTCTTTGCTTTCTTCCTCTTGAGTGGATTCGTGAGGGCTTGTTCCGTTGACAAGTTATTACTCACGCGTAAGGGAGCTTTTTGTAACCCTAATTGTTTGGATCTCTCTACTAGTGGAATCGTCTCGGATTGGATTGCTGGATGTAGGTTGTTTACAACTAAACCAGGTTAAATTCTACTGTGTCTGCGATTGATTTATTTGTTACTGTGATTCGTTTGCTACTTTCTATTGCATGGTCATTTGGGAATTTTGTTGGGTCATTGGGATTAGATTTTTGCTAGCTCTGTATTCTTGATCAGTTTATTAAGGTTGGTTTCTGCATTGATCCCAATGCGTTTTCGATTTTCACCCCCAACAAGTGGTATCAGAGCTTGTGGTTTTATTGCAAAGGAAGTTAGTGGTGAAGGAAAGATGGTGTCTTTAGCAACATTGGACATTGAGAAGTTCACGGCCGGAATGATTTTCGAATTTGGCAGACGAAGGTGAAGGATGTTCTTATCCAGACGGGGTGTTACCAGATTGTATTCGATGTCTCGAATATCGATAAGGAGGTGATTGCATCTGCTAGAGAGGAATAGAGAGGAAGGTGTACAACGCGATTCAGTTGTCATTATCAGATAATTTTTTTAGGGAAGTCCTAGATGAGGCGACGACATCTGATATGTGGAAGAAGCTTGAGGGACTCTACATGAAGAAACCCTTCACAAGTCGCCTATATTTGCTTCAACAGCTGTATACTCTCAAGATGAAGTCTGGTTCAACGGTGAAGGATCACATGGATGAATTGAACAAGATTGTGCTAGAGTTACGTAGTATGTGACGCTCCATAAAAAGATGCGAACTACTCCCAAGGATAGGAGGCCGTGAAGTAGTAATTCCTGGCGAGCCCAGGGTCGGATCACAGGGACAATTCGTCTGTGTTCATACTATCTTCAGGTCAACAAAGATACGAGAGGGTGAGAAACAAAACCACCTTTGGAAGGCGATGATTTGGATCAAAGGGTATGTGTGCGATGGTAACAAAAAAGAACAAGAAATAAACAAGCAAAACAAAGATTGGGATGCAAATGAGATGAGTGTGTGGATTGTGATTGCATTAGGGAGTATGGCTTAGCTATTCAATCTCCAATTGATGACTCAACTCCACATCCATGTCAAGGTATGTGAAATCGAAAGATTTCCCTATCGGGATTTTATCGGGAATAAAACCAAACACGTTTAGCTCTATTGTGAGGCTTGCAGGCCACACAACCGGATGGTATTATCTTGGAGCTCAAATCAACTTGTTAGCATCAAGTGCAATTATTGGATTGATGATTTCAAGTATAAAGCATAATTAGTTAAACATCATGGTTCAACACCTTGCAGGCCCATCTACGGGTATATGCACGTAGGTAAGGCCTCGCGGCATATCATCCTCATTGGACCCCTCTACGGGTAGTGCATGATGAAAAGAGTGTGAAATCAATCAATGCAATAGCTACACAATCCTATGCCATGGATAATTGGAAGCTAATCATACAAGTCCTAATTACATCACAATCTAACTCACAAAGAGATTAGCTAGACATGAGAGCAAAAATATTCACCATTGCATTCATATTCATACGTTCATACATAGAGAATGAGACAAAATGAAATACAAGACAAGGGTTAAGAAAGACATCACCAAATGAAAGATCTTCTACTCCTCTATCAGATTACAGAAAATGGGGGCAGAAATCCCCTAAAAACTATACAAAACCCTAATCTAAAACTAATAGAGAAAACCCTAAAAATGGAAAGTATTTGAAGCTAATGGTCGGAGCTCTCTTTAATTACAGCTGGATAATGGGGTTTTATACCCCCTAGGGTTCACATCTCATCCCTCCAAAATATCATCCAATGGCCTACATAGACTGGGGAGAAATCGGTTTAAGAAAAACCCGTTTCTCGCAACCCAGGATTTGGCAAAAAAAAACCCGATCAGTCGACTGCTGAACAAACGTTAGTCAACTGATGACAGGCAGCTCTCATTGCTTCCAAAAGGAGACATGCGACTGTCCTAAAAATCACAGTCGCCTGTGCAATCCACCGGCGACTGTCTTTTGTTCTTTAGTCGCTTGCTGCAGAAGTGTCAAAATAACTGAGAGTCGGCCCTTTTCTCATTCTTCAGGAAGGGATGAAACAGGCGACTACTATCGAAAGAACATGCGACTTCACAGTTGTACAGTCGACTGTCAATCCTTCTGCAGTCGCCTGCGTTGCACTCATGTTTGCTCCAGGCGGGGCTTCGAGATGACATTCGACTATCGTTGTGAGGACAGTCGACTGTCATGTCTCCAGTTTACTTTTCCAATCACTTGATTTCGTCCTCTTCGGGACTCCTGAAAAAATCCATTAAGATAAGTAAAAATACGATTCATGTTTATAAAGCTTTGGAGAGTGAAATTGTGCTGAAATAAAATCAAGTGCTCACAAATGATGAATTAACGTAAATGTAGTTAAGAGAGCATGATTCAATGAGTAATATGCACAAGAGGAAATGATTAAGGGGCTAAAATATACAATATTCAATCGCAATCACACCCCCAATTAGCTTTTAGCTAGTCTCTGGCAAAATTAGCGATCAATTCCAAAACAAAAATAACTTTTTCCATGGATTGTTGGCATGTCTCAAGTGTGTTGAAGACCGATATCAAATGACTAAACTTTCAGGCCTATGCACTCATCCTTAAAGTCTTCTTCTCAATTCTCATACATATCTCCACAATCCACCTCCAAGCTTTGCAAAATCTTTGGATTTGACAATCTCATGGCAAAAATCTTGAAATTCTCAGGCTTGTGGCACATAAACACTAAATCCTTTTAAAGCTTATGATAATGAGTTGTGACTCAATTTCATGTGTTTACTCAAATATCATGGCAAATTTTTGCCTTATTCAACGTACCATGGCAAAAGTTTATGCCTTATTCAAATGCGCACAAGTGCACATTTTTGATAGCATTCATTTGAGCAATTTCATTTGAGTTGTGACTCAATTTCATGTGTTTACTCAAATATCATGGAAAATTTTTGCCTTATTATTATAGGATTTGATAGCATTCATTTGAGCAACTCCAAAAATCAATTCACTCTATAGAGATTGATGGGTATGAATCTAGCTTGAAATTTTAAAACTTCTAAGATCTAACCACTTGGTTGCAAAAATTAAGGCCTTTAAATCCCAAATGGGTCTCATATGGGTAGTAAACATCTTGAGCTTCTAGCTAGGGAGTTGAGTGCAAAACCAACGAAAAGACGTTTAATTGCCCTAACACATAGAGTTACAACACACAAAAGAATGCCACAATCCATTTCAAAAGTAGATGTCAAAATGGTGTTTTTGGAAAATCTTACTATATTGATATTAGAGGACCAAGCACAACGCTAATATGGAATGGAGAGAGGCAAAAACCAATGCTTTTTGGGTGATAATATTCAAAGATGAAAATTTTCCATTTGTCTCATTTATTCTATATATATACGAAAAACTAGAACTTTTTCAAAACTTCGCATAATCACACCCCCAACTTGAAATGGACATTGTCCTCAATGTTCGGAAAGGGGATATGGAATATGGACGATTATTAGGGTATGCAAAAGGAAATACTAAAGTAAAAATTTATTTATATCTAATTATACTAAGTGATGGAAGGAATACACCTTGTTGTTGTCACTCAGAAGTGAATCCATAATCCTCATGGTGTTCCTCCCCAAGGCAAGGCTTTGGATTGTACTTAAAGTCTTGTCCGGATCGAATGGAAAACTCCAATCCTCAAACTCCTTCAAGATTTTCAGAAATGATACACAAGCCATGAGCAAAATGGCATAAAGATTAGTGGAGTCTTCCAGCAATGGCCCATCTAAATGGTGCTTGTCGTTCGTGGCCAACCCATCTATCTTATCACTTGGATTCTGGAAATGGAAGACTTCTTGAAAGTTCCGGTCTATAGCTCTCTCCTAGAACCAATCCCAAATGGGATCAACTTCATGGGAGATCACATCAATTAAGCTTCTTTTGCCAAGATGATGGGTATCTCCAATCTCCCGCGAAAACGGAATATAATCAACATTTGCAGTAAAAGAGTCAAGATTATTCACGGAATGTTCATGAATAAGCTCAAAATTTTCAACGCCAAAAATGTGTACCATGTTTACCTCACTCTCCTCTATATTTTTTTGGCAAATGACATCTATTAAAAATATTCAAGTCTATGGTCATGTTACCAAAAGAGATCGTAAGTTGGCCATTCCAACAATTAATGATGGCATCACAGGTGGCGAGGAATGGCCTTCCTAAGATAATGGGGATAGGAGTAGTAATTTGGGGTTCTTGAATATCTAAAAGTATGAAGTCCACGGGAAAATAGAATTTGTCCACTTGGACAAGAATGTCCTCAACACAACCCCTAGGAATTTTCACAGATTTATCAGCAAGTTGGAGAATGATGGGTGTGGCCTTCAGTTCTCCAAGACCCAATTGCTTGTAAACAGGGAATGGCAATAACTTGACACTAGACCCAAGATCAAGGATAGCATGCTCGATATTTGTAGCACCTATGGTACAACGAATAGTGGGTGAGCCGGGATCCTTGAATTTGGGTGGGATGTACTGGTGAAAAATTTAGCTAACCTGCTGTGTAATGAAGGCCTTTTTCTTAGAAATTAGTTTTCTTTTTATAGTGCAACGGTCCTTAATAAATTTAGCATAAGCATGTACTTGGTTAATAGCATCGAGAAGTGGTATATTAATATGACATTTTTGAAAAATTTCTCGAATTTCATCTTGGTACTTATCTTTATTTGGAGGAAGGAGCCTATGTGGATATGGTGCTTGAGGGATGTAAGCATTGGACACTGCAATTCTCGGTGTTTTTGGCTTTGTGCCTTTGCTTGAATTCTCCTCGGGCACCTCATGTTGTACATGCTCCTCATCCTCTACCTCAATTTCGGGCCTGACCAAAAGATGATTTGTCTTGGGAATTTCTCTTCCACTTCGTAGCGTGGTAACTGCATGGCAATGGTTGAAGTCATTTCCTGAAAAGAAAGATTGGCTAACATTAGGGTCAAAACTGATTGTGAAATGAATTTACCCTTTTCTAATGTAGCCGTCAAGCTCGCAACATTCTCCGTGAGTTGTTGAATTTGTTGTTGTTGCAATTGTTGGAAGTTCATCATTTGTTGGAGCGTGGCGGTGAGTGATTGCAAATGTGTTTGGTTGTCATGTTCCACTTGGCTTTGTTGATCAACCATGTTCATCGCCATCAAATTGATCTCTTGCATTTTTCGTGTTACTTCACTTGCAACTCGCTCCTCAAGTGATTCAACACCATTCATCATGTTCACCTCAGTTTCATGGTTTGGAACCACCCCCCAACTTCGCATGTGCTCCGTCGTCTCTTTGAGATATTGCCAAGCATCACTTGGTGTTTTATCAAAGAACAAACCATTGCACATCATCTCCATTGGTTGTTTTGATGATGGAAGAAGGCCATCATAAAAGAAGGCAATAGTTCGGCATTGATCAAAACCGTTATGTGGGCATTCCAAAAGCAAATCTTTGAATCTTTCCCATGCTTGGTCAAAGGTTTCATTCTCGCATTGGTTGAAGTTCATGATTTTCTTCTTCAAGGTTTGAGTCCTGCACAATGGAAAAAATTTCTTTAGGAATTCGGATCGTAACTCAGACCAAGTAGAAATAGATCTAGGCTTTAGAGCGATCAACCAATGTTTAGCCTTATCTTTTAGAGAAAATGTAAAAAGTTTGAGATATACTGCATCGGGACTAATTTTTCCATTTAGGCATATGGAGCACATCACAGTAAAAGATCTCAAGTGTTCATAAGGGTGCTCATTTTTCAAACCATGGTAAATAGGTAAGAGTTGAATTATTTTCGGTTTAATCTCAAATGAGTGAGCATCAGGTCTTAATATAATGCAAGAATCAAAAATACTCATATGTGGCATATATGTGTCTCTCAATGTCGTGTCTGTGCCACGTGAAGTGTTATTGTTGTTGTTGTCGGCCATTTTTTTAGGTCGACAAAGAAAAAGATAAAATAAAGGTGGATATACAGAGAATAATTCACTAGAAAGTAGGAAGAATCTTACCAACCACGAAAGTAACCCAAAGTTAGTATAAAATACAAAACTGTTGTCCCCGGCAACGACGCCAAAAACTTGATGCTCCGCAAAAAGATGCGAACTACTCCCAAGGATAGGAGGTCGTTAAGTAGTAATTCCTGGTGAGCCCAGGGTCGGATCACAGGGACAATTCGTATGTGTTCATACTATCTTCATGTCAACAAAGATACGAGAGGGTGAGAAACAAAACCACCTTTCGAAGGCGATGATTTGGATCAAAGGGTATGTGTGTGATGGTAACCAAAAAGTACAAGAAATAAACAAGCAAAACAAAGGTTGGGATGCAAATGAGATGAATGTGTGTGGATTGTGATTGCATTAGGGAGTATAGCTTAGCTATTCAATCTCCAATTGATGACTCAACTCCACATCCATGTCAAGGTATGTGAAATCGGAAGATTTCCCTATCGAGAATAAAACCAAACATGTTTAGCTCAATTGTGAGGCTTTCAGGCCACACAACCGGATGGTGTTATCTTGGAGCTCAAATCAACGTGTTAGCATCAAGTGTAATTATTGGATTGATGATTTCAAGTATAAAGCATAATTAGTTAAACCTCGCGGTTCAACACCTTGCAGGCCCCTCTACGGGTATATGCACGTAGATAATGCATCGCGGCATATCATCCTCATTGGACCCCTCTACGGGTAGTGCATGATGAAAAGAGTGTGAAATCAATCAATGCAATAGCTACACAATCCTATGCCATGGATAATTGGAAGCTAATCATACAAGTCCTAATTACATCACAATCCAACACACAAAGTGATTAGCTACACATGAGAGCAAAAATATTCACCATTGCATTCATATTCATAAGTTCATATATAGAGAATGAGACAAAAAGAAATACAAGACAAGGGTTAAGAAAGATATCACAAAATGAAAGCTCTTCTCCTCCTCTATCAGATTCCAGAAAATGGGGGTAGAAATCCCCAAAAACTATACAAAAACCGAATCTAAAACTAAGAGAGAAAACCCTAAAAATGGAAAGTATTTGAAGCTAATGGTCAGAGCTCTCCTTAAGTACAGCTGAATAATTGGGTTTTATACCCCCTAGGGTTCACATCTCATCCATACAAAATATCATCCAATGACCCACATCGACTGGAGAGAAATCGGGTTAAGAAAAACCCTTTTCTCGCAACCCAGGATTTGGCAGAAAAAACACGATCAGTTGACTGCTGAAGAAACGGCGGTCGACTGATGACAGGCATCTCTCATTGCTTCCAAAGGGAGACATGCGACTGTCCTAAAAATCATAGTCGCCTGTGTAATCCACTGGCGACTGTCTTTTGTTCTTCAGTCGCCTGCTGCAGAAGTGTCAAAATAACAGAGAGTCAGACTTTTTCTCGTTCTCCAAGAGGGGATGAAACAGGCGACTGCTGTCGAAAGAACATGCGACTGCACATTTGTACAGGCAACTGTCAATCCTTCTGCAGTCGCCTGTGTTGCACTCATGTTTGCTCCAGGCGTGGCTTCGAGATGACATTCGACTGTCGTTGTGAGGACAGTCGATTGTCCTGTCTCCAGTTCACTTTTCCAATCATTTGATTTCGTCCTCTTCGGGACTCCTGAAAAATCCTTAAAAATAAGTAAAAATACGATTCATGTTTATAAAGCTTTGGAGAGTGAAATTGTACCGAAATAAAATCAAGTGCTCACAAATGATGAATTAGCATAAATGTAGTTAAGAGAGCATGATTCAATGAGTAATATGCACATGAGGGAATGATTATGGGGCTAAAATATACAATATTCAATCGCAATCACACCCCCAACTAGCTTTTTGCTAGTCTCTAGCAAAATTAGAGATCAATTCCAAAACAAAAATAACTTTTTCCATGGATTGTTGGCATGTCTCAAGTGTGTTGATGACCGATATAAAATGGCAAAACTTTCAGGCCTATGCACTCATCCCTAAAGCCTTATTCTCAATTCTCATACATATCCCCACAATCCACCTCCAAGATTTGCAAAGTCTTAGGATTTGACAATCTAGTAAAGTTATGGCATTATCGTTTGGGTCATCCGTGTGACAAAACGCTTGATGTACTCCGGAGAAGAAAACTAATTGAAGCCTCGAATGAGAGTGTAGAATTCTGCGAATCCTGTGTGTACGGTAAGAAGACAAGCTGCAATTTAACACGGGGAAGCATACTAGCAAAGGATCACTGGACTATGTACACACCGATGTGTGGGGACCGTGCCCAGTGCCGTCAAGAGGGCGAGCTAAGTATTTTGTCTTATTTATTGATGACTACTTTTGCAAAGTCTGGATGTACTTGATGAAGTCAAAGGACCAGACTTTTGATATGTTTCGAGAGTGGAAGACCATGGTGGAGAAGCAAACCGGAAGGCACGTGAAGGTGCTTAGATCTGACAATGGAGGTGAGTTTACCTCGAGGGAGTTTAGAAATTTCTGCAAACTCCATGGGATCCACAGACACTTTAGCACACCCGGTGATCCGCAGTCGAATGGTGTAGTGGAGTGGATGAATCGGACATTGTTGGAGAGAGTGCGGTGTTTGAGGCACTCAGTCGGGTTGGGGAAAGAATTCTGGGGTGAGATACTCTCGACTGCTGTGCACATTATGAACAGAATTCCTTCAGTAGCGATTGGCTACAAGATCCCTGAGGAGATGTGGAGTGGTGAAACTGGAGATTATTCGTACTTGCGTATTGTGGGCTGCCCGGCATATGTGCACGAGAGGGACGACAAGTTGGATCCAAGAGCAAAGAAGTGTGTCTTCCTTGGATATGGCCACGTCGTCAAGAGATATCGTTTGTGGGATTCAAAGGGTCAGAAAGCGATAATGAGCCGACATGTCACTTTTGATGAGGATGTACTGCTCAGGGTGGAGCATTCTCACTCAAAAGATGACATGTCCACAGAGGAGATTTCACTAGAGAGGGTTAATCTTCCGGTCCAGTCCACTCAGCGACCATGCAAAAAGTTGATGGTTGATGCTCCTATTGAGGGAGATGATGAGGTCCATGCTGAGGATCATGTGGAGACACCCGGTACATCTCAGGTACGCGTTGACACTTATGCAGGTGATGATGGAATGCAGGGATCGTAGAGGGTGAAGAAAGCGCCAGAAAGATTAGGAGCATGGGATTATGCGGGATATTCTTTCGATGATATGGCATCTTATGTACTCAACCTAGAGCTCGAGGAGCCAGCGACATATGGTGGAGCCGTAGTCTCTGATGATGCGGCACAATGGCAAGGAGCTATGGAGGAAGAGATGGAGTTTCTTTACCGAAACGACACTTGGGATTTGGTTCCGTTACCTAACGAGAAGCGTGCCATTGGTTATCGGTGGATATACAAAGTCAAAGAAGGTTCAACTCAAGATGAGAACAATGTCAGGTACAAGACAAGGTTTGTTGCCAAGGGATTTGCACAACGGAAGGGTGAAGACTATAACGAGATATTTTCACCGGTTGTGCGTCACACGTCCATTCGTGTGTTATTGGCGCTAGTTGCTAGCATGGACATGGAGTTGGAACAACTCGATGTGAAGACCGCCTTTCTGCATGGAGATCTTGATGAGGAAATCTATATGCAGCAGCCTGAAAGGTTCAGAGTTGAAGGAAAACAGACTTTGGTGTGCAGGTTGAAGAAATCGTTGTACGGGTTGAAGCAGTCACCCAGGCAGTGGTACAAATGATTCGATAGCTTCATGATGGGAGTAGGCTTCGAGAGGAGCATCAAGGATCAATGTGTGTATGTTCGCACACTTGAGAATATCTTGAAGATTTATTTGTTGCTCTATGTGGATGACATGTTAATTGCTTCTAATAGCATGTTAGAGGTGAAGAAGCTGAAGGAGTAGCTAAGGTAAGAATTCGACATGAAGGATTTGAGGCCGCAAAAAAGATTCTCGGAATGGAGATTGTTCGAGATCGTAAGAAGCATGAGCTTAGATTGTCACAGAAGGGGTATATTCAGAAGGTACTAGCCCGGTTTGGGATGGATAGTGCGAAGCCCGTGACAACATCTTTGGGAGCTCATTTTCAGTTGTCGGCGAGTCAGTCGCCAAGCACCGATAAGGAGAAGACTTACATGTCTCAGGTGCCATATGTGAGTGTAGTAGGAAGCTTGATGTATGCGATGGTTTGCACGCGTCTAGATATTGCACAGTCCGTGGGAGCGGTTAGCAAATACATGGCTAATCCTGGCAAGGAGCATTGGCAGGCCGTCAAGTGGATTTTGAGATATCTGCGAGGCACAGCGAGTGTCAGGATCCTCTATGGGACAGGAGACGGAAAAGTGCTGACAGATTACTGTGATAGCGACTACGCAGGTGATAGAGACAGGAGGCGATCTACCACGGGGAATATGTTCAGTTTGGACACTGCCGCGGTATCGGGGAGGTCGGTCTTACAGTCTGTGGTTGCGCTATCGACTACAGAGGCCGAGTTGATTGCAGCGGTGGTAGCTGTGAAGGAGGCCAAATATTGAGGAGTCTACTGAGAGATTTTGGGGTGCCGCAAAGTTCGTCACATGTGCATTGTGACAGCGAGAGTGCCATTCATCTAGCGAAGCATCATGCATACAGTTTGAGGACGAAGCATATTGAGGTGCACGATTCCTTCCTTGAATTGGAGAAGAAGGAGATAAAGCTTCAGAAGATCCCAACTGATTTAAACCCCGCAGACATGTTTACCAAGCCAGTTCCTGCCGTCAAGCTCTAGGTTTGCATGGAGCTGATTTTCTTGTTGTCGTAGGTGGCACCGAAGGGCGCGTTTTTTGAGACGATGATGATTCTAAAGAGAGGGTCATGGCGCGCAGCGTGGAGGAGCTGGAGTCATTGGTAATGATATTTGAATCAAGGTAGAGTTTTTTTTGTGATTCAAATCCCGTGGAGCACTTTTCCCAGGTGACTCGGTCGAGTAGGAGGCTGCTCGGTTGAGCAGCAAGCTACTCGACCGAGCAGTATGAAGTATCTGACAGATCGAGCAGGCAGAGAGCTTGGGAAAGTTTTTCCTTCGACTCGGGTGACTCCTACTCGGTCGAGTAGGTGGCTACTCGGTTGAGCAGAAAGCTACTCGACCGAGTAGCATGAAAGCTTTGTTTGCCGAGCAGCCCGAGGGAATTCCGTTTGAAGGGAGATACTAACACTCAGGCCGAGTAGCTATGCTACTCGACCGAGTCGACTCGACTCCACCTAGGGCATGTCAGCTCGACCTAGCTCAACCGAGCTGACAGCCGACTCGGGCCGAGTCGGCACGGGCCCATGCGTGAAAAGGACGGTCTGGATGCGTTTTTTTCGCATTGTTTTGGGTTTGTATTTAAACCTATATATTGTTTTAGATTATGTTATGCCTCTTTTCAGATTGAGAGAGTTTTGGAGAGCCTCTTGCTACCCCATTAGAGATTGGAGAGATTTAGGGTTTGTGTTCTTGAGAGAAAGGTTTCATTTTCCTACTCTTCTTCTTCCATTGATTTCTTACTCTTGAGTGGATTCGTGAGGGATTGTTCCGTTGACAAGTTATTACTCATGCGTGAGGGAGCGTTTTGTAACCCTAATTTTTTTGGATCTCTTAACTAGTGGAATCGTCTCGGATTGGATTGCTCGACGTAAGTTGTTTACAACCGAATCAGATTAAATTCTACTGTGTCTGCGATTGATTTATTTGTTGTGGTGATTCGTCTGCTTTCTATTACAAGGTCATTTAGGCATTTTGTTGGGTCATTGGGATTAGATTTTTACTAGTTCTGTATTCCTGATCAGTTTAATAGGGTTGGTTTTCGCATTGATCCTAAGGCGTTTTCGATTTTTACCCCAACAACATGTGTGTTCAGATTACCAGTAAGTTGGCTTGTTTGAGAGCTCTGCATGGATCATCAGATCGGTCGAGCTGATCCGTAGCTTGATCGAGCTGATCAGCCTCTCGATCGAGCGCTCTCCTCATCTACCCAGTGGCAGCAGCGACGAGAAGACCGCTCGGTCGAGCATTGGGCTTGTTCGGCCGAGCGGCGCGGGGCCAGGCATTTTCAGCCGACGGCCTGGATTGATTTCAGGCTAGTTTTGGTGGTCCTATTTAATCCTAATGGCTTATTAGATTAGGTTAATGCCGTTTTCAAGATCTGGAGCTTGTGAGAGCTGTAACCTCCGCCATTGAAGAGCTTTGTCAAGAGATTAGGGTTAGGAGTTTGATTGTGAAGTTTGGTGATTCCCTTCATTACTCCTTTGATTTCTTTTTCCTTGAGTGAGATTGTGAGGGCTTGTGCTTTCTGCCAAGTTATTACTCACGTGAGCAGAAGATAGATTGTAAACCCTATTGTGGATCTCTCTGATAGTGGAATCATCTCGGAATTGCTGGACGTAGGTTGTACGCAACCGAACCAGGATAAACTTTGATGTATCTGCGATTGTTTTTATTGTTGTTAGTGTTCTTCGTTTGCTACTTTACTTTGCAAGGTCGTAGGGATTTTGTTGGATGTTTGAGGATCCTTTTTTTCTAGTCATATATTCCTGATCAGCTTGTAGGATTGGTTATTCTGCTCGGATCCCAATTTTGGCATTACCATTGGTTCATTTCCCAACAAGTGGTATCAGAGCTTGGTTCTTTTGTTAAGGAAGTTAATGGCAAAGATGGTTTCATTAGCAACATTGAACATAGAGAAGTTCACTGGTCGGAATGATTTTCGGATCTGGCAGACGAAGGTGAAGAATGTTCTGATGCAGACAGGGTGTTACGAAATCATATTCGATGAGGTGAATATCGGTAAAGAGGTGAAGGAATCCGCTAGGGCAGAGATTGAGAGAAAAGCTTACAACGTGATTCAGTTGTCGTTGGCATATAATGTCCTGAGAGAAGTCTTGGATGAAGCTACAGTGTCCAATATCTGGAAGAAGCTTGAGGGACTGTATATGAAGAAGTTATTCACGATTTGTCTCTATTTGCTTCAGCAGCTGTATACTCTCAAGATGAGTCTGGATCTGCGGTGAAGGATCACATGGATGAATTGAATCGAATAGTGCTAGGGCTGTAGGGTATGGATGTGAAGATTGAAGATGAGAAACATGCGGTTATCTTGTTGTGTTTATGGCCTGAGGAGTTTAACTAGTTTGTTCAGTCAATGATTTATAACCGAACAACTCTCACCGTGGAAGAGGTGAAGGCGGCGCTTCACACCTAGCACATATGTGGCAAGGTTCATGGTAGAGACCATGTGAGTAACCGTGAAGAGGCACTACATGTGAGGGGTCGATAGGAAAAGCGAGGAGGTCACAAGAAGCACAATGATCGCTCCAAGTCGAGACATTTGCAGGATAGGTTTGCGAAGATCACATGTTACAATTGCCAGTAGAAGGGCCATTTTGCGAATCGGTGTCCTAACAAGAATAGGAAGAAAGGCAAGGATGCCGATTAAGAGTCCGGTTCAGCATCGTTGGGGATAGATGATATGCACATCCATGATGAAGGTAGAGATCTGGAGATGTTTGTAGCCGGGATTGCAGGTGAAGCAAACATTGCGTGGCTCATGGACAGTGGGTGCTCATACCATATGACTCCGCATAGGAGTTGGTTCACGACATACCTTCAAAGGAAGATGGAGGTTCAATCCTCATGGGAAACAATACAGTGTGCAAGACTGCGGGTATTGGAATCGTCCGGATCAAGCTGCATGATGGCATAGTGCGTACACTAGCCGATGTGATGCATGTCCCAGATCTGCGGATGAGCCTAATCTCCATAGGCATTTTGGACAATGCCGGATGCAAGTCGGTCTTTGAGAAAGACCAATTAAGAGTATCGAAAGGAGCCATGGTTGTGATGAAGGGAAGGAAAGTGGGGAAACTGATATGCCCTTCAAGGTACCACAGTGGAAGGAGATGCCAATATTGGCGCTACTAGCTCAAGTTCTGAAGATTCAGCCAAGTTGTGGCATTATCGTTTGGGGCATCCATGTGACAAGACCTTTGATGTACTTCAGAGAAGAAAGTTGATTGATGCTACGAATGAGAGCGTAGAATTCTGCAAATCCTATGTGTATGGAAAGAAGACAAAGGTGCAGTTTAACACGATAAAGCACACTAGCAAGGAACCACTTGACTATGTTCACACACATGTGTGGGGACCGTGCACAGAGCCGTCAAGAGGAGGAGCTAGATACTTTGTTCTTTTCATAGATGACTACTCTCGCAAAGTCTGGATGACTTGATGAAGTCAAAGGACCAGACATTTAATTTTTTCAGAGAGTGGAAGACCATGGTAGAGAAGCAAACCGGAAAGCATGTGAAGGTGCTGATGTCCGACAATGGAGGTGAGTATACCTCAAGGGAATTTAGGAATTTCTACAAATTCCATGGAATCTGCCGACATTGTAGCACACCTGGTGATTCGCAGTCTAATGGTGTGGTGAAGCGAATGAATCAGACATTGTTAGAGCAAGTGTGATGCTTGAGTTACTCAGCTAGTTTCGTGAAGGAATTTCGGGGAGAGATTCTCACCACTGATGTGCACATCGTGAACAGAGTTCCGTTAGCGGCTACTGGTTACAAGATTCCTGAAGAGATGTGGAGTGGTGAAGCTGGACATTATTCTTACTTGCGCATTTTGGGTTGCCAGGCGTATGTGCACGAGAGGGGCGACAAGTTGGATCCAAGAGCCAAGAAGTGTATCTTTATTGAATATGGCCACGGTGTCAAGGTGTATCACTTATGGGATCCAGAGGGTCAGAAAGCGATTGTGAGCCGACATGTCACTTTTGATGAGACTGCAATGCTCAGGGCAGAGCATTCTCATTCAAAAGGGGACACGTCAATAGAGAAGACATTGACAGACATTGTCAACCTTCCACTCCAGCGTACTTCGTAACCAGGTAAAGAGTTGATGGTCGACGTTCCAGTTGAAGGACATGATGAGGTCCGTGTTGAGGACCATGTGTAGACACCCAGTCCATCTCAGGTACGCGTTGACACTTTTACAGGTGATGAAGGACCGCGGAAATCTAAGAGGGTGAAGAAGGCACACGAGAGATTTGGACATGGGACTATGCGGGACATTCTTTTGATGACATGGCGTCATATGCACTCAACCTGGAGCATGAGGAGCTGACGACATATGGTGGAGCCATAAACTCAGGAGATGTCACTCAGTGGCAAGGAGCTATGAAGGAGAAGATGGAGTCCCTTCACCGCAATGACACATGGCAGTTGGTGCTGTTACCCAGCGAGAAGCGTACCATTGGATGTCGTTGGATTTACAAAGTTAAAGAGAGCTCAACCCAAGATGGAAATGATGTCAGATACAAGGCGAGACTGGTGGCCAAGGGATTTGCACAAAGAAAAAGGAGAGGACTACAACAAGATATTCTCACCTATTGTGCGACACACATCCATACATGTGTTGACTAGTGGCTAGCTTGGACATGGAGTTAGAGCAACCCGATGTGAAGACTGCCTTTCTGCATGGAGATCTTGATGAAGAAATATACATGCAACAGCCTGAGGGGTTCAGAGTTGAGGGGAAAGAAAATTTGGTCTGCAGGTTAAAGAAATCGTTGTAGGGTTGAAGCAGTCACTCAGGCAGTGGTACAAATGATTTGACAGCTTCATGATGGGAGTAAGCTTTGATAGGAGCATCAAGGATCAGTGTCTGTATGTGTGCACGCTAGAAAATGGCATGAAGATCTATTTGTTGCTCTATGTGGAGGACATGCTTATTGCTTCCAATAACATCAGAGGTGAAGAAGCTGAAGTCAAAGCTGGGGCAAGAGTTCGACATGAAGGACTTAGGGCCCGCAAAGAAGATCCTTGGAATGGAGATTTTTCGAGATAGAAAGATGCATGAGCTAAAGTTGTCACAGCATGGGTACATTCAGAAGGTGCTGACCCGTTTTGGGATGGAGAGCGTGAAGCCTGTGACAACACCGCTAGGAGCTCATTTTCAGCTGTCTACAACACAGTCACCAAGCACTGAGGATGAGAAGAAGTATATGTCTCAGGTGCCATATGCAAGTGCAATAGGAAGTTTGATGTATGCAATGGTATGCACGTGTCCAGATATTGCACAGTCCGTGGGAGTGGTTAGCATGTATATGGCCAACCAAGGCAAGGAGCATTGGCAGGCCGTCAAATGGGTTCTAAGGTATCTGCGAGGCATATCTAGTGTTGGGATTCTCTATGGGAGAGGACACAGAAAGGTGCTGACGGAATATTGTGACAGTGACTATGCAGGAGATAGAGACAGGTGGCGATCTACCACTGGGTATGTGTTCACTTTGGACACTACCGTGGTATCATGGAGGTCGGTCTTACAATCTGTGGTTGTGTTATCAACCACAGAGGCTGAGTTGATTGTAGAGGTGGAAGCTATGAAGAGGCCAAATATTTGAGGAGTCTGCTTAGAGATTTGGGGGTGTCGCAGAGTTTGTCACAAGTGTATTATGATAGCTAGATTGCCATTCATCTGGCAAAGCGCCAGGCATACAGTTTGAGGACAAAGCACATTGAGGTGCGAGATTCCTTCCTAGAGTTGGAGAAGAAGGAAGTGGAGCTTCAGAAGATCCCGACTGAGAAGAATCTTGCAGACATGTTTACCTAGCCAGTTCCCGCCGTTAAGTTCCAGGTGTACCTGGAGTTGATCTGCTTGTTGTCTTAGGGGGTGCCAGAGGGCGCGTATTCCGAGATGATGATGAAACCCAGAGAGAGGGTTATGGCGAGTAGCGTGGATGTGCAGGAGCATGTGTGAAGAGATTTGAATCAAAATAGAGTGTTAAATTTTGGTGATTCAAGTCTCCAACATCACATTCCAGGTCACTCGATTGAGCTGTCCCACTCGCTCGACCGAGCTAGAGAAACGGAGCAAAAAGCTATCAGCGTTGGTATCTACTCGCTCGAGTAATCTATGGCTCGATTGAGCTACCAGCTGGTCGGTCGAGTGTCGGGCTACTTGGTCGGGCTACTTGGTCAAGCTACATGGTGTTCAGATTAACAGTAAGTTGGCTTGTTTTAGAGCTCTGCTGGGATCATCAGCTCGGTCGAGCTGATCCGCAGCTCGGTCGAGCTGATCCGTTGCTCGGTTGAGCTGATTAGCCGCTCGATCGAGTGCTTTCCTCATCCACCCAGCGGCAACAACGGTGATAAAACCGCTCGGTCGAGCATTGGGCTTGCTCGACCGAGCGACACGGGGCCAGGCGTTTTCAGCCGACGACCTGGATTGATTTCATGCTTGTTTTGGGGGTCCTATTTAATCTTAATGGCTTATTCTAGATTAGGTTAATGCTGTTTTCGAGATCTGGAGCTTGGGAGAGCTGTAGCCGCTGCCATTGAAGAGCTTTGTCGAGAGATTAGGGTTAGGAGTTTGATTGTGAAGTTGATTGATTCTCTTTATTACTCATTTTATTTCTTCTTCCTTGAGTGAGATTATAAGGGCTTGTGCTTTCCGCCAAGTTATTACTCACGTGAGCGGAATATAGACTGTAAACCCTATTATGGATCTCTCTGATAATGGAATCATCTCGGAATTGCTGGACGTAGGTTGTGCGCAACCGAACCAGTGTAAACTCTTGTGTTTCTACGATTGTTTTTATTGTTGTTGGTGTTTTTCGTTAGCTACTTTACTTTGCAATGTCGCAGGGATTTTGTTGGGTGTTGGAGGATCCATTTTTGCTAGTCCTATATTCCTGATCAGCTTGTAGGATTGGTTATTCCGCACGGATCCTAATTTTGGCATTGCCATTGGTTCATTTTCAAACATAGTGGGCGTGTTTCGTTTGCTTTCTTTGCTCCCGCAAGATCCGAATATGGGTAGATTGTTTGTTGTCGAACTTTGTGAATTCTCTAGCTGGTCGTTTGATTTGCTAGTTTCACATGAGATCTTTCCGCAACACTTCCGGCTTCTGAAAGTTATAATACTGAGAACATGTCACGTACCCTCACTGATCTCTAAATGGGAAACCATGCATCAATAGTAGGGTGGATCATTATCATTTGAAAGATAAGGGAATTTCAGTCGACAAGAAAACCAAGCATCAATTCCCCACCACACGCGACCGCTGGGAATGTACTTGCAATACATTTAGGGCGTCCCTGTCAAGTATGTAGTTTTTTCTCTTCATGGCTGGGATAGAGACCCCTGTAAAGCAAAGGATCAGTCCCATTTCAGTCCCATTTCAGTCCCTGCATCTTCCTTGCACGAAACGAAGTGTTGCAACACATGAGACGAGAGAGATGGCAACCTTGATCGTATCCAGGACATGGCAAGCACACATCCAGCCTAGATCTGTCAACATCGCTTTTTCTAACAGCAAAACTCGTCACCTGCGCACGTCAGGTAAGAATGCCTAGAGTATTTTGAGGATTCCAACTTGGCAAATTACCCTAGTTTATAAATGGTTTGTTTCCGGTCATCATTGAGCTTCTGCTATATGCAGGAATTCCAACATCTGTGGGTGAGACGTGAGATCTAAGGACCTGATCTTCTGTTATATATAATTCCATCGTATCCAACATAGTAAAGCTATCTCTTGACGGGGGGGGGGGGGGGTGTCGTCTCACCACGTCTATTTTGAGATTACAGTATGGTTACAATAGGTGACTTTGGAGGACGTTGGCAGTTGACTGTGGTTGAACGAGCTAACCACGTGCTGATCAATAGGCATCAGTCCGAACTATTGGCTGCTGACCGGGCACTGGACGAGCTAACTTGGGTTGAATTGACCACGATCCGAGGTGTTGGAGCCAGGTCCACGCTACCTCCAAGCTACCTCCTGCTGTTGAAGTCAGATCCGAGCCATTGAGGACAGATCCAAGCTATCTGCGGACTGCCTCTAGCGGTTGGAGTCGAGTCCAGTAACTGGATAGGCATCTGACTGGATACAGGGCGAGCTGATCCCAAGCTATCTTGGTCAAGTTCGAACGATCTCCGTCATGTCTGAGTTGTCCACACTAAGCCATGGCTGTCTCCGCCAAGCCCGAGCTGTCTCTGAGCTGTTTGCGGGTTCCCCTTCTCTTCCGACACCACGAGGACCTGCGACATGAAGAACTCGTCAGGCGGGTTAGATCTGAGGTCCGACCTAATCCCCTTTGATGCTTAAGTCAGCCAGTGACTCAAGGAGGTTCGTGTTAACTATGACCAACCCAGATCCGACCTAATCCACTCCGATACATAAGTCGGTCAGTGACTAAAGGAGGTTCATGTTAACTATGACCGACCCAGATCCGACCTAATCTACTCCGATACATAGGTCGGTCAGTGACTCAAGGAGGTTCATGTTAACCATGGCCGATCTATTGGGAGATCAACTAATTGTTATCCCGCCGAGCTATGGAGGAAATGTGGAGTATATGTGGAGCAGATACCGGGGTTGGTGAGTGGCGCCTTTTGTGGTGCTCTGGAGATTGTCTTAGCCACTAGACTTGGTCCTCCTCTCCTTGTCCGTGAGAATATGTATGGGCGATTGCTTCCTGGGGCGTTTGAGGGTAACGTCCGAGCATTTAAGGTGCTTGCCTCTCCTTGTCCGTGAGAATATGTATGGGCGATTGCTTCCTGGGGCGTTTGAGGGTAACGTCCGAGCATTTAAGGTGCTTGATTGCTTTGGCCTGAGCTGTCGGTATTGATGATGAGCTAACGGTCGGTCATTGAATGCCTTCATTCTGGCGTTTTAAATGGGAAATGCCCACCGGTTAGTTGAGCTGTCTTCTTTTCTTTAATGGAGAAACGGCAAGCCTTTGGTGCTGATGGGCTGAAGCTGTGGGCTCTTCTGGGCCTGTTCACTGCGTGAGCCTTAGGCCGGCCCTATGCCGTATCAATATCTACTGTTGTAGGATGACATAGGAGTTGATATGATCCTCATTAAATCTAAGCGTTTGTATTGTTGTTGATCTTGATTTTTGTTTATGTCCTAACACTCCTGACCTAAAAACCTATAACGATCAAATCGGCCGTTTATGAAACCACAACCTTCATTGTTTACCCATGGTTGTTCTAAAGTACGCCTGCAGTTAGCGACGAGAATATTCATAGGAGTAACTTAGAATATTCTTGCAATTACGAAATACTGGGGAGCACGAAGCCTCACTGCCATTGAGTCTGTTGATAAGAGCATCGCATTGCTCCCATGTGCGGCGCTTGCCGAAGGGACCAGCCTTGTTCGTGGGTTGCGCATGTTGTTCCCCTTCTTAAAAGCATAGGTAAACTATCGCTGTCGATGACGCATTGACGATTCATATGAGGTTGTTGCGAATGAAAACGTGGGTGTGAAGGTGGCATTTTCTAATGCTGTTAAGAAACCAGCATGAGCTTGGTCTGTTGCTGGCATTCAGTTTCAAAGTGTTTGGTCACTCCGCAACGAGGAAAGATGTAGAAGAGCATCATTCAACGAACATCGTTTTAACTCCAGTTCCAAAGATCATAACCCTAGGTGTCAATCACTCATGGGTTTGTGGGGCCCAAAGAGTCCAGTGGCATGGCCCATCATATTCTTCCTTGCTTCCAACATGGATGACAATGGCATGGCCCACCAAATCTCTTATGCCTGTTGTTAAATCTTACAAAATACCTGATAATCTGCATTACTATTCTTCCACACTTATATCTTCTTCCCCCAAATAGCTTGAGATGACTGATTCGAGACGAACCTCCGTGGGACGATCTCGACAGCCTTGAGCCTTCACTTAAGTCCAATTCTTCTTGTTGGAACTTGGTATTTTCATCATCTCTTTCATAAGGTTTTGATGTGACAAATCAATATATTCCATGTTACTAACTTTATCTATGCAGATGTGCAGCTACAACAATAATTCATTTCATATCACGCAATTGATCAAAATACAAGGATCCTCTTCAAAAACTGTATTGCTACTCAAAATTACGTGTGAAACACGTATCTACGGAATGATGTAATTTTTTTACTTTTTAGATAGCTTCAGGGCCTTGGTTATAACATATCATATATCCCTAAGCTCAAATCTACATCATCTCCTAACTCATTTGATTCTAAGTCAAAATTCCTATTTTTCAGAATTAGCCTACTAGGATTTTTCCTAGCCTACCAAAACAACTATATTTTGACTTGATACTTTCAGACAAGAATCTATCCGTTGTCTAGTCCACGTCACCAAAATTTTGTAACCGTTTGTTAACGTTTCAAAATTAGCAGGCTACGAATTTTCCTAGCTTGCTAAAACGTTTTTTGGACTGAAATTTTCCAGAACAGTTTCTGAGCGTTCTCCAACGTTCCTTTTAGTTTCTGAACGTTGTGCAACGTCTCTTTTAGAGCCGTTCATAACCGTTTCTAAAACCTATAAAAGGAGGGGTACCCCCTCTCATTTTCCACACACTTTCCTTCTCTAAAATTCTGATTTTGTTGAAAGCAAGCCATTAATTTTCTTAAGCAATTCAGCCATTAGTTGTTCTTTTCTTATTTGTAAGAAGAAATCATTAGATTTCCTTCTTCGTTTAAGAACGGAAGAACTTGGATTTTCAACATCATTTTAGAAAGTTGTTTGTGTTCATAATTGCAAGAAGAAATTAATAGATCTCTCTCTTCTTTTATGAACCCGAGAACTTCAAGTATTGTTTTTCATTACATATCTTATACATCTTGAAGTTCATCTTTTAAACACCATCCTTGAATTCATTCTCTGGAATTTATACCAAGGCTATATGTGTTTTTCTATTTCTTATTTAATGGGTTTGAATCTCTGCTTAGAGATTGTACAAAGTTTGGGACACGGGGAGTGTCGCCATTTTTGTAAGTTCGTGCTTGCGGGGCAAGTGATTATAGTGGATTGAAAATCTCTACGGGGAGTAGAGGACTGGAGTAGGATCAACAGGATCCGAACCAGGATAAATCTCTGTGTTTGCGATTGGTTTAATTTTCAGCACTTGTCATTTTATTTCTGTTCCATCTTTGCAAATATTAGTAACGTTTTATTTGCAACATTTTTATTATATACACTATTCACCCCCCTTAGTGTATTGATCCATACAGGCTAAAATTACATTTGGTATCAGAGCAAGGTTAAGATGGCAGAATCAAGCATGAACGCTGTTCCACACAACTACAACACAAATCAGCATCCTGAAGGGCACTCTCAAGTACGTCCTCCTCTATTTGATGGTTCTAACTACTCATATTGGAAAATACGAATGGAGATTCATCTCCAAAGTATGCATTATGAGATTTGGGACATTGTAGAGACAGGATACGAAAAGCCAACAACTCCTGTTGCTGATTGGACTGCCAACGAAAAAGCTGCAAAAACCAACAACTCAAAGGCCATGAATGCTTTATATTGTGCCATGGATAAACATGAGTTTAATCGGGTATCTCAGGCCAAAAGTGCAAAGGAGATTTGGCACATACTCGAGGTAACTCATGAAGGAACCAGTAAAATGAAGGAAACCAAGATTTCCATTTTAGTTCACAAATTCGAGTTATTCAAGATGAAGGACCAAGAGACAATTGGAGAAATGAACACCAGGTTTACTAATATTATAAATTCTTTAAATGCTCTTGGAAAAACTTACACTTCTCTTGAACAGGTTCGCAAGATTCTTAAAGCTTTAACTCCAGTATGGCGTCCAAAGATCACCGCTATTGAGGAAGCCAATGATCTTTCCACATTATCTATGGAAGATCTTATTGGTAACCTAATGGCCCATGAAGTTACACTACAAGAAGAGAAAGAAGAGTCAGATCAAAAGAAGAAAGTACTCGCCTTCAACACTACATCAGAAAATGAAGACTCAGATGATGATATGTCATTCTTAGCCAAAAACTTCAGAATTTTTTTTCAGAAAGGTAAGTATAATAATTTTAAATCTAAGAATACTGATTCTTCTCTCTGCTTTAATTGCAATAAGCTAGGACATATGAAGAAAGACTGTCCACTTCTCAAAGCAAAGTTCAAAACTTCCAACAATGATCAATCCTGAAGAGAAAGAAAGTTTGACAAAATGAAAAAGGCATTTGCAGCAACATGGGATAATTCTTCAGATGATGAAGATAATGATCTAAATGAAAGTGCTAACATGTGCTTTATGGCACAAGATGATGAAGATGAGGTAAGTTCTTTTAATAACGAAGAATTACTTGATGCATTAAAAGATCTCTATTCCCATTTCAAAAAATTGAATAGTCAACATAAATCATTGAAACAGAATAATGATGATCTCCTTATTAAATATCAGAATTATCTTCTTCTAAGAACACTACACCAAATTCCATACATATTGAGAATACATCTTCTCAAAATTTGGATCTTAGTAAAGAGAATGATTTTCTCAAAACTAAGAATCTAGAACTACATACACAAATATCCGAAATGGATAAAAGTATTTCATCACTAAAGATGAAATACGACGAGATATCATCCAATGTTAATAAATTTAACAAAGGAAAGACTAATCTCGATGATTTGCTTAAAATTCAATATCCAGCAAATCATAGACAAGGACTGGGATATTCTCATAAGGATGTGCCCAAGTCTTATAACACTTCTTCCTCTTGTGGAAAAACAACTTTTGTTAAACCACAAAAGAAGAATCATGCATTTATTTATACAAAGAAAGTAAACACTTCTACTTCTTCCTCACCAAGAAATGTTACTAACATTTCAAAAACATTTTCTAGGAAACCTACTACAATTAGTATATGGGTTCCTAAGGATTCATGTTTAAATGATAGAAATAGTTATATTTCTCATTTTATACATTCTATTGTTCATTCTAGTGATTACATTAGAAAGCCAAATTCCACTTGGGTTTGGCTTCCTAAAATCTAATCCCAAGGACCCTCAAACAAAGGGTACCAATGCTTAATGTTTTATCTTTCAGGTACCTAGGAAAGAAAGATGGATTTTGGACAGTGGATGTTCAAAACATATGACAGGAAATGTCAACTTGCTTTCAAGCATTAAATATAATGATGGAGGCACATTAACTTTTAGGACAACAAGAAAGGAAAAATCATAGGCACTGGAACAGTTGGTAATACAAATCAGCCTATCATTGAGAATGTTCACCTGGTTGACGGTTTGAAACACAACTTACTTTCCATTAGTCAATTATGTGATAAAAATTACAAAATAGTTTTTGAACAAAATGATTGCATCATTTATGATTCTGATATGTCATCTATCTTATTCCGTGGTAAACGTAAGAATAACATATATATCTTATGCATGTCTGTTACCAGTCATAATCATTGCTTAATGATTACATCAGATGATACTCTTTTATGGCATAAACGTTTTGGACACACTAATTTCAAAAACCTAGCACATATTTCAAAACATAAGTTAGTTAATGGAATGCCAAATATTTCTTTCAAACACAAACATTTTTGTGATGCTTGTCAACAAGGAAAAATGCACAAATCTTCTTTTAAATTAAAGGACGTTATCTCAACAAAGAGACCATTAGAACTTCTACATTTAGATTTGTTTGGTCCTTCTAGAGTAGCTTCTTTGAATAGAAGTAGATATGCATTTGTCATTGTTGATGATTATTCTAGATACACTTGGGTTATATTTTTGCAAAACAAGAATGATGCTTTTGAAGAATTTTCAGTGTTTTGTAAAAAGATACAAAAAATCAAATCCTCTAACATTATCACTATTCGTAGTGATCATGGGGGAGAATTTGAAAATGAATCTTTTACCAAGTTTTGTAATGAAAATGGCATTACTTACAAATTTTCTTTTCCTCGTGCTCCTCCCCAGAATGGAGTAGTAGAAAGGAAAAATAGAACTTTACAAGAATGTGCAAGAACAATGCTTTGTGATAGTAAATTACCAAAATATTTTTGGGCAGAAGCTGTCGCAGCTGCTTATTACATTTTGAATAAAGTTCTTATTAGGCCATTGCTTAATAAAACTTGTTTTGAATTATTCTTTAATCGCATTCCTCGTGTATCATATTTTAAAGTGTTTGGATGTAAATGTTTTATTCTTAATACTAAAGATGCACTTGACAAATTTGATTCTAAATCTGATGAAGGTATTTTTGTTGGATACTCAACACGTAGCAAAGCCTACAGAGTATATAACAAAAGAATTTCAACAGTTGAAGAATCACTTCATGTCACATTTGATGAGAATCCCTCATCTAATTCTCCCATCATTGATGATGAAGAGAATATATTACCTCTTTCTATTTCCTTAGATAAAATGAAACTTGATGAAATTGATGCTACTAAACATTCTGTTGAGTCTATTTCAGATAATGTAGATCTTCCTAAGGCATTTGCACAAGTCCCAAATCATCCATCAGAGTTAATCATTGGAGATATTACAGATGGAGTAAGAACTCGTCGCCAAATAGAGCAAATGGCACATTGTGCATTTCTCTCAACCATTGAACCAAAGAACATCAAAGATGCATATGAAGACAGTTCATGGATTATGGCTATGCAGGAAGAACTCAACCAATTTCAACGGAATGATGTTTGGGAATTAGTTTCTAGACCATCAGATCATTCAATTATTGGTACCAAGTGGGTATTCAAAAATAAATTGGATGAATCTGGTCATGTAATTAGAAACAAGGCACGATTGGTTGCACAAGGTTATAATCAAGAAGAAGGTATTGATTATGATGAAACCTATGCACCAGTTGCATGTCTTGAATCTATTAGGATATTATTATCATTTGCTTGTTTTAAAGATTTTAAACTCTTTCAAATGGATGTCAAAAGTGCTTTTCTAAATGGTTTTCTTAAAGAAGAAGTTTATGTAGAACAACCTCCGGGTTTTATTCATGAAAATTTTGAAAATCATGTTTTTAAATTGAAAAAGGCTTTATATGGTCTCAAACAAGCACCTCGTGCTTGGTATGAAAGACTTAAAAGTTATCTTTTGAATTCTGGTTATTCTATTGGTAAAATAGATTCTACTTTGTTTATTAAAAACATAAATTCTGACATTATCATTATTCAAATATACGTTGATGATATTATTTTTGGTTCTACTAACGAATCTCTATGTCAAGATTTCTCTAAAATTATGCAGAAAGAATTTGAGATGAGTCACATGGGTGTACTTAATTACTTCCTCGGTCTTCAAATTAAACAAATGAAGGAAGGAATATTCATTCACCAAAGCAAATATTCTAAAGAACTCATCAAGCGTTTTGGATTAGAAAGTTCTGCAGAAAAACACACTCCAATGAGTACATCTACTTCCCTCGACAAAGATTTAAATGGTAAGAGTGTTGATCAACGTCTTTATAGAGGTATGATTGGCTCCTTACTTTATTTAACTGCAAGTAGACCAGACATTATGTTTTCAGTATGTTTATGTGCACGATTTCAGGCAGATCCTAAAGTTTCACATCTAACTGCCGTAAAACGGATTATTAGATATGTTAAGTATACTTCTGATTTTGGTTTATTTTATCCTAAAATAAACACATTTGATTTATTATCATATAGTGATGCAAATTTTGCTGGTTGCAAATCAGATCGTAAAAGTACTAGTGGTACATGTCACTTTTTAGGACATGCCTTAGTTTCCTGGTTTAGCAAAAAGCAAAACTCTGTTTCATTATCTACAACCGAGGCAGAATATATTGCCGCCGGTTTAGCATGTGCTCAAATTTTATGGATGAAACAAACTATTTCAGACTATGGTATTAATTGTTCCACATGCCCTATTATGTGTGATAATACCAGTGCTATTAATTTATCTAAAAATCATGTGCATCATTCACGTACAAAACATATTGATGTACGTCATCATTTTTTAGATGATCATGTTCAGAAAGGAGACATTGTTTTAAAATTTATTTCTACTGAACATCAAGTTGCCGATATTTTGACTAAGCCTTTGAAAGAGGAATCTTTCATTAAGCTTAGAAGAACTCTGGGTATTATTAGTGAATCAGAATTTGATTTATAAAAATTTATATGTATTTTTTGATTTTTATGAATTTTTCTATAATTTTTCTGGTTCCTATTTATTTTTAGCATGATACGAAATTTTGTAGCATGCCAATTTTACAAATTTTTTCAATCTTCTCCGTATTATGCCTGATTTGACCCCTGGTTTTCGGATTTTTTATACCACTTCTCATATATTTTTCAATATTCATTCTCAAAATAAAATCTCGTATCAAAATTCTTACCCGTTATCTTCTACTTTGTCTCTATCCTTGCTTACTGTTGATCTTGTTGATCTCTCTCCTACCATATGGATACTTCTCATTTGTCTTTCCCAATATCCTCTGCTTTTCACGTTGGACAAAGCGCTGACATTCGTTTTCGTCTTAGAACTTTCCACTTGCACTCACTTCTTCCAAAACCTGTACTTCATGTTGACTTGGAGTAAGACTTCACAAGAACACTACAGATTCTTATTTGTTTTTCTTCTGACATTTAAAAATATTGCATTGTTTTGGAACTGACAACTTCTACAGTTCCCTCTATTTATTTTATTAATTCTACATTGGTCCTCTACATTTATGGAGACCACCAACCGTCCTTTGTTTTTTATAGGGACGCGTCACTTCCCTTACCCGTTTTGTTTTTTTGCACAAGTCAACAATATTTTTTACAAACTCTCCTTGTCTTGGCATATGCACTTACATTTATTTTTTTGGGTTTGCCTTCTGACAAAGGATTTTGCCTATCTCTTTCTTCTATTAGAATGATTTTCTGACAACACAAGTTTTTATCTCTATTAAAAAATGCACATACTCATTCTGTTTCTTAGTGGTTGCTTTCATCAATTTTTAAACACTCTTCATTATTTTATTTCCTTTGAATGACAACTCAACATTTAAATTTCTTTTCTTGTAACTTGTTCCAAGACACCAACCGTCCTCTCTCTATTAATTCGGCCTGCTACTTGTCTTCTCCTTCCATTATTACGACATGACATGGGGAACTCAACATTATTTCCTTCCCTGATAGCCATTATTTAATATATTTTTTAACACCCTGACATGTATTTATTTCGGCCTGATATGTCTTACTCTCCCTCCTTCCCAATGCGCCTAGGGACTCTCTACTATATTTTTTTATCTTTATTTTTAAGACTTCTAGGTACCCTCTTAAATGTTTATTCTTCTTATATATACGGTTTTATATCCAACGGGTCTTTTTGAAACCAACGGGTATGCGATTAGTGCAACCGCCGCCTACTCTTCTTCTTCCCGTCTGTTCGGTTTTTGTATTTTGAACATTTCAGTTGTTCCAACTTCTTTCAGTTTTAGCAACTGCTCCCACTCTCTATAATGGCAACTGATCGGTTTTCTTTTCTTTCTATTTATTTCGTTCACCTTCTCTTTTCTCTTTCCCATTCTCTGTTTAAGTTTCTTCCTTCTCTCATTCCTCTTCTCTCCAATCCACCATGGTCGAACCAACACCCCCTTCCACCACCGACCGCTTTCGTTCGCAGGTGGCCAAAGATCGTTATCTTGCCTTCGAAGTGACCCGATTTCATCCTGAGCGCTACCTAGACTATGGCACGCCCCACCATGATGCATGTCAAGCAGATCCTAGCGGTGGTCGGACTTCATCAGCTTTGGTCCATCGCGAACAAAGTACCCTATTATCCCACTCTTGTCAGAGAGTTTTATGCCAATCTCGAGACTACCCTTCATCGTGGCCAAAAGTTCTTCTCCACTTCGGGGAGACTGTTTTACAGTCAATAGCAATAAACTTGCCACCATTATCAACCAGTCTCCAGATTTTCTTGGCCTCCTTTCCTTTGCTATGGACGATGTCGTTATCCTCGCTAGACTCGCCCCAAAATATACACCCCATATGTCTGCAGCCAAGCTTCGTCCTAAGGCTCGTCTCATTCATAAGATCATCATCCACAATATGATGCCCAAGGCCGGCTCTGTGAACTACCTGAGTAATGCTCACCAACATTGTTTATATGCCATTATGGGCGATTTTCCCATTCACTGGGGCCACTTGTTTCTTCGTACTCTCATGAAACCTGTTTCCACTCACTTTTACTTGCCGAGTCTCATCACGCTGATTCTTCGGGCGTTCGGTGTTCCTACCGATGGTGAACTTTTGCTTCAGCATGATATCCATATTGATGAGAACATTCTCCACAGCATGGGCCTTCCCGATGGTGACTCTTCCTCCACCGACAACGACGACGACCACGCTGCATCGGATGATGACTCTTCCCTCCCTACTGCCCCGTCTGCTCAATCTCGCGGCCAAGCCTCTTTCCCAGGCTCTTCCCGATCCCGGTGCGGTAAAAAGGTCCTCGCTTCTAAAGACGACGTTTCTCCGTCTCGCGAGACCAATGTCGTCCTCCTTCATCGTCTCTCTACCCAGGTTGCCGAGGGCTTCGCTGGAATCCAGATACAAATGAGTAATTATGACCAAATCCTCCGTCATCACTCTGAAGTACTTGAACAGATCCAAGTTGAACAGTCTTCCCTTCGTTCTTCCCTGGAATCCGAGAATATCCACCCTACCCGTCGCACCCGCACTCGACGTTCCTCCCCCGGCTCGTCATCCTATCGTCCTTAAACTCCCTTGCTCTCGCATGCTACTGCTCTTTGGTTCTCTGTTTCGTTTTGTCGCATCATATACATGCCTGCCTTATTGCTTCCTTTGCATTTCGGCTCTCCTTGCCTCCCTTGTGACTTTGCCTCATCTTATGTTGTTTGGTTGGTTTCCGTGATTCCTGGTTGATTTCACTATGATCCTTGTTGGTTATCTCGCTGGTTATGTATTGTCTCCGTTGTTTAGTATGTTGGTTACTTTAGTTCTGGGTTTATCAATGTTGTTTATGTACTTGTCAGTTGTTGTATGCTCGTTTCTCTGCTGTTTTGGTTATGTATGATGACTATCTAATGTACTCATGTTTAATGAATATTAGGCCTTTTGTTACTTCTGTGCTCTTATTCATACTCTGTCTCTGTTATTTTTCCGATTTCTTCCTTTTTCTCCTTTGGCATACTACAATAAATCTTAGCCTGCCAATTTTTCTTTTCCACTTTTTGTGGATGACAAAGGGGGAGAACTGCGCATATATTCAGGGGGAGTCTATATTCATATATTCAGGGGGAGTAACATCAGTAACATCACAGTACATCATGTTAATAAACTCATTAAAACTTATTAAACACTTGTTAACTCACATTTTATACTTCATTATTTGTCATCATCAAAAAGAGGGAGAATGTTGGAACTTGGTATTTTCATCATCTCTTTCATAAGATTTTGATGTGACAAATCAATATATTTCATGTTACTAACTTTATCTATGCAGATGTGCAGCTACAACAATAATTAATTTCATATCACGCATTTGATCAAAATACAAGGATCCTCTTCAAAAACAGTATCACTACTCAAAATTACGTGTGAAACACGTATCTACGGAATGATGTAATTTTTTACTTTTTAGATAGCTTCAGGGCCTTGGTTATAACATATCATATATCCCTAAGCTCAAATCTACATCATCTCCTAACTCATTTGATTCTAAGTCAAAATTCTTATTTTTCAGAATTAGCCTACTATGATTTTTCCTAGCCTACCAAAACAACTATATTTTGACTTGATACTTTCAGACAAGAATCTATCCGTTGTCTAGTCCACGTCACCAAAATTTTGTGACCATTTGTTACCGTTTTAAAATTAGCATGCTACGAATTTTTCTAGCCTGCTAAAACGTTTTTTGGACTGAAATTTTCCAGAACAGTTTCTGACCGTTCTCCAACGTTTCTTTCAGTTTCTGAATGTTATGCAACGTCTCTTTTAGAGCCGTTCATAACCGTTTCTAAAACCTATAAAAGGAGGGATACCCCCTCTCATTTTCCACACACTTTCCTTCTCTAAAATTCTGATTTTGTTGAAAGCAAGCCATTAATTTTCTTAAGCAATTCAGCCATTAGTTGTTCTTTTCTTATTTGTAAGAAGAAATCATTAGATTTCCTTCTTCGTTTAAGAACGGAAGAACTTGGATTTTCAACATCATTTTGGAAAGTTGTTTGTGTTCATAATTGCAAGAAGAAATCAATAGATCTCTCTCTTCTTTTATGAACCAGAGAACTTCAAGTATTGTTCTTCATTACATATCTTATACATCTTGAAGTTCATCTTTTAAACACCATCCTTGAATTCATTCTCTGGAATTTATACCAAGGCTATAGGTGTTTTTCTATTTCTTATTTAATAGGTTTGAATCTCTGTTTAGAGATTGTACAAAGTTTGGGACACGGGGAGTGTCGCCATTTTTGTAAGTTCGAGCTTGCGGGGCAAGTGATTATAGTGGATTGAAAATCTCTATGTGGAGTAGAGGACTGGAGTAGGATCAACAGGATCCGAACCCGGATAAATCTCTGTGTTTGCAATTGGTTTAATTTTCAGCACTTGTCATTTTATTTCTGTTCCATCTTTGCAAATATTAGTAACGTTTTATTTGCAACATTTTTATTATATACACTATTCACCCCCCCCCCCCCCTCTAGTGTATTGATCCATACAGGCTAAAATTACACTTCTAACTTAAGCAGCAGAGGGGATTTGGGTCGGAACCCAGATCCGACCCCCCTGACGTTCCTTTGCTGTGCAAGAGATCAAGAATCGACCCAGCATGAGGGTCGAACGGTAGCCCCCGTTAACTGTTGTCCGAGTATCGACCCAACTTGAAGGTCGAACGATCGTTTAATTCAAATACGTGGTCGATCAAGCCTCCACACTACGTTCTCATCCCAACCATCGACATTGGTTCTGCCAAATGAGGGTCCCACATCACCAGATGACAAGGCTCCATCTAAACAAAAGAGAATACGTCAACCCAATTACTGTTGACGTCAATTTTGGTCTTAACAGTTGGCACCGTTTGTGGAAAACACCCAGTCTACATCCCAAATCAACTATAGCCCTATGTCGACTGGACCCAAAAACACCGGACCAATTCTTGGTCTGGATGAGAACACTCAGAACGAGGAGAATGTTCTCATCGAAGATGCCGGAGATTCTGATTCGTAATCAAAGGAACAAAGAGTGCCAATTGTGACTCAAGATCAATTCAACAAGTTCACTGTGGAAATCGAAAAAAGCCTCACCTGGTTAGCCGCTACTATGCAACAAAGCATTGGGCGTTCATAACGAGCTGACGAGGAGCAGCTACCCCCTAATCCAGTGCAAACGCCAATAGGGGAGCGAACTACTCCCAGAGATCCGAGGTTGGGCGAAAAGGACCTGAGCGGCAGGTCAACTTGCAGCTCAATACTCCTACATCTCAACGAAGGGGAGAGATGGGGAACAACAACGGCTCATTTGGGCACATGAGAGGTCCTAGGCCCTCCACCAATGGGCGAGCCATTTTGCAGCGTCTTGGACCAGGTGATAGATCACATCACTCAAGGTCGCAATCCACCCAAGCTTGCAGTTGGAGAGAAGAGAAAGGAGAGGGAAAAAAGCCCCGTCCATTTTTCTAATGCCACTCATCAACATCACAAGGAGGAACGAGTCCCACTCACTTTTCCTGCTAACAGAGTTGGCGAACTCCGTTGAAGGAGAGCATCTTGTTTGCCCCACAACTTCCCAAATTCAAGCTTCCGTCCTTACAGATGTATGACGGCAAGGGTGATCCATGGGAGCAAGTCGGCAGATATTAAAGCGTGATGGAACTTCACGGAGCCGACGAGCCGTATCTCTGTCGAGCTTTCGACACTATGTTGATAACTTTCCACACTACGTTGATAAAGGCAGCAGACGGATGGTATAATAAATTGCCCGATGATAGCATTGGGTCATTTGATGAATTGTCTGATGTTTTCTGTAGGTAGTTTGTTACAGGGAGACGCCCTAAGTGAAAGTCACACACCTCTTCACCTTGAAGCAATGTGAGAAAGAATCGATTCGAGACTTCGTTCAGCGTTTCAACGAAGAAAGGCTGGAGGTGGAGGATGTCCCTGATGCTAATATCATTGGGGTTCTCACCCTAGCAGTCTGAAACAAAGACATGATGAAATCATTTCATCAATATCCGCCAAGCAGTCTCGTAGAGTGGTTCATCATGACGGAACGTTTCATGGCCTCAGAGGAAGCAATCACTGCTGAGAAGAAAGAGACCTCAAAATGTCACGATGACACAAGGCGAGAAGCACGATCCCGAGGGAACCCACATCAGGATCCACGAGATCGACGACAAAAAGACAAGAGTCCTCGGAGCAAGAAGTGTCTTGCTAAAGACGCCAATACCAGGACAAATTCTCCCAAGGTAGACGTCCTGGCATATGCCCAAAAGAAGGACTAATCAACGAACATGTTAAGGAGAACATGTATGAAAAAAGAGTTGACCTTAAATTTTGCAGGTACCACAATGATCATGTGCATGATACTACTGATTGCTGGACTCTCAAGAAAGAGATTGATGTCCTGGTCAAGCGTGGTCATCCAAAGAAAGCTGGTGACGACCCACAAACCAAAGAGAGAGCTTCGAAGCAAAAGGACAAGGGGCCAATGATAAGGTCGCCAGTCACCAAGGTGATCGATTGAAGCTTTCGAACAAAGGCCAGATAGCACCAGGCGGGGATAACTCCAAGCAAAATAAAACCGCCTGCTCGCTTTTATTTTGCTATCAAAAATGTTTAAGCTTTCCAAATAAATAATGTTCACTTTTCTTCAAAGAACATTTTCATGACATTGCATGTATGCTTTTGATGTCTCGAGAGGATTATTCCATCTAATGCTAGATTAATCTTCGAAAGGAGTTCTTCTCACGAGGATCCGATCCCCAGAGAAAGCATAGATTGACCAAGATTCTCTCCTGGTATCTTGATGAAAGCGGACATAAAGAACGACCCATCTTTGTCGTCAGCCATAACCCGAAGGATCTATCCCCTTGCGACTGAATGACCCATCTTTGTCATTAGCCATAAGCTGAGGAGCCACCCCTCTCCACTGAACGACTATCGTAGTCAGCCATAAGCTGAGGGGCCACCCCTCCCCTTTGAACGACTATTGTCGTCAGACGTAAGTCGAAGATGCTACCCCCTCGCGGCTGAACGACCTATCTTTGTCGTCAGCCATAAGCCGAGGGGCCACCTCTCGCCACTGAACGACTATCATCGTCAGCCGTAAGTAGAAGGGGCTACCCCCTTATGACTGAATGACCCATCTTTATTGTCATCCATAAGAGAGGGGCCACCCCTCACCACTGAACGACTATCATCGTAAGCCGTAAGTCGAAGGGGCTGCCCCCTCGTGACTGAACGACCCATCTTTGTTGTCAGCCATAAGCCAAGTGGCCACCCCTCGCCACTAAACGACTATCATCGTCAGTCGTAAGTTGAAGGGGTTACCCCCTCACAACTGAACGACACATCTTTATCGTCAGTCATAAGCCGCGGGGCCACCCCTTGCCACTAAACGACTACCATCATCAGCCGTAAGTTGAAGGGGCTAACCCCTCGCCACTGAATGACTACCATCATCACCATACGAAAAGAGAGTGGTTACCCCTCTCGCTTTCTCTTGATATTTAAAGAATCATTCAACTACTCAATCGCTACCTTCATCTTAGGCGAAGATTGACTTGTCGAAAGGGGCCAACCGGTAATACAGAGCTCTCATGCGCTTTAAAACAAAGATGAAGAGATACCCAACTATTTTGGCTATATCATGTGTTTTTTTTCATTCTCTTATAAAACATTTTGGCCATACCTTTACAAAGTTTAATACAAAAAAGCAAAAAAAAACAGGGGTTCAAACAACCTAGGGGAGTGAAAAACCTCTAAGGTCCCTCGACTAAGGTAATATGCCCTTGGATACCCTCGACAGAAGCGATATTCTCTTGCTCTTGCGAAGCAGCTACAATTGCAATACCACCCGTCTCGACGACTGCTTCGTCAATTGGGATGGCAGCTTCCATAGTCGTAACTTGACCAACCTCGTCCAGAAGGCTGTCTGGTTCATCGTCATCCATAACAAGGGGAGACTTGGTCGATCTTGTCAGC
This sequence comes from Scilla litardierei, assembly GCA_030789695.1. NCBI lineage: Eukaryota > Viridiplantae > Streptophyta > Magnoliopsida > Asparagales > Asparagaceae > Scilla > Scilla litardierei. Next base: position 304,577,450 of record CM061141.1, read on the forward strand.
AAAATTGGAGAATCGATCCTTTATCTTTTGACGACACCGTTCTTAACCTTGTATATATAGTTAATCCAAATTGGGCAAGGTGTCCCTATATTCCTAGACAGCCTTCTCCGCGATCTCTTTTGTGTTAAACTCTTGGGAGTCGATGAAAGGTCGAGCATGAAGCTCGTTCACTCGAGAAATTTTCTGATCAATCTCCATCGAAAGGCCAGCCTCCCTCGTACGGGATTCGCCCAAGATTTACTCAAGTTGAACCATCTGAGACTTGAGCATCTTGATGAGAAGCTCTCTTCGTTGAAGCTTCTCTTCAACCTTCTCGACAGTTATCTTAGCTGATTCTCCCTCCTCATCTCCTTGGCCAGAGTGGCTTCATAATTAACCACCACCAATGAGCGGCAGCGTAACTCAGTATTAGCCAATAGAGCCTGCAAATAGGTAAGGAGATTAATCCTTATGCTTGGTTCAAGTAAAATGGGGATAAGTATAATCATTACCTTCTGTAGATGGCAAACGTGGCTAACCTCTCATAATCAACCTTCACCAACACGACCCTATTCCTAGGAAGGGTCAAATTCTCAGTCAGACGAGAGATAGTCCCACAATCTAGAATGGCCGATTTCTTTTTTCCCACTGGGAAATTCGGACGAAAAAGATCTTCTTCAAGGAATTCGACCAAGGCTGGTGGCAATGTATCTTCCGATACAATAGACCTAAATTCAGGGAGAATGTCCCTATCCAACTGCTCTGGAGGAAACAACCCTTCCCAGGGCCAGGAATCCTGGCGTAAAGATGGTCCCTGAGTGGAGGATGACTCCCCGAAGTTTTCTCCGATACTTGGTCCTGGCCTCGCTCGGGATCCCGATCATGCTCGGAAGCTCCCATTTGTTATTAGGCCGTAATCAGGATAATGAAGTCATTCGACTCGAGCAAATCTGATTCATTGACGATGAGCTTTTTCCTTAACTTTTTCTTCTTGGCCTCATCATTCTTAACTTTAGCCGAGGGGTGCTTCTCTTTCCTCTTCTGTCGGTGTATCGGCTGGGGACCTTCGTGAATTACCAGAGGTAAAGCCACCGTAGTTCCAATTGCTATATTTTTCTGATGACGCACCTAAGGGGAAGGCAGATTTTCCTCAGCTTCTCTAATGGAAGCTTTAAGCGCCTCCCGCACTTCAGGTTCCACCTGGTATTCCATTGCGACCATTCGTGTAAAGATGAGGAAAAATTCAAGGAGAAGAAAATAGGATAAAGACGAGCAAGGGAATCGACCTTTCGTCCATACTATTTCAAGCAACATCGGTTCAAACAAAAGCCATTTTGTCGACCTCTTCTCCTCGGACAACTTCATCAGAGAATCAATAACCTTTTTCTCTTACTCAGAAAGAGCCTTCTCTTCATTCATTCCGAGCTCAGGATTCTCCCATCGGGTGATGAAGCTCGACTCACCAGGAAACACCACAAACAAACATTGGTCTTTCCATTTTGGATTTGAGGTAGGAAGATCACTAAACAATTTCTACCTTGGCTAGCGGTTATCAAATACCAACCCAGGGATTTGAGAGGGGGCACTAAGAAAAAGAAATTGAACAAATCCATGAATGGTTCAATTCTGTTCAGCACGCATAATGCAATGAAGCTAATCAAGATGCCCATAGCGTTCGACATCAGTTGACAAAGGGAAAGACCCAGTGTCTTCAGCACACAAAGCATGAAGGGGTGCATGTGAAATCAAAGTTCGTATTGAAAATCCTTGACGTAAATTCCAACTTTGCGATTGTCAAGAAGATGAATTCTTTCCTCGCTTCGAGGCATTTGGATCTGGTAGTCACACCTGACCTATTTTCTTTGAAAGTCGGGAATTTGGTCAGCCCCCACTAAAGAGACATAGACAGAAACTAGTTTGGGTACGACGATCACCTCTTTATCCTTTCGAGAAACAGAAGTCGAGGCTCTAGTGGAGATGCGAGGGGAGGAGGAAGCCATTGTCAAAAAATTCGAACTTTGATTCGAGAATGCCAGAGACGTTGAAGTCCCCTCCAAACTACTTTATTAAGGTAATGCAGTGATCCAAGCTAATCTCCTCATGCCGACGATCCAAGCATTCCCGTATCTTGGGTATTGAACCGACGCTGCGTCCAACTCAGAAGAGCGGAGTTTTGGCGCTTAAACTCAAATACTCCCGCCTCGACTGCTAAGCCCCATTAATGAGACATCACGTCGCTTGACCCCAACAGGTGAATGGTTTGAGCTCAAGTGCTGGGGGCCATTGTTAAATCCTTGGGCTGTCACTCGAGAAAAGGAAATTAAGACTCCCAAGGTACGAAATACCTGATACTCTGGATTACTATTCTTCCACACTTATATCTTATTCCTCCAAATAGCTTGAGATGACTGATTCAAGAAGAACCTCTGTGGGTCGATCTTGACAGCCCGGAGCCTTCACTTAAGTCTAATTCTAACTTAAGCATTGGAGGGGATTTAGGTCGGAAACCAGATCTGACCCCCAGACGTTCTTTTATGGTGCAGGAGATTAAGGCTCGACCCAGCAGGAGGGTTAAACGACGGTCCCAGTCAACCGTTGTTCGAGGATCGATCCAACTTGAAGGTCAAACAATCGTCAAATTTAGATACATGGTCAATCGAGCATTTGCACTTCGTTCTCATCCTAACCACCATCGACTCTGGTTCTGCCAACCGAGGGTCCCACTTCACCAGCTGACGAGGCTCCATTTCAACAGAAGAGTCCATATCAGCCCAGTTACCGTTGACGCCAATTTTGGCCTTTACACCTATAAAAAGGGATTAAGAGGAGAGCCAAATGCGCAAAAAAGAAAGAGAGCAAAAGAAAAGAAAGGAGTTTCTTCCGTGAGACAAGAAAGTTTATCCAATTCCAGATAGAGTTGTAAGTGTTTCTTCAGAGAGAAAAAACTTCTCCAAAGACAACTGCAGTGAGTTTTTAAGTGTTTATTTCTATATGTGTATTTATTTCCTTATGAGAAATAGAGTTATTTATTTTTCTCTCCAATTTTTTCTTAATATGTGATTAGTGAATCACAATAAGTGGTGTCAGAGCCCATATGAGCAATGAGAAAAAAAGGAGTGGATTTTCTTTGAAAAAATAGAGAGAATTTTTTTAGCAATTGTACATTTTAATATCAAAATGTTAATGTAAGAATCATCCTTGAGAACAATGATCAAGCTAACGGTCACAATTTACACACTTTGAAGACCTCGAATGGATGATATTCTTAGTTGTGAAGATTCATTTGACCTGCTAGACATCATAAGAGTAAAGCCAAAATCCATCAAGTAAGCAGATAGAAAGAAGATGAATAGACAGACGATTAGTCAAATACTACAAGGGATCGATCACAGTGTCTTCCATCACGTTACACAAGAGACAAAAGCATAAACCCTCTGACAGAAGCTAAAGGACATGTGCCTGACCAAGACCATTGTAATGAAGCCTTGTTAATGAGGCTATTAGTAAATTTAAAGATACATAGTGAAACTTGTGTTGCTGACCACATGAGCGAGTTCCAGAACCGGGTTAATCAACTTTTTACAATGGGAGTTACAACTTTTTACAATGGGAGTTACAACTTGGGGATGAAGAACAATCTCTCATTCTTCTCAGTTATCTTCCTGACAACTGGGAATGCTAGTAGTTTGCCTCAAACAACAAACTTACCATGTCTATGGTTAAAGTTGCCATCTTCAATGAAGAGACCATGTGAAAACATATCGACACAGACCAATCACATGCCCTCGTGATAAAAACTCGAGGAAGATAGAAAGGAGGTGATCAAAGCTGGGGCAAAGGTAATAGAAAGAGTTATGTAAGATCCACAAACGGAAGGATGCCTACTTACAAATGTTACTATTATGGCATGTAGGCCACATGAAGAAAAATTGCTAGAAACTTTTACGAGAACAAGATCAAAATGATTCTCAATAGGAAAAAAAGGATGTAGAGACATTTAGTTACTTGTACAAGAGAAGTGGATATTTTTTTAATCCAAGAAGAGACATGCATTCATGTTTCCAATTAGGATAACGAGTGTGTGGTTGATACTACAACATCCTATCATGTTACTCCTCATAGAGACTTCTTCACCACCTACATAGAGGGAGACTTTGATATTATGAAAATGAGAAATACAATTTCCTGCAAGATCATGGGAATTGACTAAGTACAAGTTCCTACAAGTTCCACCAGAGGGATTGGATATTTGTTCTTCACTATAACTTTAAGTGCCTGATAGTCAATGCACAACTAAAAAGAACCACCATGCTTCTTCTTAAACAGCACTGGTGCACCATAAGGAGCCTTTGAAGGTCGGATGTGTCTTGCATCCAACAAATTTTTGAGTTGCATCTACAGTTTCTCCAACTCCGATGCTGCCATCATGCATGGTCCCGTAGTCGATGGTTATGCACCGGGCACCAACTATATCTTGTGATCCACCTCTCTCTTAGGTGGTACTTTGTTCTACAACTTGCTGGGCATGATGTCTTGGTACTTCTTCAAGACAGACTAGATCTCCTTGGGTACATTCTCTCTCATAGTTCAGACTTCCTCCAACTTCACTACGACAATGATGGTTGGCTCATTTCTCCGAACACCCTTAGAGAGTTGAATTGTAGTGAGAATCTTGCTAGACAATGCCTATTCTCTTTGGATTGGAATAATGAAAGTCTTGCCCTTGAGGAAGCACATAGTATTTGCATATGGAACCAACACACCCTTCATTCGGTCCAAGAACTCCAAGCCGATGACCAAGTCAAAATCGGTCAATGCCTACCACCATCATGTCCTTGATGCATTCCTCCATGGTCTCAAGTCGATCCTTTGCTTCAGCCACTGTGAGCTCTGCCTTGCCCAACCATGCCTCGAACATCGACATGATGTTCCTACATTTCTCTCTTGTGAGGTGGCCTAGTGGTGGCCTTTGCCATTTTGGAGTTGCTTGGAATCTCACTGATCTCTTCTTTCATGAACCATAAGCTTTCCCGAACGACAAGCTGTGATACTAAATGTCATGGTGGATTTATTAGCTACTTGACTTCTTCAATCTCATGTAGTAATTTGCTCACTCTTATTTTATTAGAATGTCTAAGTTAGCCTTCCCTCAAATTCTCACACTCACAAGGCACTCAAGCACATAAGAGAAAAACTTAGAAATGCAGAACTATAATGTCTTTACTTGGATAATACTTAATGATTCTTGTTGGATATAAATGGCCTCTGCTTGCCCCATTTTATAGGTGAAGCTCTCTTGCAATGAATGGTGTAGATTTGGCTTCTAAAGACTTGCATGATCTAATGGTCTAGGATGAGTCTATATAACCTTCTCCATAAATACCAATAATGACCTCTCATTAAAGAGTTTATATTTATGTACAGGAACATTTTAGATCCCCTTTAACAAATATAAGTCCGTGACATTTTCTCCTTCTATCACCATTATCTATCCTTTCGATATCTTCAAAGCATCCTTCTCTATCGTTATCTTACAACTCCTAGAATCCAATGCCTCTAAAGAAACCGATAACTTCTTTTTCTCTGGAATATGCCACACATTAAGAGTTAGCACATTACACCATTAAACATCTTGATTCTTATCGGACTAACTAGAACAACCTTGCATCCATCATTGTTGCTTATTCGGACCGATGCATCATCCTTCCTCTTATAGGTATAGAAACAATCCTTATTTGGTGCCTTATGGAGTAATGCCTCAAAATTCATAACCCATGGATGATTCCTAACAACTAACAAACATGATGTGAGCATATCGTAGGCTCATCTCTCTTAACCTCTTCCATATATATAACTAAAGCTGACGAAGATGCTAGCACTTCTTCCTTATCTCGACTCCTCATGTCTGGGTAGTCTCTCTTCCAATGCCTGATTTTCCTTGCAAATCTATCATGATGTGCCTTTAGTTCTCGATCTCGAGCTCCTCCTGTTACCATCTTTTGCATTGCTTCATCCTAAAGCAAATATGCACATGCCATCTAAATCTCATCTGCTCAAACTAACTCCTACCATCTGATCTCTCAGCTCCTCATTGTAAAGCTAGCCTTCACATCCTCAATAAGGAGAGTATCCTAACTGTAGATCATGATATTGATATACGTAGTAGCCTAACTGTAGATCATGATGTTGATGAACATTGTGTATCGCTCTAGAAACAAAAGGAGCAAAATAATCACCTGATGCTTGCCTCTACTGTCAATCCAATAGTCCTCATTTTCATCCCTAAGCCAGTAAAGGTATACACGTGATTCTTCATTGAGGTACCATCTTACACCTTGAAAGTGAAGAAAGTCTTCAAAAAGATTAACATGTTGGTGAATAACTTTTTAGATACAGCTTCTCTAGCTTCTCCTATATTCCTTTGGCCATAATCTCATCTAACACTTGATAAATCATGTCATCTGATAGGCTAATCTATATGGTTGTCATAGCTGAATTCTCTATCTCTATCTTTTTCGTATATAAGATATCTAATGGTAACGAATCCATATCATACACCACCTATGGATACGATTCTTACGATTGCTGTTACCTTGTACTGCCATTTCTCAAAAAAAATTTATCATAAAACTTCTTTATTTTGAATTTTCCTCATCGAACCATCACATACGAACCACCCGTATATGAGCACAATACAATTTCTCATTTGGTTCCACTGCTCTTTATAGACGAACACTTTGCTATTACCATGAACTTGTTTCACGAATCTTACACTGATACTAATTGCTAGGATCTGATACCAACCGTTGGTCTTAATTGCCCACTTGACATCCTTATTAAGTAAATAATCACGCTACAGAATTTCCAAGAATCGTTGAATCAATAAGTAAAGCTAATGACTTTCTTTACAAACTGTGCACCACAATAAATACAAGTAAAGTAAACCTAAAACAAAAACACACACATTTGATACCAAGATTTTTACCGGTTCTATCTAATCATTGGTGTACATCAAATTGGAAAGATCACTAATGCTTCAATAATTTTGGACTTGAAATTATGACGCTTGGTTCTTGGGGAAATCAAACACATTAAGAATTTAGAGAAGAAAACTAGAAAGAAATCTCTTTTTGCCACTCAAACAACCCACTTTTGCCATCTTAGCTTGCCCTTTGTATTTCTACATCTAGTTGCAAATTTCTATCGAAAATTCGTATCAAAATCTAGTTGAAACAAGGCTTTAAATACCATATAGAAATTCCTAATGGGCTTGGGCTACATTGCCAGATCTGGGTCAAAATCAGATTCGGATTCGCCCCTTGCTGCTGTATCCGCATCTCCGTGCTCCTCTGATGTTGGATCACTGATGGATGCTATCAATTTTTTCGTGTTGTGCAATCGCATTCGATCGTGCCTCAGGCATGGTCACATCTTCATCTGCCACGTTGCTCTTGCAATACGCATGTGCCATGTGTGTGCATGTGTTGTGCATGCATGTGCCTCGCTTGCAGGCTGCATGCTCATGGGCTGCACTGTGTGCACGCTTCTAGGCCGCAGATAAAATTCCAATTATGAACAATATCAATACTATATCAATATTTGGGCCACCTCTAAAAAATCTCCAAAAAATCCTGATAAATCCTATATTAATCTTGGGTAATTTTGGATGTTTTGTATCACATTTTTCAACATATCGTCAAACCAAATGCAATCATATGTGATACAACCCCCCAAACGGAGCAGGCCAAGCCCACGGCTCGGGGGGAGGGGATTGGGCCCAAGCCTGAAGGCCCCACGAGCATATCAAGTCGTGGCGGCCCAAAACCAACGCCAGGGAAACTGCTGACCCTCCACGATTGAGGAAACTGCTCCACAGATCTTGCCTGCCTTGAACACCAGTCAATGCGACATCACATCTGCCTTCATGACCCTTGAAGGAACCATCAAAGCGGGCGGACACGAAGGGCGAGATGGCAGAACGCCATAAAGGCGTTGACTTGCAGACTCCCATAAGAGTCCAGAAAGAAGAAAATCCCAGGGATCAAATGCCAGATACCCAAGTCTCAGGTATTCCACCTCTCCAAGACCTTTCTTCCACTTCACACATTTCTCCTCCACAGCTCGGCTTGAGGACTCGCGTATTGGTCTCTCCGTGAACCATACTCGATCCCACTAAGCATCCTTCAGATAAGTGCTGACTTAGGCATCAGATGGGACTTGGTCGGAACCAAGGTCTAACCTCCTGACGAGCTTTCTCGTAGATCGAAGGAGATTTCAACCAGCCGAAGCCACCCTTCTGCGCAGATCGAAGGAGATTTCAACCAGCCGAAGCCACCCTTCTGCGCACCATCGCTCGGGTTTGAACGCTCTTGAGCCCAAGCCTGTTTGATCGATCGTGCCAAGTAACCGTCGCTCTGCCAAAGCTTCCCTTCAGCACATCGATGCATGTATGTACATGTTCCTGCCTAAGAAAACGCTCGGACAACCGACCTTGGAGGCCGCACACGTCCCACGTGACCACGACGACCCCCGAACCTTCAAACTATAAAACAGTGGTGAGAAAACACCCTGAAATATCTGGCACCAGCTATGGAAAAGATATCATCTCCCACGTCATCCACTGCAACCAATATGGAGCAGCACAAAGACGGAGCAGCCCGAATGCCAACCATCCCGGAGGAGGGAAGCTACGTCTAGCACAAAACCGAGCACAGTCGCTCCGCAGGAGAAACCGACGACCCGCACTCGGTAACCCGCGAACAAATCGACCATCTCATCCAGGAGATGAACACAAACTTCCGAGCCCTAGCAGCAGCCATTCAACATCTCGCAGACCGCGACACCCCTTGGGAGGAAACCTGGCGGGGTTTCCCGACCACTCGGCGGCAGGCCCCCGTTGTGCTCAACCATAGCCGCAGACCGCGATGGTGAGGGCCTAAACCGGGAGAAATTGCTTACCCCTACCTCTCTTCAAGGTGAGGGAGGAGGGAGAACTGAATGGACCAGGGAAGAATCAACTACGGCCTCGTCCAAGTGACTCCAATCAGCTGAATGGCAATCGTCCAGTCGCACGACCGCCGAGGAGTGCCAGGGGCAGAGCAGAAGCCCGTGCCAAAAGAGGCCCATTAGTCGCAAAGATCGCCATCGCAAGGAGCACGCACGATGACCAACATCGATCCCTAGCCAGGAGGGCCATGGAGGAGGCCCCACGAACGTTACCGCTGATCCGCCAAAGCCGTCCGAGCACCAAGGAGAAGCGCCGCCATGACAGATCGACCTGGAAGCCCCAGCGGAAGACCGATGCCCACTAATGAGGAGTATCACCGACGCGCGTATACCCTCCAGGTTCAAATTACAGACCGCAGAGAAATACGACGGCACATGAGACACTCAGGAGCACGTGCAAGACTACCAAGGAGTCAAGAGATTCCAGGGGACCGACGATGCCCTGATCTACCGAGGCTTCTATACCACCCTCAAAAGAACCGCCAGGGATTGGTATAACAGCCTCCCCGATCGATCCATCGGAAACTTTCGGGACTTGTCCTAGATGTTTTGCCAACAGTTCATGGCCAGACAACAAAGGAAGCCGAGCTAGAACCTCCTCTTCAACATAATCCAGAGGCCGGGCAGGACTCTGAGGGGCTACATGAAGCACTTCAATTCCCAGAGACTAAACGTCAGAGTTGCCCCAAACTGGTCACCATAACAGCCTTGAAGAAAGGGCTCTGGCACAGAGGCCTGAAGAAATCACTGCATCAAGACCCCCTAAGGGCCTTGTCCAGGTCCTGGCTCAGGTAGAACGATCCATGCTGACGGAGGAAGCCTTGGCTGCGAAGGAAGGAGATCCCTCCATGGTGGCACGGAGGAGTTCAAAACGTGGCGAAGGCGAACGCCGTGAGCTGGAGGACCATAAACAGGAGAGGAGGCCCAGTGGGAAGCTGTATAGAGGGGAATCAGTGCCCACCAGGCTGAACGCTACCCAGGACACCATCCTGATGCAGGCCTAAAAAAAGGGCCACATCAACAAGCCAATCTCGAGGATGAAAGGGGGACGAAGAGACGAAGAGAAATACTGCAAGTATCACAAGGATAACGCCGATGACACCGACGACTGCTGGCACCTAAAGAAGGACATCGACCAGCTAATTAGCCGAGGATATTTAAAGAATTTTGTCGACGCTTCAAAGTTAGGTTCTTGAGAAGGCACATCGAGGCAAGCAGATAAGGGGTATAAGGTGGACGTCCTCCACACCCCTATGCACATAATTGAATAAGGAGTCTGCCTATCGACCACTTCTCATGGCTCCGGGAGAGTGACTCACCCACCCATATCTTCCCCACTCTATGTGTTTCAGTTTTAAATGTACCCCCGGTTTTTTCTACTAAAATAAAGACATGAACATGAGTTCTTGCTCACAACTGTGTGTCCTTCAAGATTTGGTAACCGCCCGTCGGACCCAACACTGAGATCGACCGTAAGGCTGGGGGCAACTCCCCCTGCAGGACCGATGGAACTCTCGATCGGCCGTAAGGCTGGGGGCAACTCCTCCAGCAAGACCGACCAAACTCCTGATCGACCGTAAGGCTGGGAAAACTCACCCAGTATGACCGATCAAAGTCGCAAACGGCCGTATGGCTGGGGCAACCCCCCAGCAGGACCGATGGAACTCTCGATCGGTCGTGAGGCTGGGAGCAACTCCCCCAGTAGGACCGATCAAACTCTCGATCGGCCGTAAGGCTGGGGGAACTCCCACATCAGGACCGATGAAACTCTCAGTCGGCCGTAAGGCTGTGGGCAACTTCCCCAGTAGGATGATCAAACTCGCGAACGGCTATAAGGCGGGGGCAACTCCCCAGCAGGACCAATCAATCTCTCGATTGGCCATAAGGTTGGGACAACTCTCTCAATAGGATTGTTCGAACTCTCGATCCATCAAAAGGATGGGCAACTTCCCTAGCAGGCCCAACCATACCTTACGATCGATCGTAAGGCTGGTGGCAACTCCCCCAGCAGGTCAATCATTCGATTGACCCTAAGATTGGGGGTGGCTCACCCAGCTGGTCGACCGATTTGTCGACCGTAAGGCTAGGAGCAACTCTCCCATCAGGCCGGCCACACATCAACCATAAGGCTGGGGCAACTCCCCCAGCAGACCGATCATTTGATCGACCATAAGACTGGGGGTAGCTCCCTCAGCTGGTCGACCGACCCGTCGACCATAAGGCTAGGGGCAACTCCCCCAGCAGGCCAACCACTCGATTGACCATAAGGCTGGGGGAAACTCCCCCAGCAGACCGATCAATCGATCGATCATAAGGCTGAGGGCAACTCCCCCAGCAGGCCGATCACTCGGTCGACCGTAAGCCTTAGGAAAATTCCCCTAATGGAGCGACCACGCGATCAAACTTAGACCGATGGATGACTCCCCCGGCGGACTGATCGCACCATCAGTCCCAACCAGTTAAAAAGCATCCTCAAGAAATCCTTGCCACAGCTCGAGCCGCCGAATGACCTCGATACGAACAGCTGGAAGAGGGGGACAAGGCCTAAACAAAGACAACACGATAGCACTCAAACACAACGGATATACCAAAAAGAGGAAAACTTCCATTATTCATCCGGCTTGTTACAGATGGGGGAGAACGCAAAAGGAAAACCAACATGACCGCCTACGACACGGGAGCTTGGGAGGAACTCTCCCCGGTCGCTTCGGTAACGTCCCTCATGCCGACAAGCTGGTCGGGGTGGCGGAGGGGCGAAGAAGCATCTGTTAAACCCGCTCCTCGTGTGCCAGGAATCCATCCAAGAAGGACTTTGCAATCCTCGGGGTCAGGACGTCCTCATAACCCCTCACAACTTCGTCAACAAACTGCATGGGATCCGCTCACCGTAGGAAACCAATCTCTGACCAAAGCTCGGCCCTTTCCTTCTCGTGTGCTTCCTGGACGAGGGACAACACCTCATTGGCTTCCTCAGCGGACCCTTTAGCAGCGGCTCGAGAGACGTTGGCAGCAGCCAACACCTCCTTCAACCTCTCCATCTCCGACATGAGCTCGACGACCTTGTGGAGTGAGAGCCGTAATTCCTTGCGAGCCTCTTCGGCCGCTCGATCAACCGCCTATACCCTCAGACGCTCCTGCTCGAGTGCCGCCTCAACCTCAGCGACTCACTCCAATCGCCGCTGCACCTCTACGGCCATCAAGGACGCCTACAAGACGAAAGGATGAAGGTCAAACTAAATAAGATGGGAGTAAGAGAAGAAAGAGACCTACCTGCTGAATCTGCCTTACCATGCAGTCCACCAGGATCTTGGATTGGACCCTCTCCAAGAGAGAGTGGTCCCTTGGCAGTGCGGAGCTCTGATCCAACCGGACAGCCACGTCACAGTCGGTAAAACCCGACCTTCCAGATGGGGCCTCAAGTCCAGACCCGAACACAGATAGTGCTCACCCTGCCCCGACCGGGGTATGCTAGACCTGGAGGGTAGGAGAAGACCCCCAAGGCCTGGGGGCTTATATATGAGGCGAAAATCGAGGGACGCGCCACCAGGGGACCGCTATACCCTTTTCTCTTCTTCTCAGGCTTCTCAGAACCCGAGCCAGAATGCTTCTTCTTCGGCCTCTGACCTCCAGTCGGTGTGGCAGGGTCCTGCTTAGGACCAGCTGAGGCCCCATCGTCAAGGACCGGGTCGGCAGGAGCATCAACCAGGCCCGTCGCAGTGGGAGAAGAACCTGCAGTGGCGAGGTCGGAGCCAAGCTTAGGGGAGCATCAATCGGACCCTTCACGACCGGAGAAGAGCCTGCAGTCGGGGGAACATCCACCATTTGTAACGTCCCGATCGGAGGCTCAGCTGCACGGATCGCCTCCTCCTCCATTTGGCGTGGCGCATAACCAGAGGAGCTTCACCGAGAGCCCCGAGCACCCCGACGGATGAGTTGATGCACGTCGTAGGGGTGGTTGAACTCCTGGCCCGCCATTCCTGTAAAAGAAAGGAAAATAAGGGTAAGTCAAGGAGAAGGACGAAGTTTAAAAAGTAAAATTACTAGGGGACCACAAGACGCCCTTGAGGAAGAGATCGTCCAACAAAGGCCAGACCAATCTCTCCCCCTGGGCAAGGCCCTCAGGAATGTAACTGTGGCCCAATCAACCTCTGAGAGGTCTAGCGCCAACTCGTAGGCACCAGGGCTTCTCCAGCCAGTTAAAATTTTAGTATCCCAGAGAAAGTAACAAAAACATGGTCGTTCTTCCAAAGACCGACCCAGCGGGGCAAGCCCAGCAGACATTCCATGCCCCTCCTAATGTTAATGTGCATCCATGTTGCCTAGGAGACATCCCTGATTTTGTAGAAATAGAATAAGAACGGCAAGGACGGCTCTAACCCGTGCAGATGACAGATCACGACAAAACCAACCAAGACCGGGACTGAGTACGAGGTCAGCTGGCACATGCACACTTGCAAAAATTCCAAAACCTGGATAATGAAGGGATGAAGAGAAAAGTGAAGCCCCATCCGAAACATCTCGATGAACACACCTATCTCACGGGCCCCGAGAAAATAGATCCTCTCGTCTTGAAACGGGACCCGAACCCCATACGGGTAAGAAAGATATTCCACCCTAACTCTCTCAGCGGTGGAATACGAGACAGTAGAGGCCGCTTCGAGAATCGCGGGATGAACCTTGGATCCCTCAGCCCCTGAAGGATTCCTTCGCTGGATCAAATCCTCAAATAGCAAACCTTACCCTTCACACGGGACGAAGAAGCCCCGACGCCTGTGATGGAATCATCGGCATCATACGGCGGAGCTCCTATTCTCAGCGCCCTCTCCATTGAGCAAAGCAAAAAACGGAAGTAAGGAAGGGGGTTACCTTGCAAAAGCTGGAGAAGAGGATGTCGAAGAGGAGACTAAGAGCGATTCAGCAACGACGAGAAGAAACGAAAGCAAAATCGAGAAGCACAGAAGGAAACCAAAAAACCTCGTCGTTTTATTTGGAGGGCGGCTCCGAATCCAGGCCGCCCAAAGAAGGGCACGCATCAACATCCCCCTGTAGACGGGTCTCCGAATCACACTTCCAACAGGCGGGAGAATTCCTGGTTCACAGTGCCATGATGACCTTCATTTAATGTGTCACCTCGACTGACGCGTCTGTCAAATCCACACGAATCACATCACTCGGACCGAACCGTCAAGAGCCGAATGGCCCGAGCAATAGGGGCAATTGATACAAACCACCAAACAGAGCAGGCCAAGCCCACGGCCTGGGGGAGGGGATTGGGCCCAAGCTTGAAGGCCCCACGAGCGTATCAAGTCGCGGTGGCCCAAAACCAACGTCGGGGAAACTGCTGACCCTCCACGATTGAGGAAACCGATCCCCAGATCGCGCCCGCCTTGAACACCAGTCAATGCGCCATCATGTCTGCCTTCATGACACTTGAAGGAACTATCAAAGAGGGCGGACACGAAGGGAAAGATGGCAGGACGCCATAAAAGCGTTGACTTGCGGACTCCAATAAGAGGCCAGAAAGACGAAACACCAAGGGATCGAATGCTGGATACCCAAGTCTCAGGTATTCCACCTCTCGAAGACCTTTCTTTCACTTCACACATTTCTCCTCCACAGCTTGGCCTGAGGACTCGAGTATTGGTCTCTCCATGAACCATACTCGATCCCACCGAGCATCCTTCAGACAAGTACTGACTTAGGCATCAGAGGGGACTTGGTCGGAACTAAGGTCCGACCCTCCTGACGAGCTTTCTCGTCTGTGTAGATCGAATGAGATGTCAACCAGCCGAAGCCACCCTTCGGCGCTCCATCGCTCGGGTCTGAATGCTCTCGAGCCCAAGCCTGTTCAACCGATCGTGCCAAGAAACCGTTGCTCTGTCGAAGCTTCCCTTCGGCACATCAACGCACGTATCCGCGCGTTCCTGGCCAAGCGAACGCTCGGACAACCGATCCCGGAGGCCGCACGCGTCCCACGTGACCGCGACGACCCCTGGACCTTCAAACTATCAATCAGTGGTGAGAAAACACCCCGAAACACTATGTAATGGAAACTACTGCAGTCATTGGTCCTTGGACTTATTGGCCTTCCTATGTAATGCAAACCAATTTAGTATTATTTATAAAATTAAATATAAACTTAGTTGAGAAGAATAACACTAGCAATTAAACATGCCAACACAGTGATGCTTAATCATCGATCTTTTTAAGCATATTACCGACAAATTTTTATCTTAAACTACCAGTTTTTCACTACCTGCTCAATTTCCTCTAATATTTAATTAAGACAAAGAATCTTATTATCTTGGCTCAACAGCCCTGAAAGGATTCTCACGTTGGAAGGATTTGGAAATGGCATCAACCGTTGACAGATCCCAAGCTCCAAACACAGCAAACTGACAAGTGACAAACAAAATGTTTTCATATTATCATCATCATCTCCACTACAAAAAGTTTCGTCAAATCCTGTAATAATCAACTCTCTAGAAAAACTCCATCACTTGACCACCAAAGTGCTCTCCATAGTGCGCAAAGAAACATAACATAGTTCCCAATATTCATTCAAAGAAGCCTGCACTGAAGTTTGCAGGGATATGGAGGAGGTTTGGGTGTCTCTACAACTGGCAAGCGGTGCAGCAACTTCTCTCTTGTTCACATCTCTGGCGCTATCGGTAGGATTCCTGGTGTACTTCTATGCGCCGTATTGGGGGGTGAGAAGAGTCCCCGGACCTCCGGCTAGCTTCCTCGTCGGTCACCTTCCTTTAATGGCGAAGCACGGTCCGGATGTGTTCAGTATCCTTGCCAAGAAATATGGCCCTATCTATAGGTAACTAGATATATGTCACCTCTTCTTCAAGCTTTTGCCATGGCATGATCAGTTGCTAACATAGAATAGAAATAATTGTTAGATATGTGCCAAACTTCGATAATCACAAGGGTAGTAATTCGCTTCTTGAAGCCTGATAATCACAAGACTAATGATGAGATTCTTTTGTGCACGATGTGGCATATTATCTGGCATAGATTGCTACTGAATTATCAGATCTTATAAGGATCAGATATGTAGTTTGGGGAATAGTCTGACCAGTATATAGTGCTCATTCATCATCATCGTCATCATCATAACCTTCATCATAAATATTGGGTTTGGCTTCATGGACTAATTAGAAAGAATGTCGGATCGTTATTACGTCATGTCGGATACTCATTCTCCAAGCATTACAATCTACAGCTTTGTCTTCTACCAAACCAATTTCTTTCATATATATCCCTTCTTACATTGGCGTGTGGGCTTTGTTGGTTAGTGCAGTTGTTAACAAATGTGCGGCGAAGGTTCGATCCTCGTTTGCCGTGTTTAAATTTTGTTCTCAACTCTGCCCAACTTTTCTCTACATATCCAAGTCTTGATAAAGGAGAAGGATTGTGTGGTAGGAATGTGTCAGCGATTACAATACTTTGTCACACCCTTATGATCATGGCCTAGTATACAATGCTCATTGCGTGAATATTTCCTTGGTCCTATCCAATAGACGCGAATGAATCTGAAAGGAACACACAACTTCAATACGTACACTGCCATAGTTTGCATACATACTTGCAATAATGTTGCAGAATATAGCTTATTGAAATCGTTAAATGTATGACACATATGCTCGGACACTCGCACAAATAGGCACCCAGCTAATCGATCTGCATAATCATGGTGGACGGTATCATAATGAGAATCGCAACATAAAACTGTATTTGTCCAAAACTGGACTCATCTGGTGGCATATTGCCTGCCAATTACTGAATCCAAGCATGTTGATGCTATCTGGATCTTAAAAATTCTTTTTGTCTGGGACCAGTAGGTGCATTTTTTAGTAGAAAAATGTCTTACGACAGGTAGAAATATGTGTATGATGGATTGATACAATACAATGAGATATGCATATTTTTCTATACACTTCACGGGTCTGTATATCGTAAGAATACACCTCATATACAACACATGATAACTCCTGACAACTTGTGTACAACCAGTGCCTACTCATATACACATATAAACATCACATTTTCTTAACAACATTAACAACACTTGATTTTGTAGACATACACTTCAGGATCAACCAAGGGAGCATTGTTTCAAAAACTGAGAGCATGGAAACTAAGATGCTGACATGAGACAAGTTACGGGTGCTCCGATGCACAGCGAGCATCCAAAAAATATGCTGGAAAAAGCAATGACTGGCGAAGTGCAATATCTGATATGTGTCCTAGATAGCATCACTTCAGAGTAGAGTTGTGTTTCATAGTTAACGAAATGAGAGAATAACGTGAAAACTACAAAATACCTACAATGTCCACGGTTTGTTTAGCTTTAACAAGTCGTCAAGTACGTCAGTTAACAAATGCTTTGTTGGGGTTAAATATGGGCTCAAATCATCAACCTCCACACTAATATGATATTGTCCACTTTGGGCCTTCACTAGGCCTGCACGGTTTTGTTCTTGGGCTCTCCCCAAAAGGTCTCATACCAATGGAGATTCAATTCCATATTTATACTCCATCAAATCTCCTCGTCTAGCCGATGTGGGACTATGTTTGATATCTCAGAAATCACTACCTCAAACATAGTCTCACATAGTCACCCCTTGACTAATCAACTTGATTCGACTATAGGATGGAGTGGTTGGGATCACATCATTTAACCAATCAATTTGATCTTTCAACGGGTGACATATATCTGCACGATCGAGTCACATCTTCACTGCACATAGGCAAACGCCTCACGTGAAGTCCAAATCATTAATCGAGAGCTCAATTCTACATGGCAGATCGAAACCATATGACACCTTGGTAGCGCTCGGAACCATATGATCGTTCAATGGGTGACATACATCTGCTCGATCGATTCACATCTTCACTGCACATGGGCAAATGTCTCACGTGAAGTCCAAATCTTTAATCGAGAGCTCAATTCTACATGGCAGCTCGGAACCATATGACACCTTGGTAGCGCTCGGTAGTTCCAGCTCTATACGAGAGCTCATCAATTCTACATCGGGCAGTGGCTTTGATACCACTTGTTATGGTTTAAGTATGGGTGCACAACTCATTAATCTCCATACTGTTATGTTATTGTTAACTTTGGGCCTTCACAAGGCCCGCATGGTTTTGATCTGGGGCTCTCCCTAAAAGGCTTCATAGCAATGAAGATTCAATTCCATATTACCCCCTCAAATCACCTTGTCTAGTCGATGTGGGACCAAATCATGTTGCATTCATCAATTTGTTTGGCTCATAATAAAAAGATAATTATAATACATGGAATGAAATCATGTTATTTCGAAATGTATTGGCTGCACATCAAGATTTTGAAATATATAAACATGAAAATCGTTTGTATGATTCTACTGCTTACACATTTTCAGGATTAATTAATATAATGTAATATTGTTAAAAATGTTTAAACCAATTCTATAAAACTTAACTAAAAATCCTGGAGCTATTTCGATTAAATAAGTCCTCATGCATCCATTTTTAATTATAAAACCATCATATGAATAAAACTCACACAAGACACTTACAAGTGTGTGTGCATGCACGCATGTGTGCAAAGGATGAAGAATGTGTGATTTTTTATTGGGAAAATTGTAAAAACTACCACTGCCCTATTAGAATAATGGTACTAATACATGTAAGCTAAGAAATTAACAAAAACTATCTTAAAAATTGCAGAGACTGTTGTCCACTATCGCGGAAACTCGGTATGCCGAAGAATCCCGGAACTAGGACGAGCAATCAAGTACAAATTGAGCACTATGAGAATTGTTTTTAGGCCGTGGATAGGCCAAGGAAGAACACCGATGAGAGTTATTACGAAAGAAGAGAGCAAAACAAATCTTTTCTTCGCAGGCAAAGAAGAAGTACACAATATCTCTCCAAAAGCTCACAGTACAATCTCTCAAACTTGGCTCTAACAAATGGCGGCTCTAATTCTCTCAATGAGTTCCACACGAAAAACCCTAGCCTAAGACCACATATATAAAACCCTAGGTTACAATAGGTGTCATCATTGGCTAGGAATTCCAAACGATACGAATTCCGACTTTAAAGGCATCTTATCCGATCACATTTCTACAAAATTAATGCACCGCACCGTAGTGGCCTCCGCCGCATCCTAGTGGACCGCATCCCAATGGGCTTCCTTCGACCGACCGATCTTCCTTCTGTACCGAACGACCGAAGCGATGAGCTGAGCGTTCGAGCTATCTGATAGCTCGAACTCGTACAGTTGTCGACCAATAAGTCAACATACGACCGATCGACCTAACACGGACTTCAATCGACCTGACGACTGATCGACCAACTGCAATGTAGAAGACTAATAGGTCGGCATCCTCGTATTTAACTTGTGCAGAGTCAGATAGGTCAGACCCAGGCACAGTTGAGTTAGCTCTGCAAAAGATAACTCGTATGTACGAACAATGCTCTTCCATCACCGAATCGAGCCAACTTCCACAAATATCCATCTTAACCAGATTCGAGCCTTCGACCTTCGAACGACCCTCACTGCATCACCTTGGTAGAGCATCGACTGGTGTTCCCCCGCCTTTTTACTCTGAAGAGCCCAATGCTCTTTTGATCTACGACTGGCTCCATCGAGACATAATGCCCTCCTGCTGGGGCTTCCACGACTTCATCTCGCAACTACATTGAGCAAGTCCAAACAATACTTGAACTTGGCTTCCGATACAATCTTCGTCAACATGTATGTCGGGTTGTCATCTGTTTCGATCTTCAACAGGTTGATGTCGTCGTCTTCTTCTTCCACATAGTCACGAACAAAGTGGAATCTCACATCGATATGCTTTGTGCAAGCATGGAAGACCCGATTCTTAGACAAGTGCACAGCACTCTGGCTATCACAATGGACATTATACCGCTCCTGGTAGACTCTCAGATCATCCATCAAACCCATTAGCCATATCACCTCTTTCAATACTTCAATCAATGCCATATACTCTGCCTCCGTAGTAGACATGGCCACCGTAAACTGAAGGATACTCTGCCAACATATTGGAGCACCAGATAAGGTGAAGACGTAGCCTGCCGTTGGTTATAAGTTAGACCGACATTGACCCTTCTATTGATGTATCTAAGTATCCACTGCACTGCTCGCCAGTGCTTCCTCCCTGGATTGCTCATGTACATACTCACCATGCTGTCTGCATGTGATAGGTCGGGTCGGGTACAAATCATAGCATGCATCAGGGCCCCTATCGAATTGGCATACTGTATGCTCTCCATGAGATTCTTCCATTCTTCATTCTTTGGAAAATGCCCAGAACTGAGTTTGAAGTGAGGTGCAAGCGGAGTAACTACGGGCTTCATCTTCTCACAGCCAAATCTCTGTATCATAGACTTCAAGTAGCGACTTTGTGAAAGATGAACTCTACCTCCACTTTGATCTCTTGTGATTTTCCAAAAATCATACGTTCTTTGCCTAGATCCTTCATCTCAAACACACAACTCAACTAAGATTTCAATCTCCAAATCTCCTCTTTATTTGATGAAGCTATCAGCATGTCATTGACGTAAAGCAGAAGACAGATGAAGGACACATCATCCAACTTCTGATAGAACACGTAATAATCATAAGGGTTGCGAACATACCCTTGATCATCCGTCATTAAGCATTCGAAACGCTTATACCATTGCATCGGCGATTGCTTCAACCTATAAAGTGACTTCTTCAGCCTACATGCAAGACCATCACCACGTCCATAGCCATCAGGCTGTGCCATATAGATCTCCTCTTTAAGCTCTCCATGCAAGAATGTCGTCTTGACACCTAGCTGCACCAGTTCAATGTCGAACTGAGCAACTAATGCCAATAAGATCCGAATCGAGCAATGCTTCACCACAGGAGAGAAGACCTCATTGTAATCAATGCCTTTTCTTTGTGCGAAACCCTTCGCTATGAGGCGAGCTTTGTAGCGAACAACTCCCGATTCAACCACATCCATCTTGGTGTATGCCCACTTACACCCAATTGCTTTCTTGCCATTCAGAAGCTCCATTATATCCTATGTATCGTTCTTTGCCAGCGATTCCATCTCTTCATCTATTGCACTTCTCTACCACTCCAAGTCTTCAGATTGCTCCACCTCTCTGAAAGAAATGGGGACATCGATGCATACTATGGAAAAGGCAAATGAGACCATCTTCGAGTGCCTTGCAGGTCTTCTTATCTCATGCATCGGCCTCGACACTGCTATGAAATCCTTAAAATGAACGACCCTTGGAGACGAGCTATCTCCATCAACTGAGCTTGAACCACCAACTTCACCAGCATCCGTCTGGAGTCTGTCTTCTGCATCTTTTGGTGTGGGTCGATCTGAGTCGTCAATCGATCGATTTGAAACCTCAGACACGTTGGTGTAGACTTACTTCAATTGTGTCTGTTCGATCTCCATCACTGGTTCATGCTCCTTCTTCATTAACGTCGACTCATCAAATGTTACATATCTGCTCAGAATCACCTTCCTCTGTATCGAACACCATAGTCGGTATCCCTTGACACCATTGCTAAAGCCCAAGAAGATGGCCTTCTTGTCTCGAGCGTTGAGTTTGTCTTCCTTAACAGCATAGTAGATTGGACAGCCCTAAACTTGAAGTGATCCATAGTCGAAAACTGGCTTTCCCTACCAAACCTACAATGGAGGTTGACCCTCCAATGTAGCAGATGGTAGCTGATCGACCAAGTAGGTCATATACGCCAGGGCTTCTGTCCAAATATCCTTCGATAGGTCGGTTGTTGACAACATGCATCGAACTTTCTCCAGCAATGTCCGATTCATCCTTTCAGCTACCACATTCTGCTGCGACATACCACTAACGGTGAAGTGTCTCCGAATTCCTTCCGATCTACAAAACTTATCGAAGAGATCCGACATATACTCCCCACTGTTGTCACTTGGGAGACGCCTGACTCTTCGACCAGTCTGACTCTCGACCAGCTTCTAACACTTGATGAAAGTGCTAAGAACTTGGTCCTTCGATTTCAGTGGAAATACCTGCATCATGCATGAGAAATCATCAATAAACGACACAAAGTAGTATTTCACTCCCAAAGAGGCCGTCCTACTTGTCCTACATACATCGTTGTTACATAGTCGAGTGCGCCCTTCGTACTATGAATGTCCGTTTTCAATGAAGCATGTGTTTTCTTTCCAAACACACAGTGCTTACAGAACTCAATCATCCCAGTCTTGGCACCCTTTAGACGATCTCCAATGATCAACTTCTACAAAGCTTTTTCATCCACATGACCTAGACGCATGTGCCACAACAATGAGTCATCCTTCTCGGCCTCATAAGTCAGAACTACTGTGCCAACTATGACCGAACCATCCAAGTAATAGAAGTTGCCTCGTTGCTTCCCCTTCATCACAATCTTTGATCCTCGGGTCACCATCAGAGCTACATTCTTCATGGTCACTCGACAGCCCTGGGCTTCGAGAGAGCCGAATGATATAAGATTACGCCTTAGGTCGGAAATAAAGCGTACCTCCTCGATGTCATATGTGACACCATCGCTCATCTTCGTACGTACTGTCCAGATACCTGCAGTGGTGCAAACTTGATCATCACCCAGCAAGACTGTACTCTTACCACCTTCTTTGAAGGTCGTAAAGTACTCTCGATGTGACGTCATATGGAACGACCACCCAGAGTCGAGCATCTAACCATCTGACGTCACACCCTCCGAAGCACCGACCAATACATACTCCTCGACCTCAATACCCTTCACAACATTGGCAGTTGTGTCGTGCTTCTTCTTCGCCTTTGGACAGTCTTTGACCCAATGTCCTCTTTCTCTGTAGAAAGCACATTGGTCTTTTTCGATCTCTTTGCAAAGTAGGGATTTACTCTTGTCTCTGGACTTGGATCGGAAATACCCCTTCTGAGCTCCACCCTTCTCTGCAATAGGACCTCTCACCACCATAAAAGCATCGCTAGCTCGACTCATCGTGTCCCAATCGTTCTTCCTGAACTCGTTGCTCGTCAGAGGATTGGACACTTCTTCAAAGGTAATCAATTCCTTACAATAGGTATGAACAAACACCAAGTATTCATACTTAATGGGCAGTGAGTTGAGTAGAATCATCACTTTGTCTTTATCATCGACCTTCACGTCTATGTTCCTTAGATCCGTGAGAAGCTTGTTGTAGTAGTCGATGTGTTCCTCCATAGAAACCCCCTCAGCTAACTTCAACCCGAAAAACTTCTTCTTCAAGTGTAATCGGTTCTGGATGTTTTTCTTCATTTATTTGTCGCCGAGCTTGGTCGTCCCGAAATACAACTCCGGAAACAATGTAGTTTTCCGCAAGTGCACGGTCTAGTGGCAAGCGGGTATTGATCACGTGGAGGAACTGATGACGGTAATTTATATAATTTACTAAGCTATTGGTGGAAAATTAGTTTTGAAAGAGTTGGTGTCACAATCGTTCAAGTACCGATGTAATTTCAATATATAAAGATGTCTAGGGCTTGGGAATCTCCACTATCGATCTCAAGTAACCAATGCAAATTAGGAATCTTAACTTTACTAAACTTTGGTTTAAGGTGAACTTGTCGTAACTAAATAGAGTACCAACACGCGCTCTCGCACTACGTAAGTCTATAGCAATCTAAACTTGAGCCTCGCTCTCGCGCAAGCCTAGTTCAAAATACTAGCATTAAGATCGACAATTATATCCAATTCCAACTTAAGCTCGCTCTTGCGCAATTAAGTTCGGATCTAGATTATGATAGTTCGTACTCGTTTCACCGTCGTGCAAACGAAAATAAGTATAAAAATATAATAAAGATGCTAGCTTTGGTCGCTCTCGCATAACAAATCTAGTGAATCTTGATTATAGATCTAAATCGAATAATTAGTGCTTTCCATAGATCAAGATCCTCTCTCGAGCTCTCAAGATCTAATGGAAATTCTTCGCTATCCGTAGTAATCCAACCACAATCTAACCTTTAACAATTCTAGCAACATTGAAATTCAACTAATATCACAAATCATACTTTAGATTCATAGGGTTCATCCTTTTACCCTAGAGCAAGGGAATTACTCACAAATCATCATGAAAATCACAAGAGAAATAAGATTGATAAGAGAATTCATTGCAAAACTCAGATCTAAGAGGAGATATAGCATAAAAATGTAAACTTGCAAGAGTTTTAGAGATACCAATGTCGATTACAAGCTTTAATAATAAAATCAAGATCCAAGTCTTCAATCTCTCGTCAAAAGAAATCTCTAAACTAAAACTAAAACCCTGAAAATAAAAGTATGGAGCCTCTCCTTGGGCTGCCTCTAGATTTGGCTATTTATATGTGGCCAAAAAGATGCAAAACTCCTGACAAGTCTGCCCCTGGTCGGCCTCAAACCCTAGTTTGCAATCTGGGATGACGACGCCACTCGGCCGAGTGAACATCTCACTCGTCCGAGTGAGGAATCCGCATCGAAATCGGAATAACATCGTTCTGGGCTCCTCAGACCACTCGGCCGAGTAGTCTGCTCACTCGATCGAGTGGAGTTTCTACTCGGTTGAGTGGAGTCTTCTGCAGATCCTCCAAAAACAGAGAAGTGTCAAAGATTTTCTTTACAAAATTTTGCTCCACTCGATCGAGTGGAAATTCTCACTCGGCCTAGCACATTTCAGTTCTCAATCAGGCTTGATTCATCGTATCATCTTCACTCGGTCGAGTGAGCTGCGTCACTCGGTCAAGTAGCGTGTAAATCTTCTCAAATCTCCTTCTTCTTGCTTCCTCGTTGATTTCTTCGCCTCTCTTCCTCTTCTACTCATCCTCTAGCGTCGTTAGCTCTCTGATATCGTCATCAATGACGATCCGGGACGTGTGTATGCGCTCATGGCTTCAAATCGCTCCCGATTGCTCCATATCTCCTGAAATCAGACGAAAGAAATAGTAAAAAGTATCATGAAATCGTCGTATAATCGTGAAAATCGTGATATGAACAATCGAAATGGCATGTAAAAAATGTAGAAATAAAGTGTAAAATATGAGCATAGTCACCGAGCTCCTTCCAAAACTTGCTTGCACTTGTCTCCTCCATGAATGTGCATTTCTTCTCTTTCGACAGATACAGTCAGATCGTTCCACATGCATTCCGGTTAAGAGTTTTTCACTCTAGATCGGACATGCCCATTGGCTTCTTGTCTAACGCGATATCTTAACTAAGTTGGTTCAAGACATCTAAAACTTTGCATCTCTACATATTGAAGTTGATTTTTCCATCAAACTTCTCAATTTCGAAGTTAGTGTTGGACACGATAGTAAGAGCTGTTGAAGAATACCCAGAAGTCGACGCCTTTGAGAAACTGTCATTGCCACCACTACTCATCTTTGTCTCCTCTATTTATCTATAGAACCATGCTCTGATACCAATTTATTGTGCGCTACCGCAGAAACTCGGATCGTCGAAAAACCCCGGAACTAGGACGAGCAGTCAAATAACAAATCGAGCACTATGAGAATTGCTTTTAGGCCATGGACCGGCCAAGGGAGAACACCGATGAGCTTTATTACGAAAAGAGAAAACAAAACAAATCTTCTCTTCACAGACGAAGAAGAAGCACAAAGATCTCTCCAAAAGCTCGCAATACAATCTATCAAATTTGACTCGCACAAATGACAGCTCCAATTCTCTTAATGTGTTCCACACGGAAAACCCTAGCCTAAGACCACCCATATATAGCCCTAGTTTACAATAGGTGTCATCATTGGCTAGGAATTCCAAACAATACGAATCCCGACTTTAACGACTTCCTATCCAATCACAGCTCTACAGAATTAATGCACCGTACCCTGGTGAGCCTCCGTCGTATCCTAGTAGGCCGCATCCCAATGGGCTTCCTTCGACAGTCTGATCTTCTTTTTGTAACGAACGACCAAAGCGATAAGCCTGGCGTTCGAGCTATCTGATATCTCGAACTCGTAGAGATGTCGACCAATGAGTGTGACCTAACACGGACTTCAACCGAGCTGAGACCGATCGACCAACTGCACTGTAGAAGACTAATAGCTCGGCATCCTCGTATCTGACTTATGCAGAGTCAGATAGGTCGGACCCAAGCACGGTCGAGTTAGCTCTGCAAAAGATAACTCGTCCGTACAACCAATGCTCCTCCAACGCCGAATCGAGCCAACTTCCTCGCAGACTACATGTTCTATTGACATAGTGGGCACCAATACCCCTAAGAATTTTTTTTGGCTAATTTCTTAGATTATGGTGTATTTGTACATCTATGTCAAAAGAATATAATTAGCTTTTGCAGTTCACCCCTTTTTTGTAGCAGCTGCAATCTAGGAATGCAAATAAACTAGGAGCACAAACATCTCATAGCATGTCTTGTTGCTGTTCATATCTGACATGAACACATAAACAATGAATACTGACATTTGAAAGTGAGTCTTGTTCGTATCTTGTTCACGTCTGATATGAACTAGACGTACACTTGCTTGTGCACGCTGGATTTTAAAAAAAAAAATTGCGTTTCCGAGCAGTATCAGATATTGGGGAAAAAATAGTGATCCCATAGACATGCTGGAAATGCATGTCAAGAAGCCGGTTTGATTTGGTCAGGAAACTATGCTAACAAAACCCAAACACATCAAAACACATGAGGGGCATCATAGTCCTGTAGATGAGGTATTGGCCATCATATCTCTGTGTTTCTTGATTTAGTTACTTATTCGAAGCTATGATTTTAAATAATTAAGATGGTAAACTTGTTATTCTTCCTATATCAGTAAGTTTTGATGTGTCTATTATGTAGATACATGCACACAAATATGGCATTTACGAAGAGAATTGGTTGAACCTGAAAGCCAACACATCTAAATTCCGATGTATCAGAAAAAAAAAGCCTACTCATCAAATGAATGAATTACTGAACATTATTTCAGTTGCCATCTACTTGATGATAGTATAATAAGAAGAACGAATAATCATTTTCTCTGTATTACTTCACCATATCATTTTCTCTGTATTACTTCACCATACTACGGTGGCTAATTCCATTCATTGTCATGTGCAATGTCGATGCTCTCAAATAGCTACTAAATATAACACACACCATAGAAAACATGTGCAACATAATCAAGAAATCTGTCTTTGTTTCAAATATGAATATTTCAGGCATAGTTTAGTTCGTTACATTGTAGTTATTTGTTTCGAATATGAGTATTTCCAACAAGCTATGCAAAAATTCATTCCAGTTTCCAGTAGTCATGCTTTTTTGCTCAACACAAGAGGATATTTGCTTGTCCCAGGTTCCACATGGGGAGGCAGCCCCTAGTGATTGTTGCAGATGCAGAACTATGCAAAGAGGTAGGAATCAAGAAATTCAAGAGCATCCCAAACAGAAGCCTGCCTTCCCCCATCTCTGGCTCCCCTCTGCATCAAAAGGGCCTCTTCTTCACCAAGTACTTGCTCTTTTTTCCCACCTTACAGCTATTTCGCTTTTCTTACGAATATATCAATATAAATCGAACCGCCTTGCTTTCAGGGACTCACGGTGGTCTGCAATGAGAAACACCGTCATCTCACTCTACCAGCCTTCCCATCTCGCCAGCCTCATCCCCACCATGCAGTCCTATGCCGAGTCTGCAAGCATTCACCTCTCGAGAACTCGTGAAGACGACGACGTCAAGCTTTCGGACCTTACGCTCAGGATGGCCACAGATGTCATCGGCCAGGCCGCATTTGGAGTGAACCTGGGCCTTCTGAAAGAAGGCCAAACCGACGACATGCGTGAGAAAGATGACGAGGTCTCGTCCTTCGTCAAACTGCACGTATATTCAACCACAGCACTGAAGATGGACCTGACCGGATCATTCTCCATCATTCTCGGGCTTCTGGTCCCAATCCTCCAGGAGCCATTCAGGCAAGTCCTGAAGAGGATACCATGGACTGCTGACAGGAACATAGACCAAACAAACCAGAAACTCGCAACGAAAATGGACGAGATAGTTGCCATGAAAGCAAAGCAGAAAGAGACAGGTCCCAAGGACTTCATATCGTCAATACTAAGTGCTAAAGAGTCGGATAAGACAGTGAGGGACCTTTTCACCTCAGATTACGTTAGCTCTCTCGCATATGAGCACCTTCTTGCTGGATCGGCGACGACGTCCTTCACACTCTCCTGCCTCGTTTATTTGGTGTCAAAGCATCCAGATGTCGAGGAGAAGTTGCTAAAAGAGATCGACGGGTTTGGCCCGGATGATCTAGTCCCAAACGCTGATGATCTTCAGCACAAATTCCCCTATTTGGATCAGGTTAGTTTTCAACAATTTGGGTGCTAATTTTTACTATAGTTATCCTGTTTGCAGATATTGATAGATTTTCATATGTCAATAGTGGATATCTTACATTGAACATGATATACGTGCAAATTGTAACCATAGAGAATGAAAACAATACTTTATGATCATAAACATGACCATTGAATTATTAATGGATAAATCTTGTAGTATATGAATGAATTTTTTTTAATTACAGGTGATAAAAGAGACAATGAGATTCTACACTGTGTCACCTTTGGTTGCAAGAGAAACATCAAAGCAAGTTGAAATAGGAGGCTATGTCCTTCCAAAGGTACGTGCAACTACTTGCCGTTGTCTTAGAAACTAGCTCAAAATGCATTCGATATTGATAATAGTGGGTTTTCCATTGTAGGGGACATGGGTTTGGCTAGCCATAGGGGTCCTGGCTAAAGATCCCAAGAACTTCCCGGAGCCTGACGTGTTCCGCCCCGAGAGATTCGACCCCTCTTGCGAGGAAGAGAAGAGAAGGCATCCTTATGCCAACATACCGTTTGGGATCGGTCCGAGGGCATGCATCGGGCAGAAGTTCTCATTGCAAGAGATCAAGCTGTCAGTCATCCATTTGTACCGTAACTATACTTTCAGGCACTCCCCCAACATGGAGTCCCCTCTTGAGTTCCAGTTTGGTATTGTTCTCAATTTCAGTCATGGTGTCAAGCTCCGTGTCATACCGAGATCAAATAGGTGTTAAATGCAGCATTATGTATGTAACTCAATGACGAGTTGCTCGTATTATTGCTGTCATCAGATGTGATATTACGAAATGCAGAGCTTGTATACCTACTGCAATGAGTTAACCATATTGGGTCCCTGTCGGGTGTTACTATCTGTATGTAAGAAATTTACGCTTGTATGACTCTTCAAACATATAAGTTGTAATAAGAGATATGTTTATATATACATATAAGTATTAAGTGTGAGCACTTGATATATCATTTGACATATTATAACTATATTTAACAAATATTATAGTTATTGATGATGTACCACCTAATTAGTGGCCTCAAGCCAATTATTGGCAAAGATCAACTGGCCCAGGACCCAAATCATGTTCAACAAAAGCCAAAGTTAAATGAAAGGTCCATCATCAAAGATAAATTGCTGAAATGCTCTTCTTGGACTATATATATATATATCCTCACATTTAGGAGAATGTGAGCTCATTTTCAATCACATGCTCTCTCTTGTATTTGGTTTATTATATATATTATTTGTTGATAAAAACAGTTGTCGCCCTGTGGAACAAGCCCTAACAACTAGCTAGGGAGCTAAAGCTTGAAAAATAGGGGCACACAACAAACCAAACAATCAATCCCTCTTCGGATCTTGTGTAAGCAAATTAGTAAGCGAAATACGACAATCTCAATTTGCAGAAAGTAAATGAGGCGGGGGATTTTACCCTGGTTCGGTTGCGAACAACATACTCCAGCATTCCGAGACGATCCACTACTAATCAAGGCGAGCACACGAGCTTACACCAACACATTCTTCTCCACACTCTTGTGAGTAACAACTTGGCAATTCCAAGCCCCCACAAATCTCACAAAGGAAGAAGAAAAGAAAGAGCAACACTAGAAGATCAACACTCTTCTACACTCTCTAAAGCTCTCACACTTTCTCACCTCTGAAAATGGATGGCAGCAGCGGCTTCTTTTAAACACCAACGCATCTCTTCTTCACTCTCTGAAAACCAAAACTGCTAGCACTCTTTTTCAGAGAGCTCTACATCAAATGATGGCATACCCTGTGAAAACCAAAGAGGTGCAGCTCATTTTTGCTCTCTGTCGACACCAGAGACAGCCCAACAAAAAACATAAAGTCCCAACCGCCAACTTAAATGCCTGGGCCCCTTGAAGACAGCTGCAATGAAGATTTTTCAGCAAAAAATTAACATTATTTCCTTCAGATTTTAACTTGAGCATCAGAGGAGTTTAAGCTATGGTCCACATCCCGAGTTCAACTCTCTAACTCTCTAACATGCTTAGTTGTTATGAGTGTTTATCCATGCGAAAATCTAAGGTTGGTGGAAGGAATCCGTCTAGAACCACCAACACATGTGTAGTTGGAAGGAAGCCATATAGGATCTTAGATGCATGTGACATGTATTAGGAAGTCATCCCAGAACACTTATGGAGGTGATAGTAGAAAGATATCACTTTGCACACGGTAACATCATTGACACCATCAATGGGAATTGGATATTACCATGTACAATACGTGAGAACCCCAAGGAAGACCCCCAAGCTAATGATAAGAACAAGGGCGGAGAAATTTTTTCTATCCTCTACAGATACATTGTGATGAATGCAATGATGTTACGATGGTTGCAACCAGTGACACGGTTGAGAGTCAATTTTGTTGGCGATTTGCAATCGCGCATAGCATCCTTAAAACTTGAACTTAGAAATTGGTTCTGGTTCATTTAAAGGTAATCATCTAAAACTGAAAAAAGGTCTTAATACAATTTAATGCTCTCAGTCACACAACTTACATTTGGGTTTTGGTCTATAGCCAGTGTTAGCGTGGCTCCGCCCCTGGATGAGAAGCATGCCAGCCATATTCATGAGATAATAGAATGATAAAAGAGCAAGGTGCTCCATTAGCACCTCCACCTCCACCTCCACCTGTAAGTTCGTGATGTTAGAGGCATTCAACACATTACAAACGGCAATTTCAATAACAGTTTATCGTGTTGCATGTATAATTCACCCGAATGTTGTATAAACAAGCCTATCACACTAATCAGCATTAGCATGACCATTGTGGTCCTAAGCAAGAGGCCTACACATACTATATATGCTCCTATTAGATACCATCCCACTATTCTCTAGAATCAACCTCAGGCTCCTAGTCATCCATCCACTATTCTAGGTGGAGAAGGCATTCCAATATATACTTCACAAGAGACTTGATGAGGTGAAACTTTGACACCATACACATGTATGGAGAGTTATAAGAAGGATCTGAAGCTACTACATAAGAGACTTGATGAGGTGGAGAATAGAAAGAATAAGAAACCAAGAGACATTAACATCTACCTTTATGAACCACCCTTCATGAAGAATATAATGGAAGCCCCAACCCCATGACTTTCACCTCTCAAAGATTATGAAGTATAATGATTGAAATACCTAATGTAGCATGTATGTCGATACAAAGATGTCATGTAGCTCCATGAGCTTAATAATGTGATACAATGACATGCATTATTAAGCACACGACTGAATGTGACACATGATTGGTTCATGATCCTTAAGCTCGATAGCATATCTAGCTTCTCTGAAGTTACTAGACTCTTTACTAGTAATTTTCACCGTAATGATGAGAAAATGCTCTTCCATTCACCGGGCCAGCATACAATAAGATGACACATAGCCATGTAAAAGTATATCAAGCACTTCGGTGATGTCATGCTCAACATTAAAGATGTAAGTCTAGATAATACCACCTTAGCATTGATGAACATGACAACCAACATGTACATCAAGCATCAGTTGATCACTAACCTACGCAAAGCATAGATGATTTGATGACCATTTTCAAAATATACATCAATACCAAATAGCTTGGAATCTCATGCTAGACCCCGAAGGATCAAAGCAAGATGATAGGGGACCATAGCCACAACAACCATAGAAAGGACAACATTATGGATAAAGGTAGTCGATGAATTCTTTCTTCCATTATTTGAGCATTTCAATTCTCTTATTATGTCAAGCTCCCAGACCTTTGTGTGGGTGCACCACGGGGGATTTTTATGCCTAGCACCATCGTCTATACGGAAAGACCCAGAAAGAAAAGATAAGAATATGTACTACAAGTACCATTGAGATCACATGAACACAACAAATAAGTGTATGCATCTCAGGTATGATATTGAAGAGTTGGTGTGCTGATATGAGCTATGACAGTACACGATGAATAACTAGCAAAGTGAAACATGCAATGACCGTCGCTAAAGAGATGAATCCCCAGATACAGTTAAGGTGATCCACGTGATCAATGAAAGTTGAGATGTATTAGGTAGATGCACATACACTGGCACCATCAATCTCCTTACCTCCTCTAAAGGCTCTAACTACCCATCTTTTTTGTCAAAATAATTTAATACTCAACATGGAACGTAATGACTCAATAATCATTAAAATAAAGATGGTTGATTGCTACGTTTGATGTATGTGATTTAGTATGTAATGATTAATCAATTAAACATAATGATAAATCATAAAAACCAAGCAATGACAACCAAAACTTGGTAACGCAGTTCGGTGCACACACCTACATCTGCGGGGACACGTCCAGAAAATCAGATTACTCCACTATAATAAATAAATGATTACAATCACTAATATCAGATCTATACTAGGAGAAGCATACTCTCCCTCAATACAAATCGCGAGAGGTGATCTCAATCAACCCCGTGGAGTAATCAATGCAAGATCCCCTTGCATGCAAGATCCCCTTGCACAACCGACTAGATCAACTCTCTTGATCCATACGTGCATAGCCGTCGGCCTCCGTCCCCGGATGTACAAACCGCAAGATCCCCTTGCACAATCGACTAGAATCAACTCCCTTAATCCCTACCTTTGGTAGCCGTCAGCCTCCCTCCCGTAGTACTTTTTTCAACTTTGTTAAAAGCAGCAAAGCCCTAGCCGCAAACTGCACTTCTATATATTCCTCGCTCCCCCTCAATCTCAGAGTAGGTAAGGCAATTTGCTTGATAAAATCATGTGCAGATCAGCAGCCCGCAAATTAAGGAATCACTTCAGGCAAGTGGTTCCGCACTATCTTCAACATCTCTTTCAACCAATATTTGCGGCCCATTATATCTCCAATAGATTCTTCAATCATATCTGGAAGATAACAGCTTCATAATGCATCATCATCGGTTCTTCCTCTTAGCAGCATATAACAGAATTCCTAGAAGAGAAAGCAACAAGATCTGAAGTAATCCTCCTTCAAACTTCTGATGACTGTCATTCTTCCCAAAGCTTCATAACAGCAAGTTGAATCTCATGTTGCAACATGACATTCAACATGACATACAACATGGCCAATAAATAAGATCTTTCATACCATATTTGTGGATTAATACATTCAATCACATCTTCAGCAGACCTTATACATACCAGCATACAACAGAATATCTGGAGAAGATCTAAACAATAATACAAGATCTAAAACCATTTAGATAATAAATCTTCAACCGCACATATCTTCAGCAGATCTTGTAACCACTATTTTCGAGTAAATAACTTTCTCTTTCATGCAGATATTCCGTCAATATATAGAGGATCACTTCGGGTAAGAAATCCTATAGATCAAGGAATCATTCAACCATTTCGGGTAAACATATTTAAACAAATCTTGTTGGGTGATGTATGCCCTCAGATCAGTTATATATGATGCAAATGATATTTTAAGCTTAGATGGTGGACTATTTTGCATGTGATGCAAAAGGAGTAAAATGTGTCTTAAATTGTTTATGACCGTATTTAATAAAATAAATGCGTTGAAAAGGTTACCTAGATGACGGGATCTTCCCGCTCTAAACGTAGGTTTAAACCGCGTCAAAAAAGGCGAAGTCGAAGACGAGACACAGATGCTCATTGGAGAATGAGTTCACTGAACGACCCACAAGAGTTGTCATATGGTTATGATTGATCTAACAATTAGTGATGATAGGCTAGTTGGTCTTTTGACTTGAGGTCATTGTACGAACCTATGTGTGACTTAGATCACTGATCTAACTTCGAGGCTAGGCCTGTCGAAAGGTCTTTGGTTGGGTGATATTTGAAGCGTACGAGAAGAGTAACGACGAAGAGATGATTCGTCTCTCCCGGTCTATGGGAGTTATTGTCGAAGAGATAGTTCGGTCTTTAGTAAAACTCTGGCCAGAGTATGTTGGAAGAAGTCCAACAGTATTTGACTAAAGATCGATGGAGACTTACCGGATTCGAGTTATTGGGGTTGACAGTTTGACTGTACCCTAGGCTTAAATTAAATGACATAGTTTAGACGAAGAGACTAAAACTACAGAATTCATAATGGACACAGTCAGGGTGGTTCCGACATACTCATGGATGAGTTAACCACATAATTATGATACTGAAATAGAGATGGCAACTGCTGCTCATGGTCACTGCCATCTGGGACTTCGAGCCCTACCTATAGTAGGGACAGGTTGTAAGGTCTCACACAAAGTGCGACCTTCGTCTAGTAATAGGTAGAAATATTAGGAAGAATATGCATTTGATGCAAGGGATAGAACACTGCATAAGAGTTTGCAGTTAAATTCTACATTCAGGATAAATGATCCTGAGTGCAAGTGTGGGATGTTGGAGAATGTATGTCCTCATATCATTTGTATCTGATGCAAATAATATTTTAAGCTTAGATAGGGGACTATTTTGCTTGTGATGCAAAAGGAGTTAAATGTGTCTTAAATTGTTTAAGACAATATTTAATAAAATAAATGCAATGAAAAGGTTACCTGGATGACGGGATCGTCCCGCTCTAAACGCAGGTTCAAACCGCGTCAAAAACGGAGTCCAAATAAACAAATTAGAGCAAAAACAAGTCAGCCCAAACTGTTGGGCTGAACCCAATGAAAATAGAGGCCCATCAAGCCTGAATTTTCTGGTTAGGGTTTTTGAAACCCGAGATTTTTTTTGAGGCTGGATTTTCTATCTTTGAATGGTTTTTGGCTAACTTTGAGACGACGGTTGAGGGGTCCAACGACGTGGGATTGACTCGCCGTTTTTTTCCTATGCGTTCACCGTTCAACCCTCTTCGATTTGATAGGTTGTATCAAGATTGAAGATCAACGGTGAGAGAGTTAAAATTCATGGAAGTTTGGCCTTTATGAAAGGCAAACTAACTTGAATTATTAAACTCTAAAAACATAGTCCCACATCGGAAGTGGAGTAAAGGAGAGGGGTCAGCCGCCTATATAAATAGGGGCCTATCACATCCTCTAAACTTGTCTGAAGCTCTAGATCTGAGCGGCTCCCAAAAATGTTGGAGCATGCTTGAATCTAGGCTTAAATTAAATATTCTCTTCTCCCTATAATTTCTGCCTTACTCCTGAAGGGCTCTAGCAAAACCACGAAGGGGTTCGGATCCGATCCGAAATCTTGGCAAAGGTTCACACTGGGGTGAAACTTTCTTCGGCATATGGTTTGCTCGGCGACAAAAGGATTTCTCGCCTCGGGACGGGGAGCGGTTCGGCTGGGGACGGGGAGCGGCTCGAAAGATGGTGCGGTACACCTTGCATGTACCAAGACAAGGTTCCTGGTATTTAAATATGTTGGAAATGTATGCCCTCAGATCATTTATATATGATGCAAATGATATTTTAAGCTTAGATAGGGAGCTATTTTGCATGTGATGCAAAAGGAGTTAAATGTGTATTAAATTGTTTAAGACCATATTTAATAAAATAAACGCGTTGAAAAGGTTACCTGGATGACGGGATCGTTCCGCTCTAAACGCAGGTTCAAACCACGTCAAAAAAGGAGTCCAAATGAACAAGTTAAAGCCAAAACAAGTCAGTCCAAACTATTAGGCTGAACCTAACAAAAATAGAGGCCCATCAAGCCCGAATTTTCTGATTAGGGTTTTTGAAATCGGGATTTTTTTACGGCTGGATTTTTCATCTTTAAATGGTTTTTGGCTAACTTTGAGACGACGATTGAGGGGTCAAACGACGTCAGATTGACTCGTCGTTTTTTCCTACGTGTTCACCGTTCAACCCTCTTTGATTTGATAGGTTATATCAAGACTGAAGCTCGACTGTGAGGGAGTTAAAATTCATGAAAGTTTGGCCTTTATGAAAGGCAAACTAACTTGAATTATTACTCTAAAAACAAGTCCCACATCGGAAGTGGAGTAAAGGGGAGGGGTCAGCCGCCTATATAAATAGGGGCATACCCCTTCCTCTAAACTCGTCCGAAGCTCTAGATCTGAGCGGCTCCCAAAAATATTGGAGCACGCTCGGATCTAGGCTTAAATTAAATATTCTCTTCTCCCTATAATTTCTGCCTTACTCCTGAAGGGCTCTAGCAAAGCCACGAAGGGGTTCGGATCTGATCCGAAATCTTGGCGAAGGTTCACACTCAGGTTAAAATTTCTTCAGCACGCGTTTGGCTCGGTGATAAGATGATTGCTTTCCTCGAGACACGGAGCGGTTCGAGGAGCAGTTCGACGGGGGACGGGAAGCGGCTCGGAAGACGGTCCGGTACACCTTGCCTGTACCAAGGCAAGGTTCCGGGTATGTAAATTTAATTAGCGTTCTTTTAATTAAATCGCAGTAGTTAGCTCCCTCTTGGGATGGTCAGACCCATCCTAAGTTGGCAGAGATCCTGGCTAAAGGGTCTTGACCTTAGGGCCTCGTTAAATAGATAAACATATCTATTCTTCCCACTGCATTATTTTGCGTCTTTGGTCCATCCGACTTAGGACACAAAATGTGTCCTAAGGGTCCATCAAACCCCTATAGTGGTATCAGAGCTTAGTCTGTATCTTGATCTAAGGACTGCGATTTTATTGATCGAAGAATGCCTTTTAAATGCATGCTAAAGTTTTAACTTTATACGTTATTGTTAAAAATGAAACCGTTTTTCATTTGAGATGTTTTTAATTCTTTTATGCGATAAAAATAATTTTAGAAACATGAAAATTTTTATGATGATTTTAAAACGCAGTTTATGAAATAAAAACTATATGATAATTTTTTTATGAAACTTTTTTAAGTTTTAAAATCAAGGTTTTAATTTAAGTGTTAAATTATAGATGTCTGTTAATTATTATTAGATAAATGTTTTAAACATTTTGTTTTATTTAATTGTTAAATAGTTGGATGCCTATTTTTATGCGATAAAACTAGAGTAGTTTATGTTTTAATGGCCATGATTTATTATGTGATAATTGATGAAACCTTTTAGGTTATCCATTAAAAAACTGTTTAAAATTTATAAGATAAATTTTAAATGACATACTATGTTTTAATAATCATTACAACTATTTAAAACCTAATTCCTGATTAGGGTAGTCCATTAACGACGATTATTGTTTTAATCGTTATCATAATAATTCTCATTAAAACACTACGCTTTAAAGCATTGTAAATGATTTTATTAAAATCCTAATAGCGATTAGGATAGCATGTGAATCTTATAGTTGATAAGAATTTAATAAAAGTTACTAAAAATCCTAAAATTTTGAATTTTAAGGATTCAACTAGTTGATAGGATTAATTAGTTGTTAATAAAAGCCTTTTAGTCTATGACACGCATATAAAAATGACAAGCTTCATTCAATGGACCATGATCCGGTCAATGTGCTTGGCTAAGTTTGTTGGATCACCCTAGCTAGTCTAAGGGATAAGTGATCCTGGCTTAGTCAATTCCCTGGCCGTATTCCGCTAGACCACAATGACGCGAATCATGATTATATGACACCCTGGACTATATCTAAGCCAAATACGTTAATAATCTTCTTCAAGATTAGCCGTAGCCCTCCTTGTTTTAGGGGTTGGCAACTATAGGACCCGTGTTCCAGTTGTTGAGCTACACTCAAGCTGTGACATGGCAACCTTATAGAAACCAAATCCTTAAATACAAATGATGTAATCTTGATTTGACCCAAACCGTCGTGTTGTGAATACACCGAGCGCCGGCGTAAGTTAATCTAATGATGTAGTCTAGACTTGACCCAAACCGTCGTGCCGTGAATACACTGAGCGCCAGCGTAAGTTAGGCTAGACAAGAAAACAAGGGTCCGACTAGACTAGTCATTGTGATTTGGATGAGCACATTCATGATTACAAATGGCTAGGGGTAAAAACCGATAAGAGAGTCATATCAGATATGATTGATGAAAAGTCATCTACCGATTGCAGAGTCAAGCAATTTGTTGAGCTACACTCAAGGTTATTAGCCTCAGGGTGATTGGATCTCTTACCCATAATCTGATTAAATCATTCATTATTATGGCTTAGAATGATCACAAAATAGTGGGAGAATATAGATTGATAAAAGCCATTATATCTATATTTAAAAACCTAAACATATGCTAAACTAGGGTAAGTTCTAAGTTTACCGATGGAATCTAAATATAATATTCTAACGGAATACGTTAAGCGGTCAAATAGGTTGGTTAATTGAATATCAAGTTAAATTCTAATTGATAGACTAAACGTTATTCTTATTGACATTAAAATGACCTTCTTAAGGACAGACTTAAGGAATATGATTTCATTAAGTTCTGAGTCCAACAAAATAAATGCACGCTACATGTCACTCGCCTTTATATGGGGCAGCTAGAACATATTGATGTTCAAAGCACGTTTCTCCATACAATTTGCTGAGCGACACTCAAGGTTGTATAGAAGATGGTTTCGATCTGCAAGCTTCGAAAATTCGATCAAATTATTTGAATCGAATTGAGTGTATGAGCGGTGCAAGACTATGTATCCCAACCGGATCTTGAGACGAGCAACTTGTTGAGCTACACTCAAGGTTGCAAAGCTCAGGCGTTTGGATACATAGATGCTTGCATAGCTATTTAAATTTTTGTTGAGACATTTAATATCTAAATAAGATTTAGAAAAGGAAGAATGCACTCAGAAATTCAAATTGAGAAAGATAGTTTTATTTATCATTAGTAAAGGCATAAGTATGAGGATTTGAAAATGTGACATATTTCAAAAGAATTGTTAAACAAAAGGAAAACAAATTTTGGCGAATGTCGTCACATTGCTTCGGAAGCAATGCGTAATATGTATAACAAA
Source organism: Scilla litardierei (assembly GCA_030789695.1). Classification (NCBI taxonomy): domain Eukaryota; kingdom Viridiplantae; phylum Streptophyta; class Magnoliopsida; order Asparagales; family Asparagaceae; genus Scilla; species Scilla litardierei. The sequence goes on from CM061141.1 coordinate 304,616,622, forward strand.
ATATATTAAATGTTAATATATGAATACGCAAGATAGTAATAAACTTATATGGCAAAATAGACTAGGCCGTATCAAATAGACTAAGCTTCACAAGTCACATAAAGAGGGGTCTGACCTCTCTTATTATGAAGTCTACGGACACTTGTGAGTCTTATTCTCAAAGGTACGATGGCCGAAACTCCTTCTGTAAGATAATGGGAGAGCGAGTTATTGAACTCGTAATATTGTACATACTGATGTACTCGGACCCAAGTCTAAGTTAGCCAGGATAAGTTGTTCTTATTCTATTGAAACACGTGTTCTTGATGAAACACAAGTCTGATAAAATAGAGAACAAAAATGACAGAAGTATTTGAACTGATTCGATTAGATCGAAAAGTCGAATACTTAGCTATATAAATATTGCGTAAATAAAAGAAAAATGTTATTTTCTCTCAGGTCAAGTCTCTTAACATATTGGATGTATTTGAGAGCATGAATCATATTTTGTTAGATATAGTGCAATTCATGGCAAGTTGACTCTGAGTTACAATCCTCCCTCTGGGTTAAGTCCCGGATTATAATGCCTTGGTTCTTGATAAGGTTCTGTGAGGACATTATCAATAAGATATTCATTAAATCAATCTTTAGGAAGTTAAAGGATTACTCGAGTCTCGTGAGACGAAGAGTCGAGTTAGACATCATAGTCGATGATGGCTTAATCAACTTCCAGGATGGAATTCGGAGTAGTGACTCTAATTAACAACTTGATGCAATAAGTCTGTGCATGTAAATAAAGTTTACGTGCCCAAAGAAATTGTTTTTTAATGTCTGCAAGTAAATCTTCGAGTTTAGAAGATTGGTGCAGAAAGAAAGTATTGAAGTAAAGCTTACATTGGTTGAGAACGTTTTCATCCTAATTCCTATAAACGGGTTATGATGAAACTGTCTCGCCAGCAGATGCGTACAGATCTACTCGGACCGAACTCAATGTAAATGCTCATGATAACCATGAAAACTGGAGCATTCATTTATAGTTCGTTTTCTAAATATGATTTAGAAGAACGAACTTATATGAATTGACCAAACATTTTTCAAGGTCAGTGGGAGCAAATAAAATACATGCGAAGCATCAAGGAGCTGGAACATATTTTGACAAAGTGGTCAAAAGAGTTTGACACTTTTAAATATGAACCATCTAAAATGACCCGTAACTTATTAAAAATTATTGTCGTAAGGTACGATGAGCTGAATGAGATCCATGAAAATTAAATGGATTCCGAAGGACCAAAGAAAATTATTTGGATGAGATTCAAATGAATGGTCTAAGATAAACATAGAAAATCCTTTAAGTCTATACAGTAGATGGTTTAGCAGATCCACTCACAAAGGCTCTACCACATGAAGTCTGGAAAGACTTATGTGTAAATGCGGTAAGAGATACCGGGATAAATGGGCCTGAGTGCAAGCGGGAGATGTTGCGAGATGTATGCCCATGAGGTAATTTATCTCCATGTATCTATACAAACGTCTTGTTCAAAATTACAGTAAGCTATTTGGTGTAAATTGATCTAAGTTAATCGTAATGTAGTTATCATTAGATATTAACTTAGGTAAAGTCCTGAGACTTAATGCAAGGTCAAACATGTATCGAGATGAGTATCTTGATCATGGAGAAATGCTTGACTGTTAGTAGCATAAGTCTAAAAGGGTTCATGGTCATAGATGTTTAGAGAAAAGGATATCGAAACATCGGATAAACCATTGTATCTTAGTCTTCACCGTATAGCGGTGACGATGATCTCATGATCGTTTGACTTGGCGAAGTCGAAGACGAGACACATGTGCTCATTGGAGAATGAGTTCACTAAACGACCCACAAGAGTTGTCATATGGTTATGATTGACCAATCTGTCAATGATAACTCTTAATAATAATAGGCTAGTTGGTCTTTTGACTTGAGGTCATTGTACGAACATATGCGTGAACGGTGTAACTTAGATCACTGACCTACCTTCGAGGCTAGGCATATCGAAAGGTCTTTGGTTGGGTGACATTTGAAGCATACGAGGAGAGTAACGACCAATAGAGGACTCGTCTCTCCCTGTCAATGGAAGTTAGTATCGTAGAGTTAATTCGGTCTTTAGTAAAAACTCTGGCCAGAGTGTGTTAGAAGAAGTCCAACATTATTTGACTAAAGATCGATGGAGACTAACTGGATTCGATTTATTAGGGTTGAAAGTTTGACCATACCCTAGGCTATAATTAAACGACATAGTTTAGACGAAGAGACTAAAACTGCAGAATTCATCACGGACACAGTCAGGGTGGTCCCAACAATACTCATATCGATGAGTTAACCATATAATTATGATACTGAAACATGGACAACAACTGCTGCTCGTGGTCACTGCCATCTGGGGCTTTGAGCCCTACCTGTAGTAGGGTCAGGCTGTAGGGTCTCACACAGAGTGTGACCTTCGTCTAGTAATAGGTAGAAACATTAGGGAGAATATGCATTTGATGCAAGGGATAGAACACTGCAAAGAGTTTGCAGTTATCTTCTGCATTCGAGATAAATGATCCTGAGTATAAGTGGAAGATGTTGGGGGATGTATGCCCTCAGATCGTTTGTATCTGATGCAAATGATATTTTAAGCTTAGATGTGGGACTATTTTGCATGTGATGCAAAAGGAGTTAAATGTTCTTAAATTGTTTAAGACCATATTTAATAAAATAAACACATTGAAAAGATTACCTGGATGACGGGATCGTTCCACTCTAAACGCAGGTTCAAACCGCATCAAAAACGGAGTCCAAACGCACAAGTTAGAGCCAAAACAAGTCAGCCCAAATTGTTGGGCTGAACCCAGTGAAAATGGAGGCCCATCAAGCCCGAATTTTCTGGTTAGGGTTTTTGAAACCTGGGATTTTTTTGATGGCTGGATTTTTCATCTTTGAATGGTTTTTGGCTAACTTTGAGACGACGGTAGAGGGGTCAAACGACGTCGAATTGACTCGCCGTTTTTTCCTACGCGTTTACCATTCACCCCTATTTGATCTGATAGATTGTATCAAGATTGAAGCTCAATGGTGAGGGAGTTAAAATTCATGGAAGTTTGGCCTTTATGAAAGGCAAACTAACTAAAATTATTAAACTCTAAAAACATAGTCCCACATCGGAAGTTGAGTAAATGGAAAGGGTCAGTCGCGTATATAAATAAGGGCATACCCCCTCCTCTAAACTCGTCCCAAGCTCTAGATCTGAGCGGCTCCCATAAATGTTGGAGCACGCTCGGATCTAGGCCTAAATTAAATATTCTCTTCTCCCTATAATCTCTGCCTTACTCCTGAAGGGCTCTAGCAAAGCCACGAAGGGGTTCGGATCCGATCCGAAATCTTGGCAAAGGATCACACTCGGGTGAAAATTTCTTCGGCACGTAGTTGGCTTGGTGACAAGAGGATTGCTCGCCTCGAGACGTGGAGCGGTTCGACGGGGAACGTGGAGCGGCTCGGAAGACGATGTGGTACACCTTGCCTATACCAAGGCAAGGTTCCGGGTATGTAAATTTAATTAGCGTTCTTTTAATTAAATCGAAGTAGCTTAGTGGTCGACCCCGGATATACACCCGGAGAACGGTTGTAGTTTTACCGCAAGTGCACGGTGTAGCAGCGAGCGGGTTATCGAACACAGGGAGGACGAATGACCGTGCTTGTTCCAATCAACCTGGCTATTTAAGAAGAGAAAAATTTGCCTTTGGCGATCCTGTCACAATCGTCAGACAAAGTACGGAAATATCAAATCAAATAAAGAACGTCTAGGGAATGGGGAATCCCCGCTACTCACCGTATTTCGTAAATGTGGTTCATAGGTATCAAAATTGCTAGAATAAGATTTTGGATGAACTAGTTGCAACTGAATGTAGAACCAAGCTCACGCTCTCGCGCTGTTGCCGGTCTATAGCTATCCTAGGTTTGGGTCCAATCTCTTGCAAACCTTAGCCTAGGGAAGCTAGCATTAGGATCAACATCATCGTTCAATCGTGCACCAAGCCCAATCTCTTGCAAACTCGGCCCACGGCCTAGATTGGGATAGTTCCTACCCGTCCAATCTCTTGCAAACGGGTATTGGCACGGAATTGGAACCGGAAACCCTAGTATCGGTCCAATCTCTTGCAAACCGATACTACGGAAATTCGATTCCAACCCAATTCGGGTTTCTAGGGTTTCCTATCGAATTGGGATCCAATCTCTTGCAAATCCCAATCGATGTGAATTCCTAGCCATCCGTAGTAAATTGATCCCAATCTAATCCCTAATAGCAATTCTAGCAAAATTCCTACCAATTCATCACCATTATGAAATAGGGCTTGTAGGGTTCATCCCCACGCCCCAAGACGTGGCGACTACTCATAATTCAAAGCGCAAACACAAAAATAATCAATGAAATAAGCAATAGAATTCATCACAATATTGAGATATGCAATAAAAATAGAATTTTTGGAGGGGAGAGAGGCAAACCAATGGAGTTCTTCAATTAATCCAACAAAAATCCACTTTTTGTCCTCTCTTCAATCACAAGAATAAAACTAAAAAGCTAATCTAAAAAGCTGCAAAAAATCTAAGAGGAAGCTCTCTAAAACTAGGGTAAAAACAGGGGTTAAATACCCCCCAAAATCGTCCAAAAACTGTGACCAAAATACCCCTACGCAGCCTGAAATCCGCAATTTTCGCTACAGGCAGCGCGTCGCACTCGGCCGAGTGACAAAAGTCGCTCGGCCGAGTGAGAAACCCTGTAATTTTCCAGTAAGTCTCGATCTTCAAGGGTCTCAACTTCGGAGGCGGCTCGGCCGAGTGAGTTGTCGTCACTCGGCCGATGGCTTCTTGATACTCGGGCGGTCGGGATTATCCACTCGGCCGAGTGGGTCTTCTGAAGCTCAGGCAGCCGAAAAACAGAAAGTTGGCGATTTTTGAATGGCTTCGTCTGGGCGCCACTCGGGCGGACGGGATCTCGTCACTCGGCCGATGTGGTCTCCGTCGCTCGGTCGAGTGCACATATAAATCGTGTCTGATCTGGTCGGCCGAGCGATGTCTCGCTGGTCGGCCGAGTGACTCCTTCACTCGGCCGAGTGGGACACTAAAAATGCCCAACCAGTTTGTTTTGGCCTCCTCGTCGCTCCTGCAGTAGCTTAGCTCCCTCTTGGGATGGTCAGACCCATCCCAAGTTGGCAGAGATCCTAGCTAAATGGTCTTGAACCTTATGACCTCGTTAAATAGTTTAACGAAACTATTTTTCCCGCTGCATTCTTTTGCGTCTGTGGTTCATCCGACTTAGGACGGGCACATAATGTGTCCTAAGGGTCCATCAAAACCCTACAAATCTCATGCGGATATTTTTCCCATAAAATAAGGATCTATTTCCAGAAAATAAAACCAATAAATCTCAGCAAATGTTTCCTCCCATCATTTAAGGAACTAACTAGATTCCCAAATATTCTCCGCAAATATTTCCTCCTCTCATTAATCAAGGAGTTAATTCGGGTAACAAGGAACAGAAAAATCTTACCAAGATATTAAATCAATCAATTCAGGAACCTCCGAGCTTCTAGGCTACAAATCAGATTTGAAATCACCAAAACAGATCTGCAGACCAAAACAGCATATCTGCATACGAACCATACTCCAGATCCTGCATGTTGTACCTGATGTTGCAACATAACTTACAACATGACTTCTCAAATTGTTCATAAACTGTTCTGATTCTACAACCTGAACTCTCCAAATCTAGTGCCACTACTGCCAACTTATAGCAACAGAAAATCAACCCAACAATGTATATTGATAGATATGGGTAGATCGGTGAACATACTATCTATGGACTGCTTCGACAAGTTTAGGATTGATAAAAAGCTATTAAGTCCTTGTATCAGACTGTTTAGAGGATTCAAATGCATCAATCTTGCATCATAGGAAGAATCAATTTATCCCTCATAATAGGAAATAACCTTGATATGAAGGTGATGGTGAACCTTGATTTCATTATTATTATTACATGCATCATCAGCATCTGATGTCATACTTGGAAAATCTACCATGATGGTCTTGAAGGTGGTAGTATTGCAATATTATCAAGCAGTAAAATTTCTTATTTTCAGACGAACAGAGCAAGCCCGAAGTGATCAGGACATTCGTAAAATTGCAACATAGCCTCAACAAAGTAAAAGTGATAAGCCAGACTTACACCATCGAGTTCCTAGATGTAAGAGCATATCATCAAGAACAGTGAAGGGTGGCATAAGAGAAAGTGATAATGATCTCATTGACTGTTGACTCATCCTCTATGATGTCTAAGTTGGAGCACTTCTCCCACTAGAACCAAAAGTGCAACTCCTCATCTACTTGTGGAAGAACACTGATGTATTTGCTTGGTCACCTAATGATATACTTGGCATTAACCCTTTAGTCACCTAACATGCCTTGATCATTCTTTTTAATTGGTGAGAAACATGAACGTTTGGAAAAACACATATTGAATAAAGGTAAACTAACTTCTAACTAGTCTTGACTTGGTCAAAGCTATCATGAGACCTGGCATATATTGGCTAAAGATAGTGGATAAGAAGATATATTGCTTATGGAATGTGCTTCACTTGGAGAAATATTTTCAATGAACTAAGACTTACTATCTCATAACATGCAATTCATTTGTATGAAAAACAAATGTACTTCTTCCTTATTTCAATAAAGAATTTCCTCCTACACTCCATAATAAGATGTGTAAATTTTTTCATATGGAATTAAGCAAAAGGGATATCAGTCCCTTATTTACCCCCGCTATATGATAAAGGAATATTCAATCATGGTTAACAACCCGTTTTGTGTAAATGCATCTTGAGAGAATAGAAAAGTTGGAATAAGCCAACTTTCCATCATTTCGATAATGCCCTCGTAGAAAGAGATATTCAACCAGTAAATATGTGTATACGTTATGTATTTCCATCCCATCTTACATTCCAAGGCACTAAAGAAAGGAGATATTTTCTTAATCATACTCAGACTCAATTCTATTGGTATAGTGGTCCCATGACTTATGGGATATGCATGGTGTCGACTACCCATCCATCAATAACTGTAAAGAGAAATGATTTCTACTAACTCCCTATAAAATTTGTTCACCCTCAAAAGGTTAGAAGTATACCTCATAAGATACGCTTCATGCACAGACATCCTATCAACTGCATGGAAATGTGATTTTTGCTAACTTCCTACAAAATCCATTCTCCCTTACAAAGTGTTAGGTGTATACCACATATGATAGGTGCTATGTCTTAACATCTTATCAACTATTTGGAGAGGTAATATTCGCTAATTTTTACTACTCTCCACCCCCCCCAGGGGTTGGTTTCAATGCTACAGATGAGAATAGGTACTAAGTGATGATATCCCATCAATCATTCAATTATATAGAGATATGATCTTTGCTAACTATTAATGATCTCCATCCCCTATATGGGTAATTAAAAAGCCAAAGATTAGGCTAGGAACTCAACATTATTGTCTCTTTACTCATCCAACTATATATAGAGGTGTTATTTGCTAGCACCCATCGATTTTGATCAAATAAGGGGGTGGTTGCATTGCTTGTTATATATTCACCAAGTGCTAACTCCTCATCTATCATATAATCCAAATGAGAGGTGATTCTCCATGTTCCCTAAAAATTTATCCATACTATATGGCTTTGACACATGACTCATGGGTAAATCACTGATATTCTATCAATTATCCAATAATAAAAGAGATGATTATTAATGATTTCTCATACTCACTTGTAGGGAGGAATATGTTGAAGACGATGATTGGTATTCTTCATTAACATCCCATCCTTACAATGTGTGGCACATTCATCATTACCCATATGGTTGCAAAAATAAAGCTTTTGAATAATAGAATAGGAAACTTTTTGATGATTTGAGATATGATGTTGTCACCTACATGTCAAGCCAATACAATCTCGCATTTGACGCTTGATTATATTGCATGTGTTGCATACACACCAATCTCTCCATGGAGGCTTGACGATGTCATTTACGTATCATGTCGATGTTGATCTCCCCCTCACACCCCCTACTATGGTGGTGGAAGAATGACACCCCTCTGTATCAAAATATGATCTTACATAGATGCTTCATCTCTTCATTAATATCAAAGGTTAATCATTCTTTCCTTAGTGATTCATGACGACATACTCTGGGGGCTTAACCCCCTGCCCACGGGTACCTAATGTACCCCCATGAGTTGGTGACATCAAGAGTGCCCCTTATTACCGCTTTATGTTGTCATTCGCATGTTCTCACCATAACGCTTGTACCCCAAACTTGCTCCAATTTTTTGCACTGACTAACTTATTGCGCATTTCCACTAGTGTGATGCATGGTGTAACGACCCGCTCTCGGGGGGCCATTACTTATTTGATTTATTTGCAGGTCTGCAGCTTACCAATGAAAACAATATAGCCACGATGCAGAGACATACAATAATACTCAAACCAGCATACATTATTACAGTCCAGAGTTAAAATACAACAATAAACAGTACTCTCTCGCCAAATACATGAAAAGTAAAGTGGAATGGAAATACATAGAAAGTACATCACACATACGCTCCAAATCTAAAAGTCGACAGTCTCAGGATCGACTATGGCTCTGCAAACTTAGGAGTGCCTATGTAAACCTGTTCGACGTCTGCGGTGCCACGAAGATGGAACCATAGGTAAATCACAACAATTCTAGCAATAGAAATAGAGTAGTGCAAAAGTATGGAACATGCTATAGTAAACAATTAAAGATGATCATGTAAGTGCAAAAGGTAAAGTAAGAGCAGACATGCATGTAAGAGCGATAAGTAAAGTAATGGTGGCTGCTCAGGTGTGGTAAGTAAAGTGCATGTAATGCATAAAGTAAAGGTGACTGTGCAAGTGCAAAAGTAACGTACAAGAGCAACAACTGTGGCATGGCATATGGTATCAACAATATTTTTAACCAGCAGGCAATGTGATGACAATAGTAGGACAACCAGGTAGATGTAGTAATAATAAAAGGACAAGTATGCAATAGTAGAACTAGAAACTATATGACTTATATAGGAAAGTATAATGTGCAACCATTGAGCCCATCTCCTACCACGGAGGCGCTCACCTGGGCAGATCTCACTTCACTTTAGACGGTACATTTCATTTTAGACGGTCTGTACGGTATGGTGCAATGTGTAGATGGCTCGCGGTTGCTACCACACTTTCTCTAATATAAGTTACCTCAGAAACCCAATGCAGTGCTAACTACTTTCAAGCATTCAATTTCGATAGGATGTTCCAGCAGTATGATGTCAACACGGTATATCATTCACTCATTATGTTTCAATACGGTATCTCAATCCGTTGTTCCAAAGGTAAAGATGCTAATGGTGGTTGTGATAGACCGACTTACATACCAATAGAGTTATGCACAACGATCTCGCTCCAGAGATGTTCAAAGGCATTAACAACACTCCAAAGATCTTCGCTTGTTGAAAAGTCAAGGCAGAAGTCTTAACAGAGAATATCAGTCCTGAGCAATGGTTTGAAGTCCAACAACTACGATACCGATCCCATTCTTCGAGCATGTGGTATTTCCATTAAGTACACTAGCTAAATTTCTAAAGTTAGAATTCATTGTGACTTACATTATCGAGATCGTTGTAGTAAGTCGAGGTTGGAGCTAGAGCTTCCAAGGGAGCTGGTGCATGAGAATTGGTACCTGCAAACACAAGAAACATTCGGTTAAAGAACACACTATTTTATCTATTTAACTTGATCGTTTTGATTTTATTATCAATTGAAATGCTGTCGAAAAGCGTTCTAAATTTTTAAACAGGCTAGATATGAGGAATATAATTTTATTAGGAAGGAAATATTTTTCTGAAGCTTCTGATAATTTTTATAATTTTTAAAAGCTCAAAATGGGTTTAAAACTAATTTTAATTCGTTATCGTATTTTTTCAAACATTTCTTTTGGGTGCAATATGCATCAGAAAGTTTCAAGTGAGCTGTCAAAAAGACTGTTTCAAAGAGTACTACAATATATATATATTTCATATATCAGTTTACGTGAAAATAACAGGTTATGAATTTTCAAGTGAAAACAACATATTTAAATTCTAGGCTTAAAAATTTATTGGGGAAAATCTACTCGTCTGATTAAGATGAAACTAGCGTCAATGGGTCCATAACGTCATTTCTGATTTTCTTGAGCCAGTCTTGTAATTTTCTGGTCCCTATATTATTTATTACGAATTTTACATCAATAAACACATATATAATTATGAATATACACGTTACACGTGTAAATACGTATACAATTACACTCACCCTTCTTCTTCTCCTTTCACATTAGCTGTGTATGGGGGGTCTTCGATGGCGCCGACGACGTGGGGAGCGGCGAAGGCATCGATGGAAGGCGGGCGACGCTAGGGTCGAAAGTGAGGCGGCGGACGTCGGAGGGAGCTCGGGGAAGGAGGAGCAGCAGCATGGAGCGGAGCTTCGAAGGAGCGGGAGGCGCTCGGGGTGGATATGCTGTGTGGCGGTGTTTGCGACGATCGACGGCGGGCTGAGGGGGCGCAGTAGGTGGCGGAGGCAAGGACGAGCATGGGTGTGAGCTCGCGAGGCTAGGAGAAATGAGGAGGAGACGGCGGTGTTCGTCGGCATCCGTGGTTGCGTAGGGTTGTCGATGCTCGACGGAGGAGCGGTGGAGGCTACTGAAGGTGGCAGAGGGCGGCGCAACGAGTGGAGGTCGGAGGGGAGCTATTCGAATGTGGGGGTGTCGAAAGGGGCAGTGCGGGCGGCTGAGGGAGGAGGCCTTGCGACGGTGGGTCGAGCTGAGAACGAGGAGCTTAGGGGTGGGTGGCGGATGCAACGGCGTGCAGCGGTAAGCCACCGAAGGGAGAGAGAGGGAGGTGCTGCTATGGGCAGGCTTGGGGGTTTCTAACAAGAGGAGGCGGGGTTGCGGGGAGAGCGGCGGGGAGGGCTCAGAGACGCGGGAAGGCAGTGGTTTCGGCGGTCGATGGAGAGGTGGAGGTGGAGGTGAGGTTTCGAACAAAAGTGGGGGGGGCGTTCGCTCGTCGACGTGGGCTTGGGGAATCCGAACGAGAGAGAGAGAGAGAGAGAGAGAGAGAGAGAGAGAGAGAGAGAGAGAGAGAGAGATGGGGTGGATTTGGGTTGAGCTGCTATGAACGAAAGAGGGGAAGATGTTATATATGTTTAGGAATTAAAAATAATAATAATAATAATAATAGTAATAAAGATGATAATAATTGTATTAATAACTATGTAGTAATTAGGGTGGGTGGATCCGAAATTATCGAATCTCACCAACTTAGGCAGCCACTTAAGAGGGTGGGGTTAGGGTTAATTAAGGGTTAGGGGTAAAAGGTAATTAGTAATAGTAAGAGTAAAAGTGATTAGTGATGTAATTAGTAAAAACGGAGGAATACAACATCGTTTTGCATACGACTTCGAAAAATTACGAAAACATAGCCACAAGATCGTATCGTCGCGAGGATCATGAATACGAGATCCATTTCAGGGTTTGAGCACGGAGATACGGGTTTTTGGCCAAAACGTTTAGGATGCGGGTTTGCGGGTTCTAGGTCGATTTGACTTCAGAAAATTACGAAATTAATATGGGGGGCACTAATCGACCATAGAATCATACTGTAGAAGTTTGAAAATGTTTTGATGATGTTTATATAGAAAATTAATTCATTCCGCTAATCAGTAACAATTGAAAATGAATTATTATAAAAATTCTTTAGAGGTATTTGATGAAACTCGAACTTACTGAAATACACCATAACTAGTTTGATGCTTCAAGATATTTTTTATAAAGAATTTTGAAATCAGTTTTTGATATAAAACTACTGACCAACCATTATAAAATACTTTTAAAAATGTGAAAATACGTGAAATACGTAAATAGATGTATTGACGAATACGGATCGTTACACATGGTGAAGTTGATTCTTATTGGGATGCTTCACTCTCTCTGCATTACCTGAGAGTGCTTGCTCATCCATGTTCTTTCACGACAATGCTCTTCAAACCACCTCCCCTACCCTAAGCAATATTAGAGTTTCCTAGCCCCCCTTCACCATGGGTCAGGGACCCCTTCTCCCAAGGGGGTCAAGGTACCCCTCCCCTCCCTTTGAGTAGGTGGGAGTGCAAATGCCCATACTCGCCTCTTTCCACATTGTTATGTGTATCCTTGATGTGCAATCTTTCTCTTGAAGGCATCATGTACTTGTGTGATTTGTTAAGAGAATCATACAACCATCCCTAGGGGCTTAGGGACCTCGTATTCCCGAGGGGCCAGGGTGCCCTTGTCCCCAGGGGAGCATGGGTGTGGGTGCAAGACATTACCTCCTTCTATGTTCTTACACGTTATCATTTCTCAAACTTCTTTAATTGAAGACATTGGTTGTTTAGACTTATGCTTACCCCAGGGGTACGCTCCTTGCCATATGGGAGAGTGAAATTACTTTGCCTCTCTTTGATGCTTCAAACTCAATGTCGCAAATCCCTTCTAACAAGTTAACAAATATCTACACCACCCATTGCACCAGGTTACCCTGATACCCCCTTCATCTAGGGGAGTGGGGTACCCCCTTATTCCAGGGGAACTAGGGTGGTACCCCCTCCCCTCTTGTGTATTTGAGTATTGACGAGCTCTTTTAACCCCACTCAATGCTTTGATCTTTAGGCAACAGTTTCTCGCTTGCCATCTTCATACCAACTATTTTCACGCTGCCTTGGTGATGAAGATCATCTACCCAGTTCTCTGACATGTAGAGCCGCTCAATGATGCTTATGTCATTCTCCTTGTACTTTTGAAAAGCCCACAAGCTTATGACGTAGGGCCCTCCATGTATGAGAATGGCTTACATGCCACATGATTGTTACGATGCTATAATCAATGATTAGGCATAAGTCATTGATCGATGAATGCTACAATGCACACTTATTACATGGAGTACTAGAGTTGTATTGCCTACTTTCTGACATGCACGCTCGCTAACCATAAGAGGGTATATAGACTAAATTTTGGGTGCTCTGCCCCCAAGCCTTTGCAAAGAGGGATGCTGCCTCCTTGATCTAAGTAAGGGGGTCACTGCCCTCTTGACTCGTTGCCAGTTGATCGGTCATTGTGACCATTATCAACCCTATGAAGAAATATAACCGTAAACCTATCATAATAATATTTCTGTATATAAGATCCTACCTAAGAGCCCTGTCATAACATTTGGCCCAGGCATTATATCTAGGTAAGCTATCAAAAGAGCATTATCCAGTATTTTTTCCAATTGTTGTAATAAAGGTTCGATTCAGTACTTCTTCTTTAAACTCCTATCATTAGACTGAAATCGTCGTGTTAGACCAAGCACTGAAACATGGCACGGAAAGCACACTATTTGCTAGCTTATGTCTGTGAGGAGTCCAATATGAAGGTAAAATATGGCATACACATAAACTTTCTTCTTAATCCAATTCTTTGATGGTTAAGAATTAACTGGAGGTGGAATTAGTGGTGATATATCACCTAAGTAGATGGCCACAAACCCATCATTACTAAAGACATACTGGCCTAGCTAGGAGCCAATGTGGGCATAACAAAGGCCTAACCTACCTATCATCAAAGATGAAGTACTAAAATATCCCTTCATAAACTCTATATATAACCTCCTATTTGAAAGAAGGTGAGCTTATTTTTATTCTTATACTCTATCTCTTTCATTTGATATATTCTATATATAATCTCCCTTAGATTCTAACTGAGTATTAGAGAAATCGAAACAAGAGCCCATTTCAGATTCAACTCTCTAACATACTTGGATGTTATTGTGCATGTAGGTACCTGCACTGACATAAGGTAGACAGAAGACACATCCAAAACCATTGGCACACGTGTAGGAGGAAGGAAGGAATCAAGAATTATTTACACATATGACAGGTAGCGGGAAGTCGTCAAACCCCACTTACACATGGATAGTGGAAGGGCAACACTCGGATCTAGTTGTGCATTGCAACATAAGTTATTATCGTTATAGAGGTATCTACTATAATTTCTTGATTGAATTAGTTATATAAAAGGGAGTTCTTGCCTACATATATGTATGATTAAGTGTTAATGAACATGAATTAATATCAATTTTCAGATTAGTTATTTTCTCCATCAAGTAAGCTATAAAGTGAGTGTTGTATGCAAGAATGATAATAAAATTAAGGGTCTTTCTTCGTATATATCATCAAATAAAAGTAAGTTCATGTTCACTCTCTTGTTTGGTATGTACATAAGCTATAAATATAAGATTATTACTCTTGACGTATAGTTTTAGAAATCCATTATCAGAGCAAAATTATGGTTTTTGTTTCCATAATCCATGCATTATTAGTTATATAGTTTCTTACATCGATGTATAAAGATATAGATGTGATATAATTCTAATTTTATAAGAATTGCATCTATTGCATCTATCGCATCTATCGCTTAGTTCATGAGTTTTTTAGTCAAGGATTCAACCAATATGTTCAGATGAATAAGCATTTACATTTATCAAGCAATTGTATACTTTATATATAAAAAATTTATACTATCCATAATCAAGTAGAAATTATTATTGATGTGTTATGAATGGGCACTAAAGACCATTGGTATCCACCATCATTGTGGAGACCCTTGATATTCATCCCTTTGGTAACGGCTAATTCTAATATATATATGACCTATGGTTTCACCATAGTTATTCGATTCTCAATCCATTATCAGCACGATTATGCTCGTATAGAAGGAAAAGATGCAGCGAAGCTCTGACGAATTTTTCGCGACGTCTCGATAGAGGAATCGATGCAAAAAAAGCTTCGTAGCACACGCGATCTAGAGGTATTTCTAGATTTTTGCAAACATTCCAAATTTTTTTCATGATCATGACTATCTAGATCTAATTTTATTTAGATCAAAAGCATTTTTATGTCATATATTAAATTTCCTAGATCTAAAACATAATTTTTAAGATCTAGAGACCTAATTATCAGGAAAAACGTGATTAGGAAAAGAACGGCAATTGAAAGCAATAACAACCTTCGGTTACAAATCCAGATAGCTGGAGGTACCTGAACCGATCGGATCAAGTGTCATCCTCAAATGATACTGTGCAGCTCATGTTTTCACAAAGAAATGACCAATAGGGACAACAGAGCATGTGAACTTAGTGTAGCTACATTAGCTCAACATTTTAGTGGAATCATGTGCAGATTTCATTGTTCTAACATTGTTATGTGCTTGAAAGGGATAAACACTGCATACTGAAATCGAAGACAAAAAGAAATCCATCTGGATGTTTAATGGCTATAGTGCTAAAGTAACCAAACAGTATTGGCTACTTGCCACCATTTCTAGCAAGCAAGTAAAAATAGGGAGTATTGGAGACCAAAGCTTGCAATTTTGTAACGACCGGTAATTTTCAATACTTCAAGGTACGGTTTTTTTTACGTATTTTCAAATTTCTTTATAAATGTTAGTCAAGAGTTTTATAACAAAAATGATTTCAAAAATTCTTACGAAAATATTTTTAAGCACTAGACTAATTATAAGGTATTTTAGTATTTTCAGATTTCCTCAAATACTCAAAATAATTTCGATAAAAATTCATTTCCAATAATTACTGTTTTGACTCAACGAATTAATTTTTTATTCAAACATTTTCAAAACATTTTCAAACTTCTACAGTAGCATCCTATGAACATTTAGGGCTCCCCACATTAATTTCATAATTTTCTGATATTATTTCAGCATAGAAGTCGTAAACCCGCTTTCTAAACGTTTTGGCCTAAAACCTGTATTTTCGAAGCTCAAATCTTAAAACGGATCTCATATTCGTGATCCTCGTGTCAATACGATTCCATGGGTATGTTTTCATAATTTTTTGGATTCATTTGTGAAAAAGGCCTTGTATTCCTCTGGTTTTCACTAATTACAATTCTACGTTTACTAACTACTTTTACTTTCACCCTAATCTCCCAACCACCCTAATTATCCACAGTTTGGTTGGTTGGATCTGAATCATTTCAGATCCTACACTCACCTATCGCAATTAAGTTTGTGTCTCCCCCTTATTACGAAAATGCCATTAAGATAAACATATTTAAACCCCCCACAGTTTCTAATCAAACTCACACACAGTTAATCTCCCTCTCTCTCTCCGTTACTTTCGAACCCAAGCGAATTTTGTGTGTGCTCTCTGTCACTATCACTCACCCTCTCCCTATCTCACTCACTCCGTCACCCTCCCTCCGGGCTCCGACCGCCGCCACCGGCCTCGGCGATCGTCGCTCGCCCCGAACGCCGACTAGACCCGCCTGCACATCTCCGCCGTCCGCCGTTTGAGCCCCGACTGCACGGCCTCGCAAGCGTCGACCGCTGCCCCGAGCTCCGCCTGTGCTCCGGGTGCCTCCGACCTCCGTCGGAACCCACGGTGACCCTGTCGCTCCGCCCTCCGTCGTTCACCGGCCCCCGCCGCCTCGCACCAAGCGCCGCTCGCTCGACAGAGCCCCCACTCCCCCAGCACTCCTCCGCGATCGCCCGCTCCCATCGCCATCGACACGCCGCCGTACGCCACTCCTCCGGAGCCGTTGCCACCTCGGCCCCCGCCGTCGCACCTCCTCCTCTGCCGTTGCCTCCGTTCGCCGACGTCCGAGTACGTCGCTGCATGCACGAGGAGCGACTGTAAACACCCAATGGCAGTATCATAAATACGGATTTATTTTCGTATTTTAGTATTTAATTAATTATTAAATTGGGTATAATTGTTTTAAATTCATAACTTAAAATATAAGCTCCAGAAAATGTGGGAATAGCTCCAGAAAATCAGAAACAATATTTCGGACCCAATTGCGCTGGTCTCATCTTGATCAGACGCCTAATTTTTCAGAATTATTTTTAAACCTAAAAAATAAATACGTATAATTCATTTTAAATTCCATAGCTCTCAGTTTTTGCGTACTCTGACACGTGAAAAAAATTTATGTAATAGTAAACTTCGAGACGGTCGTTTTGACTGCTCATTCAAGCTTTTCCGACTAGGATTGCTCCCGGAAGAAATTACGGAAGATATACATCACTTAAATAATTTGGGTTTTAAAGCTATTTTTGAGTTTCTGAAAATTATAAAAAAAATAATACGAGCTTCTGAAAATAATTTATTTTTGCAGTAAAATAATAATTATTATTTTCATCTTATATTAAAATTTTGAAGGATTTTCGACATCGTTTCAACTAGTTTTAAAAATCAAAACACCCAATTAATTAGATAGAAATTAGTATAGACATTAACTGATAATTTCCTGTGTTTGCATGTACTAATGCTCGGGCTCTAACTCCATCCTCGTCTTGCTACGAAGATCCCGATAGTGTAAGTCACAGTAAATTCTAACCTTAGAAATTTAGATAGTGTATGTAATGGAAACAATGTACTAAATAGAAATACCGCATACTCGAAGCATGGAATCAGTAACTTAGTTCTTGGACTTCGAATCATTGCTCAAGACTGACATTCTCTCTTGAGGTTTCTGCCTTTACTTTTCAATAAGCGAAGCTCTTTGGATTGTCATTAACGCTTTTGAATGTCTTTGCTTTTGGAACAACAAAATTAACATATCGTATTGCAACATAATGACTGAGTGATATACTGCATTGACATCATACTGCTGGAACATCCTATTGAAATTGAATGCTTACAAGTAGTTAGCACTGCACTGGGTTTTTGGGGTAAACTTATATTAGTGAAAGTGCGGGAGCAACCGCAAGCTATCTACACAGTGCATCGTACCAACCGGCTAAATGAAATGTATCGACTAAAGTGAAATGGGATCCGCCCGGGTGAGCGCCCCAGAGGCAGGAGATGAGCTCAATGGTCGCACACTGTACCTTCCTATATAAGTCACATAGTTTTTAGTTTTACTACTGCCTGCTTAGTGTTACTACATCTTCCGGGTTGTCCTACTATTGACTTTACATTGCCTGCTAGTTAAAATATTGTTGTACCATATGCCATGCCACAGTTGTTTCACTTGTACGTTGCTTTGGCACTTGCACCGTCACCTTTGCTTTATACACTACACTAGCACTTTACTTATCGCTCTTGCATGCATGTTCTTTTTTACTTTACTTTCCGCACTTTTTAACTATAGCCAGCTCCATATTTGTGCACTCCTCTTTTTCAATCGCTAGAATTATTGTGACTTACCTTCGGTTCCATCTATGTGGTACCGCAGACACCGCACAGGTTGACTTAGGCCCTCCTTAGTTCGCATAGCCGTAGCACGATCCTGAGACTGTCGACTTTTATATTCAGAGTGTATGTGTGATGTACTTTCGATGTATTTCCTTTCCACTTTACTTTTCATGTATTTTGTGAGAGAGTGCAGCTGCTGGTTTGTATTTTTATTTGGACTGTAATAATGTCTGTACGCTGGTTTGAGTGTTGTTGGTACATCTCTGAGTTGTGGCTTTGCTGATTTCACTGGTAAACTGCGGGACCTGTGAGTAAAGCAAATAAGTAACTGGCCCTCGAGAGCGGATCGTTACAAGTTTGGCGGTCCATGCTGGTCCGTGCAAAATACCTCGTGGACAGTATAGTAAAATCAGGATGTATCATATACGATACTCGACTAAGCTGACATTTTTTATGAATGCAGGTTGACACTCGAAAGATGGATGGGAACACTTCGGATAGCCCCAATGGAGCTGACCTATCTGGACTTAATAAAAGTCATTAACAAAGCCTAAATTTTGAACTTTTAGGATTCAACTAATTGATATGATTAATTAGTTGTTAATAAAAATCTTTTGTGTTGATGGCACGCATATAAATGATAAGCTTCCTTCAATCGACCATGATCTGGTCAATGTGCTTGGCTAAGTTTGTTGGATCAACCTAGCTAGACTGGGTGTAAGTGATCCTGGCTTAGTCACTTCCCTGGCCGTGTCCACTGGATCGCAAGGACGTGAATTATGATTATGTAACGTCATCGATCTTCATCACTATCACCCTTCCTTTAGCTTGATGACATTCGATTGACCTTCTTAGAATCTTTCTATGAATGCAGGTTTGACACTCGAGAGATGGACAGAAACACCTCGGAGAGCCCCAATGGAGCCGACCAGTCTGGAGCCAGCAACCAGACAAACACCGGATCATCTCCTATAGTGCATCAGATCTCTGATCTCGCATTACGAGAGATGGTCCAAGCTATCCGGGGAGAATATTATGTTGTGGGAGGCATCCAACAATCCGCTCCCTCCACCCGAAAACCTGGAACGGTGAGGATGGTCCGATGAAGGACGAAGAATGGCTACGAAGTACCGAGGAGAAATTGAGAGCCGCTCAGATCGAAAAGCATGCCTCGGTGGACACTGCCAGGTCCCAACTGACGGATGGAGCGAAAGTCTGGGGGGGGCTCTGAAGAAGATCATCTTCAATGACCGATCGAATGGGCGACGTTCACTGAACTTTTCCGCACCCAATATTTCTCCCCTGAGGCTCAGGTGGAACTTCAGGCGCAATTCGTCGGGTTGAAGCAATGTTTCATGACAGTGGAACAGTATGACGCCCGATTCACCTTGCTGAGCCGTTTTGCTCCTGAGATGATTGCCACTCCTATGGCCCAAGCCCGACGTTTCAAGCAGGGTCTCAACATAGAGATCCGTCGGAACTTAGTCGGACGTCCATTGTGTACTCACAATGAGGTCCTGGCTGCTGCTCGTGAACATGAGTTCATTAAGAGAGAAGAAAGGCATGCGATGGCTACCCTATCCCGAAGGCCCCCTCCTCCAACGACTACTGCTGGACCCAGCCGTCAGCCATCATCCGACCAGATGTATCGCCCGATCCAGCAGACCTAGTTCAAGAGGCAGGCACCACCGCAACGTCCACTGTGTCACCATTGTGGTAGGCCTAGACATTTGAAATCAGAGTGTCGTTGGTACCGGAATCTCTGCCTGATTAGTGAAGCGGAAGATCATCTTGCTAGAGATTGCCCTGATGCAAGAGCACGAGTTATTACCACTGCCACAGCTACTGCCCCTGCTGGAGACGCTTCTTATCGACCACCACCTCCTCCGCAATGACAGGCCTACACAATGATCGCAGAAGATGTCGAAAAGACATCGACCAGGTGATTGGAGGTTTGAATTATCGCTTTTGATATTATTCTCGTTCATTTGCAATCAGTATATCATCGTAGCTATTATGTTAACGCTAGTCTTGAGACTAGCTATAAAATCTGTGGTGATGTCAATAGTATGTATTCATACATGACTTCATCTCTTGTTTTTTTGATGCTGTGATATCACATTATATTTCATATTATATTTTATTTGCTTGAGCTTCTTCATAACTTCAGTTATTTATTTTATTAAGTTTGAAATTCCGAGGACGGAATTATTTTAAGGAGGGTAGGATGTAACGACAGGTAATTTTCAACACTTCAAGTTACGTATTTTTACGTATTTTCAAATTTCTTTATAAATGTTAGTCAAGAGTTTTATAACAAAACTGATTTCAAAAATTCTTATGAAAATATTTTTAAGCACTAGACTAATTATAAGGTATTTTAGTATTTTCAGATGTCCTCAAATACTCAAAACAATTTCGATAAAAATTCATTTCCAATAATTATTGTTTTGACTCAACGAATTAATTTTATATTCAAACATTTTCAAAACTTTTTCAAACTTCTACAGTAGCATCCTATGAACATTTAGGGCTCCCCACATTAATTTCATAATTTTCTGATATCATTTCAGCCTAGAACCCGTAATCCCGCTTTCTAAACATTTTGGCTTAAAACCTGAATTTCCGTGGCTCAAATCCCAAAACGGATCTCATATTCGCGATCCTCACGTCGATACAATTCCGTGGGTATGTTTTCATAATTTTTCAGAGTCGTTTGTGAAAACGGCCTTGTATTCCTCCGGTTTTCACTAATTACAATTCTACGTTTACTAACTACTTTTTCTTTCACTCTAATCTCCCAACCACCCTAATTATCCACCGTTTGGGTGGTTGGATCTGAATCATTTCAGATCCAACACTCACCTATCCCAATTAAGTTTGTGTATCCCCCTTATTACGAAAATGCCATTAAGATAAACCTATTTAAACCCCCCACAGTTTCTAATCAAACTCACACACATTTAATCTCCCTCTCTCTCTGTTACTTTCGAACCCAGGTGAATTTTGCTCTCTCTCTCTCTCTCTCTCTCTCTCTCTCTCTCTCTCTCTCTCTCTCTCTCTCTCTCTCTCTCTCTCTCTCTCTCTCTCGCCCTCTCCCTATCTCTCTCACTCAGTCACCCTCCCTTCGGGCTCCGACCGCCGCCACCGGCCTCGGCGATCGTCGCTCGCCCCGAATGCCGACGAGACCTACCCGCACAGCTCCGCCGTCCACCGTTTGAGCCCCGTCTGCACGGCCTCCCAAGAGCCAACTGCTGCCCTGAGCTTCGCCTGCGCTCCGGGTGCCTCCGACCTCCATCGAAACCCACGGCGACCCTCTCGCTCTGCCCTCCGCCGTTCGCCGGCCCCTGCCGCCTCGCACCGAGCGCCGCCCGCTCGCACAGAGCCCCCACTCCCCTGGCACTCCTCCGCGACAGCCCGCTCCTATCGCCGTCAACACGCTGTCGTACGCCACTCCTCCGGAGCCGCTGCCCCCTCGGCCCCCTGCCGTCGCGCCTCCTCCGCCGTCGTTGCCTCCGTTCACCAACGTCCGAGTATGTCGCTGCACGCACGAGGAGCGACGGTAAGCACCCAGTGGCAGTATCGTTAATACGGATTTATTTTCGTATTTTCGTATTTAATTAATTATTAAATTGGGTATAATTGTTTTAAATGCATAACTTAAAATATAAGCTCCAGAAAAATGAGGGGATAGCTCAAGAAACAATATTTCGGACCAAATGGCACTGTTCTCATCTCGATCAGACGACTACTTTTTCCAGAATCATTTTTAAACCTAAAAATTAAATACGTATAATTCACTTTAAATTTCGTAGCTCTCTGTTTTTGCGTACTCTGATACGTGATAAAAAATTACATAATAGTAAACTTCGAGACGGTCGTTTTGACTGCTCATTCAAGCTTTTCCGACTAGGATTGCTCCCGGAAGAAATTACAGAAGATATACGTCACTTAAATAATTTGGGTTTTAAAGCTATTTTTGAGTTTCTGAAAATTATAAAAAAAATAATAGGAGCTTCTGAAAATAATTTCTTTTTGCAGTAAAATTATAATAATTATTTTCAGCTTATATATAAATTTTGAAGGATTTCCGACATAGTTTCAACTAGTTTTAAAAATCAAAACGACCAATTAATTAAAAAGAAATTAGTGTAGACATTAACTGATAATTTCCTGTGTTTGCAGGTACTAATCTTCGCGCTCTAACTCCATCCTCGTCTTGCTACGACGATCTCGATAGTGTAAGTCACAGTAAATTCTAACATTAGAAATTTAGATAGTGTGCGTAATGGAAAACAGTGTACTAAATAGAAATACCGCATGCTCGAAGCATGGAGTTATTAACTTAGTTGTTGGACTTCGAATCATTGCTCAAGACTGACATTCTCTCTTGAGGTTTCTGCCTTTACTTTTCAATAAGCGAAGCTCTTTGGAGTGTCGTTAACGCTTTTGAATGTCTTTGCTTTTGGAACAACAAAATTGACATACCGTATTTCAACATAATGACTGAGTGATATACTGCATTGACATCATACTGCTGGAACATCCTATTGAAATTGAATGCTTACAATAGTTAGCACTTGTAACGGTCCGTATTTTCAATTTTTTAAACTATTTTGTAATGGTTCGTCAGGAGTTTTACGATTTCAAAAATTTTCTTATAAAAATATTTTGAGATATCAGACTAGTCATGAAGTATTTTAGTAAGTTCGAGTTTCATCAAATACTCAAAACAATTTTGGTAAAAAAATTCATTTTCAGTTATTATCGTTTTGGCTTAAAAAATTTATTTTCTATACAAACATCATCAAAATATTTTCAAACTTCTACGGTAACATTCTATGATGATTTAGAGCTTCCCACATTAATTTCGTAATTTTCTGAAGTCAAATCGATAGAGAACCCGCAAACCCGCTTCCTAAACATTTTGGCCTAAAACACATATTTCCGTAGCTCAAACCCCAAACTGGATCTCGTATTCGTGATCCTCGTGACGATACGATCCCGTGGATATGTTTTCGTAATTTTTCGGACACGTTTATTAGTAGGGACAAAATCGTAATTTTGTATTTTTGACATTATCTACTAATTACGCTTTAACCTTTTTACCTAATTACTTTTTACCCTATTAGCTATTTTAATTAACTTACCCCTACCTAACCCATCCCGTAAGCTGCCCATGTGATTCATGGGATAAGCTTAATTTCCACACTTAGTCTAAAAGTTTATACCTAACCTATTAATTTCTTTTGACTAAGCTAAGGCATTTAATTATCTCTACTAGCCTCCTTTATTACTAATCCCCTATATAATACCCCTCGTTCTCACTTAACCCAGACCCACGTTAACCCATGAAACCCGTCTGCTCTCTCAACACTCTCGCTCTCCTCTCTCCTTAGGCCACCGTTGGTGAGACCCCCCTCCCACGCTGTCACCCACGCTTCACCCCCTTTGACGACGTCGATGTCGTCACTGTCGTCAGCCCATCGCCACGCTTCCGCCATGATCCCCGATGGCACCCAGCGCCGCACCAAGCTCCTCCGCCAAGCTCCGCTCATCGTCCCTTCACCGTGCTCCGCCGCAGCCGCCACACTCCCCGCCGACTGATCCGCCCCGCCTCGACACCGATGTCCCCACGAAGCCCGACCAGCTCCGTCCCGCCTTCGACACATGCACAGCTCCACCAGAGCTTCGCCTCGCCTTCCCGCCGCTCTGACGACCGGAGCAGCAGCTCCCGAGCCCACCACGGTCCACCGGAGCTCCTCCGAGCAACGCCAAGCGCTGCAGTGACCCCAAAGCTCTTCCGAGCGTTCGCCGCCGTCGGAACCCGCTCCAAGCCTCTTCTCCGTGCTCTCCAACGACGACAGCTCGTTCCAGCCACCGTGCACTACCTGCCAATCGCCGCTGCCTCCCTCATCTCCGCCTACGACCCCCGCCGTTGTCCGACCCCCGCCTCCTCCGTTGCCGTCGTCGAGCGGACACGCGAACAAACCCCCCCGCCTCCCCATGCACGTTCGAACGAAGTGTAAGGTGAAGTATAAAAACGTATTTTATACTAAAACGTATATATCCGCATATACTCGTATTTTCGTAATTAGATATATAGGTTTTATGGTTTTAAATATATAATAAATAATATAAAGGTCGGAAAAATACGGTGCGAGCTCTAGAAAATCAGAAATGACATTCTGGACACAATGGCGCTAGTTTCATCTCAATCAGACGTGTATTTTCTCCAAAATTAATTTTTAAGCCTAAAACGTAAATACGTTATTTTCGATTAAAAATCCGTAACTTGTTATTTTCACGTACAATTATATGTGAGAAAAATATATGCGATAGTACTCTTCGATACGGTCATTTTAACAGCTCACTTGAACCATTCCGATGCAGATTGCATCCAGAATAAATGTTTGAATAAATACGTTACTAATTGAAAAATAGTTTTTAAAGTATTTTTGAGCTTTTAAAAAATTATAAAAATTAACGGAAGCGACTGAAAAATTATTTCCTCTAGCATAAAAATTATTTTCATCATATCTAGCCTACAGAAAAATTTAAAACGTTTTTCAGCACCGTTTCAACCAGTTTAGAAAATCAGAACGATCGAATTATTTAAATAGAAATGCCGCGTTCTTTAACGAAGTGTTCTTGTGATTGCAGGTGCACCAACGTCCGTAGAGGCCCTAGAACTAGTTTCGGCTTGCTACGTCGATCTCGAAATCAGTAAGTCACGACTAATTCTAGAATTAGAAAATTAGTTAGTGTCCCCGTATGAACTTAGGAACACCACCTAGAGCCTCAGAACGGCTACTTGACTTGAACCGAACTAGAGATCTAATCTAATAGGAAAGTAAATCAACTACAGATTACTTTTCCAACTTTCAATTTTGGTGGTTCTAACACACAACCATCAACTTGGGTAAATTGTGTGCTAACGAAACTACCACCCTTAAACCAACAATTTTTGTATTCCATGTTTGTTGGACTTGTCTTTATCCTCAAATTTCTTAGCATCCACTTTACTTTACTTTCTGGTTTTAAAACCAGTGGTCCTGGTTAACTATCAACGTGAACAAGGAATTGATAACATCCTGTGAAACATGTTGTGGAATGACTTGTGAAACGACTTATGGAATATCTCGCAGCATGACTTGTGGAACGACTTGTGGAATATCTCATGGAATATCTCGTGAAATGTTTAAAGGAATATCTCGTAAGATACATGAAATCAACACACATGACACTGGGGTTTGGGGTAACTCATTGTAGTAAAAGTGTGGGAGCTATGACCGGAGTCACTCTCTCTCGTCTCGTCTCGTCTCGTTTTAAAAGTATGTTGTGGTTGACGCCCGGAATTGGCCCTCCGTGGCAACGGAGGTGACCCATGGTTGCATATCATACTTTCCTACATGAGTCACATCACGTAGTTTAGGGCGTCTTATTCAGTACTTAATACCTTCTAGTCTTACCATTGCTATCACCATGATTGTGTTACTTTTTGTACTCTCCGACTTGAGTCACGTAGTGTAGCCATTTTTGCACAGACACTTTTACTTTACGCATTACAGTCACCTTTACTTTACACGTCCCATGCACGTTACTTACTACACTTGTGCAGTCACAGTACTTACTTGTCGTACTTTTAGCTATAGCAGTAGTGCGTTTCACTTGCGTAGCATGTTTTACACTCGCACCACCACCGTACAGTTGTTCTCTCCTTTGAGTTTCGTTTACTTTTACTACTCAGCTGTGTACAGTTGTTGCTCAGTATTTTACTTTTCACTCTGATCTGCTCGTTCGTAGTAACTTTTGTCATACTTGTGCACTGCTTCTTTTCTATATTTAGAATTGTTGTGACTTACCTACGGTTCCATCTCCGTGGCACCACAGACGACGTACATATGGAGGTAGATGCTCATGAGCTAATAGCGACAGAGTTCGACTGCAGCTTCCAGAGTTATTTTCACTTATGTACTTTTCTACCTTCATGTATTTTTGTTGGGACATCTTGTACAGTATGGATTGTAATAATTGGACACTATTTGAGTATTTTTGTACATCTCTGCATCGTGGCTATTTTGTTTTCACTGGTAACCTGCAGGACCTGCGCAAATATCAAATAAGTAACGAGCCCCCTGAAAACGGGTCGTTACAGCACTGTACTTGGTTTTTGGGGTAAACTTATATTAGTGAAAGTGCGGGAACAACCGCGAGCCATCTACACAGTGCACCGTACCGACCGTCTAAATGAAATGTACCGACTAAAGTGAAATGGGATCCGCCCGGGTGAGCGCCCCTGAGGCAGGAGATGAGCTCAATGGTCGCACACTATACCTTCCTATATAAGTCACGTGGTTTCTAGTTTTACTATTGCCTGCTTAGTGTTACTACATCTTCCTGGTTGTCCTACTATTGACATTACATTGCCTGTTAGTTAAAATATTGCTACTACCATATGACATGCCACAGTTGCTGCACTTGTACGTTGCTTTGGCACTTGCACCGTCACCTTTGCTTTACACACTAACTAGCACTTTACTTATCGCCCTTGCATGCATGTTCGTTTTTACTTCTTTTCGCACTTGTTTACTATAGCCTGCTCCATATTTGTGCAGTCCTCTTTTTCTATCGCTAGATTTGTTGTGACTTACCTTCGGTTCCATCTCTGTGGCATCGCAGACACCGCATAGGTTGACTTAGGCCCTCCTGAGTTCGCAGAGCCGTAGCACGATCCTGAGACTGCCGACTTTTATATTCAGAGTGTATGTATGATGTTCTTTCGATGTATTTCCTTTCTGCTTTACTTTTCATGCATTTTGTGAGAGAGTGCAGCTGCTGGTTTGTATTCTTATTTAGACTGTAATAATGTCTGTACACTGGTTTGAGTGTTGTTGGTACATCTCTGAGTTGTGGCTATGCTGATTTCAATGGTAAATTGCGGGACCTGCGAGTAAAGCAAATAAGTAACTGGCCCTCGAGAGCGGGTCGTTACAAGTTTGGCGGCCCATGCTGGTCCGTGCAAAATACCTCATGAACAGTATAGTAAAACCAGGATGTATCATATACGATACTCGACTAAGCTGACATTTTTTATGAATGCAGGTTGACACTCGAAAGATGGACGGGAACACTTCGGATAGCCCCAATGGAGCTGACCTATCTGGACTTAATAAAAGTCATTAACAAAGCCTAAATTTTGAACTTTTAGGATTCAACTAGTTGATATGATTAATTAGTTGTTAATAAAAATCTTTTGTGTTGATGGCACGCATATAAATGATAAGCTTCCTTCAATCGACCATGATCTGGTCATTGTGCTTGGCTAAGTTTATTGGATCAACCTAGCTAGACTGGGTGTAAGTGATCCTGGCTTAGTCACTTCCCTGGCCGTGTCCGCTGGACCGCAAGGACGTGAATTATTCTTATGTAACGTCATCGATCTTCATCACTATCACCCTTCCTTTAGCTTGATGACATTCGATTGACCTTCTTTGAATCTTTCTATGAATGCAGGTTTGACACTCGAGAGATGGACAGAAACACCTCGGAGAGCCCAATGGAGCCGACCAGTCTGGAGCCAGCAACCAGACAAACAACGGATCATCTCCTATAGTGCATCAGATCTCTGATCTCGCATTACGAGAGATGGTCCAAGCTATCCGGGGAGAATATCATGCTGTGGGAGGCATCCAACAATCCGCTCCCTCCACCCGAAAACCTGGAACGGTGAGGATGGTCCGATGAAGGACGAAGAATGGCTAGGAAGTACCGAGGAGAAATTGAGAGCCGCTCAGATCGAAAAGTATGCCTCGGTGGACACTGCCAGGTCCCAACTGACGGATGGAGCGAAAGTCTGGGGGGCTCTGAAGAAGATCCTCTTCAATGACCGATCGAATGGGCGACGTTCACTGAACTTTTCCGCACCCAATATTTCTCCCCTGAGGCTCAGATGGAACTTCAGGCGCAATTCGTCGGGTTGAAGCAAGGTTCCATGACAGTGGAACAATATGACGCCCGATTCACCTTGCTGAGCCGTTTTTCTCCTGAGATGATTGCCACTCCTATGGTTCGAGCCCGACGTTTCAAGCAGGGTCTCAACATAGAGATCCGTCAGAACTTAGTCGGACGTCCATTGTGTACTCACACCGAGGTCCTCGCTGCTGCTCGTGAACATGAGTTCATTAAGAGAGAAGAAAGGCGTGCGATAGCTGCCCTTTCCCGAAGGCCCCCTCCTCCAACGACTACTGTTGGACCCAGCCGTCAGCCATTATCCGACCAGATGTTTCGCCCGATCTAGCAGACCCAGTTCAAGAGGCAGGCACCACCGCAACGTCCACAGTGTCACCATTGTGGTAGGCCTGGATATGTGAAATCAGAATGCCGTTGGTACCGGAATCTCTGCCTGATTTGTTGAGCGGAAGATCATCTTGCTAGAGATTGTCCTGATGCAAGAGCATAAGTTACTACCACTGCCACAGCTGCTGCCCCTGCTAGAGACGCTTCTTATCGACCACCACCTCCTCCGCAACGACAGGCCTATACGATGATCGCAGAAGATGTCGAAGACATCGACCAGGTGATTGGAGGTATGAATTATCGCTTTTGATATTATTCTCATTCATTTGCAATCAGTATATCATCGTAGCTATTATGTTAACGCTAGTCTTGAGACTAGCTATAAAATCTGTGGTGATGTCAATAGTATGTATTCATACATGACTTCATCTCTTGTTTTCTTGATGTTGTGATATCACATTATATTTCATATTATATTTTATTTGCTTGAGCTTCTTCATAACATCAATTATTTATTTTATTAAGTTTGAAATTCCGAGGACGGAATTATTTTAAGGAGGGTAGGATGTAACGACCGGTAATTTTCAACACTTCAAGTTACGCATTTTTACATATTTTCAAATTTCTTTATAAATGTTAGTCAAGAGTTTTATAATAAAACTGATTTCAAAAATTCTTTTGAAAAATTTTTTAAGCACTAGACTAATTCTAAGGTATTTTAGTATTTTCAGATTTCCTCAAATGCTAAAAACAATTTCGATAAAAATTCATTTCTAATAATTACTGTTTTGACTCAACGAATTAATTTTCTATTCAAACATTTTCAAAACATTTTCAAAATTCTATAGTAGCATCCTATGAACATTTAGGGCTCCCCACATTAATTTCATAATTTTCTGATATCATTTCAGCCTAGAACCCGTAAACCCGCTTTCTAAATGTTTTGGCCTAAAACCTGTATTTTCATAGCTCAAATCCCAAAACGGATCTCATATTCGCAATCCTCGCGTCGATAGAATTCCGTGTGTATGTTTTCATAATTTTTCGGAGTCGATTGTGAAAACGGCCATGTATTCCTCCGGTTTTCGCTAATTACAATTCTTCGTTTACTAACTACTTTTACTTTCACCCTAATCTCCCAACCGCCCTAATTATCCACCGTTTGGTTGGTTGGATCTGAATCATTTTAGATCCAACACTCACCTATCCCAATTAAGTTTGTGTCTCCCCCTTATTACGAAAATGCCATTAAGATAAACCTATTTAAACCCCCCCAAGTTTCTAATCAAACTCACACATAATTAATCTCCCCCCTCTCTCTCCATTACTTTCGAACCCAGGCAAATTTTGTGCGCGCTCTCTCTCTCTCTATCACTCGCCCTCTCCCTATCTCTCTCACTCCGTCACCCTCCCTCCGGCTCCGACCGCCGCCACCGGCCTCGACGATCGTCGCTCGCCCCGAACGCCGACTAGACCCGCCCGCACAGCTCCGTCGTCCGTCGTTCGAGCCCCGGCTGCACGGCCTCCCAAGCGCCGACTACCGCCCCGAGCTCTGCCTGTGCTTCGGGTGCCTCCGACCTCCGTCGAAACCCACGGTGACCCTCTCGCTCCGTCCTCCGCCGTTCGCCGGCCCTCGCCGCCTCGTACCAAGTGCTGCCCGCTCGCACAGAGCCCCCACTCCCTCGACGCTCCTCCGTGACCGCCCGCTCCGATCACCGTCGACACGCCGCCGTATGCCACTCCTCCGGAGCCGCTGCCACCTTGGCCCCCGCCGTCACGCCTCCTCCTCCGCCGTTGCCTCCGTTCACCGATGTCCGAGTACGTCGCTGCATGCGCGAGGAGCAACGGTAAACACCCAGTGGCAGTATCGTAAATACGGATTTATTTTCATATTTTAGAATTTAATTAATTATTAAATTGGGTATAATTGTTTTAAATTCATAACTTAAAATATAAGCTCCAGAAAAATGTGGGGATAGCTCCAGAAAATCAGAAACAATATTTCGGACCAATGGCACTAGTCTCATCTCGATCAGACGCTTACTTTTTTCAGAATAATTTTTTAAACCTAAAAATTAAATACGTATAATTCATTTTAAATTCCGTAGCTCTCTGTTTTTGCGTACTCTGATACGTTATAAAAATGTATGTAATAGTAAATTTCGAGATGATCGTTTTGACTGCTTGTTCTAGCTTTTCCGACTAGGATTGCTCCTGGAAGAAATTACGGAAGATATATGTCACTTAAATAATTTGGGTTTAAAGCTATTTTTAAGTTTCTGAAAATTATAAAAAAATAATGGGAGCTTCTGAATATAATTTCTTTTTACAGTAAAGTTATAATAATTATTTTCAGCTTATGTAAAATTTTTGAAGGATTTTCGACATCGTTTCAACTAGTTTTAAAAATCAAAACGACCAATTAATTAAATAAAAATTAGTGTAGACATTAACTGATAATTTCTTGTGTTTGCAGGTACTAATCCTCGCGCTTTAACTCCATCCTCGTCTTGCTACGACGATCCCGATAGTGTAAGTAACAGTAAATTCTAACCTTAGAAATTTAGATAGTGTACGTAATGGAAAATAGTGTACTAAATAGAAATACCGCATGCTCGAAGCGTGGAATCGGTAACTTAGTTGTTGGATTTCGAAGCATTGCTCAAGACTGACATTCTCTCTTGAGGTTTCTGCCTTTACTTTTCAATAAGCGAATCTCTTTGGAGTGTTGTTAACGCTTTTGAATGTATTTGCTTTTGAAACAATAAAATTGACATACCGTATTGCAACATAATGACTGAGTGATATACTGCATTGACATCATACTGTTGGAACATCTTATTGAAATTGAATGCTTACAAGTAGTTAGCACTACACTGGGTTTTTGGGGTAAACTTATATTAGTGAAAGTGCAGGAGCAACCGTGAGCCATCTACACAGTGCACCGTACCGACCGTCTAAATGAAATGTACCGACTAAAGTGAAATGGGATCTGCCCGGGTGAGCGCCCCTGAGGCAGGAGATGAGCTCAATGGTTGCACATTGTACCTTCCTATATAAGTCACGTATTTTCTAGTTTTACTATTGCCTGCTTAGTGTTACTACATCTTCCTGGTTGTCCTACTATTGACATTACATTTCCTGCTAGTTAAAATATTGTTGCTACCATATGCCATGCCACAGTTGTTGCACTTGTACATTGCTTTGGCACTTGCACCGTCACCTTTTCTTAACACACTACACTAGCACTTTACTTATCGCTCTTGCATGCATGTTCTTTTTTACTTTACTTTCTGCACTTGTTTATTATAGCCTGCTCCATATTTGTGCACTCCTCTTTTTCTATCGCTAGAATTGTTGTGACTTACCTTCGGTTCCATCTCCGTGGCACCGCAGACACCGCACAGGTTGACTTAGGCCCTCCTGAGTTCGCAGAGCCGTAGCACGATCCTGAGACTGCAGACTTTTATATTCAGAGTGTATGTGTGAGGTACTTTCGATGTATTTCCTTTCCACTTTACTTTTCATGTATGTTGTGAGAGATTGCATCTACTGGTTTGTATTCTTATTTGGACTGTAATAATGTCTGTACGCTGGTTTGAGTGTTGTTGGTACATCTCTGAGTTGTGTCTATGCTGATTTCACTGGTAAACTGCAGGACCTACTAGTAAAGCAAATAAGTAACTGGCCCCCGAGAGCGGGTCGTTATAAATTTGTTTGCGCAAATTTTCAAATAATCGTATTAATTTTCAATACAGGTTCCGAGAACCCCTAACAGGGAAGCGTTTAGAGTACATCTTATAGATTGTGCCATGATGAGTATGCATCCCCATATCACCACTATAAACCATCAAAATGCACTCTAAACAGGGGAAGCATTTAAAATCACTTCTCCTAATATATGCATTGATGGGCCATCCTTTAAAGAATCGATGAGATCCTAAAGATCATTCACATCTTTAATTCCCAGTATTAGGTTCAACAGAAATATTATAATCATCCATGACCCTGAAGCCCAATTGACCATTTAAACATTAATACCTATGATCTGATTATCAAGAATTGTGATGAGATCCTGAAGATCCACACTTATGTTAAACAGTTATCAGACATAGTTACTGACAACATAAATATTGTCAAATTACACATCCATTCTACTAAAAATCCAGCTAGGATTGACATACCAAATATAATGGATGCAATCCATCAGTAGCAGAAGTGTATGTCCTCAATGGATGAGAGGACATACCACGAGACACCAAAACGAGAAATAACTCCTGGTGACCCTAAAGCAATACCACCACAGGAAAGTGAGCTCATTTCCATATCCTCTTCCTTTCCAAAACCTCTATAAGAGATGAATCTGGAATAAATTGAAATATTATTGAACAATGTATGTACATGGGGAGGTGATTGGATAAAAACACACACTTGTCGACAATTACTTACATTTTATTTTGCCATTTAAATGATAATTATAAATATCGTTCCACACTCTGTTTCCTGAAGCAAATGTAGAGATTGGCCAATAATATGGAACGAGTCAATAATAAGTTGAGTTGGACTCACTTATGAAATGTGAAGTGTTTGGACCTGAAGTCCTGATATTAAAAGATATCAAACCTGTGGGCACAATGAGTATTGTATGAATACAAATATAAACAAAATCGTATGCTATAAACAACATGCTATAGCTTAGAGGTTTATTTCGCTGAAACCAGGAATTAATCAAGTAAGATGAGCTTGACTCACTTACAAAATGATATAAACTGATGCATCAGGCTCCCTGACCATAGGTGCGAAAACTATGAGATTGGCAAAGGAAATTTTGGGCTATGTTGCTATGGATGATTTGACAAACATACCGTTACGGATTTCCTCCTTATTTCCTTTATTGCCTGGATAGATTTTTTTGGAAACATCATCCAGAAGATGAATTATCATCCGAAGATGAAATAATCATCCAGAAGATGAAACCATCATCCATAAGATGAATGGTCATCCAGAAGATGAATAATCATTCAGAAGATGAAACCATCATCCTGAAGATGAAACCATCATCCATAAGACGAATGGTTATCTAGAAGATGAATAATCATTCAGAAGATGAAAACATCATCCAGAAGCTGAAATTATGATCTCGAAGATGAAAAACCTGTGACATTAAATTTCATACACCCGAAGTTGATGAAGAAACATGGACAATTGCAATCCACTAAATACACCTACTGGTGGTATGGATGCACATTAAGACCCCTTCCGTTTGCTAGAAGAGTGGAAGATATCTTAGGTCCTGAAGTGTCGTACTTGAATGTTTTTGGTACACTCCTTTATCTGGCCAACAGCACGCATCTCTGGAGAGCGTTGATAGTAAATCTGTTATCCAGACACAGTGCAGCACCTACCGCGCATCACTGGACCGAAGATATGTAGCTTCTGCGCTACCTCTAAGGGTCAAGGATTATCCTTTATGTTAAATGTATTTGCAGATATAGGTTACAGATCATCGTGATGACTACAACAAAGAAAAGACCAACTCCTGGATACCAGCAAAGCATGCTTCCAAGGCAACATCAATCCTACCATCCCGAGAGGCTCATCATCCAAGAAGCAAATCATGAGTATGCACAGCCAGGTCCTACAGTACCTCGCAGACACAGTGACGACTGGGTCAGAGATGTGGAGCTACTTACCGAGTTTGTAGATCACTCCTCTTCAGAAGAACTCCCTCAGATTCAGTAGCTACCAAATATGAATGATACTTGTACAGATGAGCGATACTTGTATAGATGAGCGATGTCTTGTATTTTGTACTTATTCTCGGAATATTGTAAGAGATTGGTGTATAATTGCCTAGGAGATTTGCAAGCCTGCAGCTTGTACAGATCATGGGGAGTCAAATGAAGTGGTGTACCCTTTTTTCCTTGGCTATTGATTTTTCCCACTGTGTTTTCCATAGCTAAAGGTTTCAATGAGACAACCTCATTGACTCTATGTAACGGCCGCTTTTCGACCGTTCGTTTTTCTGTGCATACGACTCTTTTCGTGTGCATTTTTTTGACCTCTCCTTGGATCCGGACTATACGATGTGATATGCCGTTGTGACAGTAAGGAAGAGTATTTATTTGTGGGATTTTTAGTGAACGTCATCTCACGGGTCGTTCTCCCACAAATCAGGTTTGATTGCAGGATCGTCGTAGCTTTAGACATAGTCGTCGGATCTTTTATTTTTCTGTTCATTTTTCGTGGACCAAACGCGCAATTGACCACCGTATCCCTGAACCTCTCTTCGTCACGATCGTCCCCATATTTTTTTCGTATTTTTCTGACACTCCTAGCCTACCCAAATCGCTAATCAAAACCCAAGCCCATTAAGCCCAATTAAATTCGAAATTCTGCTGCTAATCAAATCTCATGTGATTAGTACGTATCATGAGATTTGATTCTGCCACTACCCTCACCATTACTTCCCCACTTTTTACACCCCCTCACTCACCCTCTCTCCTAGTCACCCCTAAACTACACCCCACTTAAAAATACATATAGCACATCATCTCTTCAAATGAAACCAACCAGGCCAAAAATCAAAACCGCACGCACCCATGCCCTAGCGCCGACCAGCTCCTCCTCCAGCCACCCACGGCCGCCCCTAGGCCCCCTAGGTCATCCACCAGGTCCTCCACCTCCTTCTCATCCATCTCCACCTCTCCAAGAGCCCAAAAACCCATTAGAATCACCCCTTTGGCCGAAAAATTCTGTGCACAGCCCATTGTCGGAGAAACAGACCCCCGCCGACCGTCCACCACCGCCGGTGACCGTCGCCACCGCCAATTGACTCCTCTCTGACCCCCCCGATCATCTCCAACTCCCTTTACCCATTTTTCACATCTCGATCTCCTCGAAAACCCCGTGGAACTCAGATCTAGCCGATGTTTCTGACAGTTTGCGCACCGCCGCTTCAAACTTGCACCCACCTGTCATCCGGCCACCTACGACAACCATTCTACATCCGTTGGACTCCTATCAAAACCCTCTACCAACTGCAATTTCTCTCATGCTCATATCTCGCTTGTAGCTCCTTGAATACTCGTCGGAACAAGCCAAATTGGCTTTTTTGACAGATCTGGGTGCTGAACTTCAACGCCGGCGCACGACCACCTCCGACCACCTCCGGTGACAACTCCACTGCTGTTGGCTTTGTCTTGAAGTCATTTAGCTTCTGCAACTTTCCATTGTCTCTGTTCATCGCTGGATTTCCACTGAGGTGCACGATAACGAATGTTGCACGAATCTGTCCTATCCGGCTTGTCACAGCCACCCACCGCCGTACGCTCACGCCGTCAACCACCCACCAGGCCGAGCATCTTCCACTGATCCTACCTCCTCTACCGACAGCCCCTTAGACCCTCGGAGTACACGTGCATCGCCGTGCACATGTGTTTTTACCCGACGTCACCGCCGTCGTGAAGATCCGTAGCGCTACCCGCAACGGGAAGGAGATCGCCGCTAGCTCACTATTTTCGTGCCATCGCCTCGCTGTCCAGAGCTACCTCACTGCGCTACTTGTGGCCAAGGAGTTCTAGACGACGTCGACGATTCGTCGTTCAGACCCGACTTCCGCTTTTGAACGACGTCAAGAGGTTGGTTCCCCTAACGAGTAGTAAAATCCACACCTTAGCTCATCAAAACCTAATCTAAAATTGGTCAACACGAACTAAAGTTATTTTCAGCATCTGTAAAACGTTTACCACCGTAGGAAAGATCGATGAACGGACTAATTTTCTGTATACATAGGGTAGATGTCGATCTAGACTGAACAAATCATCAAAAAGACGTGACTTTTGAATGTTAGGATAGTCCCGCCAAATTTAGAAACAAACCGTAATAAGATTGACAAAACGCGTGATCTGACATCGCCGTGATCCTGTTTCAGACGGACCATCACTGACGCGACGCTTCGACGGGACGCTCTGGACAGACGACGCACTCGCCACCGCAGGCTAGTGTACTCACTTGTACTTTCGGCCGTGTTTAGGCCATAGACTCTTAGAACTGTTAAAACGTAAGCAAAGAGAATCGGACGTGAAATGATAGCATCTGTGACCCCCCTTGATAGCTTAGACTTGACGACGAAGTCTAAGCACAACAACAACAACTGACACCTTAGGGTTATTCTGTGTGTGCGTGCGTGTGGACACCCGAGAATGAACCTTCCCTCAACTCTGTCATGTCATGTCACAAAAGTTTACAGGCGTTTCAGGTGCCCTCCATGCGAGGGTGATCTCTGGTTGTCTTGTCTTGAGCACTTTGGGTGGAGGAAGGTTGAGCGTTCCATCGGCTTGGCGGGTTTGGCCACCCACAAACCGAAAGGCCTGATTCTCTCTTGTCGTCCTCAGTCATGTCTTGTCCCGTGCACAAGGTTGAGTGTTCCCTCGGTTGAGAAGGTGATGGCCGCCTTCTAACCAAAAGGCGTGAACCTTAGTGACACACTCCTCGGTCTTGTCTTGTCCTGTGCACAAGGTTGAGCGTTCCCTCGGTTGAGAAGGTGCTGGCCGCCTTCTATCCGAAAGGCGTGAACCTTAGTGACACACTCCTCAGTCTTGCCGTGTCCCATGCACAAGGTTGAGCGTTCCCTCGGTTGAGAAGGTGCTGGCCCCTTTTAACCAAAAGGCATGAACCTTAGTGACACACTTCTTGTCTTATCTTGCTTGTCTTGTCCCGTTTAGGTTGGTCCCGCAGTTGGTAGCACACACTACGGCTTCAGCGTGTCGTGTTTACTTTTTCCTGCACCGTTTTACTTTCTTTAACTGCCATGTTATAACCCCAGCATGTTAATCAACCAGTAAATCGTTGTTTTAAATTACAGTACACTTGCAATAGAGTATAACCCTTTCTTGTAGACTTTACCTGACGTACAGTTCCTTTTCTCTTGGGTGCTGTACGACAGGTGTTGAGCCAGAGCACGTGGACAAGCCGGACATTCCTGAGTACGTGGAGTTAGAGGACGTCAACCCGGAGTACATACCTGACGAGGACCAGTCCTAGAGGTCTCCCACTGTTGTAGTTCAGAGTTTTTCTTGCTTTCTAGTCGGGTGCGTAGCACCGTTTACTTTTCTGCCTTGGTTGGGTGCTTGCACCAGTAGTTTACTTTCTGCGTGATGCCATGCTGGGCATTACTTCCTTTGTTAGACTCTTGTACTTCTAGATATCTTGATGGAATAAAATGAATGCATTTCCTTTCAGTACTTTCTGTTGTTACGAATTTTATAAATGCAAGAACCTGGAATCTTTTAAAATGGTACCCATACAGACGCTTATTGGGTCCGAGCTTCACAGCTCCGGCCCAAGCGGTCCTTAGTCACGCTTCGCCTCCATAGTTTTGGGAAGCGGGGCGTGACAGATTTTAGTGATGGCCCCATGCAGGTCTTGTAATTATAAAAGTTCGTAGCAATATTGTTACTCGCATTCATTTTATTATCCAGTTATCTTGTACGAGTCTAATTTGGGTCTTCCTTATCAATAGGATGGCAGGAAGACGCAATACCCGAGCTGGGAGCTCAGCGGATGGAGTTCCAGGAGACCAGGGCGGTGAATTCCGTGAGTTTCTGGGCCTCATGAGAGAGATGCTGAATGTTTAGCATCAATTGGTTCAGCAGTCCCATCAGGCTGCCCGAGCCGTCCAGGCTCCACTGCCGCCACCTGCCCGAGAGCTGCTCCTGGAGTGAAGCAGTTCAATGAGCTTCAGCCGAAAACTTTTTCTGGGAAGGAAGGACTGTTAGGTGCTGATGAGTGGATCCAGAGCACTGAGGAGAAGATGGTAGTTGTAGATCCCTGAGGATACCTGAGTTGAGATAGCGAAGATGCAGCTGACCGAGAATGCTAGGAACTGGTGGCGCATTGAGGAGAGGCGTCTGTAGAAGCCAGTGGAGTGGAAGACTTTCAAGTCGATGTTCAAGGAAAAGTATTTTCCCAAGGCTACAAAGAGGGAGCTTTTGAGCCGATTTGTGGGTCTGAAGCAGGGAGACATGACCGTCGATGAGTAGTAGGCGGAGTTCGAGATGCTGAGTCGTTTTGCCCCTCATATGGTGAAGAAGGAAGAGAACCGAGCTGATCGGTTTCGTCAGGGTCTACGTCTAAAGATTCAAGCTTCCATGTCCTCTGTAGATTTTTCAACCATGGAAGTTGTGCTGACTGCCGCCCGGAATCATGAGATCGTGGCACGTTTACCTGATCCTTCTGATGATGGAGGAAAGCGACCGATGGAGCAACATAGGCCTTCTGCTAGGCCTATAGTGGGACCAGTTCAGTCTGTACCTTTCAAGAGGCCAGGAGCACCTGCTCAGAGCCAGGCCATAAAGCGATGTCTTTTCTGTGGCAAGCTGGGACATCGTCAAAACGATTGCAGGAAGAGGCTGGGTTTGTGTTTGGCGTGTGGAGCCGCCACACACGTCACTAGAGATTGTCCGAGGTATCGCCATATGGATGGCGGAGCACCAGCCCCACTGCAGAGTATAGCGCCTGCCCCTACCCAGAGAGGAGCTGTTGTCCGTGAAGCATATGTCATGACAGTAGTGGATGGAGTCATTACAGGTAACTACATAGTTTTAGTCTTTCATATTATAGTTTAGCTTATTTTTGGCTGCTTATGTATGTTTCAAAACTTTTTGTTTCCTTTCAAATCAAACCTTTAACGTTTTGGGATTAGCCCACAAAGATCACAACCCACCTATCCTCCCTCATTCAATACCACGACTCCACACGTTTTTCCCAATGTTTTAAAACATGTCTCTGGCCTTAAAATTTCTTTCTCTTCTTCCCTCTTTGAAGTGTTATTTTCATTGTTGTTATAGTATTAGAACTGGTTATTATTGCTATGGGATTATGTTTACGGGTAGGCTTAGAGTGAGGTGAGATATGTCGTAGCGATGATTAATTGATTTTGGAACACAAGGATATTAGATTAGATTTCTTTGGATGAAAAGAATGAGGTGTCCAAGACTTATTTATAATACCGATGGGTGACCGACTCGATGGAGAATTCTGGTCGGATGAAATTATATGCGGGGAGATGAGAACTTATCAGACTTGAAACTTGGACGAGTGGTAGATAGGAGTAGCTACGGAGTATAGTATGATTTAGAGTGATCATGAGAATGAGTAGAACATTTAAAGCATTAAGACTTGATTATTGAGTTGACGTGAGAAGACAATGGAAATAATGCGACATGTTGAGACAGATGGGATGTTAGGAAGATGGATTTTAATAAGATTAGGAGATTTGATAATATGGGTAAGGATAGATGTGGTTCGATGGTTCATTGATTAAGGAGAATAGGTTTATGAGCTGATATGATGGAGAATATATATTGAGGACGAGATGATTGTTAGTTTGTAGACGGTAATGTGGATCTATAGTCAGTTGCTAAGATGTGGTTCTAGTTGTAGCATCACACAGTGGAGGACGAGTTATGACGAATTATCAGAGGAACGATGTTTGAAGTTATAGGATTAACAATCTTTATGTGGAATATGAGAGTTGTAGGTATAAGTATTTATAGATATTATGATTATTAGTATAAGTTATTCCGAGGACGGAATCATTTCTAAGGTGGGTAGAATGTAACGGCCGCTTTTCGACCAGTTGTTTTTCTTTGCATACGACTCTTTTGGTGTGCATTTTTTTGACCTCTCCTTCGATCCGGACTATACGATGTGATATGCTGTTGTGACCGTAAGGAAGAGTAGTTATTTGTGGGATTTTTAGTGAACGTCATCTCACGGGTCGTTCTCCCACAAATCCGATTTGATTGCAGGATCGTCGTAGCTTTAGACATAGTCATCAGATCTTTTATTTTTCTGTTCGTTTTTCATGGACCAAACAAGCGATTGACCACCGTATCCCTGAGCCTCTCTTCGTCAAGGTCGTGCCCATATTTTTTTCGTATTTTTCTGACACTCCTAGCCTACCCAAATCGCTAATCAAAACCCAAGCCCATTAAGCCCAATTAAATTCGAAATTCTGTTGCTAATCAAATCTCATAGGATTAGTACGTATCATGAGATTTGATTCTGCCACTACCCTCACCAATACTTCCCCACTTTGTACACCCCCTCACTCACCCTCTCTCCTAGTCACCCCTAAACTACACCCCACTTAAAAATACATATAGCACATCATCTCTTCAAATGAAACCAACCAGGCCAAAAATCAAAACCGCACGCACCCATGCCCTAGCACCGACCAGCTCCTCCTCGAGCCACCCACGGCCGCCCCTAGCCCCCTAGGTAATCCACTAGGTCCTCCACCTCCTTCTCATCCATCTCCACCTCTCCAAGAGCCCCAAAACCCATTAGAATCACCCTTTTGGCCGAAAAATTCCGTCACAGTCCATCGTCGGAGAAACGGACACCCGCCGGCTGTCCGCCACCATCGACGACCGTCGCCACTGCCAATTGACTCCTCTCTGACCCTCCAATCATCTCCAATTCCCCTTACCCCTTTCCCACGTCTCGATCTCCTCAAAAACCCCGTGGAACTTAGATCTAGCCGCTTTTTTTGACAGTTTGCGCACCGCCGCTTCAAACTCGCGCCCACCGGTCATCCGGCCACCTACGACGACCATCCTACTGCCGTTGGACTCCTATCAAAACCCTCTACCAACTACAATTTCCATCATGCTCATATCTCACATGTAGCTCCTTGAATACTCGTCGGAACAAGCCATATTGGCTGGTTTTGACAGATCTGGGTGCTGAACTTCAACGCCGACGCACGACCACCTCCGACCACCTCCGATGACAACTCCACCGCCATTGGCTTCATCTTGAATTCCTTTAGCTTTTGCAACTTTCCATTGTCTCTGTTCATTCGCTGGATTTCTGCTGAGGCGCATGACAACGAACGTTGCACGAATCTGTCCTATCCGGCTTGTCACGGCCACCCACCACCGTACGCTCACACCATCGGCCACCCACCAGGCCAAGCATCTTCCACTGATCCTACTACCTATACTGACAACCCCTTGGATCCTCGGAGTACATGTGCATCGCCGTGCACATGTGTTTTTACCCGACGTCGCCGCCGTCGTGAAGATCCGTTGCACTACCCGCAACGGGAAGGAGATCGCCGCTGGCTCACTGTTTTTGTGCCATCGCCTCACTGTCCAGAGATACCTTGCTATGCTACCCGCGGCCAAGGAGTTCCAGATGACGCTGACGCTTCGTCGTTCAAACCCGACTTCCGCTTTTGAACGACGTCAAGAGGTTGGTTCCCCTAACGAGTAGTAAAACCCACACCGTAGCTCATCCAAACCTAATCTAAAATTGGTCAACATGAACTAAAGTTATTTTCAGCATCTGTAAAACGTTTCCCACCGTAGGAAAGATCGACGAACGGACTAATTTTCTGTACACATGGGTAGACGTCGATCTAGACTGAACATATCATCAAAAAGACGTGACTTTTGACAGTTAGGATAGTCCCGCCAAATTTAGAAACAAACCATAATAGGATTGACAAAAAGCACGATCTGACATCGTCGTGATCCTGTTTCAGACGGATCATCGCCGACGCGACGCTTCGACGGGACGCTGCGGACAGACGACGCACTCGCCACCGCAGGCAAGTGTACTCACTTGTACTTTCGACCGTGTTTAGGCCATAGACTCTTAGAACTGTTAAAACGTAAGCAAAGAGAACCGGATGTGAAATGATAGTGTCCGAGACCCCCTTGACAGCTTAGACTTGATGACGAAGTCTAAGCACAACAACAACAACAACTGACACCTTAGGGTTATTCTATGTATGCGTGCGTGTGGACACCCTAGAATGAACCTTCCCTCAACTTTGTTATGTCATGTCACGAAAGCTTACGTGCATTTCAGGTGCCCTCCATGCGAGGGTGATCTCTGGTTGTCTTGTCTTGAGCACTTTGGGTGGAGGAAGGTTAAGCGTTCCATCGGCTTGGCGGTTTTGGCCACCCACAAACCGATAGGCGTGAATCTCTCTTGTCATCCTCAGTCTTGTCTTGTCCTGTGCACAAGGTTCAGCGTTCCCTCGGTTGAGAAGGTGCTGGCCGCCTTCTAACCAAAAGGCGTGAACCTTAGTGACACACACCTCAGTCATATCTTGTCCCGTGCACAAGGTTGAACGTTCCCTCGGTTGAGAAGATGCTAGCCCCCTTCTATCCGAAAGGCGTGAACCTTAGTGACACACTCCTCAGTCTTGTTTTGTCCCGTGCACAAGGTTGAGCGTTCCCTCGGTTGAGAAGGTGCTGGCCGCCTTCTAACCGAAAGGCGTGAACCTTAGTGACACACTTCTTGTCTTGTCTTGTCTTGTCTTGTCCCGTTTAGGTTAGTCCCGCAGTCAGTAGCACACACTACGGCTTCAGCGTGTCGTGTTTACTTTTTCCTGCACCGTTTTACTTTCTTTACCTGCCATGTTATAACCCCAGCATGTTAATCAACCAGTAAATCGTTGTTTTAAATTACAGTACACTTGCAGTAGAGTCTAACCCTTTCTTGTAGACTTTACCTGACGTACAGTTCCTTTTCTCTTGGGTGTTGTACGACAGGTGTTGAGCCAGAGCACGTGGACAAGCCGGACATTCCTGAGTACGTGGAGTCAGAGGATGTCGACCCGGAGTACAGACCTGAAGAGGACCAGTCCTAGAGGTCCCCCACCGTTACAGTTCAGAGTTTTTCCTGCTTTCTAGTCGGGTGCATAGCACCGTTTACTTTTCTGCCTTGGTTGGGTGCTTGCACCAGTAGTTTACTTTCTGCGTGATGCCATGTTGGGCATTACTTCCTTTGTTAGACTCTTGTACTTCTGGATATCTTGATGGAATAAAATGAATGCATTTCCTTTCAGTACTTTCTGTTGTTACGAATTTTATAAATGCAAGAACCTGGAATCTTTTAAAATGGTACCCCTACAGATGCTTATTGGGTCCGAGCTTCACAGCTCCAGCCCAAGCGGGCCTTAATCACGCTTCGCATCTGTAGTTTTGGGAAGCGGTGCGTGACACTCTAGATCCAGAAGTATCCATCCCTAAATACTTCCACTAATTAGGGAAAGTTATGGAGAACTATACTCTTTTCCCTTGGCTATTGGTTTTTCCCACCAGGTTTTTCATAGCTAAAGTTTTTAACGAGGCAGTTATCCCTAACTCAGGATCTAGAAATATCCACCCCTTTTGATACTCATGAGCACTATGAATCCTGGAGTATTCATATAACGAGTTTACAAAGATGGATGGATAAGGAAAAGTGTTATGAATGGGCACTACAGACCCTTGGTATCCACCATCGTTGTTGAGACCCTTGGTATTCAGACCCTTGGTATTCATCCCTTTGGTAACGGCTAATTCTTATTTATATATATATATATATATATATATATATATATATATATATATATATATATATATATATATATATATATATATATATATATATATATATATATGACCTATGGTTTCACCATAGTTATTCGATTCTCAATATGTTGTAAGTAGTTAGCATGATGTAAGAAGACTATAAGTTGGTATTAAAGTTTTTAGATATAAATATGTTTTGGATATAAATTATCATAAAACTTAAGGAATAACTATATCATCCATAAGTTGAATGGTGATTGGAATTATCTATCATGCCAATGAGATTTAGTGAATATCCGTTTTAATTTTATTGATGCTCAATACTTGTCTATTTTTAGTAACATGTGTATAAGTATTAATTATGGTAATCATATTATCTAGTTTTAATAATTAGCTTAACCATAAACAAAATTAACTTTAACCCCTACTATATAGATACTACTCTTGGAATTATTCTCTTTTATATATGAGATTGTATTAATTTAATGATCCAATCTATAAATATTAGTTTTAAAATTATGATTTACTCTTTATAAGATTATCTTTAATGTTCTACTATATAGAGACTACTTTGAAATTAGACTTTACTCTATATGAGAATAGCTTTATAGATTTTTATTATGCATAAATGGTTGTATATATATATTAATATATGATAATTTGGTAGGAAAGTTGATAATTTTACGAGAAATTTTTTCATACAATAAGTTATAGTTCTACCATTTGAATCTAGTAGACTATATGTACAACTATAAGTAGTTGGCATGTTTTAAGTAAATAGATGTAAGCATTAAAGTTTTCAGGTATTAATTATCATAAAACCTATATATTAAATAGTCGCATCATTTATGTGCTGAGTAATAATCGTATTTTACACATCTAACATCTTGTTAGGAATCAAGTATTGCTATTGATTTATATT
This sequence comes from Scilla litardierei, assembly GCA_030789695.1. Lineage (NCBI taxonomy): Eukaryota > Viridiplantae > Streptophyta > Magnoliopsida > Asparagales > Asparagaceae > Scilla > Scilla litardierei. The sequence continues at coordinate 304,661,518 of CM061141.1, forward strand.
TAATATCTATTCTACTTCACATGGAATTGTTACTTGATTAAACTTATTGAATATATTTGTTTTTTACCTTCACAACTCACGAGCAAATTGATTTTTTGGTGAAAATTTGCGACCTCATGGAACAACAAACCCTAACAGCTAGCTAGAAAGCTAAGGCTTGAAATATCAGGTCATACAACAAAGCAAACAACCAATCCCTATTCGGAACCTGTGAGAGCAAATTGGAAAATGAAATGCAACAAACTCAACAAACAAACTATAAATAAGACATATGATTTTATCCTGGTTCGGTTGCGAACAACCTACTCCAGCATTTCGAGCAGATTCACTAGCTTGATCAATAGAAATCCACGAGCTTTACAACCCTCTTCTTCTTCACCCTCAAGTGAGTAATAACTTGAAATATCCAAACCCTCATTTACCTCACAAAGAAGCAAAACAAGAGGTTAACTAGAAGACTCAAGAAATCAAGGGAACGCAACAAGCCCTAAGCTTCTTCTCCTTGATTCTACTCTTTTCTAAAAAACACAAAGCTCTAACACTTTTCTCTCTTATCTGAAAATGGCAGTTCTAAAAATGAAAACACAACACAGCCCTCTTCACTCTGGCAAAATCTGGGCTTGGCTCTTTTTCTTCTCTGCTCTAGCTCTTTGATTTTTTTCTTTGATTTTGCAGCTTGCAGCAGCCTTCTCTCTGTGGGTTGCCAAAGAAAAAAAGCCCAACAACCAACCATAAATCTCGGGATCCTCAAGCATGAAGACTCTTGGTAGCACAAACTCTAACACTCCATCCAAGCTCCACCTTGATCAAAACTACATGGTCACTCTACGGACCTTCTCGTCGTCTCGGAATCGATGTCCTTCGGCGACACACTGAAGCCACCAAATAAATCAGGTTCAAGCATGTCTTGAGATTGATGGAAGGAATGGGCTTGGTGAACATGTCTATGGGGTTCTTCTCAGTCGGGATGTAACGACTCGTAATTTTTCAAAACATTTAATTACGTATTTAACGTATTTTGTAATGGTTGATCAGGAGTTTTACTATTTCAAAAATTTCTTATAAAAAATATTTTTAAGTATCAAACTAGTTATGAAGTATTTTAGTAAGTTTAGGTTCCATCAAATATCTCTAAATAATCTGGTGAAAATTCATTTTCAATTATTACCGTTTTGGCTTAATGAATTTATTTTCTATATAAACATCATCAAAACATTTTCAAACCTCTACGGTAACATTCTATGATAATTTAGGGCTTCCGACATTAATTTCGTAATTTTCTGGAGTCAAACCGATGGAAAACCCGCAAACCCGCTTCCTAAATATTTTGGCCTAAAACACGTATTTCCGTAGCTCAAACTCCAAAACGGACATCGTATTCGTGATCCTCGCGACGATACGATCTCGTGGTTATGTTTTCGTATTTTTCGGACACGTTTGCTAGTAGGGACAAAATCGTAATTTTCGTTACAAATTTTACCGTCACCATTTACCCTAGCTAATTACTATAACCTAATTACTAATTACTTTAAACCCCCATGATAAACACGTTTAGACACTTCACTAAAATTTCCAAAGTTAGTCAAAAAGACTAACCTACCGTATTAAAATTGTTGGGATTAGTCAACAACCCCTAACCCCTTATTAATTACTAATAATAGGATATTATGCTTATAAATACCCCCCTAAGCCCTCTCACTCACAGCTTAACCCTTTAATCCATATGTTAATATATTTTTTTAAAAAAATTTCGCTCAGCCGTTATCTCTCCCGCTCTCGCCGTAACTCTCTCTCTTTCACCCTCTCACCGCCTCAATCCACGCCCCTCCGGCGATCGACCGCCGCTCGTCGCCTCACGGCCTCGACCATCGGCCACCCTAACACGCCACCGTCAGTCGCCACTCCTCAACGCCAACTGCCGCCCCACGAAAGCTCCGGAGATTCCTCCCGCTGCCGATGTCTTCGAGCAGCCCCACAGCGCCTCCACCGTCCCCCGTGTACACTGCTCCGCTGTGCCCGACGTCGCCTGCCCATGCCGCCTCTTTCGCCGCCCCCGACGTGCCCCTCCGCCGCCGTTCGATGCGTCCCCAAATAACCGCCGCCCATCATCTGCCTCTCTTGCTCTTCACGGTCGCCGGAGCTGTGATCCTCCGCCACCGCCTTCGCCTCGCCATCGCCGTTCCCCGTCCGCCTCCACGCCGCCGTCGCCGACTCCGCTCGCCGCCGTGCAACAACGGACAACCCCGTAGTGATCAAAGGAGAAGAGAGGGTGCGTGGGTTAAGTACGATGGAAATCTCATAAATACGAGGAAATTTCGTATTTCGTATTTTTAAAATAATTAATAATAGGGTTTAAAGTTTTAAAATCCATAACTTGAAATATAGGGCCCAGAAAAATATGAGACTATCTCCAGAAAATCAGAAATGATGTTCTGGATCCAATGGCACTGGTTTCATCTCAATCAGACGCTTAGTTTTTTCAATATTAATTTTTAAACCTAAAAGTTAAATAAGTTATTTTCATTCAAAAATCAATAACGTGTTATTTTCATGTAAAATGATTCGTGAGAAAAATATATGTTATAGTACTAGTTAATACAGTCGTTTTGACTACTTGTTGGAAGAATTCCGACGTATGGTTTGCCCTAGAGAAATCTTTGAAATATATAATGAAAAATCGTTTTCTCATTTTTAATTAGTTTTAAATTGGTTTTTAAGCTTTTAAAAATTATAAAAATTGCTATAAACTTCAGAAAAATATTTCCTCTTGCAGTAAAATTATTCTCAACATATCTAGTCTAGATAAAAATTTAGAACGTTTTTTGACACCGTTTCAGTCAGTTTTGAAAATCAGAATGATCAGATTATTTAGATAGGAATGTCGTGTGTTTTAATCAATGTTTTTGTGTTGCAGGTACAAAATCTTGTGCACCAACTTTAGAGGAAGCCCTAGATCTAATTCCGGCTAGCTACGACAGCCTCGAAATTGGTAAGTCACGACTAATTCTAAAATTAGAAAATTAGTTAGTGTCCTCGTATGTACTTAGGAACTTTACCTATAGCCTCAGAACGGCTACTTGACTTGAACCGAACTAGAGACCTAATCTAATAGGGAAGTAATCAACTACAGATTTCTTTGCCAACTTTCAACTTTGGTGGTTGTAACACACAACCATCAACTTGTGTAAATTGTGTGCTAACGAAACTTCCACTCTTAAACCAACAATTTTTGTACTCCATGTTTGTTGGAATTGTCTTTATCCTCAAATTTCTTAGCATCCACTTTGCTTTACTATCTGGTTTTAAACCAGTAGTCCTGGTTAACTATCATCATGAATAAGGAATTGATAACATCTTGTGAAACATGTTGTGGAATATCTTGTGGAATATCGGTTGGAACATCTCATGGAACATCTCATGGAACATCTTGTGGAACATCCCATATAAAACATGTACATAGAACACTTGACACTTCACTGGGGTGTTTGGGGTAACTCATAGTTTGAGAGAGTGCGGGAGTGACTGTAGTTCAATCTTCCCGTCCCGTTGCCTGTGTTTAGGCATCCCGTCCCGCTGCCTGAGTTTCGGCAAAATACATGTACCGTGCATGTATTTCGGCATTCGTCTGGGTCGCGCCCAGGCAAGGGATGAACTCAATGGTCACATATTGTACTCTCCGACTTAAGTCACGTAGTTTAGTGTATAAGCTTTTGTTGGTGGCACACATAAGAATGATAAGCTTCCTTCAATGGATCATGATCCGGTCAATGTGCTTGGCTAAGTTTATTGGATCACCCTTGCTAGACTTGGGGTAAGTGATCCTGGCTTATTCACTTCCCTGGCCGTGTTCCGCTGGACCGCAAGGATGTGAATCATGATTTTGTAACGCCATCTATCTTCATCACTATCTCCCTTTCATTAGCTAATACATTTACCTTTACTTTACACGTCACATGCACGTTACTTACTACACTTGTGCAGTCAAAGTACTTTACTTGTCATACCTTTAGCTACAGCTGTAGCATGTTCCACTTGCTTAGCCTGTTTCACACTTGCTCTACCACAGTACAGTTGTTCCCCTTTCCGGTTCGGTTTACTTTTACTACTCAGCTGTGTACAGTAGTTGCTCAGTACTTTACTTTCACTCTGGTTTGGTTGTACTTGGTTACTTTTGTCATACTTGTGCACTGCTTCTTTTCTTTACTTAGAATTATTGTGACTTACCTTCGGTTCCAATTATGACACCGACAGACGACGACCAGGTCGAAGAAATTTCCCCTGAGTTTACAGAGCCAGAGTACGACCCGGAGACTGTAGAATTTTAGCTGTTTGTGTTGGTGTGAGTGTGCTATGCTATGTATTTCCCTTCCGCATTTCATTTCTGTATTTCCTTTATGTATTGGTGAGAGTGTGCTGCTTGCTGTTGTACTTAAATTTGGACTGTAATAATGTATGCTGGTTTGAGTATTGGTACATCTCTGGATTGTGGCTATTTTGTTTTCACTGGTAAACTGCAAGACCTGCGCAAATATCAAATAAGTAACAGGCCCCCCGAGAGCGGGTCGTTACAGGTTTGGTGGCCCACACAGGTCTGCACAAAATACCTCGTGAACAATATAGTAAAATCAGGATGTACCGTATACGATACTCGACTAAGCTGACATCTCCCTATGTATGCAGGTGCGACATTCAAAACAATGGACGGAAACACCTCTGAGAGTCCCAACAGAGCTGACCTATCTGGAGCTAGCAACCAGACCAACAACGGACCACCTCCCACCATGCATCAAATTTCAGATCTCGCATTACGAGAGATGGTTCAAGCTATCCGAGGAGAACAGAAGCCCGGAGGAGGCATTCAACAATTTCGGTCACTTCGCCCAAAGACCTGGAATGGCATCGATGGCCCTCTGAAGGCCGAAGAATGGCTGCAAAGCACTGAAGACAATTTGATAGCCGCCCAGATTGGAGAACATGCTTGGGTGGACACTGCCAAGTCCCAACTGACTGATGGAGCCAGTATCTGGTGGAACTCCGCTGAAGCCCGTCTGCAACGACCAATCGACTGGGCAACGTTCACTGAACACTTCAACACCCAGTACTTCTCACCTGAAGCTCAAATGGAACGCAAGCTCAGTTCATCGGACTGAAGCAAGGTTCCATGACAGTGGAAGAGTATGATGCCCAATTTACAATGCTTAGCCGTTTTGCTCCCGGGATGGTTGCCACCCCTCTGACCCGAGCTCAACACTTCAAGCAAGGGCTAAACATCGAGATCCGGCGTAACTTGGTCGGATGCTAACTCTGCACACATACTGAGGTTCTGGCTGCAGCCCGTGAACATGAGTTCATTGAAAGAGAAGGAAGGCGTGAGATGGCTGCCCCTCCTAGATGGCCACCACCTCCAACTTCTGCTAGATCCAAGCGTCGACCCCCGTCCAATCAGATGTACAGGCCTACCCAGTAGATGCAATTCAAGAGGCAGGCCCCACCACCACGTCAGGCGTGTCATCATTGTGGGAAGCCAGGAAACTTTCGGTCCGAATGTCGATTATATCTGAACCATTTCCTGATCTACAGCTCAAAGGACCATGGTGCAAGGGATTGTCCTGAGAGGAAGCCTCGACCTCCCAACCCTGCTCCAGCTAATGTCCCTGATAGGAATGCTCCACAGCGACCACCACGACCTGCTCAGCAACGACAACCACTCCCACCTCAGCAGCAAGCATTCCAGCAAGCTCAACCACAGGCACCACCTCCAAGGCATCAAGCATATACCATGATTGTGCAAGAGGCCGAAGCTACGGACTAAGTGATCATAGGTATGAGATACCCTATTTCGCATTAAGTTCTATTATCTAGAAGTGGTAAACTTAGATAAGATTCTCGTAGCCATAGGTATCTTCTTAGTAGCTGGTAAACCTACCCTCACGTTATTCGACTCAGGAGCTACACATTGCTTATTGGTGAGTCGATTCGTCAAAACACATGCCGTTCCTGTTGAACCTCCGACTTCTCGTTGGAAGGTTGAAACCGCTGGCGGTTCCCTACCAATAACTAGCGGATGCCTTCACTGTTCCGTAGTAATTTGTGGACGAGACCTTTTCGTCGACTTCATGGTAATAGAGATGCCAAATTTCGATTCTGTTCTTGGGATGGATTGGTTAGGGACATTTCATGCCAATATTGGCTGTTGTCAAAGGAGGTTAGAATTCGAAATACCCAACCATCCTAAGTTCGAATTCCACAGCAGAAGCCGATCGGAAGGACCAGTGAAGTTTCGAGCCAAACTTTTAGAGGCAGTTGCGACTACAACGAAAGTCAAGCAAGAGAAACCAGAAGTAGGGCGAGAATTCATGGACGTATTTCCAGACGAACTCTCAGGTTTGCCTCCGGATCGCGACGTCGAATTTACCATTAATCTTATACTAGGTGCACAATCGATATCCAAAGGACCCTATCACATGGCACCACCTGAACTTGAAGAAATTCGAGCTCAGCTGGATGATCTCATACAAAAGGGATGGATACGACCCAGTGTATCTGCTTGGGGTGCCCCTGTGCTGCTCGTGAAGAAGAAAGACGGATCACAGCGCATGTGCGTCGACTACCGCAAGCTAAACAAGTTGACGGTGAAGAACAAGTATCCCCTGCCTCGCATCGACGATCTTTTAGACCAGCTTGGAGGATCTAGCTTGTATTTGAAGTTGGACCTGAAGACCGGATATCATCAAGTGAAGGTGAAGGAGGAGGACGTCCACAAGACCGCTTTTCGGACCAGATATGGACACAACGAATTCTTAGTAATGCCATTTGGTGTGACTAATGCGCCTGCTGTATTCATGAGTCTCATAAACCAGGTTCTGCACAATCATCTGGACAAGTATGTAGTTGTCTACATCGACGACATCCTTATCTGCTCGAAGAATGCTCAGGAGCACAGAGAACATCTGAGGAAGGTCTTCGAGACGCTAAGACAACACCAAATGTATACCAAGTACAATAAGTGTGAGTTCTGGCTCGACAAGGTGGCTTTTCTGGGCCACATTGTGTCAGGAGAAGGAATATCTGTCGACCCCGGGAAGGTAGCTGCTGTTCGAGACTGGCCGGTCCCTAAGACTGTGACAGAAATTCGAAGTTTCTTAGGGACTAGCTGGTTACTACCGACGATTCATCCAAGACTTCTCGAAGATCGCAGGAGCTATGACACGATTGATGAGAAAGGATGTGGCATTCGTCTGGTCAAAGGCTTGTGAAGATGCATTCCAGGAGCTGAAGAGAAGATTGACTTCGGCCCTGATTCTGGTCATCCCAGACAGGACCGGAGGTTTCGAAGTGTTTTGTGACGCCTGTGGCAAAGGACTTGGGTGTGTGCTGCATCAGCATGGTCGAGTCGTTGCCTATGCATCCAGACAACTGAAGACCCATGAGAAGAACTACCCTACTCATAACCTTGAGTTGGCGGCAGTTATCTTTGCTCTGAAAATTTGGAGACACTTCTTGCTGGGCGAGCATGTGAAGATATTTTCCGATCACAAAAGTCTCAAGTACTTGTTCACCCAAAAGGAGCTCAATATGCACCAACGACGATGGATCGAGCTGATGGCAGACTATGATATTGACCTTCAGTACCATCCTGGGAAGGTCAATGTTTTATCGGATGCATTGATTCGTCTCCCTGCGGTGATGACCCTCACATCGCAATGGAGGCTACAACATGAGATTCGAGCCATGGAGATGGATGTCATACTACCTGGAGAAACGTCTTCGTTGCTCAACCTCCAGATCCAGTCGGATTTGGTGAACAAGATCGAAGCTGCCCAAGCAGGAGATGAGAAGTTGCAAAGAATTAGAGACATGGTGATAGCAGGTCAAAGGCCTGAATTCAAGATCCATGAGGATGGATCTTTGAGATTCGGCAACCGCACTGTGTATGTAACGACTGCTTTTCATGTATCTGGATTTATTATAATATAATATATGTTTTGGTGGATTTTCTCCTCATGTGTGGTTTTCGTCTCCGTGACTTTCATTTCGATCGTTTCGTCGTGTTTTCTCGTTTCTTCCTTAGGATCGTCGATTTCGAAGCATGTCATTCGTGACGGACTTCATAACGGTCGTATCTTACTAATAGATCAAGCCTAGGAGTCTTAGGAATCGATCCCGGGGCCCCGCGCTCCGTATCAGAACTTTTGGTGCTCATTAGCCGGTGTAAGAAGGGGCACCGACCGACTAGATGACGATCCAGTCGGTCTGCAATCCTTCTTGGACCGACTAGTTGGCTTTCTAAATAATTCAGGAGTTACTGTTTATCGTTAGTCGGTCTAAGAACGTTGGTTGACCGACTAGGTTGCAAACTAGTCGGTCAGCAATGCTTCTTTAACCGACTAACTCTTCAACTTATTTTTGGTATCAATACTGTTCACTCTTAGTCGGTCTAAGAACGTTTATCGACCGACTAGATGTTAAACTAGTCGGTCAGTACTTGTTCTTCGACCGACTAATTCTAAATCCTATTTTCGTTCAGAAGTTGCTGTTTACACTTAGTCGGTCTGCGTTGGTCGACCGACCGACTAGTTGCCAAACTAGTCTGTCAGTGGTTGCTCTTTGACCGACTAATCTGTGTTAAAACCCTAATTTCTGGGCAGCCGCCAGCCTAACCTATTTATACCCCTCCCAAACGTTTTCTTCCTCCCCACTCGACCCAAAACCCTAAAATCTCCCCCTTTGAGCCCCCATCTTCCTCCAAGCTTCATCCCTTCATTCCAAGCCCTAGATCCATCATCTAAACCCTCCATCAACTCACTCCACCTCTCATCTTCCCCAAATCTCCATCAAACCCCCAAAATCCCCCAAAAACCCTAGTTCTCCAACTTCTCCATTCATTTCCAGATCTGGTTCCTAGGTTCCCCGGAGTGTTCCTTCCGCCTCCTCTCGGTAAGAAATCGATCTCTTGATGTTTTCCTAACCTATTTGTATTTTTATGAAACCCTAATGAATGAATGTTGTTTTTGATGGTTGTCTCCCTATAACAGCGATTTCCCCGTAGATTAGCATCCGCGAGACGAACCTTCGTGATCGTCATTCCCGGTGCTAGGCAAGTGAAACTTGCCACTTAGGGTTTAGGCCATGTTTTAGGCCATTTGCTTGTTGTAGGCGTAAAAGAGGCTAGGCGATGAAATGATACTCGCCTAGGCGCAAATTGGGGAACTAGCTTGACAACGAAGCTAGTTCCGACATTTAGCATGTTGCACAATTACCATGTCATGTTTACTTTCCATTAACGGTACGCAAATTAATTGTCATATCATTGCATTCTTCATGTGATCCCGTGATTGCGTAGCATCGCTACAATACTTGTGTTTCCTGGCTCGTGACCAGAAGCGAGCATAATGAGTTGCTAACCCCAAAGCTCGATATTAAGGCTAGGTGCACCCCTATGCCAATTGATTATGAATCGTGATATAGAATACGAGCTCCTGTGCGGGGCAACCCCGGCTCATTTACTGAGCTCTTGTGCGGGGACCCTGGCTCGATTACATGTGGGTATTGGGGGTAAGAGTTAAGCGGCCAATCAACTGGGAGTCTGCCCGATCAGCAACGGCAGTGGTAAGGCGTAAACTCTGGGTTTGGGGTAGTGTTAAGCGGCCAATCAGCATGAATGTGGAACCGTTCAGCTGTAAGGCGTAAACATCTACAAAACAACGTGAATAGTGAATTGATTGAGATTGTTAGTAGCTTGCCTACTCTTGTCTTGTCCCGATAATTGTTCTCTTGTACTTATTGTCTCGCCATGCCTTGCTTGTGCACTCATGTTATAACTGCCATGTCATGCATACCATAACTGCTAGGTTGCTAGTTGCCTTACTCTCAGTTTTCTTGCCCAAGTCTCTTAGACTTGCTGACATGTGCCCCTTTACTCTTTTGGGTGACACATGTTAGATCCTGAGCCTGAGTACCTTGTTGAGGACGAGGTGTTTGCTGACGCCGAGCCCGAGCTTGTGTTTGACGGGGAGTACGTGGACACTGGGGACCAGTCCTAGTGTCTTCGTTGTGTTTTACTTTTGTTTAGACAGTTGTTTTGTTGTCGGTGCGTAGCACCTATACTTTGTTATGTCGTTGTGCTTTTGTTGGCCTTGTTCTGGGCCTTTAGACTCTTTCTTTTAGCCTGGTGGCTTTTCTGGATGTTGAACTTATTTTCATGTTGAACAATTTATGAGATATGAGATTTTATTTCAGTCTCTCCTTGTGTTATTATTGTTGTTCCGTTTTGGTTACAGGGACCTGCTTATGTTTTATTGACGCTTATCGGGTTTGGGGCTTCACAGCTCCACTCCCGTGCGGACCTTTTCACGTCTCGCCTCCATTTTAGGGAAGCGGGTCGTGACAGTGTACCATCTGGAGATGTCAGAGAAGCTCTATTGGAGGAAGCTCACAGTTCTCCATATTCCATTCATCTGGGAGGTACAAAGATGTATCAAGACTTTCGACAACACTACTGGTGGCATGGTATGAAGAGAAGTGTCGCACGAAGTGTGGCAAAGTGTATAGTGTGCCAATAGGTGAAGGCTGAACATCACTGGTCTGTCGGTTTGTTACAACCTTTGCCTATTCCAGAATGGAAGTGGCAACACATCACGATGGATTTCGTGACAGGACTGCCCAAGAGTACGAAGCATAATGATGATGTCTGGGTGATCGTTGATCGATTGACCAAGTCAGCACACTTCATTCCTTTCAGAGTGGGCCAGTCAACCGAAGTGCTTGCTAAGAAGTATATGGAAGAGATAGTGAAGTTACATGGTGTTCCTGTCAGTATTGTTTCTGACAGAGACACGCGATTTACATCTCACTTTTGGAAGAGCTTACAGGAGAGTCTGGGGACCCACTTAAGCTTCAGTATAGCTTATCATCCTCAGAGAGATGGCCAATCGGAATGCACCATACATATCCTGGAGGACATATTGCGTGCGTATATGTTGGACTTCAAGGGATCCTGGGAAGACCATCTTCATCTCGTGGAGTTTGCCTACAACAACAGTTATCAGGAAAGCATTGGTAGGGCGCCCTTTGCAGCGCTATATGTCCAGAAGTGTCGTTCTCTTTTAAGTTGGGATGACGTTGGTGATCGAGAGCTTATCGGTCCAGACTTGATTATCGAAGCAGTATAAGTAGTCCGGACCATCAGAGAGAAGCTACAATTAGCTCAAGATCGATACAAGCATTGGGCAAATGCAAAGCGTCGACATTTGGAGTTCCTGCCTGGCGACCATGTGTTTTGAAGATCTCTCCGAATCGTGGGATGATTCGTTTTAGACGAAGAGGGAAGCTCAGTCCTCGATACATTGGTCCATTTGATGTTATGGAACGAGTAGGCGAGGTGGCCTATCGCCTTTCTTTGCCACCTGCATTGGAAGGAGTACATGAAGTCTTTCATGTCTCACACCTTTGACGCTATGTGAGTGATCCTAGTCATGTTATGGATTACTCTGAGATTTATGTTCGTCCGGATCTATCTTACGAACAACAACCAGTCAAAATCCTGGATCGACGACAGAAGACCCTCAAGAATAGAGTGATCAACCTTGTCAGGGTAATGTGGCGTCATGACTCACCTAGATAATCTACTTGGGAGCGAGAAGACGAGATGCGAGAACGCTACCCATACATATTTACAGAGTCAGATCATCCTATTAGTTACGAGACTAGTTACGGAAGCTATGGTAAGTATTCATAAACATCATCTCTTGTTTTCTTGAAGCTATGACATCACATTATATTTCATGTTATTTACAACCTGATTTACTAGATCATTATTATCATTTATTTGCTTGAGCTTCTTCATAACAAAAATTATTTGTTTTAGAAAGTTCGAGAAATTCCGAGGACGGAATTATTTTAAGAAGGGTAGGATGTAACGACTCGTAATTTTTTAAAACATTTAATTATGTATTTAACGTATTTTGTAATGGTTGATCAGGAGTTTTACGATTTCAAAATTTTCTTATAAAAAATATTTTTAAGTATCAAACTAGTTATGAAGTATTTTTAGTAAGTTTAGGTTCCATCAAATATCTCTAAATAATCTGGAAAAAATTCATTTTCAATTATTACCGTTTTGGCTTAATGAATTTATTTTCTATACAAACATCATCAAAATGTTTTCAAACCTCTAGATAACATTCTATGATCATTTAGGGCTTCCAACATTAATTTCGTAATTTTCTGGAGTCAAACCGATAGAAAACCCGCAAACCCGCTTCCTAAACGTTTTGGCCGAAAACACGTATTTCCGTAGCTCAAACCCCAAAACGGACATTGTATTCACGATCCTCGTGACGATACGATCCCGTGGGTATGTTTTCGTAATTTTTCGGACACGTATGCTAGTAGGGGCAAAATCGTAATTTTCGTTACAGATTTTACTGTCACCATTTACCCTAGCTAATTACTATAACCTAATTAATAATTACTTTAAACCCCCATGATAAACACGTTTAGACACTTTATCAAAATTTCCAAAGTTATTCAAAAAGACTAACCTACCATATTAAAATTGTTGGGATTAGTCAACAACCCCTAACCCCCTTATTAATTACTAATAGTAGGATATTAGGCCCATAAATACCCCCCCAAGCCCTCTCACTCATAGCTTAACCCTTTAATCCCTAAGTTAATATTTTTTAAAAAAAATTCGCTCAACCGTTATCTCTCCTGTTCTCGCCGTAACTCTCTCTCTTTCACCCTCTCACCGCCTCAACCCACGCCCCTCCGGTGATCGACCGCCGCTCGTCGCCTCCCAGCCTCGACCACCGGCCACCCTAACACGCCGCCGTCAGCCGTCCCTCCTCAGCGCCAACCGTCGCCTCACGAAAGCTCCGGAGCTTCCTCCTACCGCCGACGTCTTTGAGCAGCCCCACAGCGCCTCCGTCGTCCCCCGTGTACACTGCTCCACTGTGCCCGACGTCGCCTGCCCCTGCCGCCTCTTTCGCCGCCCCCGACGTGCCCCTCCGCCGCCGTTCGACGCGTCCCCAAGCAACCGCCGCCCCTCCTCTCCCTCTCTCGCTCTTCACGGTCGCCAGAGCTGCGATCCTCCGCCACCGCCTTCGCCTCGCCGTCGTCGTTCCCCGTCCGCCTCCACGTCGCCGTCGCCGACTCCGCTCGTCGCCGTGTGACAACGGACAACCCCGCAGCGATCGAAGGAGAAGCGAGGGTGCGTGGGTTAAGTACGATTGCAATCTCGTAAATACGAGAAAATTTCGTATTTCGTATATTTTTAAAATAATTAATAATAGTGTTTAATGTTTTAAAATCCATAACTTGAAATATAGGGCCCAGAAAAATATGAGACTATCTCCAGAAAATCAGAAATGATGTTCTGGACCCAATGGCACTCGTTTCATCTCAATCAGACGCTTAGTTTTTCCAATATTAATTTTTAAACCTAAAAGTTAAATAAGTTATTTGCATTCAAAAATCAATAACGTGTTATTTTCACGTAAAAGGATACGTGAGAAAAATAAATGTTATAGTACTAGTTAATACAGTCGTTTTGACTACTTGTTGGAAGAATTCCGACGTATGGTTTGCCCTAGAGAAATCTTTGAAATATATAATGAAAAATCATTTTCTCATTTTTAATTAGTTTTAAATTGGTTTTTAAGCTTTTAAAAATTATAAAAATTGCTATAAACTTCAGAAAACTATTTCCTCTTGCAGTAAAATTATTCTCAACATATCTAGTCTATATAAAAATTTAGAACATTTTTCGACACCGTTTCAGCCAGTTTTGAAAATCAGAACAATCAGATAATTTAGATAGGAATGTCGTGTGTTTTAATCAATGTTTTTGTTTTGCAGGTACAAACTCTTGTGCACCAACTTCAGAGGAAGCCTTAGATCTAATTTCGGCTAGCTACGACAGCCTCGAAATTGGTAAGTCACGACTAATTCTAAAATTAGAAAATTAGTTAGTGTCCTCGTATGTACTTAGGAACTCTACCTATAACCTCAGAACGGCTACTTGACTTGAACCGAACTAGAGACCTAATCTAATAGGGAAGTAATCAACTACAGATTTCTTTGCCAACTTTCAACTTTGGTGGTTGTGACACACAACCATCAACTTGGGTAAATTGTGTGCTAACGACACTTCCACCCTTAAACCAACAATTTTTGTACTCCATGTTTGTTGGACTTGTCTTTATCCTCAAATTTCTTAACATCCACTTTGCTTTACTATCTGGTTTTAAACCAGTAGTCCTGGTTAACTATCATTATGAACAAGGAATTGATAACATCTTGTGAAACTTGTTGTGGAATATCTTGTGGAATATCGGTTGGAACATCTCATGGAACATCTTGTGGAACATCCCGTATAAAACATGTACATAGAACACTTGACACTTCACTGGGCTTTTTGGGGTAACTCATAGTTTGAGAGAGTGCGGGAGTGACTGTAGGTCAATCTTCCTGTCCCGATGCCTGTGTTTCGGCATCCCGTCCTGCTGCCTGAGTTTCGAAAAAATACATATACCGTGCCTGTATTTCGGCATTCGTCTGGGTCGCGCCCAGGCAAGAGATGAACTCAATGGTTACATATTGTACTCTCCGACTTGAGTCACGTAGTTTAGTGTATAAGCTTTTGTCGGTGGCACACATAAGAATGATAAGCTTCCTTCAATGACCATGATCCGGTCAATGTGCTTGGCTAAGTTTGTTGGATCACCCTTGCTAGACTTGGGGTAAGTGATCTTGGCTTAGTCACTTTCCTGGCTGTGTTCCACTGGACTGTAAGGATGTGAATCATGATTATGTAACGCTGTCGATCTTCATCACTATCGCCCTTGTTGGCCTAGTTAGTCTACTAACTAGGTCGTACGATATTATTTCGATGATGACAAACAAACCGTGTGACTAACAATTTTCACTAAGTGATTTCAGGGAGCAAAATGCAAAATAAATTTCGTTTGCAAGTGAGAACAAGTATGTGGACATTGGTGCAAAAAGGAGATTCAAATGAAGACTTGAATTGGTCAAGTAACCGATTGGATACTCAAGGGATTTTCCACTTGAATTCAAACTCCATGTTCTTATCATAAACACATCGCACTTGGTCTCGTATTTAAACTACTATCCAAAAATTATCTCAAAGGGCTCAATCCTTTTATCATGCAATAAAATCTTTCGGATCAAAAGATATTTCCTGCCGCATGTTTCTTCAACAAACCAAACAAATTTTAAAGGGACACACATTGCTGCCGCATTTTTGTTTGATGACCAACTCATTTGCACATGCTGTCAAAAGATAAAACAAAATCAAAAATATTTAAATCCCCTTTCAATTTCAAAAATTCAGTGCGTCCACTTCTTTTTTTTAACACTTGAAAAATGGTTGCACTTTCAAAAAGAAAAAATAACCACTAATCAAAATTCAAAGTGGTGAACTATCTTATGAATAATTAATCATCTTTTTTGTGCACCTCCTCAAATACAAGCACGCACAAAGATTTGTTTCTCAGTTTTTTTTGGCCTTGCGTTTTTTCTGTGGTGGGCGGCTGCTGCTAATTTTTTGCACACAAAAATTTATGATTTCTTTGCGACTGCTGCTAATCCTTTCGGCCTGGAAATCTTAGTGCTCTTCTTTTTTTTCTTTCGGCCTGGAAATTTTGAGAGGGCCGCAAAATAAACAGAGGCCTTGCGGAACATCATCACAAGATGTGCTTACGGCAAGGGGTTCTTCAAGCAAGTTCAAGCTTCCAACGTCTACAAATCTGTCTTGATCGTGCATCCGACTTCGTACGCTCATATCTCCTGATCCAGACGTCGGATCGACGAGCCATTTGCGCCCACGCGACCACATCTTCATGCCATTCGCAACGGTGATAGTCTTCTTCTCTCAGTTCTCAGGATCATACACCGTTCGGGTGTTTTTCTACAGATTCATCACTGCAGATTCCAGATTCGTTCATTCGACTTCGTACATATCTCCTGATCCAGACGTCGGATCGATGAGCCGTTTGCGCCCACGCGACCACTTATTCAAGACCTTCGCAACAGTGATAGACTCCTCTGCTCAGTTCTCAGAATTATATACAGTTTGGGCGTTTTTCTACAGATCAGCCACTGCAGAATTCAGATTGGCGCAATCATCTTCCGAAGACTATATCTTCCAATCCAGACATCGGATCAGCGAACCGTTTGCGCCCACTCAATCACGATCTCACAAATTTCATCACGGTGATATCTCTCTGATCTTTCGCTGCAGTATTATAGCTATTTGAATCTGTTTTAGTTGTGAGATTGTATTAAGAATAACTTTACTCTGAAGCTATCTCTGCGCTTTAACTCTTGAACTATATTTGTGTACGGTGAGATCACTACCTGTAAGTGTGATCGGTTTTATTAAGTGAAATCCTCATAGGTCTTGAGGTCGGAGTTTTGGCGCGAGCCACTACGTTAAAAAATATCTGTGTCTGATTATCTCTGTGTTTGTGATTATTTTTAAATTTGTGCCACACACCCTATTCACCCCCTTCTAGGGTGTTTTTCAATTGGTATCAGAGCAGGATTCCTTTTAGACTCAAAGTCTAGTGGAATTTCGATCCTATGGCACAAATTCCGCACACATACTCATATGACACGCACAATCAAAAAGAAGGACAGTCGTATCTTAGATCACCTCTATTTGATGGTACGGACTATAGTTATTGGAAACAACGTATGTCCATACACATCAAAGGTATCGATATGGCATTATGGAAAATAATCAGTGAAGGTTTTACACTATTTGATAAACCCACTCCTGAGCAGCAAAAAGAAAATGATCGGTTAGAAAATCTAAACTTTAAGGCCATGAGCATCTTGTATTGTGGTCTTAGTAAAACTGAATTTAACCGCATTAGTTCTTGTTCTACTGCTAAGGATATTTGGACGAGACTTGAAGTTACTCATGAGGGAACTAGTGAAGTTAAGAAAACTCGTATTAGAATGTTATTACAGAAATATGAAAATTTTGCTATGATGCCTAATGAGTCTATTGATGCTATGTTTTCTTGTTTTGCAGATATCGTCAATCCACTGAAATCCTTAGGGAAGGACATCCCAGAGGAAGATCTGGTCGGAAAGATTTTATACTCCTTATCTGGCGATTGGATTCAAAAGAGGACCGCGATCGAAGAAGCACATGATTTGACAGATATCAGTTTTGAGAAGTTAATGGGAAAATTAATGGCTTATGAGGTTCAATTGAAGATAGCCAATGACAGCACACCAAAGATGGAAGAGAAACCTAAGAAGGAAGAAACAAAGGAAAAGAACTTAGCTTTTCAAATCTCCAAAATGCTCAAGGAGGAGATGAATGAATCAGATGATGAAAGCATGGCTCTTGTTACAAGGAAATTTGTGAAATTCATGAAAAACATCAAAAGAAGGACGGGAAGCATTTGGGGAACCAAGAAAAATGAAGAAAATGATGGAGAAAGTTCTGCACCTCAGTGTTTCAGATGCAACAAGAGAGGGCACATGAAAGCAGAATGTCCACTTCTGAAAGGAAAAGGAAAAGAAAAGACTGGTGATGGAGAAAAGAGAACATCAAAGCGAGGAATGGTGGCTACGTGGGGAGAAAGTGACGTAGAAGAGCTCTCCTCAGATGATGACTGGAACGACAAGACTGGAACCTGCTTTATGGCTGGAAACGAAAAGGTAAAAATTAGCTCTCTTGTTCAAAACTTTGATGATGAAATGAATATTAGTGATGATATATTTTCTAGCATGGAGGAAGCTTATGAATTTCTTGTAGAACTCCTTCAAGAAATGGGTCCTAAATTCCTTAAACTAAAAAAAGTTCGTGATTCATTAAAAGATGAACTAGGGAGTATGACAAGAGAGAGAGATGAGCTATTTGTTAAGTGGAAAGAACAAAAGGAAATAATATATAATTTTGATGAAACCCAACTAGAAACAAAAACCTTAGAGCTAGAAAATACTAATAATAAATTGGCTACGTTAGAGCTTGCCCATGTTAATCTAGCTAAAGAATTAAAAGAGAAAATTAGTATTCTTAGTTCTAAAGATTCTGAAATAAAATTATTGAACCTAAAAGTGGCTAGCTACGAAGAAAAATTGGAAGAGCTTGAAAAAGAAAAATCTAATTTAATAAAAGGAAAACACATAGCCATCGATTCTGAAACTAGTGAAAAAGAAAAAAGATATGAGACTAAGATTAGTGAACTTGAAAATGAAAATCAAAATCTTAGCTTGACATTACAGAAATTCACAAATAGCCAAGAAAGCTTTAATAAGATGATAAATGGGCTTAATGAACAATCTAGTAAACATGGTCTTGGCTTTCAGGAAAAACAAACTAAAAAAACCGAGGAAGATCATTGGAAAGAATTTTGCAAGAGACATGAGCCTTGAACATTGCATGCACAAAAATCATATGTCATCTACTAATAAGCATTTCAATGTTACATGTTTTTACTGCAACAAAAATGGGCATGTTATGTATGATTGCTTGGCCAGATATTATCCTGCATATTTCATATGGGTTTCAAAGCATCGTACTAACAATTGTGGATCCAAAATTTGGTTACCAAAGGGTGCATCTTCTTTTGCAGGTGCATCTTCAATTGGAAA
Organism: Scilla litardierei; assembly: GCA_030789695.1. Taxonomy (NCBI): domain Eukaryota; kingdom Viridiplantae; phylum Streptophyta; class Magnoliopsida; order Asparagales; family Asparagaceae; genus Scilla; species Scilla litardierei. The sequence continues at coordinate 304,680,157 of CM061141.1, forward strand.
ATGACAGCATTTGGTACCTTGATAGCGGTTGCTCGAATCACATGACGGGCAACGAATCCCTCTTCACGACGCTATCAAGGAAAGATGGAGGGACGGTTATTCTTGGAGATGGAAAGAAGTGCAAAATCTTGGGTAAAGGTAACATTGGTAAGCATCCTCTTGTGGTCATTGAAAATGTTAATCTTGTTGATGGTTTAGCACATAACTTGTTAAGTGTGAGTCAGCTATGCTCTATAGGCCTTAAGGTTTATTTCGAAAATGACAAAGTATATATTTTAAAAGGTGATGATATTCTTTTCAAGGGTACATCCTATAATAACATCTATACTATCAAACTTAGTGATTCAAATAATCTAAAATGTTTAGCTGCATCACAAGAGACTAGTTGGCTTTGGCATAGAAGATTAGGCCATGCCGGTATGGACCTAATCTCAAAGCTTGCTCGAAAGAAACTAGTGAGAGGTTTACCTCAAATTAGCTTTGATCGGGATAAGTTTTGTGATGCATGTCAACTAGGTAAACAACATAAAAGTAGTTTCAATCCTAAAAACGTTGTAACTACTTCTAAGCCATTGCAACTGATACATTTGGATTTATTTGGACCCACAAAGGTTGCTAGTTTAGGTGGTATGCATTATTGCTTTGTTATTTTCGATGACTTTTCACGTTTCACCTGAGTTTATTTTTTGACACACAAACATGAAACTTTTGATGTTTTCAAAATGTTTCGTAAAAAGGTTGAAAATGAAAAAGGTTTTTCAATTGTCAAAGTTAGAAGTGATCATGGAGGAGAATTTGTTAATACTAGCTTTGATGATTTTTGCATTTCAAAAGGTTATTCACATAATTTTTCCGCCACGAGGACACCACAACAAAATGGGGTGGTTGAGAGGAAAACCCGTACTTTGCAAGAAATGGCTAGGACCATGATTCATGATTACAAATTGCCTTTATATTTTTGGGGTGAAGCTATACATACTTCTTGCTATATTTTAAATCGTGTGTCCATTAGACCCATTTTGAAGAAAACACCTTATGAGCTTTATAGAGAGTTGACTCCCAACTTATCACATTTAAAACCATTTGGATGCAAATGCTATATTCTGAAAGTTGGCGAAAATCTGGATAAATTTGATGCTAAATCCGATGAGGGTATTTTTGTTGGCTACTCACCACATAGCAAATCTTATCGAGTATTTAACAAAAGAACTCTTACTATTCAAGAAACTGTGCATGTGAAATTTGATGAGAAAAGTGCTATTAATGAGTCTTCTAGTGCTGCAGAATCTACAGATATTACAGGTGGTTTGGATGGACTAGAGATAAACACTAGCAATTCCAATGATCAAGAGAATAACAATGATGGTGTACCAAAAGAAGCAGAAGCTACAACGTCATCACAAGATCTCCCTAAGGATTGGCGCTTTAAGAAGGATCATCCAAAGAATCAAATCCTTGGAGACACGACGGAAGGTATACGTACTAGAAGTATCTTTAATTTGATGGTTAACTTTGCATTTATATCCATTTTGGAGCCAAAAATGTTGATAGTGCTTTAGAAGATTCCTATTGGATTATGGCAATGCAGGAGGAATTGTCACAATTTGATAGGAATCAAGTTTGGGAACTTGTTCCTAAACCAAAAAATCAAACAATTATATGCACTAAATGGGTATTTAGAAACAAACTTGACGAAATGGGACATGTTGTGCGTAATAAAGCAAGATTAGTTGCACAAGGTTATAACCAAGAGGAAGGGATTGATTTTGATGAAACATTTGCTCCCGTCGCAAGATTGGAAGCAATTAGGATGCTTCTAGCATTCGCTAGTTTCATGAAATTCAAACTCTTTCAAATGGACGTCAAGAGTGCCTTTTTGAATGGAGTTTTATCTGAGGAAGTCTATGTCAAACAACCTCTTGGGTTTGAAGACTCCATCCACCCGGACTATGTTTTCAAGCTTAAACGTGCTTTATATGGGCTCAAACAAGCTCCTAGAGCTTGGTATGAGCGACTTAGTAAATTTTTGCTTGAAAATAATTTTTCCATGGGAAAGGCGGATAAAACTCTATTTGTTAAACATCAAAATAAAGATCTACTTGTAGTACAAATATATGTTGATGATATCATTTTTGGTGCTACTAACAATCTACTTTATGAGGAATTTGCTACATGTATGTCTAGGGAATTTGAGATGAGTCTGATGGGTGAACTCACATTCATGCTTGGTTTGCAAATCAAACAATGTGAGGACGAAATTTTCATCAATCAAGCAAAATATGCAAAGGAGTTAGTGAAGAAGTTTGGACTTGAAAATGCTAAGGAATGCTCTACTCCTATGTCAACGACGGCAACGATGGATAAAGACGAAAAAGGAAAGAAAGTGGATGAACGCTTGTACCGAGATATGATTGGTAGCCTATTATACTTGACACTAGTAGGCCTGATATAATGTTCAGTGTATGTTTATGTGCTAGATTTCAATCTTGTCCAAAAGAGTCACATCTTTCTTATGTTAAACGAATAATTCGATATGTTAAAGGAACCTTAGATTTTGGTTTATGGTATCCTTGTTCCACATCATTTGAGCTTGTCGGATATTGTGATGCGGATTTTGCGGGAAGTAAGACCGATCGTAAGAGTACCACGGGCACTTGCCAACTACTAGGTATGTCTCTTGTTTCATGGTTCTCCAAGAAGCAAAACTCCATAGCATTGAGTACAACCGAAGCCGAATATGTTTCAGCAGGTTGTTGTTGTGCTCAAATTCTATGGATGAGACAAACCCTCGGAGACTACGATCTTACTTTCCAACCTACAACCATTTGGTGTGACAACAAGAGTGCTATAAATCTATCTAAAAATCCTATTCTACACTCTAGGACAAAACATATTGATATTTGTCACCACTTCCTTAGAGATCACGTTGATAAGAAAGATATCTCTTTAGGATATATTGATACAAAAAACAATTAGCGGACATTTTCACCAAACCCTTAAACCAAAAACAATTTTGCTTCATTCGAAGGGAGTTGGGGATTATGTCACTAATTGAGCATTAGCATGCATATCCATGCACATACACATGCTTACGTATTGTACCTAATCCACACACTATCTCATCTTAATGTGGATTTGGTCATTCTTGGTATGTGCATGCATGATCGTCATCACTATTATTGATTTTGGTTGAGAATTTGATATGAACCTTGTTAGACATCTTAGAAACATTAAAATGTTTTTGATGATGATGCACCATATTATTGTAAAATTCACATGCTTGAATTATTAATAAAAAAAGTGAAACTTGTAAGGATGCCAAATTGTACGAATCAAATAGATTGATTGAGTCTTATAAACTATGGAGATAATTGAATGTGCTTAGATTCTAAAGTTTCTGAATTTATATTTTATCTTTACAATTTTGTGCGCTTAAATCTCTATGGAAAATTATTTAGTAGGAGTCGAGTATGTGATGCCTTCATGCGCCACTATTCTGAGACACCAACATTGTAATAATAATAATAATAATAATTGCTATGAGCATTTATTAAAAAAAATTAGAAAAAGAAAAAGGGAATATCAAAACATCTTCAAATATACTACATTTGATACCGGCGGCTAGTAACCGGATTTCGGGGGTTTGTTGAGCAATGCGTATGAAATATGGTAGATGAAGCAACCACTTAGCGCACCTCAATTCCAAAGGACCCGAAATTCAACACCATGGTATCCCTTGATTGGTGTCTCCCTACACATTACTTATTGATTATTCCATAGCAACGAAGGCTCACAAAATGTATTAGATAATTTTATACTTTCATCTCTTAAGTTTCTAAGCACCCTTCATATTGTCAAAGTGTTTCATAATACAACATCTTATTGTTAGATTTCTTACAACGACCGTATGCTTTCAATGCTCATGATATCTGTTATACTTTAAGTTCGTGGGGAATAAGCATTAATATGAGCATCGTCATCAATTTCTTGTTTCTTCGATTTGTAAACTTGTTTCATGTCCCATTATTAACCTCTTCAATTTGTGTGATCTTTTCGATTAATGGCAAAAGGGGGAGAAGGAAAAAAAAAGCAGAAAAATAATGGGGGAGAGATGCACATTTTAGGGGGGAGCTTGTCACAACTTTTCATGAGAGCACATCGATAGGGGGAGCTTTATATGAAGTTTATTTATATGACTTGCTCTTTAATGTCATTTCTCAATTTTTTCCAGACTTGTTTTCCATCACCAAAAAGGGGGAGATTGTTGGCCTAGTTAGTCTACTAACTAGGTCGTACGATATTATTTCGATGATGACAAACAAACCGTGTGACTAACAATTTTCACTAAGTGATTTCAGGGAGCAAAATGCAAAATAAATTTCGTTTGCAAGAGAGAACAAGTATGTGGACATTGGTGCAAAAAGGAGATTCAAATGAAGACTTGAATTGGTCAAGTAACCGATTGGATACTCAAGGGATTTTCCACTTGAATTCAAACTCCATGTTCCTATCCTAAACACATCGCACTTGGTCTTGTATTTAAACTACTATCCAAAAATTATCTCAAAGGGCTCAATCCTTTTATCATGCAATAAAATCTTTCGGATCAAAAGATATTTCCTGCCGCATGTTTCTTCAACAAACCAAACAAATTTTAAAGGGACACACATTGCTGCCGCATTTTTGGTTGATGACCAACTCATTTGCACATGCTGTCAAAAGATAAAACAAAATCAAAAATATTTAAATCCCCTTTCAATTTCAAAAATTCAGTGTGTCCACTTCTTTTTTTTAAAAACACTTGAAAAATGGTTGCACTTTCAAAAAGAAAAAATAACAACTAATCAAAATTCAAAGTGGTGAACTATCTTATGAATCATTAATCATCTTTTTTTGTGCACCTCCTCAAATACAAGCACGCACAAAGATTTGTTTCTCAGTTTTTTTTTGGCCTTGCGTTTTTTCTGTGGTGGGCGGCTGCTGCTAATTTTTTGCACACAAAAATTTATGATTTCTTTGCGGCAGCTGCTAATCCTTTCGGCCTGGAAATCTTAGTGCTCTTCTTTTTTTTTCTTTCGGCCTGGAAATTTTGAGAGGGCCGCAAAATAAACAGAGGGCTTGCGGAACATCATCACAAGAGGTGCTTACGGCAAAGGGTTCTTCAAGCAAGTTCAAGCTTTCAACGTCTACAAATCTGTCTTGATCGCGCATCCGACTTCGTACGCTCATATCTCCTGATCCAGACGTCGGATCGACGAGTCGTTTGCACCCACGCGACCACATCTTCATGCCATTCGCAACGGTGATAGTCTTCTTTGCTCAGTTCTCAGGATCATACACCGTTCAGGCATTTTTCTACAGATTCATCACTGCAGATTCCAGATTCGCGCATTCGACTTCGTACGATCATATCTCCTGATCCAGACGTCGGAGCGACGAGCCGTTTGTGCCCACACGACCAATTATTCAAGCCCTTCGCAACGGTGATATACTCCTCTGCTCAGTTCTCAGAATTATATACAGTTTGGGAGTTTTTCTACAGATCAGCCACTGCAGAATTCAGATTGGCGCAATCATCTTCCGAAGACTATATCTTCCAATCCAGACATCGGATCAGCGAACCGTTTATGCCCACGCGATCACGATCTCACAAATTTCATCACGGTGATATCTCTCTGATCTTTGGCTGCAGTATTATAGCTATTTGAATTTGTTTTAGTTGTGAGATTGTATTAAGAATAGCTTTACTCTGAAACTATCTCTGCGCTTTAACTCTTGAACTATATTTGTGTACGGTGAGATCACTACCCGTAAGTGTGATCGGTTTTATTAAGTGAAATCCTCATAGGTCTTGGGGTCGGAGTTTTGGCGGGGAGCCACTCCGTTAAAAAATATCTGTGTCTGATTATCTCTGTGTTTGTGATTATTTTTAAATTTGTGCCACACACCCTATTCACCCCCCTCTAGGGTGTTTTTCAACCCTTTCATTAGCTAATACAGTCACCTTTACTTTACACGTCCCATGCACGTTACTTACTACACTTGTGCAGTCAAAGTACTTTACTTGTCATACCTTTAGCTACAGCTGTAGCATGTTCCACTTGCTTAGCCTGCTTCACACTTGCTCTACCATAGTACAGTTGTTCCCCTTTCCGGTTCGGTTTACTTTTACTACTCAGTTGTGTACAGTAGTTGCTCAGTACTTTACTTTCACTCTGGTTTGTTTGTACTTGGTTACTTTTGTCATACTTGTGCACTGCTTCTTTTCTTTACTTAGAATTATTGCGACTTACCTTCGGTTCCAATTATGACACCGACAGACGACGACCAGGTCGAAGAAATTGCCCCTGAGCTTACAGAGCCAGAGTACGACCCGGAGACTGCAGAATTTTAGCTGTTTGTGTTGGTGTGAGTGTGCTATGTTATGTATTTCGTTTCCGTATTTCATTTCTGTATTCCTTTATGTATTGGTGAGAGAGTGCTGCTTGTTGTTGTACTTAAATTTGGACTGTAATAATGTACGCCGGTTTGAGTATTGGTACATCTCTGGATTGTGGCTATTTTGTTTTCACTGGTAAACTGCAAGACCTGCGCAAATATCAAATAAGTAACGGGCCCCCCAAGAGCAGGTCGTTACACGGGACCTTCTAAAGCTCAATCTATTTGCTCTCCTCCTCTAGGAAGCAATCACGTACCTCTATATGCTTCGTCCTTGAACTATAAGCCTGATGGTTTGCAAGATGAATATCACTCTGGCTATCACTGAAAACCAATGAAAATCTCTGCGGTATCCTGACGTGCTTTTATATTTCATATATTTGCGCGTGTTTTCTTCCGTGTTTCTCCGTATTTTCCGCCGTCTTTTATTTGTTTTCTTGTATTTTCTTGTTTTCTTTCACTTTTCGGTGTTTTTGGTATTTTGCAGGAATTTCTAGCATTTTGGACATAAAAACGACGATATCACAAGTCCCCGGTGCAACGGGAGGAGTCACGCGTGACCCAGGGGGTCAAACGACGATGATTACATCATTCAGCCCCTCACCCGATCGGTTGAACAAAGTCAACCGATCGGGTGATGCACGCGTGCACCACCCGGTCTCAGCTAGAGCTCAAGCGGATGTCACCCGACCGGTTCTCAGACCGGTTCATTGCGGCCGTTTCTCTGTCTTTTCGAGCCAAATGCCAACCGATCGGGTGACTCTCACCCGATCGGTTCATCTGTAGCTGATTCTGAGGAGCCAAGACACGGGCATCCAACCGACCTCTTCACCCGATGGTGCCATGATCCAACCGGTCACCCCAAGAACTCAACCGACCGGTTCATCTGACCGGGTGAAGCTCCGCCGTTTTCTGTTTATTATTTGTAACAGATCACCCGATCGGTTGACTTGTCAACCGATCGGGTGGCGTTTTTCCTGTGGTTTTGGACCCGATCCGTTAGGGCTTGGAATGGGGGCTATAAATACCCAATGCTGGCCGACTTTTAGGGCATCTTCTTCTTGGTTCTTCCTCAGTTTTTCTAGTGCTTTTTGCCCCCCTTCTCTTGTTAGTCTTAGGTTAGTTTAGATTAGGTCTTTTGTTCAATAAGTCTTGTATTGGATTGACGATTCAACTCAAGATAAATATTTTCCTCTCTTTTCTCCATTGTTTGTATTGTGTTTATTTTTCTTGATGGTGAAAGTTTATATGTCTTTTGTGTTGTTTGTTTATATGTCTTTCATCATGGAGTAGTATTGATGAACCCTAATACGGGTTAGGGTAGGATTGATGCTTGGTTGTTTCCATTTGACTTGGTTGCATGGCATGTGTTCGATGAAATGCGTCAATGGGGATTTCTAGCAATCTGGGTCCAATTCGTATGGCAACACACTAGATGTGTTGGGGATTGGGGTCCGGTGCTTGTATTGTCAAGATCTGCTTCGCTGTATTGCTAGAAATCACATTTGACCTATTTGGCCATTAGGGTTACGCGGGGGTGTTTTATTGTCATTGGCGGGAGAAAGACCGCCTCTGACCGTCGGGCCAAGGGGGAATAAACTTGGCGGTTGACTCCCTAGCCACAGCTCACGCCCCTTGTGTAGACATCGAGTCCTCGCGCGCGGGAGCGGCTTGAACGAAGTGTTGGGAGTTATCATTGTGGCCTTAATGCTCCCGGTTGCGGAAGGTGTTAATGGACATGGGAATGCCCACCGTCCGGAATCGGGTAGGCCTAGCGTGCTTTGCACCGACCGGAATATCGGGCCATGGACGCTAGGTACCACCTTTTGGGGCGATGTCTCACCCTGGGTCAAGTCAAATGCCAAGTGTCATGAGTGCTCTAGCCCGTGTTGGCGGGGATTCATTTCGTGTCTTTTTATTTCTTTCCCTTATTCCTACACTTCCACCCACATTATCTGTGTAGCTAGCACGCGACCTAGGCGAGGCTAGTAGCCATTCAAGCCATCCACCTCCCTGAGTTCGATAAACCCGCACCCTACACTAACCGTGCACTTGCGGTAAAACGACACCGCGCCCATACCGTAAACGGGGCGCCAGTCAAGTTTTTGGCGCCGTTGCCGGGGAGGCGTTCGGTTTGATATTATCTTAGCTTGGGTTCGTTAGACTACGCATAAAAACACAAAAAATTTCTTTTTTAAAAAAATATATATTTAATAACCAAGAAAATTTTCCCCCACCATTATATTATCTTTTTGTTATTCTCTTGTACTATTGACGCTCCTCTCTAGTTTTCTTATTTTTGTTGTCCAAGTATCTTTGATATTACCATGTGGAGATCAAATTTCGATGCTCAGATGGGAGGATATGATCCTTATCCAGTTGTGGTTTGTAAGACTTGTGGGATGGCGGGGCACGTGTATTATGATTGCCCATTTACGCTTGAGAGCCTCCCCCGCTCCAAGGCCAAACATTTTCCCACAACCTTAGCCTAAACACATCCCATCCATTTCCTCAACCTTATACCCCTCCACAAACACAAGAAGAATCAAGCCTCGTGTCTCTCCTTGAAAGTGCCATGTTTAACCAAGGCCAAATATTACAAAACTTGATGGTACCAATCACTGAGCCGACACCGAGGAGAGGGGATGAAGGAGAGGATATACCCACCTTCATGTTTGAGACCACCATGTCATCGGCCACCATAGACACATCTCATGCCGATGCCCCAATTTTCCCACACTACCACTTGGATGACGAAGCATTTTTTGATGATGATAGTGAGGATAGGGAGATTTCTCTAGGATCTGTGGGAGAGACTTTTCATCTTTATCTGGATACCCCATATGAGTCCTATGAGAGCACCGAGGAGACCACAGAGCTTATGCATACCGGTGAGGAGGATGTGCGTGAGGACGACGACACCACGACCACATACGAGTGGTCCGCTCCACATCCACCTCCACAGCCATCTCTGTCACATCTTCCTCCTTGGTCGGTGGTCAACCATGAGGATGTCATTCAGGACATCGGACAGATGGAGGAGCATGAGCATATTGTCGAGGAGGATGTGCATGAGGGCTTGGATACGATCGTCCACTTCATGGAGCCCGAGCCACATCTACCTCTACCGTCACGCTCCACTTCTTCTGCGGCTGAGCATCTACTTGAGCATATTGCCCCTATTCAGGGAGATTTTCATACTCACTCTCACTCCACATTTAAGTCTCGCTTTTCACGTCCTATTCCTTTAGACTTATATATTTTTGACACACCATATCTCTCGCAGGACACAGGATCGACTTCCCTTGAGGTATGCTGCGGTGTGTCACCACCTGGAGAGCAACTTCATATGGAGAGCGGGGATTTGATCGTCGCTAGCACAGAGGATATCATACCATTTTCAGGGAGTGTTCGCCACATTTCATATATTTTACCATCATTTGTCAGCGACTATCTCTGGGATACATTTATTTTGGGTAATAATTTCTTGCCATGGACTAATGCACCTCGTCCTTTGCAGGTCACAGGTGGACACCTACGAGGGATGCTTGGAGGTGTATTGCTTGGGTCCATTGGTACACGTGGCACAGCGCTTCTGGCAGAGCCACAGAAGGAGCAGTTAGAGCAGCTACCTGCCCCGCTCCAGATCTTAGATCCACCTATGCTCAGGTGTATCCTAATCCAGTAGTGTAAAAATTTACCGCTTTCTAGTTTAGGTTTGAATAATCTCGTCTCCTCTCATTAGCGAGGGGAGCGTATCTAGGGTTTGCTTTTGGATCTTAATAACCCTTCATGTCGTGCCCTTCTATCATTTCACCCTCATCCTCTTCCGAGGAGAATGAGCACACTGTCTCTCCTGCATTCTGATTTCTTTCCTTTCCGATTTTCCCCTAGCATATTTCTGCATCACATTGATCATATCATTTTGCTAGCATTGTCATGTTCAGCTTGGGGGAAATCGTCTTTTGTGTGCATGTTTTCGTGTGTCGTTGTCGTGTGTTTGTGTCTTTGAGTCCTTCGTTGCGTTTTATATCTTTTATTCTGTATGTTTCTTTTTCTTTATTTTCCAGTTTCGTTCATGTGTTTCTTGTGTTTTTCATTTTTTTGTGTCGGTGTGTAACTCCCCCCCATTTTCATAGCCCTCCCGTATTCACTACTATTGCATTGAGGACAATGCAAGTTTCAGCTTGGGGGAGTCGCACTTCGTGCGTCATTTGTCTCTTTTTCTTCGTTATTTGAGTCGTTTTTCTCCGTGTTTTTCTTTTTCTTTTTCTTTTCTTCTTTTTATCTCTTTCTCCTAGAGATGGACCCTATGATGAATTGCCACGAAAATCACACGCGCACCTTGCACAGCTTCGATAATCACATTCACTAACCCTAGGATATCGAGTCCTCTTGCATTTCATGCATCACGGGTCCACTTAGCTTTTTGTGAGTCGTGCGTCGTGCCTAGCTGTTTGGTGTGCTTCTACCTTGTGATTATGTTTTATATACCTATCCTTGGTTGACCCCTAGATTATCATGCTTCGATTTGAATATGCGGTATTTGCGTCTACTATCTGCTTCTATATGCATGCTATATTTATATCGTATGTTTCAATTCGCATGTGTCTGGATTCCACAAATAAGGACTAGGATAACACATTTAGCCTATGCTCTGATTAGCGAGAAATATCTCCTTTGTCCAAGTGTTTAGAATCCGATTTCATTTTTTATTTTACTTGGTGCAAATCCCCTCGTCGTGTACTGTTCTCCTACTTGGGAGAGTACACATGTAAATATCCCAATTCCCAAAAATCCAAAAAAAGGAGAAAAGAAAAGAAAACCCCAAAAAGGTGAGAAATGAAAAGAAAAGAAAAAAAATACAAATACCCAAAACCCAAAAAAAAATTCCAGTGTGAATATTTTCCTACTTGTCGTGAATAAGTGGAAGGCGAGAATTTGCACCGAGTGTTCTACTCCACATCTTCTCAACCTCCATCGTTTTCGAAAACACTTGGCATAGGGACCTTCTAGCGATTACCTAGGCTATAGTGTGGTGATTTCCTAGTCCCTAGCTGTGGAGTCCCCGATGCATGATACGCTTCTATTCTTATACTCTTCTCATGCATGCTTGAGCTAATATTCACCGTAATTTCAAATTGAATCGATATTTGGGTCTTTCTTTGGGTATGTGTATATGGAGCTTTATTGCACAATGTAGATAGTGATACCGTTTGCTAGCACACGACCACGCTCACTCGTGCTTCACCGCGTGGGCCCACGGCACTTGTTTGGACTCACATTCCTTGGTTTAGTGTTGTGTTTTGTCGTATGCTTGCTTCGTGTGACATGTTTGATTTTGTTGGCCCTTATGGGCGATCTAGGATATAGAGTTCTCTTTTTCTCTCCTTCTCTCTATTTTCTCCTTCTGAGCTCCTACTCTCACTCGTCTTCCTCGAGGACGAGGAAGAGTTCAGCTTGGGGGATTTTGACGTGCTTTTATATTTCATATATTTGCGCGTGTTTTCTTCCGTGTTTCTCCGTATTTTCCGCATTCTTTTATTTGTTTTCTTGTGTTTTCTTGTTTTCTTTCACTTTTCCGTGTTTTTGGTATTTTGCAGGAATTTCTAGCATTTTGGACATAAAAACGACGATATCACAAGTCCCCGGTGCAACGGGAGGAGTCACGCGTGACCCAGGGGGTCAAACGACGATGATTGCATCATTCAGCCCCTCACCCGATCGGTTGAACAAAGTCAATCGATCGGGTGATGCACGCGTGCACCACCCGGTCTCAGCTAGAGCTCAAGCGGATGTCACCCGACCGGTTCTCAGACCGGTTCATTGCGGCCGTTTCTCTGTCTTTTCGAGCCAAATGCCAACCGATCGGGTGACTCTCACCCGATCGGTTCATCTGTAGCTGATTCTGAGGAGCCAAGACACGGGCATCCAACCGACCTCTTCACCCGATGGTGCCATGATCCAACCGGTCACCCCAAGAACTCAATCGACCGGTTCATCTGACCGGGTGAAGCTCCGCCGTTTTCTGTTTATTATTTGTAACAGATCACCCGATCGGTTGACTTGTCAACCGATCGGGTGGCGTTTTTCCTGTGGTTTTGGACCCGATCCGTTAGGGCTCGGAATGGGGGCTATAAATACCCAATGCTGGCCGACTTTTAGGGCATCTTCTTCTTGGTTCTTCCTCAGTTTTTCTAGTGCTTTTTGCCCCCCTTCTCTTGTTAGTCTTAGGTTAGTTTAGATTAGGTCTTTTGTTCAATAAGTCTTGTATTGGATTGACGATTCAACTCAAGATAAGTATTTTCCTCTCTTTTCTCCATTGTTTGTATTGTGTTTATTTTGCTTGATGGTGAAAGTTTATATGTCTTTTGTGTTGTTTGTTTATATGTCTTTCATCATGGAGTAGTATTGATGAACCCTAATACAGGTTAGGGTAGGATTGATGCTTGGTTGTTTCCATTTGACTTGGTTGCATGGCATGTGTTCGATGAAATGCGTCAATGGGGATTTCTAGCAATCTGGGTCCAATTCGTATGGCAACACACTAGATGTGTTGGGGATTGGGGTCCGGTGCTTGTCTTGTCAAGATCCGCTTCGATGTATTGCTAGAAATTACATTTGACCTATTTGGCCATTAGGGTTACGCGGGGGTGTTTTATTGTCATTGGCGGGAGAAAGACCGCCTCTGACCGTCGGGCCAAGGGGAATAAACTTGGCGGTTGACTCCCTAGCCACAGCTCACGCCCCTTGTGTAGACATCGAGTCCTCACGCGCGGGAGCGGCTTGAACGAAGTGTTGGGAGTTATCATTGTGGCCTTAATGCTCCCGGTTGCGGAAGGTGTTAATGGACATGGGAATGCCCACCATCCGGAATCGGGTAAGCCTAGCGTGCTTTGCACCGACCGGAATATCGGGCCATGGACGCTAGGTACCACCTTTTGGGGCGATGTCTCACCCTGGGTCAAGTCAAATGCCAAGTGTCATGAGTGCTCTAGCCCGTGTTGGCGGGGATTCATTTCGTGTCTTTTTATTTCTTTCCCTTATTCCTACACTTCCACCCACATTATCTGTGTAGCTAGCACACGACCTAGGCGAGGCTAGTAGCCATTCAAGCCATCCACCTCCCTGAGTTCGATAAACCCGCACCATACACTAACCGTGCACTTGCGGTAAAACGACACCGCGCTCATACCGTAAACGGGGCGCCGGTCATATCCCCAAATCCTCTAGCTGACATCTCGGATACTTGGCCTTCTTCATCGCTTCCACTGCAATAATCAACTCGGCCTCTGTGGTCGACAAAGCAACCACCGACTGTAAGACTGATCGTCACGATACTGCTGCGGTGTCCAACGTAAACACGTATCATGTGGTCGATCTATGCATATCCATGTCGCCAGCATAATCAGAATCGCAATACCCTGCCAGCAACACACCGTCACTTCTATCATAGTGCAAATCAACACCAACTGTGCTTATCAGATATCGAAATATCCACTTGACGGCCTATCAATGCTCCTTGACGTGGTTTGCCATATATCGACTCACTACTCACACTGCTTGTGCGATATCGAGACGCATGCAAACCATCACTTATATCAAGCTCTCAACCGCACTAGCATATGGCACTTGAGACATAGCTTTCCTCTCATCTTCGGCCTCCTATGATTCTGTCACCGCCTTATAAATGTTTTTCTCATCGAACACAATCTGAAAACATTCCATCTGTCTCAAATAGTTTTTCGCTCTTGACTGCCATAACCTAAGGTCATTACGGCCGGTGAACCTCTCAATGTTGAGTGTCGCCAAACTAACCATCTTTGTTACTCAATTTCTCCACAAACAAACGAGAGCTCTCATACCACTTGTTGCGAAATTTGGGACCTTGCGGAACAACAAACCATAATAACTAGCTACGGAGCTAAGACTTGAAAAATCGGGTCACAACAAAGCAAACAACCAATCCCTCTTCGGATCTTGTGAGAGCAAATTGGCAAACGAAATGCAACAAACTCAACTAGCAGAATATAAATGAGACGTAGGATTTTACCGTGGTTCGGTTGCGAACAACCTATTCCGGCATTCCGGACGATCCACTAGCTTGATCAAGAAAAAATTTCTTTACGACCCTCTTCTTCTTCACTCTCAATTGAGTAATAACTTAGAATATCCAAGCCATCACTTATCTCACAAAGAAGCAAAACAAGAGACGAACTAGAAGACCTAAGAAATCAAGATAACCCAACAATCCATAAGCTTCTTCTCTTTGATTCTACCCTCTCCTATAAAAACCCAAAGCTCAGCACTTTTCTTTCTTCTCGGAAAATGGCAGCTCTGAAAATGAAAACACAACACATCCCTCCTCACTCCGGAAAAATCAGCACTTGCTGTTTTTCTTCTCTGCTCTAGCTCTGTGTTTTTTCCTCCTTGTTTTTGCAGCTTGCAGCTGCCCTCTCTCTGTCGGTTGGCAAAGCAAAAACAAAACCCAACAACCAACCATAAATCTCGGGCCCCTCAAGGCAGTGCATGAAGAGCACAAAATTAACGGAGTTCTCTTCTTTGTTCAACTAAAACATGGTTAAGAGAGAGAACGTGGTCTGCCCCCTCTCCACTTTCTGTGTGGCTGATGAGAGTGTGAAGGGGCGGCTGAGAGTGAAACTTAGTGGTTGGGAGTTTGGTCAAATGAAGGGGCGGCTCGACTCTTCGGCAGCCTGCCATAGAGCAATATCGGAGCCCGATTGCGTGTTACTTGAGAGATCTCAAGATGAAGCCCGGGACAGTCCCAATATGCCACTTCATCCCACATGACCATGTTGTGTGGAGCACCAACAAGTAACTTGGACTTCATGTGTGCATGCTGCAGTATGGTTAGCTTATGAAGAATGTTGCGCAGGTTGCTATGCACTGCAAGATTATGTATCGCGAAACATAGGCCTGATCAAGGGCGATTGATTGCTTATTGCTTAGCTTGAATTGTGTAAGAGCTAATAGCTTAATATATCACTATGAGTATAGTTATGATAGTTAAGTCGAGTTCAGGAATATATTGTACTGGCCACAGGAGATGATATGAGAAATAGTTATACGCAGGCACAATGCCACTGCTCTTGTTATATGCATACACTTGGATTGCCAAGTCTATATGATCACTGGTGTATCCTCCTTATATAACCTGGAATTTCTGGCCAAACGTCTTTCCGTTCAACCGTATATCTATATACGAGAAAACATTGCTACATCTTATAGATTTGAGGCAAAACTTTCTAGTAAATGCGAAAAATGAAATATTCATCTTCTACAGTGAAAACTTCTGTGTTAATTTCCTCTAAGGTGTAGATATGTTATATGGAAAAGTGTGAATTACTTGAAATCACCATAACTCCTTTTTCAAAGTCTGACAAAGCAAACTCATTGCCGTGAAAAGTAGGTGACGTTTTTCTTCTGATGATATGATGAAATTGAATTCTTCTGGACTTGGAATCACGTATTGATTGGATTTGTTCCCTCAAATAAAGTATTGATTGAATCTGAGCTTTATGTTCCTGTTGTCTCGTTAATTTGTTTTTGATAAGCATAGAGCCCAACTCCCCTCCTTGTTGTATCTGAAGAGATATAGAACGTATTGTGCACAATTAACCAGCATCATTTGGCAGGGTTATCAATTCAGAAGCGTCCTCTCTCTCTCTCTCTCTCGACTGGTTAAATGAGTGAATAAGAATAAAAAATAATGATGTGTTGTATCAAGAAGAGGCAGTAATTATGCCAATATTCTACTAGTACACATACAAGCTCACACACAAAAGCAAACATGAACACATTAAAATCTACAAAATTGATGCAAGTATACACATAGGAAAATAGTGTCAATGCCGTGAAAAATGTGCTTCCAGAGAAGTGGGGGGAGATCCAAGATCCCGCAATAATGATATTGGAAGCACCTGTGCAATATTCTGATTACTGGAGTGAAAAATGCTGTCATTCAACCCCTAATTGTGGACTTTGCTCTGACTTACAATTGCTAAAGTTTCCTAGCTCATAATGCGCCTCGCTGACCACCATTCACCAACTTGTCTCATATTCATTCAGCACACTTAGTCAATAACATCATCATGCAATGTGTTATCCCAATATCAAGGGTGCATATCATCGGAAGAATTTTTTTTAAAAGAATTTCCAGGCCCTTCTGAAGTCCTCGGATATTTTTTCGTATTCCACGAGTCTGTAACATACTACCATTGAATAAAGATGTTTACCTTTGCGGTTGGAGATGGAAGCATTTCTTGTTGCCAATCCCATCATGGGTCAGCCAGCAAAGAATCAAATATTCCACTCATGCTGCCACCCCTCCTCCTCCTATAAATAGGAGCAACCACTCGCAAACTTCTCTGCATCCAAGCACAAGCCCTCATATCTTTCTCAACATGTTAGAAGAGTCGATGGAGATCGCGTCACCCGTAGCGAGGTCATGGGGCCTTCACCTCCTCATGTTAGTCATCTTTGTGTTGGTGTTCTTGGTCTACTTCTATGCACCCTACTGGGGAGTAAGGAGGATCCCTGGACCTCCCGCCGCTTTTCTTGTAGGTCACCTTCCCTTGCTATCCAAGTATGGACCAGATGTGTTGAGGGTCTTTGCCAAGGAGTATGGCCCCATCTTTAGGTACATATCACTATAGTAGAAATATCACTTGATCACTTTCTAGCAGTTAGACAGTAGTCGGATATATTTATCTTTGGTTCGACACTCGTAGAAGATGTATTTTTATGTTTATTTGCTTTTTGTCATGGAGTAGATTCCACATGGGGAGGCAGCCGCTGGTGGTGGTGGCCGACCCAGAGTTGTGCAGAGAGGTGGGGATAAAGATGTTCAAGGAGATCAAGAACAGAAACATCCGTTCCCCTACATCCGGATCGCCCCTCCATGAACAGGGTCTTTTCCTTACAAGGTAACAGGAGGATTGGATATTTCAACATGTGATGTATGCTATCATGTTGCCAAATTGTTTGTTCCTGTTAGGATCTGCGTCTTGCATCCTTTTGAGCCGTAGGTCTGGAAAATTTCATCTCTCCAAGACTATAGCCTTCCTAAATTGTTTAGTAAACGAACGTATTTAGTCATTCTGGAATATTTTCATTTCCCGTAAATATATGCTGGCAACATTTCTATACCAGATTGATACAACTTGTGACAGAAGAGAGACTGTGTGTTGCTCTGCTCCAGAGACTCGAGGTGGTCATCAATGCGAAACGCCATTATCTCCCTGTATCAGCCCTCCCATCTCGCCAGCCTGATCCCCGCGATGCAATCTCACGTCGACTCTCTCTTTCAAACCATCTCAACAACAAGCGAAGGCGAGGACATCCCATTCTCTGATCTCGCCACGAAAATGGCAATCGACATTATAGCTGAAACTTCGTTCGGAGTCCAGCTCGGCCTCTCCAGAGGCGTTGCTCATAGAGACGATGACGCGAAGGATGATGAGGTCTCTCGGTTTCTCAAGCTACACAATCACACCATCGAGTCCTTAAAAATGGACCTCAATGGCTCCTTCTCAACAGTCATCGGCCTACACGTTCCTATCCTCCAAATTCCTTGCAGGGAAATCCTTAAACGTGTGCCTGGAACCGCCGACTACGGAATGAAGCGCACCAACGAGCAACTTTGCGAGCGAATCGATGCTATCATCGATAAAAGATCGAGAGAAAGGACCCCAGAGTCCAGGGACTTCTTAGCCGTAGTACTGAATGCGAGGGAGTCAGGGTCAGTTGGCAAACAACTCTTCGCTCATAGCTATATCCGTGCGCTTGCCTATGAGCAACTTCTTGCAGGGACAAAGACCACCGCTTTCACTCTGGCGATGACCGTGTATCTAGTAGCTAAGCATCCTGAGGTCGAGAAGAAGCTGCTCCGAGAGATCGATACTTTTGTTCCTTGCAACTCAGTTCCTACTGCTGATGTCCTGCAGTTGAAATTTCCGTATCTTGATCAGGCAAGTCTATATGATGCACACTTATTATAAAGTATTTTTTTCATCACATACTTCATAATATTCTGAATATATGTCATTGAATTCTTATTGTACTGCAGACAGTGAAAGAATCAATGAGGTATTGCACAGTATCTCCATTAGTGGCCAGAGAGACATCTAAAAAGGTTAAAATCGGAGGCTATGTTCTTCCAAAGGTAAGAAAATTCAACCATTTAATGGCAGATTCCAACTGAGACAGAGACTGATATAACGTCAGGAGTTAAAAAAATATGGGATCATTGTCCAGGGCACTTGGATATGGCTTGCACTGGGAGTTCTGGCTAAAGACCAGAAGCTATTCCCCGACCCAGATGTGTTCCGGCCAGAGAGGTTCGACCCCAACTGCGACGAAGAGAAGCGAAGGCATCCCTATGCGCACATTCCTTTTGGACTCGGACCGCGAGCTTGCATTGGACAGAGATTTGCGATGCAAGAGGTCAAGCTAGCACTGATTCGGCTGTACAGAGATTACATCTTCAGTCACTCCCCTGAAATGAAATCACCTCTGGAATTTCAGTACGGTCTGGTTCTGGGATTCAAGAAAGGTATCAAGCTCAGAGCAATTAGGAGGCAGATATAAGTCCTGGAAATGTTGCTTAAAGTTCGTATGACCATGACTGAGCAATAATCTTAGGGGAAGTTGTCTGTAAAACACCCAATATGTATCATCTGTGTATATCTGTTATATGTAAGTTAACTCTTATTTTGGTGTATATCAACTCAGATAAGCATGTGAATATGTGATACAAACCATCCAAAATAATCCAAGATTAATTTAATATATATTTTTGAAGATCTTTACAGATTTATTGGAGTACAAAACATCGGTTATTTGCAGCTCAAAAGTCAAAATTTTCGCAACCCAAAGACGTGAATAGTATCGACATAGCCAGCTTTGTTATGAATGGGGGAGACCTTTGGTCTCCCCCCACTTACATACCCACTACTAAGTGGGTGTCTCTTGGAATCCTGTTACACCAAACCACATACACAAGGAAATTACTCATAAATTTCAATATGGATAAGTATCATCCTCTAAGTACACCAATGGTCGTTAGATCTTTGGATATACATAAAGACCACTTCCGGCCGCTGGAAGAGGTGGAGGAAACATTAGGTCCTGAAGTACCTTACCTTAGTGTCATTGGAGCACTACTTTATCTGGCAAACTGCACGCGTCCCGACATAGCGTTCCTACTAGCCAGATACAGTTTCAGCGCCCGCAGCGCCACTGAACGAAGTAAAGCAGCTTATGCGCTACCTCCAAGGGTCAGTTGACCTGGGATTAAACATCCCGAAATGTGGATTTTCCACTTTGATTGGTTATGCCGATACAGGTTACAGGTCTGATCCACATACCGAGAAATCACAGACTGGTGTTCATTTTCGGTGGTACGACCATCTCCTGTAAATCTTTGAAGCAGACCACCGCAGCAGTCTCATCCAACCACTCAGAGCTCCTAGCGATCCATGAAGCTAGCAGAGAATGTGTCTAGCGTCGTTCAGTTATTCATCATATTCTAGTGACGACCGGCCTGATGACGGATGACCTTGAGCCAATCATATTATTTAAAGATAATGTAGCTTGTATAGCTCAACTATAATCTGGTTACATCAAGGGCGACAGGACGAAGCACATCTCTCTCAAGTACTTCTGGACGCACGAGCTACAGGAGCAGAAGCAGATTGAAGTACGGCAGATTAAGTCTTGTAATAATTTAGCTGATCCGGTTACTAAGGCATTGTCTAGTTGTACTTTTAGAAAGCTTGTAAAAGATATAGAGATGCGACAGCTGAAAGACCTACAAGCCTGAAGCTTGTACGGATCAGGAGGAGTCACTTGTGTATTCAATTGTACTCTTTTTCCTTAAGCTGTTGGTTTTTTCCACTGGGTTTTCCACAGTTAAGGTTTTAACGAGGCAAAACACGGTAACTCTGGATCAAGCAGTATCCACCCCATATTAGCGTATTGGTTCCTGAAGAATTCATATGCTAAGAATGGATGGATGAGGGGAAGTGTTACCCACTTACATCCACCATTACACCCACTTCTAAGTGGGTGTCTCTTGGGATCCTATACTTGTAACTCCTCTTATTCATAATATATATATGGCTATGGTACCAACCATTAGCCTACACCTTCATACTATTCCAATAAGCTCCAATTTTTAGCATTTACCGATATTTTCGGTGCAGGACAGTGCGGCCCATGGCAGCATCCCACGGAGTAGCCTGCATGCGCGCAGTACACGCACATGGTGGTGCGTGTCGTGCACGGTGCACATGCCACGTGGCTCGTGGAGGCCGCATGACACGTGAAGCAAGATTCAACTGGGATGCAACGCAAAGCGTTATGAGGATCAATCCCACCTTCATATGACGGCGGGAAGTGAAGTGGGTTGGCGGACCAAAATTATCTGAAAGATATTTAAGAGTGTTTTGGTTAACGTTTTTCCAAAGTGTGAGAGACGATTCCCCAAGGATATATTTACGGATTATATGGCATCTACATAAGGATATAAATAGAGAGATCAGGATTATTTGAGAGCTAAAGTTAGTTTTCTCCTTTAGTTTTTCTTCACTAAATTTATATCGAGCTTGGTTTTCCTTGAACCAAGTATCATACTTTGTAATACAAGATTTTTGAAGCATTAGTGACATCTTCAACTAGATGTATACCAAGGATTGGAAGGAACATGTATAAATATTGATGTCAGGTACGCGATTCTCTTTTGTTTTATGCTTATTTTATTATATTGCTTGTGTTATAGGTTTTGAAAGATTGCTATTAGCTTTACTAGTTGGTTCAACGAATTCTTGAAATTTTAACAAGTGAATGTATACTTGATAAGGATTCATTAAAGTTTCTCATCAAGTGAGCGTCGGAGCACAACAGTTGGTATCAAATGAAGGTTCTTGAATCAAGATTAAAACAATGGTGAAGAGTGCTCCAAAGAGTAGCAAAATCGGAGAAAAAATTAGTTTGGTCTCGTAAACATGGAGTTCATATGTGACATTTGATGGTGCGTAATACAAATTTGAGAAGTTCAATGGCAAGAAAAATTTCAAGATGTAGTTGGTTATTGCATCACCCCTAGGTTAGTTTGATAATAAGCAAACAATTATGGTTACTAATAATATTTTTATAAGATAATTTGTGAGTGTAGGTATCCAAGTCAACATAGTCAACAATGGTCAACTTAAGCTCAAATATGATAATAACATAAAGTTAAAGCTTGAAGTATAAAGAGACTATGGATTCGAGCTTACCATCGAAGACTTGAAGCTCATGCAAGAATTTGTTGAGTGCAAGACTTCAAGACAAGTTGAAAAAGCTTAAAGGAAGACACCAAGACTCTGAGTAGTGTGTCATTTTGTAAACTTGTCTTAGAATATTAAAGCTGTCAGTTGAAGATTGCACACACACCTAGAAAATGTTTTTACATCGCAAAAATATTTTAAATGTTTTTAAAAATCATTTTAATATTACAAAGTACTCTTTATAGATACATCTCAATGTATCTGTACAGGAGTCGACTACTATTATTGTAGATGTCAACTACTTTGAACTACGAAATTCTAAGTACTTACTGTAATTTAAAAGTAGCCGACTACCGTAGTTCAGGGAGTCGACTACTAGCCAAGAGCCGACTACTTCTTATGTAGGAGTCGACTATTTTGGCCCCAATGGTAAAATTTGAACAGCTCTGTGATTTACAGAAGTGTGTCGAATTTTTCTGTTGGAGAGACAGTTTGGAGAATATGTCTAATGATTTTCACCTCATATATATGCTGAAATGACTGAGGGATTTGGCACGAAATTTTTAAGCCAAAATCTATGTTTTCTAAGCATTTTCTAAGCTCTCTCTTTAAGCTCTCTCTTTAAGCTCTCTCAAAGATTTTTCAAGGCAATAATTTTCATTTCCTCATAAGCTTTTAAGACACTTTTGCCTTGCTAATTTGTGATTCTCTCAAGCTTAATCTTGACTCATTTGAGAACACAAATTAGAGTTTTCGATCTCTTATTTTAATCTTGATTTTTATTGAGATCAAAAGGATTTTCCCATAGCCACACTTATACATAGATCTTCGAACTTATTGGCTATAGGACAGGTGTAAGAATAACTTCAACTTCAAGAGAAAAGGTTTGTAAAACCGTCACAATGGTGTAGTGGTAAGTACTTGTGGTTGTACTTGTGATTTGTAGTTAAAAGCCTCAACTATGTGAGGTCCTCACTTTGTGATGTTGTGTTGAGCTATATTGAAAACACTTGCTAGAGCAAGGTGTGTGTTGTAATCCTCTAGTAGAGTAATGGAGTTAGTTGTAAACTCCATCTAGTTTGAGGCACTTTGCTCGCTAGTTTGAGGGTGGATTGGTAGCTGTTGGATGTGGGCCAAGGGGAGGCCAAACCAGGATAAATCTCTCTTATTTGTGTGTGATCATTATCTTTCATCTCGTATCTCTTCTTACTTTCATCTGTAACGATTTTCACTGTGCATCTTACTTCGATTGCAAGTAGTTAGAGTTGTTGATTAAGTATCTAAGAAGGTAACACTCTTAGGAGACTTATGCAACTTAGTTGAAAGGTTTAAATCGTTGGGACCTGCGGCTACACAACAGACACTAGAAGGGGGTGAATAGTGTATTGGCAAGAAAAGCAAATAATTAAAAGGTTACTAATAATTAAATGCACCATTGGGAGATGTGTATGCCTTCGAGACAATTTATCTCTGTGTATATGTACAAGCATCTCGTTCGAAATAACAGTAAGATGTTTAGTAAAAATTTACCTGAGTTAATAATAATGTAGTATTTGTTATGAATAGGCCCAGAGGCCCATTGGGTATCCAACCCACTATTGAAAGCTATAAATATGAGGGTAGGGGGCTCTTAACCCTCTACACCTATTTCCCTACTTTTCTCTTCACAACACGTTATCAGCACGATAACGCTCATTGGAGAAGGCGGCGGCTCGCGGGGAAGGAGATCCATCAATCGCTCAGATTCAAGAAGATCATAATCTTCTCAACGGGGAGCGAAAAGGGCATCCTTCACCAACCGTCGACTAGATTCCCTTATCGAATCTAGAGGTAAAAATCAAAACTTTTTAGATCTAAAACTTGCGTTTCACGTAGTTCTGCATGATTTAAGATCAAAAAGTTTAAAAACACGGTAAAAATCATTTTTTTATTTAGATCCGCATTTCTAAAAACAATAAAAATCCGTTTTTAGAGATCTAAATGCTTGAAAAAATCCGTTTTTTACCCCCCGACCTTGATCCATACTCCGCACGCCTGAAGGGCGAAACGGCGGTGCTTCACAAGCGCCGTCGACGGGCAAAACGCCGCGGCCCTGCAGCCGCAGCCCCTGTGCCGCGGCCCGCCGCCGCCGCGGCGGCCGCGCCTTGCGCGGCCAGCCGTCGCGGCGGCACGCCGCGGGCCCCCCTAGGGTTTCTCTGGAAACCCAAGCCCTAAACGGGCCAATTTTTCGGGGGAGGCCCAATTAACCCTAATGGTTTGTTTTCATGGCCCAAAAAGCCTGAAAATTAGCCCATTTACAGAAATAATTTTTCTTTTTTATTTTTGGCCCTAAAAGCCCAAAATAATTAAAGAAACTTTATAAAAAGGATTAAAGCGGTAAACAAAAAACATTAAAAATATGGATCCACTGTAAAAAGTTTTTCAAAAATAATTTTTTAGCACGTCACACACTATTTAAATTATTTAATTAATCTTTACATGCATGTGATATGATTATCTGCGTGATTGTATATTTTCCATATATTATCTGTGTGGATGTGCGAATTAGGCTATATTTTTAGGGATCAGCCAGGTTTCCGACACCTTTAATTTCCTGCAATTCTTTCTTTTTTTGAGAGAAATTTGTAAGTGAGGATATAAATGTAAAAAGAAGACCGGCGGACACCAAAAAGGAGCTGAAGGCGTATGCACAAAGATGAAAGGGGCTTCTCTCTGAAGTTCCCGAGTTGTACTTATTCTTTCATGCAACTTTTGATGTAATTTCGGACTGTCTTTTTCTTTTCGGTGTCGGCTGGCTAATCCTCATAGTCCTAAGTTATTTTTTCATTGCTTATACATTAATTGCGTGGATGTTAACTATTTTCATGTCATGTTAATGTTACAATGAAACTGTCAAAAAGCATGTGTGAATGTTAATATCTTTTAATTATTCACGTTATGAAACTGTCAAAAAGCCTGCGTGGATGTTAATCTCTTTTAATTATTCATGTTATGAAACCGTCAAAAAGCATGCATGGATGTTAAATTTTCTTTAATAAATTCATGTTTTGACAATGCTTAAAATACATGCGTGGATGTCTATTTTTATTCAGTTTGATGATCCATACTGTTTTTATATTGCTAGATCATTAAATGGCCAGACTTGCGAATGTCGACTTTTCGGTCCTAAAGGCCGATGGGTCAAACTACCTGAGTTGGCAGTTGGACCTGAAGTTCCATCTGCGCTCTCATAGTTTCAGTCTCACACCGACTGAGAATGCAACAACAAGTACTGCCTCAGTCGATAAGGATGCTTCTTAAGAAGCACCTCATACAGAGGAAGTTTTCGATATACTAAAGGCGAAAGCCATTATCTATATCAGGAAACATTTAGACTCGACCCTGAAGGACGAGTACCTTACTGTAGAGGATCCTTACGAGCTGTGGGACGCACTCGAGGAGAGGTACAGGCATCATAGGGATGTCATACTCCCCCGTGCGCAGTACGAGTGGACTCACCTCCGCATACAGGATTACAAATCCGTAGTGGAGTACAACTCGGCACTCTTCCGTATCACCTCACGCCTAAAGTTGTGCGGTGAAACGGTGACGGAGAAAATGTTGCTGGAAAAGACGTTCACATCTTTCCACGAGAAGGACATGATCCTTGTGCAACAATACCGTGAGAGGAAGTTCACGAAGTACTCTTATCTGCTTTCATGTCTGCTTATGGCTGAACAGAACAGAGACCTGTTGGTTGCCACTCACAACCTGTGCCCTCCTGGCTCCACTCCACTGCCACCTCTTGCAGAGGCACACTTCCAGTCTTCCCAGAAGAAGAAGATGGACAAAAAGGCAAAATTCCAGAAATGGAAAGAACAGAAGCAGCGGAAGAAGACCACTCCCCCAGCTCCTCCTCAGAACCAGAAGTTCATGGAAAAGAAGCAAAAGAGGATGTCCAACAAAGGTGGCACTCTCAAGAAAGACTGAGAGGATAAGTGCTCCAAATGCGGAATGACGGGCCATTGGTCCAGAATCTGCCGCACCCAAAAACACCTCCAGGACTTCTACCAGGCAAGCCTCAAGCCTCAAGCCTCGAGCTGAGACAAACCTGATTGAGAGCGTAGCTTTGCCAGAGACCTCATGGACTCCTGAAGATTTCATGGGAGATGACATTCTCTAGTTATGGACCATTTTTTTATGCTAGCAATGTATCTTCCTTTTATGCATAGTACCTAGTTTTCATTCCATGTCAAAACATTTTCTTTAAGCATTTTTAAATAAAAGTAGATCTTTTCTTTTTATTTACTGCTTGAACGTCTTTCTTTTATATAGATATGGAATCAAATTGCCTAGTGGACACTGCATCGATGCACTCGATCCTTCAAAACATAGACTACTTCACGAGCATAAGTAGCTACTCTGGTCCACTGAGAACAATCTCAGGACCAGCTAACATAATCGAAGGATCAGGGGAAGCAATCATATTGCTCCCTGATCACTCCTTATTTTACACTTTTTTCCCGCATGTTTGCATGTCATTTAGATCGCCCAAATCATGTTTTTCACGATATATCGACGATATTGCGATACTCTTCACGATTTGTTGTTTTTGTCGCATTTCAGGTGATTTGGCGCGATTTGGAGTGATCTCGAGATGCGCTTACTCTAGACGGTCACCGACGACCTCCCCAAGGGGTATTTCGCTGTTGGAGAGGAGCGGAAGAAGAATGGACGTCGCAGGAGCGACGAGGAGGCCAAAATAAGCTGATTGGGCATTTTTTGTGTCCCACTCGGCCGAGTGGAGGAGCCACTCGGCCGACCAGCGAGACACCGCTCGGCCGACCAGATCAGACACGATTTACATGTGCACTCGGTCGAGCGACGGAGACCACATCGGCCGAGTGACGACATCTCGTCCGCCCGAGTAGCGCCCAGACGAAGCTGTTCAACAATGTCCAACTTACTGTTTTTCGGCTGCCTGAGCTTCAGAAGACCCACTCGGCCGAGTGGATTATCCCGTCCGCCCGAGTACCATGAAGCCATCGGCCGAGTGACGACAACTCACTCGGCCGAGCCGCCCCCGAAGTAGAGACCCCTGAAGGCCCCGACTTACTGGAAAATTGCAGGGTTTCTCACTCGGCCGAGCGACTTTTGTCACTCGGCCGAGTGCGACGCGCTGCCTGTAGCGAAAATTACGGAAAACAGGCTGCGCAGGGGTATTTTGGTCACATTTTTTGGACGATTTTGGGGGGTATTTAACCCCTGTTTTTACCTTAGTTTTGGGGAGCTTTTCTCTTAGATTTTTGCAGCTTTTTAGATCTACTTTTTAGCTTTATTTTTGAGATTGGAGAAGGGACAAAATCTTGTTTTTGTTGGAATAATTGAAGAACTCCATTGGTTTGTCTATCTCTTCTCTAAAAATTCTATTTTATTGCATATCTCAATATTGTGATGAATTCTATTGCTTATTTCATTGATTATTTTTGTGATCTTGCTATGAATTATGAGTAGTCGCCACGTCTTGGGGCGTGGGGATGAACCCTACAAGCCCAATTTCATATTTGTGATGAATTAGTAGAAATTTTGCTAGAATTGATATCTAGGGATTAGATTGGGATCAATTTATTACGGATAGCTAGGAGTTCATACCGATTGGGATTTGCAAGAGATTGGATCCCAATTCGATAGGAAACCCTAGAAATCCGAATTGGGTTGGAATCGAATTTTCGTAGTATCGGTTTGCAAGAGATTGGACCGATACTAGGGTTTCCGGTTGTAATTCCGTGCCAATACCCGTTTGCAAGAGATTGGACGGGTAGGAACTATCCCAACCTAGATCGCGAGCCGAGTATGCAAGAGATTGGGCGCGCGATTGGACGATGATGTTGATCCTAATGCTAGCTTCCCTAGGCTAGGGTTTGCAAGAGATTGGACCCAAACCTAGGATAGCTATAGACCGGCAACAGCGCGAGAGCGTGAGCTTGGTTCTACATTCAGTTGCAACTAGTTCATCCAAAATCTTAATCTAGCAATTTTGATACCGATGAACCACATTTACGAGATACGGTGAGTAGCGGGGATTCCCCATTCCCTAGACGTTCTTTATTTGATTTGATATTTCCACACTTTGTCTGACTATTGTGACAGGATCGCCAAAGGCAAATCTCTCTTCTTAAATAGCCAGGTTGATTTGAACAAGCACGGTCATTCGTCCTCCCTGTGTTCGATATCCCGCTCGCCGCTATACCGTGCGCTTGCGGTAAAACTACAACCGTTGCTCCGGGTGTGTATCCGGGGTGCGATCAAGTTTTTGGCGCCGTTGCCGGGGAGGCGATTGCGTTTGATCTTACCACCCTAGCTATTTCTTTTTTATTATTATTATTTTATCTCTTTATTTTTTGCCTAACCCTTCCACGGTACTAATCATTTCTTTGAAACTCTGTTTTCCCTGTGCATGTACACGAGATCTACGGCGGACCCTGAAGCTATATTATTTGACCCCGAGATCGAACATACCGCGCGGAGACTTAGAGCGGAAAGGTGACAAAATCCGGAAGGGAGGTTTATGACCAACCCGAAAACTGCGGACCAATTAGCGGCAAGGATGACGAGGATAATTTCTATTCGAGATAGGCTCCGGCCTAAGACCTCTTCTACTACCTCATCCATTGCCATGCCGGAGTTGGCGGCTGACAAGAACTTCGAGCTAAAGACTGGACTAGTGGTTCTGATGCAGCAGGATCCATTTCATGGGAATGCCCATGAAAATCCTCACTACCACATCCAATTGTTCTTGTCGAAGTGCGCCACATTCCAGATGCCGGGGGTCTCCATCGATGCCATCAGACTGCGTCTCTTCCCCTTCACGCTAAAGGACAAGGCACTCTATTGGTTGAGAACGCAAGCTGAGGGAGTTTTCACCACTTGGGACGAGTTGGCGAGTGCATTCATTGACAAGTTCTATCCGCCCTCCAAGACGTGAAGATTCGGAGCGCTCTTATGTCCTTCAAGCAAGGACCCCAAGAGACGCTCTATGAGGCTTGGGAGCGTTTTAAGGATCTGCAGCATCAATGCCCGCACCATAGCATAGAAGATTGGGAGCTAGTGCATAGCTTCTACAATGGTCTCCAACCGGGGACCAAACAAATTATTGATGCCACGGCGAATGGAGCTATCTTATCAAAGACTCCCGAAGAAGCTACGGCCCTAATTGAGGAGATGGCCTCAAACAATCAACAATGGGGCGATGAGCGAGGACACTCCACGTCCTCCTTGAAGCCGACTAGTATCTATGAAGCGAAGGCCGTAGCGGAGCTTACAAGCAAGTTTGATTCTCTCCACAAGGTAGTGGAGAGATTGGAGAAGCTTATCACGGAGCCCCAAGGAGCCCCTTCCACCTCCGCTCCAACGAACCAAATGTGTGATTGGCAAGACCAATCTCAAGCCATGTATGTGGGAGGAGAGCAAGGAGAAGGAGCCTTGGAGCAGTACAATATGTCGCAGGGAACCAAGTATATTGGGCCAATCCGGCCGCAAGAAATCATCCCGGATTCTCCTACGCCTACAATGAAGGAGCTTTGAACCCGCCTCAACCACCACCTCAACAAGCTCGACCACCACTACCACCCCAATAACAACACTTTCTACCGAGGGGGCCTACTCATCAAAATTTTCAACCGAAGCAACAAGTTCCACCATATAGGCCGCCCGGATACAATCAAGGGTGGAGGAATCAAAATCAAAACCCTCCACAAGCTCAACAACGATCCGACTTCGAAGCTAGAGTGGAGGCATTTATGGTCGAGCAAAATAAGGTCAATGCTACCTTGAAGGCGGGGCAAGACTCTCTTAATACCGTTGTGGCTCAAATATTGGAGCAATTGGCCTTGCTAAATCGGAACACTCAACGATTGCCGGCGCAACCCGAGCAAAACCCACGGGGCAACACCGGCCACATCAATGCCGTAGTTGCCGTTACTACTAGAGGCGGGAAGGATACCACCCCCGCCATGATTCCTACCGAGGAGCCCGTGGAGAAAAGTTTGGAACCAATTGAGCCGGTAGTTGAAGTTGATAAGGAGAAGGAGCCACAAGAAAAGGAGAAATCTAGAGCGGAGCAATTGATCGAGGAAAGGCGCTTCATGCCACCGGTCCCATTCCCCCAAAGGCTTGCTAGAGCGAAAATGGAAAAAAGGCTAGCAAAGTTTCTCGAGTATCTAAGAGGGGTTAGCCTCAATATTCCCTTCCTCGACGCCATCGTGGAGATCCCCACATATGCTAAATTCTTAAAAGACTTGATTTCGGGGAGAAAGAGGAAGGAGAAGATCATGCTAGCCGAAGAGGGCTCTTGGTTCACCAAGAGAGAGAAGGAGCCGGCCAAATTTAAAGATCCGGGGAGTTTTCGGATTCCTTGCACCTTGGGCAGCGTCCCTCTTCAAAAGGCGTTGGTTGATCTAGGGGCTAGTGTGAGCCTCATGCCTCTCTCCATGTTCTTAAGGCTAAACACCGGGACGAAGTTGAAACCTACCGACATGCGCATTCAATTGGCCGATGGGCGAATAAAAAGGCCGGTAGGGATCGCCGAAGACATACCGCTACAAGTCCCGGGTGGAATATGCTTGCCATGTGACTTCGTGATCATGGACGTTAAGGAGGAGGGAGATACGTCATTGATACTTGGACGCCCGTTCCTCGCCACCGCCGGAGTCATTGTCGACGTGCGCGAAGGCACACTAACTTTAAACGTCGGCAACATC
Source organism: Scilla litardierei (assembly GCA_030789695.1). Classification (NCBI taxonomy): domain Eukaryota; kingdom Viridiplantae; phylum Streptophyta; class Magnoliopsida; order Asparagales; family Asparagaceae; genus Scilla; species Scilla litardierei. The sequence continues at coordinate 304,710,623 of CM061141.1, forward strand.
GAGGTGGAGCTTCATATTCCTAAGGCTATGAAACACATGCCTTACCACGAGGAACTTGACTACATGGACCTCCTTGATGAGGTAATAGAGGAGGCGATCCCCCACTCGATCGGCGCTCTTTTCGATGAAGATTTGGAGGAAGGCCCGGATTTAGGCCGAGATGAGAAGATAGATGATTCCCCCGACCTCTCCGCTGAAAATGATGAAGGCGACGCTGATGTCGCAAGGATTCGAGAGCTCTGCAAGCTCTCGAAATTAAGGTCTCCAAAGGAAGCTCCGCCGATACGGAAATCGGCGTCACCGGTGAAGCCGTTGACCGGAGCAAATGCTAGCTTGGGGGAGCCTCCCCCCAACACTATTCGAGACGGGAGACCACCGAGGGAGAACACGCCGCCACGTCCAAACCCAAGCGTTCTCCCCGGAAAGTTCGATGGGTGCATCTCATATGCACCAAACATCCCGCATTAATTGAAAATCATAGGGGGGTTCGAGCTCACGACCTTAAACGAGCGCTTGTCGGGAGGCAACCCGACGGTTTTTGCTTTATTTTTACTTTTTCTTTATTTTTGTTTTAGAAATTTTTAGTGTTTTGAGTCGTTCGCCCAAAAATCTTGTGATAACGGGTCCTATTTTTCTTGACAGGAGAGGAGATAGGTAAATCCATCATGAGGAAGATGAATGGGACGACGAGGAGCACCCCAAGAAGGTGCTCGATGCTTAGGAGGAAGATGGAATCGACTGGAGGAAGAAATACGGAGTTTAGAGCCCAAACGAAGACAAACAGCAGAACACAAGGCTCACTCGGCCGAGTATACTAGTCACTCGGCCGAGTACACAAGTTCGTCCGGCCGAGCCGCTCACGAACGAGGAAAGTCTGATGTACCCAACTCTCTGTTTATTTTCTTGATTTCAGTATAACTGCTACTCGGCCGAGTATATATATTCACTCGGCCGAGTAAAACGGATACGCTCCTAGGGCGAGTCTTGCCGAGTAGCTTGAGCCACTCGGCCGAATGGACTTACTCCACTCGGTCGAGGGTGGCAAAGCCATTCGGCCGAAGCGTAAGCGAGGAGGATATTACCAATGACCTCACTCGGCCAAGTGACCTTGTCACTCGGCCGAGTCGTAACTTTTATTATATAAGGGGCGAGGGGGGGCACGTTTTTCGAAACGCAAAAAAAACCCCAACGCGCCCGACCCTTCAGCTCCCCTCGCCCGATCCCCTCGCTCTCGTCCCCACTCGCCCGACCGGCCACCTCGCGCCGCCGCTCGGCCCGCCACCGCCGGCCGAGCACCCGCCGCGCCGCGCCTGAGTCGCCGCCGGCGGCCGCCGCTCCGATCGCCTCCGGTATCGCCTGTTTCACCCTTTTCTCCTCTTTTTGTGTATTTTTGAGGATCCATGTGCTTAACGACCCCCAAACCCTAATCAATTTCTATATCTATCTATTATACCCCTAATGCTCCATACGTTTTGAATATTACCCGCTGATATCTCCATTTCATGCGCAGGTTGTTTTTGGGAGCTTAGGGGAGCCCAGGGGAGCTTCTACGGACTGATTTGGGCTTCGCGGAGGCGCTGTCTTCGCACGCTTCCATTGCTTAGCACTCGCGGCGTGTCGGGATACACTCTTTCCTTTATTTTGCACACGCCGCACTTTTCACGTTTTTCGGCGCGCGCTCGGGGCCCATATGCCGCCCCGGACACGGCCGCGGTCGAGGAGAGCTTCCGCCAAGCGGAAGCGGTCGGATGACGCCGGCCCCTCCCACGAGCTGGAGGACTCTCCTCCGCCTTCTCCCACACACCCCGTCCACCCAGCACAGCCTGCAGGCCCCGCACACCCCGCACAGCCTGCAGAGCCCGCACAGCCCGCACACCCAGCACAGCCTCTCCCTGCCGCTCCACAGCCACCACCTCCGGCTCCACTGATCGGGCCGCTGGGGATCACATTCCGGAACGAAGCACACCGCGTCGCTTTCGAGCGTATCTCCCAGCGCTCGATCGTACCCTCCAGGTTTGCACACCTTGCTGACCTAGGATGCCTGGGGGTACTAGAGGGGATGCTCACGTTGTACGACAATGTGGGCTGGCGAGATTTCTTTCAGGTGTCGGCAGATACGTTTACCCGCCCGACACTTGAGGTGCTTAGTTCGATCGCCAGGACCGACGAGGGATGCTCGTTCCGGTTCATGGACCGGGAGTGCCAGGTCACTCTCGGCCAGTTGAGAGCCTTTTTCTCGTGGCCCGATATCCCCGGGGCCGACCGTGGTTACGCACCCACCCATATCCCCCCACCTTCCTTCGACGCCGGTGCCTTCTGGGCCCGGATTACGGGTCTCCACGCTGCCTTTGACCATAGTAGGGCCAAGGCCTCGGCCATTGTCCATCCCTGCCTACGTATTGCTCAGCGCCTTATGGCGACGACCTTTTTGGCCAGATATGAGCCGGGCACGATGTCTACGCCAGAGCTCTACATGCTCTACGCGATGACACGGCCCAGAGCTCTATCTAGGGATGGCGATGAGCTGGTCCCCGCCGTCGTGATCGATATCGCGGCATGGTTTTTAGACCGCATCATTGTATCGGTGGGCGCTCGCTCACCGATATGCTGCGGCGGCCTGATCACCTTGCTTGCTCTTATGACCGGCGAGGACTTCCCCGACGACCTACGACGAGCACCGGGCCCCACTTCTCTGTCGATTGATGTTATGGCCCGGATGAAGATGCTTCGTCCGCACGGTGAGCGACACTGGGTCTGGTTGCACGGCCCTTACGGTGCCGATTACATGATTCTTCCGAGCCCTGCTCGGACTCAGATTGCGCCAGCCCATGTGGACTGGTTCCCTGCGATGGATGTTCTCATCCCAGCTGCTTACGTGCTCGAGGCCGAGGAGGCCGAGCAGGCCCACGCTGCCCCCGCAGACCCTGTTGCCCCTGCCGAGCCTGCTGCCGACCCTGTTGACCCAGTGGCCCCTCAGCCTACCCCCGATGTTTCCGCCGCTCCTGACACCTCTGTCGGTGTCGGGAGTACCTTAGCTGAGCCCACTTCCACCACTCCCACGACTGTCACCACCACCACCGGCCCTCTGTCTGTTGAGCCTGTTTCCTCTGCCCCACCCGAGCGCCCGCCGACCATAGTTGAGTGCGGCGAGCCCTCTTTTGCCACGGCCGTTGAGACCGCTGTCTCCGCCTCTGTCTCCACTGCTGCTGTATTTTCCGAGAGCGGCGTGACGTCTGTCCACACTTCTGTGCCACTGACCTCTCTGGCCGCCTCGCTGCCACTTTTGCACTCTTCTTTCGCTGCCGCTGCCTCCACTTCTCACCAGCCGGTGCCCCGGCCTCACACTGAGGCCAGGCCCACATTCGCGAGTGCAGCCCCTTTTGTTCCCCTACCTGCTGAGCCCGTCACCTACGCTACCAGAGTACGCCAGCCCAGACCTGCCCAGCCCCGACCGGTGCGTCCCTCTGCACCACCTCCCCCTGACACTGTACTTCAGAGCATTCGTGCTCTAGAGGGGGCGGTGAGTGGCCTCAGAGGCGACCTTCGGACCATGTCCGCCACCGTCACTGCGATGGCTGGCCGCTTCGAGCTGCTCCCGCAGATTCACTACTGTCTTACCCAGGTCCTGGAGCGTCTCCCCCGCGTACCCCCGCCCACCCAGCAGGTTCCCATTCACACTTCCCCACACACTCAGCCTACTACCACTTACACATCCACCCCCGCTCAGCAGCCTGTCCAGCCACCACCACCACTTCCGCCTCAGGACAGAGACGGTGCAGCACCACCTTCTTAGGCACCCTTGATGCCATCGATTCTTTTTGCCGTTGTGCTGCCCGTCTCTGCTGGGTCCTGTTGCATTTTTGTCCACCCCCCTCCCCTCACTTATTTTGAGAGTCTCATTTTGATCATATCTTTATATATCTTTTTTTGGGAGAGAGGGAGAGTTTTTGGTGACACCTATTTATCTGTCTCACTCCTATCTTTGCATGCATCATGTCCGCATCATATTTTTCATTTCTTTATTTTTCTTTTCACTTTTTCCTCATTCATGCACCCTCACTTTCCCCTCACATTTCTTGTCTCTCGGTGTGCCACACTTTGCACATTGGGGACACTGTGCCATTTAGCTTGGGGGAGTGAGTTCTCACGTTCTTTTTCGTTTTGCCACCTTTATTTTTAGTTTTTCACACCATTTTTCGCTTTTGCACTTATTTTCATCATTTTTCTTTTATTTTACCATGCATCACGTTTTTCTTATTTTTCTGTGTGCCGCATTGTAAATAGTTCTATTTTCCCTTTATCTTTATTTCTTTTTCATCTCACGCTAGAGATGACTTTTCTATGATTATGATGACGTTGGATTTAGCTTACTCTATATGCATGCTATATTTGTCATGTCTTAGACTTTATTTCTGATATCATATGCTATGACTTGCCTTGCATCTAGAGATAGTAACCCACACTTTTGCCACATGAAAATGGATGAAATTTTATTATTAGCTGAGTCTGAATATTCATATGTATGCTATCACAGAAAACACACCAAGATTCACGCATTGAATGCTTATATCTGGAGTACTGATTTCTTTTCCTTATATCACTTCTATATGCTTGAATTGTACACTTCACTTCGGGATGATTGAATGATGTTAGCTATGATAAAACTGGATTAGTTAGCTTTTTTGCGATCGAAACTGAGTAGATTAGATTACCCTGCTGAAGTTGTCGTGCATGTCTTATAGAGTGAACCGAGAGATATATCTATTTCTTTCTCCATAAATCTTGAACATTATTTCTCTACTTTTAAAATCATTGGTGAATCTCCCCTTAGCGATTCTATTATATGGCATTTCCCCCGCTATTCATTCCTAGCTCCAAATTGCTTATTCTCTGAAAATATAAAAAAAAGGGAGAAAAGAGAAAATATTCTTGTATATCATTATCTCTGTTTGAGTTGGGATCGTTTGTGTATATATGCTATATCAAAAAAAACAAAAGAAAAAAAAAGGAAAAAAAAGAGAGAAAAGAGGAAAAATCCTCAATAAAAGATCCCATCTCTCTTTCTTTCTTTCTTCGTTCTTTTCATTGCTTTTGGAGCTATATAAAAATGGGGATGTGAATATTTTTATGCCACCATGCTTATAGATAAGCTTGGGGGAGGGAATCCATTGATGTGTGAGAGAGTGACTACTTGATGTTGCACGACAACCTAGGCTAAGTAATATTCTATACTCGGTGAGATTATTTCTAGCTTTACGAAATCCAGAAATCTAAGCCTAGCATTCATATCATGAAATCCATACTTTTCTATTCTCTCTATTCTATTGTGTGATACTCTTATACTCCTCATAGAAAGCATTCAATTGAAAAGTGTGTGATCTGCGATTTGTATACCGCTTTAAATGATTCAGACGATGTTAATTCTAAAATTATTCCGTTTTTCATGATTACATCGTTGTTCGTGGGTTTTTCTATTTCTATTTGCACTATTATACTATGATATCAAAATAAAATTCTTTGACATGTGTTTCTCGTTCAGTGCATGCTATATGAGTAAGCGGAACCCACGTCCTGAGAAAATGATCTAGCAGCCTACCTCTTCGCTTCTTTCTTTCTACTTTATTTTTATTTCGTTTTCATTCTTCTCTGTTTTCATTTTTTCATTTTTTTTGCCGTTTTCGTTTTCCGAATCCACCGGGTTCGCCTTTTACTTATCTTCCTCGAGGACGAGTAAGAGGCAAGGTTGGGAGATTTTGATCACTCCTTATTTTACACTTTTTTCCCGCATGTTTGCATGCCATTTAGATCGCCCAAATCATGTTTTTCACGATATATCGACGATATTGCGATGCTCTTCACGATTTGTTGTTTTTGTCGCATTTCAGGTGATTTGGCGCGATTTGGAGTGATCTCGAGATGCGCTTACTCTAGACGGTCACCGACGACCTCCCCAAGGGGTATTTCGCTGTTGGAGAGGAGCGGAAGAAGAATGGACGTCGCAGGAGCGACGAGGAGGCCAAAATAAGCTGATTGGGCATTTTTTGTGTCCCACTCGGCCGAGTGGAGGAGCCACTCGGCCGACCAGCGAGACACCGCTCGGCCGACCAGATCAGACACGATTTACATGTGCACTCGGCCGAGCGACGGAGACCACATCGGCCGAGTGACGACATCTCGTCCGCCCGAGTGGCGCCCAGACGAAGCTGTTCAACAATGTCCAACTTACTGTTTTTCGGCTGCCTGAGCTTCAGAAGACCCACTCGGCCGAGTGGATTATCCCGTCCGCCCGAGTACCATGAAGCCATCGGCCGAGTGACGACAACTCACTCGGCCAAGCCGCCCCCGAAGTAGAGACCCCTGAAGGCCCCGACTTACTGGAAAATTGCAGGGTTTCTCACTCGGCCGAGCGACTTTTGTCACTCGGCTGAGTGCGACGCGCTGCCTGTAGCGAAAATTGCGGAAAACAGGCTGCGCAGGGGTATTTTGGTCACAGTTTTTGGACGATTTTGGGGGGTATTTAACCCCTGTTTTTACCCTAGTTTTGGGGAGCTTTTCTCTTAGATTTTTGCAGCTTTTTAGATCTACTTTTTAGCTTTATTTTTGAGATTGGAGAAGGGACAAAATCTTGTTTTTGTTGGAATAATTGAAGAACTCCACTGGTTTGTCTATCTCTTCTCTAAAAATTCTATTTTTATTGCATATCTCAATATTGTGATGAATTCTATTGCTTATTTCATTGATTATTTTTGTGATCTTGCTATGAATTGTGAGTAGTCGCCACGTCTGGGGGCGTGGGGATGAACCCTACAAGCCCAATTTCATATTTGTGATGAATTAGTAGAAATTTTGCTAGAATTGATATCTAGGGATTAGATTGGGATCAATTTATTACGGATAGCTAGGAGTTCATACCGATTGGGATTTGCAAGAGATTGGATCCCAATTCGATAGGAAACCCTAGAAATCCGAATTGGGTTGGAATCGAATTTCCGTAGTATCGGTTTGCAAGAGATTGGACCGATACTAGGGTTTTCGGTTGCAATTCCGTGCCAATACCCGTTTGCAAGAGATTGGACGGGTAGGAACTATCCCAACCTAGATCGCGAGCCGAGTTTGCAAGAGATTGGGCGCGCGATTGGACAATGATGTTGATCCTAATGCTAGCTTCCCTAGGCTAGGGTTTGCAAGAGATTGGACCCAAACCTAGGATAGCTATAGACCGGCAACAGCGCGAGAGCGTGAGCTTGGTTCTACATTCAGTTGCAACTAGTTCATCCAAAATCTTAATCTAGCAATTTTGATACCGATGAACCACATTTACGAGATACGATGAGTAGCGGGGATTCCCCATTCCCTAGACGTTCTTTATTTGATTTGATATTTCCACACTTTGTCTGACTATTGTGACAGGATCGCCAAAGGCAAATCTCTCTTCTTAAATAGCCAGGTTGATTTGAACAAGCACGGTCATTCGTCCTCCCTGTGTTCGATATCCCGCTCGCCGCTATACCGTGCGCTTGCGGTAAAACTACAACCGTTGCTCCGGGTGTGTATCCGAGGTGCGATCACTCCCCGGTAACACACAAATCACACTTAAAAAATGCGGTATACTCCCCTAAAGCTATTCGAAACCTCCTAAGCTTTAAAGATATCCGTTTAAACGGATATCACTTAGAGACGGTCGAGGAAGATAAAAGGGAATACTTGCTTGTAACGTCTCTTACAAATGGTTCAAAAACCATTGTGGAACGTTTCAAGGGACTCCCCTCAGGACTCTACCAAACAAGTATACAAACTCCAGAAACATCCATGGCGGAGCACCTGCAGTGCCCCCAAACACCAGAATTTCAACTCTGGCACAGTAGACTGGGACACCCTGGATCTGTTATGATGTACCGCATCATAAAAAGCTCCATGGATATAGACTTGAAGAACCTGAAGGTTCTTCAAAAAGGCAAATTCCCATGTCCACCCTGTTACAAGGGTAAACTGATTACAAGACCCTCTCCACTGAAAGTGGACGTGGAGTCTCCAAGCTTTCTGTAAAGAATCCACGGAGACATTTGTGGGCCGATACACCCATCAAGTGGTCCGTTCAGGTACTTTATGGTCCTGATAGACGCATCTACTAAGTGGTCACATGTGTGTCTACTGTCCACCCGTAACCTAGCACTGGCTAAGCTTTTAGCTCAGATAATCAAGTTACGGGCCCACTTCCCCGACTACCAAATAAAGAAACTTCGTCTGGACAATACGGGGGGGAGTTTACGTCACAAGTCTTTCTAGACTATTGCCAGGCTCAGGGAATTGAAGTCGAACATCCTGTAGCGCATGTTCATACCCAAAACGGGTTAGCAGAATCTCTAATTAAGAGACTGTAATGGATTGCTCGTCCATTATTACTTCAATCCCAGCTGCCAGTGAATGCATGGGGTCATGCAATTTTGCATGCTGCATCTTTAATAAAATTAAAACCCTCTGGAGGTCAATCATCTTCTCCAATGCAACTAGCACTTGGAGCCCCACCAATTGTCTCACACTTGAGAATATTTGGTTGTGCAGTATACGTCCCCATAGCACCACCACAAAGGAAAAAGATGGGTCCACAACGTCGCCTAGGCATTTATGTTGGGTTTGACACCCCCTCCATAATTAGATTCCTAGAACCTCTTACGGGAGACGTTTTCAAGGCACGTCTAGAAGACTGTGAATTCGATGAAACATCGTTTCCAAGACTAGGCTCACAGACAACGAAGCCTGAAGCTTCAGACTGTATCACTTGGAATACAAAGACATTATGTCACTTTGATCCGCCCACAAGCCAGTGTGAGGAGGAGGTCCTGAAGATTCTCCACATCCAAAACACTGTCCACCTCTTGCCGGACAAATTTACTGACAACCAGAAGATTGTCAAATCACACGTCCCTGCTGCTAACACTCCAGCTAGGATTGACATACCGCAAAATGGATGCAACCCGCCTACAGCAGAAATGGTTGGACCTCTCAAAAAGAGAGGGCGACCACCGAGATCCAAGGACCAAGTCCCTCGAAAGAGTAGGACCCTTGGCAATGGTAAACAAATACCACCACAGGTTGCTACTATAAGCCATGCTACCCCATCTCTCCCAAACTCTCATGAAGAGGAAAAACCGGGAGAAAATGAAGTTTCGATACACTATGTACGAACTGGGGAGTATTGGGACAGAAAGAGCACAACCATAGATGACACATTTACGTGTAATATTGCCATCAACGTCGCGTACTGCGACGATGATATTGAACCACGCTCTCTGACAGAATGTCAAAGCAGAGATGATTAGCCAAAGTGGAAAGCAGCAATAGGAGTGGAGTTGGATTCACTCACCAAATGCAGGTCTTCGGACCCATAGTCCAGACACCAAAAGGTGTAAAACCTGTGGGTTATAAATGGGTATTTGTTAGAAAACAAAATGAACAGAATGAGATCGTTCGCTACAAAGCAAGGCTTGTAGCGCAGGGTTTTACCCAACGTCCAGGGGTGGATTTTGAAGCCACATACTCCCCGGTCATGGACGCGATCACCTTCCGATTCCTCATTGGCTTAATAGCCCAAGAGGGTTTAGATATGCAGCTTATGGACGTGGTTACTGCATACCTATATGGCAACCTAGACCGAGACATCTATATGAGATTGACTGACGGTTATTCTTTGCCTGCAGCACTAAAAGAGAGAGAACGTGACATCTACTCAGTGAAACTGCAAAGATCATTATATGGTCTAAAACAATCTGGAATGATGTGGTATAACAGACTGAGCCATTTCCTTGCAAAACAAGGATTCACAAACGACCCAGTCTGTCCTTGCATCTTTATAAGAGCAAAGGCAACAGGATTTGTAATCATAGCCGTCTATGTGGACGACTTGAACCTCATCGGATCTCCTGAAGAGATCGCAGAGATTTCTAGAAGCTTGACAGAAACCTTCGAGATGAAAGACCTCGGAAAGTCAAAATTCTGTTTAGGTCTTCAAATAGAGCATCTTAACGATGGGATCCTGTTACATCAGTCAACTTATACATCGAACTTATTGAAAAAGTTTCAGATGGATAAGTGCCATCCCCTCAGCACTCCAATTGTTGTCAGATCATTGGATGTACATAATAACCCCTTCCAGTCGCTGGAAGAGGGGGGAGGAAGTACTAGGCCCCGAAGTGCCTTATCTAAGTGCTATCGGTGCACTCCTTTACCTGGCTAACTGCACTCGCCCTGACATAGCATTTGCAGTAAACTTACCAGCCAGATATAGCACTGCACCTACACAGCGGCACTGGACCGGAGTTAAGCATCTTCTGCGCTACCTGCAAGGGTCCATAGACTTAGGTCTATTCTACAGGAAAGGGGCATCAACTAGTTTAGTTGGTTATGCTGATACAGGTTACAGGTCTGATCCTCATACAGAGAAGTCCCAGACTGGATACATGTTTACTTATGGCGGCACAGCCATATCCTGGAGATCTGTAAAGCAGACCATGACGACCGTCTCATCCACTCACTCATAGCTCCTTGCGATCCATGAAGCAAGCAAGGAGAGTTTCTGGCTACGCTCTGTGATCCAGCACATCCTCACCTCCACCGGCCTGATGACCGGCGTCCTTGCGCCTACTCCACTTCATGAAGACAATGCAGCATGTATAGCCCAGCTACAGGACGGTTACATCAAAGGCGACAAGACGAAGCATATCTCCCCCGAGTTCTTCTGGACGCACGACCTTTAGAAGCAGAAGCAGATTGAGGTACAGAAGATCCAATCATGTAATAACTTGGCGGATTTGCTTACCAAATCCCTGCCTACTAGTATCATTGAGAAACTTGTATACGGGATTGGGATGAGGAGAGTGAGGAAATGTAAACTGGGTCAGGATGAGAGGACTATGAACTCATAGGTACATAGGAGACTGATGTATAGATTCATAGGAAATCTGCAAGCCTGAAGCTTGGTCAGATGAGGGGGAGTCAACTGCAGAGTTGTACTCTTTTCCCTTGGCTACTGGTTTTTTCCCACAGGGTTTTCCATGGTCAAGGTTTTGACGAGGCAACCTCGTTGACTCTGTGGTCGGCCCCGGATATACACCCGGAGAACGATTGTAGTTTTACCGCAAGCGCACGGTCAAGTGGCGAGCGGGTATCGAACACGAGGAGGTGGTGTTGGTTCCAATCTATCCTAGGTTGGCTCGACTACAAATGTTTTATTGGTGGAGATGGTTATGGAATGATGTAATTGAAATGGTAGTGGATGTCGGTGTCAGTGATAAAGAAGTCGGTCAAATATCGATTCAAATACAATATAATAGCAACCTAGGATAGGGCCCAATCTCTTGCAAACCCTAGCCTAAGCCACTAGCATTAGGATCAACATAATTGTTCAATCGCCCCTTGAGCCCACTCTCGTGCAAACTCGAGTTACGATCTAGGTGGTGATAGTTCGTATTCGTCCAATCTCTTGCAAACGAATATGGGTATAGATTTATAATAAAAATCCTAGCTTTGGTCCAATCTCTTGCAAACCAAGTCTAGAGAATCTCGATTATAAACCTAAATCGAATATCTAGGTCTTCCGATCGATTAGAATCCAATCTCTTACAAACCCCAATCGATGGAAATCCCTAGCTATCCGTAATAAATCAATCACAACCTAACATCCTAGCAATTTTAGCAATTTAGAAATTCATTCATCACAAATCTGAAATTAGATCCATAGGGTTCATCCACATGCCCTAGAACAACAAATCTACTCAAGCATAGCAATAACGATATGAGAATCAATAAAAATCATTGCTTGCATACAAAAAGATAGAAAAAAAAGATTCAAATAGCAAGAACAAAATACTTAGCTTTGATGAAGATCTTCAATCCAAATACAAGCTTTTAGATCCAAGAGGGGGCCTAGGGCATGGCCTAACCTCTAAAATAGAGTCTAAGAAAACATCATGGGAACTCCCTCTAATGGTGGCTACAAACCCCTTATATAGTCTCCCAAAACCCTAGCAAAATAACCCTAGAAAACCCCTCAAAATCGTGCCCAAAAACAGCCCAAACTGCAACTTAAAATCTGGGCCCGCCGCCGACTCGGCCGAGTGGAACATGTGACTCGGCCGGTGGAAATTCCAGCACTGCAGCGTCAACTTGCAGAAATTCTCCAGATTTCATCCGACCTTCGATTGGCACGTTCTTGGCGGCGTTGGAACCGTCATGAAGTATACTATCCATAAAAAATATGAGAAAAATAATTTGATTGCTGGAATGATAGCAGATTTCAAAAGAGTGAACAGTTGTCTGAAAATCTAGGCGTTGCGTGTCCTTGGCGTCACTCGGCCGAGTTGACTTCTCTACTCGATCGAGTGGGCTTCTCTCTCGGCCGAGTGACAGACCCTGTAAAATTCCAGTAAGTCGGTGGCCTTGGGGGGGTCTGTCTTCGGAGGTGACTTGGCCGAGTGGCTTTACTCGCTCGGCTGAGGGGCATTCGGTACTCGGCCGAGTCGGAACCCTCAATCGCCTGACGGATTCCAGTAAGTCGGCTCCTTCGATGGGTGGATTTTCCCGTGCCACTCGGGCGAGGGGATCTCCATATTCGGCCGAGTGGACTATCGTCACTCGGCCGAGTGCACGCTGATTTCCTTCTGTTGTGCGTGTCCGGTCTTGTCGGTCGAGTGGTCTTCTTGCTCGGTCGAGTGCTTCACTCGGCCGAGTGACATGTTGTAGATGCCCAATCTTCATCATTTCGCCTCCTCGTCGCTCCTATGGAGTTTCTTCTTCTTCCACCCATCTTCTATCGCCGTTAGCTCCTCGATAGAACCATGGGCGAGGCTCCGGTACATGTGCAAGTCCTTTAAGCTCATTTTTGTTCCCGATCGCTCCATATTTCCTGAAATCCGACAAAAACAAGAAATAGTGAAAAGTAACGCAATATCGTCGAATACTCGTGAAAATTGCAATATGAGCAATCGGAATGGCATAAAAACATGCAGAAATAAGGTGTAAAATATGGACCGATCAAAATCCCCCAAGCTTGCTTCTTACTTGTCCTCGAGGAAGATAAGTAAAGAGACGAACTCGGGACATGAAAACAAAGGAAATGAAATGAAAAAGAAAGAACACGAGGTGGAAGGGGTCGCTAGATTATTCTCTCATATCTCAAGACATAAGCTACACATCACGATAACTTGGAAAATACGAATCACATGCTATAAAGATATCAAATCTTACTTAGACATCGTACTTGCAAGATTTTAAGAACAATAAGAGGGACTCTCTAAATTCATACAATCAATTCATATCTACATCACGCATTTCATAGAATTTAATATACAAATGTTGGCGATGCACTTTTCAATCAAGAGTTATAACAGAAGCATATAAGATTCACACCAAACATGCAATAGAGAATGGAATAAAGCATGGCATTCACATATTTATATCGATTCATAAGAAATCTTCATAACTAAAGTATTTTGCTAAGTTTCAGCATTATTAAACTTCCTCATTCGTGCACCTCTCCACTCTAATGTCGTACTCACTCATATGTTCAAACGAGTTCACCCCCCCCCAGCTTAGCTTGAGGCATCGCATCTAAAGGAATATGATAGTGGAAATGGGACTTTTGCCTTAGTTTTCCCAAGTATTTTGTGGCTCCAATAATGAGATAGAGAAATATTTTTTTTCTTTTGGACTTTGTTTCTCATTTTTCTTTTTGGATTTTTGTAGGAGCTATATGATTTGTATTTTTGGATTTTGGCTCCTTTTGGCTCTTTGGACTTTTTGGATCTAACTTTTTCTTTTGTGGGGATTTTTAGGAAATAGATGCGATATAAGTAGCTTTAGGAGGTGAACTCAAGTGACATGTAAAGAATAAAAAGATATATGTGGAGAAAGAAATAATGTGACACTCGGTTCACTCTAAGATGTGCACGAACGGTTCAATAAAATAATACTTCAACTAAAACTCATATGCAAGCATGGATATTCTCAATCATTTCAATAAATAGTGAAGTCAAGCAGTAAAGTTTACAACCAATCAGGCATGCAACAGAAGGTGAACAATAAAACCGATGCTTCAGATATACTAATGATGCGTGAATCTTGGTGCATTTCCAACAAAAGCATACTAAACACTAATCCATACATTCAGTTTCAATTAATATCATGCATTCATGTAGAGGAATCATCAAAAGAAATAGATTTGCAAGAATATGTGAATAGCAAGAATATGGAATACTCTAAGTAGCATGGCAAGGAATAATAAGCATCGTGATGGTTGCTAAAGCAATAAGAGATATCATCATAAGGAACGCATCTAGCAAAAGAAGAGAAAGGAAAATAAAGAAATAAGAAAAAAAATAAAAGAGAGGAAAGAAAAGAAAAACAAGCACACAACATGATGCATGAACACACATAAAAGGAAAATAAGATGGAAAATTCAAAAAGATGATGCAAAATTTTGAAAAATTCTAAAAACCCTAAAATAAAGTAAAAATGCAACTAATGCATCTAAATGGCATGGAAATGCACTCCCCCAAGCTTAAACTTCACATTGTCCTCAATGTGATCATAATGAAAGAATATGAGGAACAACTATAATAATAAGGGGGTGAATGAAAAATGATGAAATGAATGACATGAAATCCTAATGCAACTACATGCACATACAATGATGCATGAGAGCGCCTTCTCGTAAGCTTATACCAAATAATCCTATTCAAATGACTTGACCAAAAATGTCATGGCTTTGCAAAGCGTGATCAAGTCAAACGAATAAGAAAGTAAGATTTCACTTGAAAGAAATGCTCGAATGTGGTTAGCAAAAGGATGTGACACATCAAAATATGGAGAGGACAATTAATATATATAATGGGTTTGGGGTGTAAAAATTTTTGTTGCCGTCATATGAGGTGATATTTATTCAATCAAATCTATACGGTCTCCTCGCAGTCGAGAGGATTCGGGTTTATTCAAAGCATAAAAATTTCTACACTACTGGATTGATGTCACCTATAGCAAAAGGCAGATCCAGTATCTTTGCCGGTGCAGGCAACTGCTCCAACTGCTCTTTCCGTGGCTCCACCAGGCGCGTATGTCCACGGACTCCAACGAACTCCAGCAATGCATCCTCCAGCATTCCCACAAGGACTCCACATGTACCCTGCAGAGAATAGGATGCATCAGTTCGCTGTAAAAAATTCACCCTCGTAATAAAAGTATCCCAAAGAGGATCGTCTATAGAAATATATGGAATAAATAATGGTGGACGATACTTCCCTGGAAATAATCCAATATCCTCACGTGCCGTGATAGCTGTCTCCATGGTGTCTTCTCTATGCTGCTCAGGTAAATCTAGATCATAGGTGTGGACCTCATCAAGATGCTCCTCATCATTGTCAGACTCATCCCAGCGCACCTCTTGATCATATTCATATGCGTCCATGGGTGCTAACTCTTCGCTCTCCTCCTCGTATACATCCCATTGTACCTTTTGTTCATATGTATGTGTATCCTGCAAAAGGCACGATGAGTCGTCAAAATCTGAATCACAAAAAACATCATACACTGGAGGAAAATCAAAGATAAAGGGCAAAGGAGTAAAGATATCTCCCTGAAGGGGGGCCAAAAGCTCTGTGGGATAGTCCTCTGCGTCAGTGGAAGGATGAGGTGGCTGCGGAAGCTCTAATGGAGGAGTGTAGTGCTCGAGATCCTCATGAATGGATGTGTCCTCGTCCCGATGCACGACCTCCTCGGTGATAAGCTCTGGCTCTGTGTGTAAGGCCTCCTCAAAAGCATGCTCTGACTCCGCATGTGAGGCCTCCTCGTCAACTATCAATGTAGGCTCTCTCTGGAATGGTGATGATGGCTGCTCAGGTGTGTCAACTTGTGGAGATGTATCATATGGAGGGGAATGCCCGCAGGCAATCCGAAAATATAGTCTATCCCCCTCAAGACTGACATGGATGTCCTCCTCAATTGTTCATGTATCTGAAATACAGTTCATAACAAAATTTGCAAATCGTAGCTCAAATGCATCACCTGCTGTAATGCTCTCTGAACCGGTGAACCTCACTGACTCCAAGAGGCCATCTAATAATCTCTGAAATGCGTCCTCCTCTGGCTGCGCTGGTGGCTCAATTTCTGCTTCCTCCACCGTATCTTCGTCCATCCACTCTTCATATGCAACAGTTGTATTGTAGGATGTGGGATCGACGGCGGCACATTTTGGCTCTGGTAATATGATTGGAGATGCTTCTTGCCCATAAGATGAAGGAACAGAACTGATATCCTTGGGAAACATCGCAACCTTAAACATGAGCGCATTCATTTCAAGTTGACTCTTCACCCGTTCCAATAGAAGGTCACCCTTTTCAAGACTGGCTTGCATTTCAACCTGGTGTGCATGCATCTCATCAAAAAAGATCCTTTGTCTCTCATCAAGCTCGAGCCAGTGCATCTCCTCAAAAAAAATTCTCCCATCTGAGCACTCTGATCATAATAGTATTCTCCCATCTGAGCACTCTAATCAAAATCTGTGGTCCACATAGTGTAATCCATAACACCTGATCAACAAAGATAAATACCTGGAGAAAAATATCAGTGGCACAAAAGAATATAGAAATGATAGTAATGGTGGCGGGGTGAAAATTCTTTTTGTTAAATTTTTTTTCGTAGTCTAATCAACCTAATTGTGATAAATTGGCACCCAACGGAAAACACCTCCCCGGCAACGGCGCCAAAAACTTGGTCGGCCCCGGATATACACCCGGAGAACGATTGTAGTTTTACAGCAAGCACACGGTCAAGTGGCGAGCGGGTATCGAACACGAGGAGGTGGTGTTGGTTCCAATCTATCCTAGGTTGGCTCGACTACGAATGTTTTATTGGTGGAGATGGTTATGGAATGATGTAATGGAAATGGTGGTGGATGTCAGTGTCGGTGATAAAGAAGTCGGTCAAATATTGATTCAAATACAATATAATAAAAGTGTCTAGGGCTAGGGAATTCCCACTATGGATCGTCATACATCATTGTAAATAGTGAATCTCAATATTACTAGACTTGCGTTGAGATGAACTAGTCGTAACTGAATAGAGAACCAAGCTCACGCTCTCGCGCTATTGCCGGTCTATAGCAACCTAAGATAGGGCCCAATCTCTTGCAAACCCTAGCCTAAGCCACTAGCATTAGGATCGACATAATTGTTCAATCGCCCCTCGAGCCCACTCTCGTGCAAACTCGAGTTACGATCTAGGTGGTGATAGTTCGTATTCGTCCAATCTCTTGCAAACGAATATGGGTATAGATTTATAATAAAAATCCTAGCTTTGGTCCAATCTCTTGCAAACCAAGTCTAGAGAATCTCGATTATAAACCTAAATCGAATATCTAGGTCTTCCCATCGTTTAGAATCCAATCTCTTGCAAACCCCAATCGATGGAAATCCCTAGCTATCCGTAATAAATCAATCACAACCTAACCTCCTAGCAATTCTAGCAATTTAGAAATTCATTCATCACAAATCTGAAATTAGATCCATAGGGTTCATCCCCATGCCCTAGAACAACAAATCTACTCAAGCATAGCAATAATGATATGAGAATCAATAAAAATCATTGCTTTCATACAAAAAGATAGAAAAAAAAGATTCAAATAGCAAGAACAAAATACTTAGCTTTGATGAAGATCTTCAATCCAAATACAAGCTTTTAGATCCAAGAGGGGGCCTAGGGCATGGCCTAACCTCTAAAATAGAGTCTAAGAAAACATCATGGGAACTCCCTCTAATGGTGGCTACGAACCCCTTATATAGTCTCCCAAAACCCTAGCAAAATAATCCTAGAAAACCCCTCAAAATCGTGCCCAAAAACAGCCCAAACTGCAACTTAAAATCTGGGCCCGCCGTCGACTCGGCTGAGTGGAACATGTGACTCGGCCGAGTGGAAATTCCAGCACTGCAGCGTCAACTTGCGGAAATTCTCCAGATTTCATCCGACCTCCGATTGGCGCGTTCTTGGCGGCGTTGGAACCTTCATGAGGTCTACTATCCATTAAAAATATGAGAAAAATAATTTGATTGCTGGAATGATAGCAGATTTCAAAAGAGTGAACGGTTGTCTGAAAATCTAGGCGTTGCGTGTCCTCGGCGTCACTCGGCCGAGTTGACTTCTCTACTCGGTCGAGTGGGCTTCTCTACTCGGTCGAGTGACAGACCCTGTAAAATTCCAGTAAGTCGGGGGCCTTGGGGGGGTCTGTCTTCGGAGGTGACTCGGCCGAGTGGCTTTACTCGCTTGGCCGAGGGGCATTCGATACTCGGCCGAGTCGGAACCCTCAATCGCCTGACGGATTCCACTAAGTCGGCTCCTTCGATGGGTGGATTTTCCCGTGCCATTCGGGCGAGGGGATCTCCATACTCAACCGAGTGGACTATCGTCACTCGGCCGAGTGCACGCTGATTTCCTTCTGTGGTGCGTGTCCGGTCTGGTCGGCCGAGTGGTCTTCTTGCTCGGCCGAGTGAGTGCTTCACTCGGTCGAGTGACATGCTGTAGATGCCCAATCTTCATCATTTCGCCTCCTCGTCGCTCCTATGAAGTTCCTTCTTCTTCCACCCATCTTCCATCGCCGTTAGCTTCTCGATAGAACCATGGGCGAGGCTCCGGTACATGTGCAAGTCCTTTAAGCTCATTTTTGTTTCCGATCGCTCCATATTTCTTGAAATCTGACAAAAACAAGAAATAGTGAAAAGTAACGCAATATCATCGAATACTCGTGAAAATCGTAATATGAGCAATCGGAATGGCGTGAAAACATGCAGAAAAAAGGTGTAAAATATGGACCGATCACTCTGGATCCTAAAGTAT
Source organism: Scilla litardierei (assembly GCA_030789695.1). Taxonomy (NCBI): domain Eukaryota; kingdom Viridiplantae; phylum Streptophyta; class Magnoliopsida; order Asparagales; family Asparagaceae; genus Scilla; species Scilla litardierei. The sequence goes on from CM061141.1 coordinate 304,729,499, forward strand.
ACACCCCTAGACACATCCCTAAAACAGGGGAAGTTATGGATTAACTGTTCTTTCTTTAACAAGGCAGTTATCCTAACTCGGATCCGGAAGAATCCACCTCTTATTCAATATTGGTTGGATAAGGGAAAGTGTTATGAATAGGCCCATGAGGCCCATTGGGTATCCAACCCACTATTGAAAGCTATAAATATGAGGGTAGGGGGCTCTTAACCCTCTACACCTATTTCCCTACTTTTCTCTTCACAACAGTATTCATTATAACAATTTAAGTCTTGAAACTTAATGCAAGGTCAAACACGTATCAAGATAGAGATCTCGATCATGGAGAAGTGCTTGGCCGTTTGTAGCATTAGTCTAAAAATGTTCGTGGTCGTAGATATTTCGAGAAAAGGATATCGATACATCAGATAGACCATTGTGTCTTTGTCTTCAACATGAAGTGGTGACGATGATCTCATGGTCATTTGACTTGGTGAAGTCGAAGACGAGAGACATGTGCTTATTAGAGAATGAGTTCACCGAACGACCTAATGAGAGTTATCATATGGTTAACATTGACTAATCTGTCAACGATAACTCTCAGTGATGATAGGCAAGTTGATCCTTTGACTTGAAATCATTGTACGAACATGTACATGAACGGTATCACTTTGATCACTAATCTAGCCTCAGGGCAAGCCCCGTTGAAGGCCCTTGGTTGGGTGACACTTGAAGCGTGCGAGTATAGTAATGACCAAGAGAGGATTCGTCTCTCCCATTTATAGGGAGTTAGTGTCACACGTATTAGTTCAGTCATTAGTAAAAACTCTGGCCATAGTATGTTGGAAGAAGTCCAACATTATTTGACTAAAGATCAATGGAGACTAACCGAGTTCAAGCTATTGGTGTTGATAGTTGACCATATCTTAGGTTTGACTAAACGACATAGTTTTGATGAAAAGACTAAAACTGCGGTATTCATCACGGATACAGTCGGGGTCGTCCTGACAATACTCATGTCAATGAGTTAACCACATAATTATGATACCGAAATAGGGACAACACCTGTTGCTTGTGGTCTCTGTTGTCTGGGGTTTCGAGCCCCACCTATAGTAGGGTCAGGCTGTAAGGTCTCACATAGAGTGAGACCTTTGTCAAGTAATCGGTAGAAATTAAAGAGATAATACATCGGATATATGAAAATTAATTGTGTCATAAATAGTTTGTGATATAAGCTTTAGATTATTAAAGATGTGGGATTATTGCATATGATGCAAAAGGATTTAAATATGTCGTAAAATGTTTACGAGCATTTTTTTATATAATAAACGCATAGAAAATGGTTACGTGGATGTCGGAAACATCCCGGTGAAAATCTAGGTTCAAACGGCGTCAAAAACCGACTAAAATGGCCCCAATACAAGTCAAATAGCACATAAAGGGCAGTACGGGTTAAGCGGGCACCAGAGCCTGCCAGGCAGGCGAGCCCAAGGCAGGCGGTCGCCCGGGGCTGCCAATCGTGTGGGCACACGTGCCTGCAAAAACAGTGGGCCCCACTGTGGGGCCCACATGGTTATAAAACCCTAGTGTTTTATTTTGGCGGCTCGGTCTGTGCACAAAGCAGGTTTTTTGGCTAACTTTGGAGCTTCGTTTGAGAGGTCAAACAAACTCGAAATGGATTGTCATTTTTTCCTACGCGTTCACCATTCAATACTCTTTGCAATGATGAATGACATCGCTCGTGGAGATCAGTGGTGGGAGAGATTTAATTTACCAAACATTGCCTTTGCAAACTGCATGTTTTGTGTTAAGTAAATTATCCAAATGTGTTTAGTCCCACATCGGATATGGAGAAAAGGGGAGGGGTCAGAAATTAGGGGCCAACCCCCCTCCTTGAAACATGCACCAAGCTTCAAACCGCGTAACTCCATTAACATGAGTCTGCCCAGATTAAAGCTTAAATTAATATTCACTCTTTCTCTCATTTCTTCCTTGCTCCTGATTGTGCTCTAGCAAAGATATGAAAATAGTTCGTATCGGATCCGAAGTCTTGACGGAGGATCCACTCAATGTGAAACTTTCTAGAGCACGTGGTTGGCTCGGCGATAAGGAGATTGTTTGCCTCGGGACGCGGCTCGGCTCGGGAGAAGCGGCTCAACCCCAACGCGGGACATTGCTTCAGGGATTAAAGATATGTTGCTGAAAATGACGCTTCGCGCAGTAGCAAAGTGACAGGTATGTAGTTTAATATACATGTGTTTATAATTGCAATAGTTTGATAGATCTATTTTTAGGGGTTGGTCAGACCCAACCCCGGGATAATAGAGATTCTGGTTATGGTTTATTTCTTTAGTGCTTAACTTACCACTGTTTTAAGTTATTTTTCGCTGTGTTGTTTTACTTTCATCGTCCGCACGACTTAGGCCAGACGTCGATTTTATATCCCTAAGGACCTAGAAAACCCTTCATGCATAACGCAGCGGAAATAAAAGCAAGATGCTAACAACCACCACAAAGAGAAAGATGCCAAATCAAACGTAAGCACACAAGCCGTATCCTAATTTGGATCCCTAATACATGGCGATCCTACTCTAGTCCCATGTTTCAATCGCACTCCATAGATTCCATTAACCCCCAAACCTGGGCTCAAACAACCAACACCACAATACGGTGCCTCGGTTGTACTTCTCCCACTATATGTGTACAAAGGAGTAAACCCTCCTAGAATGGAGCAAACCATCCAATTGGAGTAAACCCTCCAAAATGCTCTCACAACCCGAGAACTAGGTTTCACAAAGAAAAATAAAACAAAATAAGAAATACAATCTTACATATGCCTTGATTAGATTTTACCGATGTGTGTGCGAATTCAAGAAAGATTGGAATACCAAGTACTAGATGGAAGCTTGGATCACTTGGAAGAATTAGCTCTTGACCTAGGGGTTGAACCCTAACACTTTTCTCAAGTGTATGAATGAAAGAGAGAATGAGAAAGATAAATTACTTCATGAAATAACCCTCAAAATAGCACTCTCAAATGATCTCAATATGTCCAGAGTGGGTGCCAAAATCACAGCTCAAATTGGCTTAAATAGCCTCTTAAATCTACACAAAAACCAAGAAAACAAACCAATCAAACAGCAGTCTAACGACTATAAACAAGCAAGACGTCTAAATAACAAGTGTTAGATGTCTGATGCGTTGTTCAATCGTCTAGGAAATCTTCATCCGGCGGCTAAAGCAGAGTTTAGTCAGAAGAAAGAGATTAACCAACACACAGCAACTAGACATCTAGAGTACTACATGCAGTCATTTGGGACACTGTTCAAACGTCTGAGAACCCTTTATCAGAAGATTGACACAGGGGTTGGACAGAAAGAACAAATTGTACTTTCAGACATCTAGAGTTCATTACCCAGACGACTAGGACACTGTTCAGACGTCTGACCAAAGAACTTCATACGTTTGATACATGTTATGTATGTCCCAATGAAGAACTGACACACCAGACGGCTGGAAGAGTTTGTCTGGAGAGACTCTTCCAGCCGTCTGATCCTAGTCCAAAAACACAAATTGGAGTGTTTTGACCAAGGAGCTTACAGGGATGGGTTCTAGGAAGATCCTATTGTTCCCTAAGATGAAAAATGATGCAAATGATTTTGTGTGTATGTGTCTATGTGTGCATCTATTCAAGGCTTACAAGTATTCTATGAAAGAAAAAGCAAAATACATGAAGGAGTATAAAAATACACTTGAAGAACTTCTATCTTCATGCAATGCTTTTGGGCCATAGCCATGAATCCATTATCCCATCACCTATGCTTTGTCTCCATCAAGATAAATCATGAAATTAATATGAGAATAAAACAAGTAGATCCATTAGAAACAACATAATGTGGTGATCATCATCCAAACCATATTGGGCTTAATGGCCAATATCCAACTTAAAATTTAATTGTGCGATTATTTTTATACAACACTATTCATCCCCTCTTCTAGTATTGATTACCATCAACAATAATCCAACAAGTGGTATCAGAGTATATGTTGATTAGATGGCATCAATAATGATGAGACACAGCCAAAGCTTGATCACTCCTCCCATATTTGATGGTACAAACTTTCCAATTTCGTGAAGAATGATGGTGATACATCTTGAGGCTGAGGACTTTGAGTATGGGAAATTCCTACCAGGCTCATATGATGTTCTTACCACTCCTACAGTGATATGGACAAAGGATCAAAGAGAGGAATACTCAATGAACTTAAATGTAATGCGTATAATTTACATTTTTTATTTGACAATATATTTAGAGAAATTGCAGAGGCAACCACTCCCCATGAAATTTTAAGAATCTTAAAAGAAAAGTATGGAGACTCAATCAACTAAGGACAACAATGAAGAAATCACCAACAACGAAGTGTGCATGATTGCACATCAAGACGACGACGACGAGTTATATGATTCTAACTCCGATAAAGAATTTGATGTAGAGAGTGCTTATGAACATTTTGCATTAAAAATATGGACAATTAATGAAAAAGTATAAAAAGCTAGAAGATAAGTACAATGTTTTGCATAGTGATTATGCATGATAAGCTTAAGATGCATAATAAATCTCTATTACATGATCATAGTTATTGGAAAGATAAACATGCCATTTATGTTTCTAGTATGAATGATAGACTATATATGATTGCTAGTGATATTTGCACGAGTAAGCTTAAGCACGAAGAATTAGTTCTTAAGCTTGATGATTTTAAGAAAAATCCTAGTGCAAAAATAATTCCCCAACACAAGCATATTGCCACTACACACAATGTTATGAAGAATGATCTTAAAGGTAGAAATGTGCATGCTCATGATAGAAATAATCATGCTTTTATTTATTGAAAGTATGCTAAGAATGATAGATTTCATGCTCATATGGGTTGACACAATGCTTACACTAAGCATATGGAGAAACCACACTTTGTGCACCAAGTTAGGAAACCCGTTCAAAATCATGATGATGTAATATGGATGCCTAAACATTTGAGCTTGCATGATAGAAATGTTTACATACATAATGTTGTTAGAAATATGCATGACTATCGTGATTATCCTTACATGCATAGGAAATCAAATCCACATAGGATTTGGGTTCCAAATGGTTAGTTTTATTTGAATCCTTAATATTTAGGATATCCATGTTTTGTATGCTTATCTTGTTGATACCCTTGTGTACAATATTAGAATATTGCGTAGAATTTTTATAATATCTTGAATGATGTTGATTTGACTGCATATCATGATTAGATCATATTTTGCAAATCTGTCATTAAGGAGTCGACTACTGTTAGACTAAGAGTCGACTACCAGTGTGATTTTCTGACAGTAACACTAGTTTTATTCAATTTTGCATATATGGTTATTTTGTGATTATTAGTGAGTTTATTCTCTAGTGAAGAACTCGTTGGGCTAATTAATATGGACCCAACTTTTGTAGGTACCAAAATGCTTAAGATTATTCATTTCTGAAATTACTAAAGAGATGTGGATCATAGATAGTGGGTGCTCTAAACACATGATATGGAACCCCAAGTTGCTTAGTTCTCTCAAAATGATGAATGGAGAAACGATGACATTTGGAGATAATAACAGAGGAAAGATTATCAGTATCGGTAATGATGGTAACCCATCAAACCAACTTATTGATAATGCTAGCCTTGTTAGTGGACTTAAACATAATCTTATTAGTATTAGTCAATTATGCGATAAAGGATATAAAGTTTTATTTACTAGTGATGCATGTTTAGTTTATGATAATGCCAGGAAAAATATCTTGATTAGAGGCAAACGTAAAGATAATATTTACATGCTTTCATTATAGGATCATGTATCAAATGTATGTTTGGTTGTTTCCTGCAATGACCAACTTTTATGGCATAGAAGGTTAGGTCATGTTCAAGAACATGAATAAGGTATTCAGGAAAGATTTGGTACATGGTTTACCCAAAATGACTTTTAAACTTGATAAAATTTGTGAATCATGTCAACATGGCAGTTGCATAAAAGTACCTTTAAGAGTATATGAGCACTTAACTCTCGAAGACCACTAGAACTCCTCCATATAGATCTATTTGGTCACTCAAGATTTTCCTCTCTTAATGGTAGTAAATTTGCATATTTGTGATAGTTGATGAGTATTCACGTTATACTTAAGTATTATTAATTAATAAAAATGATGCTTTAAGTAAATTTAAAATATTTTTCAAACGTATTCAGAGATTTCACACTTTAGATATCATTTCAATTCACATCAACCATGGTAGCGAATTTGAAAATGATGCTTTTCAAACCTTTTGTGAAAATCGCGATGTTACACATGAGTTTGCTTTGCCTAGAGCTGCTCCACAGAATGGGATAGTTGAGAGGAAAAAAAGAACACTCCAAGAGTGTGCACGTACAATGGTGTGCTACAGCAACATTCCAAAATATTTTTGAGCAGAAGCTATATCCACTGCATGCTATGTTCAAAATAGGGTACTTATTAGAAAACCTTTTAACAAGGCCCCCTATAAACACTTGAACCAAAAAGTTCACATAGTATCTTATTTCATGTCTTTGGTTGTAAATGATATATCTTAAATACAAAAGATAACTAAGTTAAATTTGACTCCAAACGGATGAAGACATATTTATCGGTTACTCTTTGCATAGCAAAGCATATAGAATCTATAACAAAAGAACGCTAGATATTTTTGAGACACATCATGTTACATTTGATGAATCTATTAGTAGTACTTCTCGCATTATTATTGATGATGATCATGATGTTAATACTTTACTTCCTAATGATCGATGATCATGCATCTACTTCTTTACCTAGAGCATTCACTGAGGCTACACACCATCCTTATACACAAGTAATTGGTAATATTAATGAATGCGTTAGAACTAGATCACAAATAGAACACATGATTCATATTGCTTTTGTTTCTAACATTGACCCGAAAAAGATAGATGAGGCTTTTGCAGATAGCTCAAGGATTGAGGCTATGCAAGAAGAACATCTATAATTTGAGCGGAATCAAGTTTGAAAGCTAGTTTCAAGGCCCCTATAGATCACCCCATATTGGGGGAAAAGGTGTATATAAACAAAATGGACGAAGATGGAACCGTGAAAAAGGAACAAATAAAGGTTAGTAGCGCATGGATATTCACAAGAAGAATGTATTGATTTTGATGAGAATTTTGCTCATGTTGCTAGATTGGAATATATTAGGATATATGAGTTTTAAATTATACCAAATGGATGTTAACCGTGCATTTCTTAATGGATACATTAGGGAAGAAGTTTATGTAGAACAACCACTTGGGTTTGTTCGTGAAAAGTATGTTGATTATTTTCATCATTTAAAGAAAGCTTTATATGGTTTGAAACAAACTCCAAGAGCTTGCTATGAGAGATTTAGAAAGTTCTTAATCGATTCTGGATATAATGTTGGTAAAGTAGATACTACATTGTTTATTAAGAAAATTGATAATGACATCATTCTTATTCAAATTTATGTTGATGATATTCAGGGGGCGGAACCAGGACTAGATGACCGGGCGGGCTAGGCGGCATTGCAAGAAGTCATACAAATTGCATTCGTAAAGTACATAGATGCAATGACGTTTAAGTCGATGAGTCCAAAGAGTAAAGAATGTGTTTTTCCATTGCGTTTAAGTATATTTGAGGCGACGAAGAGAACAACAAAATAGATATAAAATTCATTACTCATGCCCCCATGCAACATATGTGTTAAGGATCGAGTAAGAAAACCGAAAACAAAAACAAGTTTTAATTGCATGAGAACGAAAATAAGTTACGATGATTCAAACTGAATTACTTTAAACAAGCAGCAAATTTTCCCATGCATTTATTAAACACAAAATCGTTCACATATTAACGAAACTATGAACGAGAAACTGAAGATGATTGCGTTGTTAATTTACAAAAAAACAAAGTTTAAAAATTTTAATTATTGGAACAAGCCAAGAATTAATTAATCTTTTAAATTTAAGGGAATGAGAGAAGCGTATTTAGTAACTAAACATTTTTGGTAGATTAAGTTAACCATGACAATTTAAAAACGCTAAGTAGAAATCACAACGTTTACTTGTGTAATCAGACAATTCTCTGTTTTACAATGATTTATGTGTGAATTTAAGCTTAAACTAAGATATATTTTTGTTTAGACGCTTTTTTCTCAATTAGACGCTAAGACGCTGACTCTGCTACATTATAATTAAAAAACATGAAAAATAAAGGGAATAGGGTCGAAAATCTGAAAATTTAAGCACAAAGCGAGAATCGAACTCGCGACCAGTAGCTTGAGGAGGGAACACACAACCATTATGACACCGAAACAACTATCTAAATGGGGATAAAATTAATTTACTTAATGTATATTACTGTCCAAGCCATATACTTATGTACATTTTGAAATATGGGGCCCCCCAAACCCATGCGTGGGTCTGCCATTGATGGTATTATATTTGGATCTACTAATGAAAATTTATGTCAAGAATTTGCTAAGTTGATGCAAGATGAATTTGAGATGAACCACATGGGAGAGCTCACATACTTTTTAGGATTGCTAATCAAGCAGACAAAGGAGGAAACATTTATCCGCCAAACTAAATATGCAAATGATCTACTCAAAAGATTTGGGATGGAGGATGCAGTTGGGAATGATACGCTTGTGGCCACTTTCAACTTCTTGGACAAGGATGAAAAGGGCAAGGGTGTAGATCAAAGAACTTATAGAGGTATGATTGACTCTTTACTCTATTTTACTACTAGTATGCATGATATACTATTTAGTCTATGTGTTTTTGAACGGTTTCAGTCAGACCCTAAGGAGTCACATCTTAAAGCAGTAAAACACATATTTAGGTATCTTAAAACAACATCAGATTTTGGTAGCACAATAAATCTTATTTCATATAGTGATTTTGATTATTATGGTTGCAAAACCATAAGACAAAGCACAAGCAAAACTTGTCATTTCCTTGGACATTCCCTTATTTCTTGGTTTAGAAAAAAACAAATTTTTGTTTCACTGTCCACTACTGAGGCAGAATATATTGTTGCCGAACTTGCTTGTGTACAAGTTCTTTAGATCAGACAAGCCCTAGTTGATTATGGTATTAAGTGTCATATATCAGTGAGTTATTGTGATAATAAGAGTGCTATTAATTTGACTAAGAACTCTGTATTGAATTATAGAACTAAACATATTGATGTTAAACATAGATTTATTGATGATCATTGCACTAAGATATTGAACTTTGATATATTTATATTGATCGTCAAGTTGCTGATATTCTTACAAAAGCTCTTAAGATAAATTCATTTATTAAATTGTGTAGAGATATTGGTATCATTGGTGAGAAAGAGCTTATTTGATTGTTCATGATATGATTATCTTTGTTCATAATTTTGTTTATATCTCACAACACATAGTGTAATTTCATTACTTATGTCACACTTTGCATTGGTTATTGATCGTCCTCCTTATTGCTATTTGATTATGTCAAAAGGGAGAGATGAATGTTGGTGACATACAACTATATAATAGCGTGTTGACACCACACATAGTCTTCACATACATATGTAAACTCACATTGGCATGACCTTGATATATTAATGATAACCTTGATACATAAATGATACATGTAATTTATATGCGGCATCAATTTATGCGGCAAAAGGAGCGCCTACAGACTCGGGGACATGGAAATTCCTTTTGCGTTACACATGTAACTCAGAGAAACTTATCACTAGGAAGGTAAAGGATGGTAGTGACACCCTCTTCTGGCACGACAACTGGCTTCCCTGTGGGCCACTCAAAAATCTCTATGATATACCTGATGGGGAAAGTGATAGGCGAGTACATGAATATTGGGGGGCAACGGACTGGCTTGATAACCAAAGCATTCTCAGTATTAGGCCACTGCTACAACATGTTAAATTAAAACATGGGTCCGATGCTTGGGAATGGAAGCCAGGGCTGGCGTTCCGCTTCAGGGATGCTTGGGAGAATATCCGTGCCAAGGGTCCCCCATTCCAGTTCTATAAGCTCAAATGGTTCAGTGGTCACATACCCAAGCTGTCCCCGTCTCTCCTCCGGGCATTCAAAGGGAAACTTCTAACTAAGGATATTCTTGCTAGATGGGGCGTGAGTGGCCAGGGGGCTTGTGTGCTGTGCAATGATGGGAGTGTGGAGAATATTGATCATCTGTTCTTTGGCTGTGTGTATTCCTCCTACATTCTTCGCAGGTCTCTATTAAAACTTGGAATCTCATCGCCTATTGGTAATGACCTATATGACATCGGGCGCTACTACTTATCCCACTTCGGGAAAAAGGGGACCATGAACTGCCTTGCTAAAATTGTACTAACTGCGATGGTGTGGCACGTATGGCGAGAAAGAAATAGGCGGGTATTTGATAAAGTCACCAAAAGAAAGACTGTTCTCTTCGAAGATATTGCGACGGATGTAAGAATTGCTTTGCGAAAGCAGGATGATGATGGCGATAAGGATGCAGCTGAAGCCCTCTCAAACTGGAAATTCAGGGATAATGGATAATGGTTGAAGTACATCTGAAGTCCTCTTGGAGCCTTTCTGAAGCTGTTCTTAATTCCTACTCTTTTTAGAATGCTATTGGGTGCAATTTTGATTTCAGCAAATCAATTCTTTGCGGATGTAGAATTGAGGAACAGATTGTTAGGGGTTGGGTTTGATTGTAGGGAGTGACGACGCTTGTGTCCTCTCCTCCCTCTATTGAAACCAACGTTCACTTTCTCTTCCCACACTGTATTGTTTGTACATTTATCAATAAAGACTAACCTTACCTTTCAAAAAAAATATTACTTATCTGCAACAAAGCATTGATGCAGGGGGAGTTCAAAGATTTTTTCAATACCATGCATCATTGTAGGGGGAATAAGGATCGTATCTTTATAATTTCATTTTTATGTATCAAATTGTTTGTAATCATAAAAAAGGAGAAGAATGTTGGTTGCATGCATCATTGTAGGGGGAATAAGGAGAAGAATGTTGGTTATTGCATCATCCTTAAGTTAGTTTTGATGATAAGCAAAAAATTATGACTGCTAATGATGTTTTTATAAGGTAATTTATGAGTGTAGGTATCCAAGTCAACATAGTCAACAATGATCAACTCAAGCTCAAATATGATGATAACATGACGTTAAAGCTTGAAGCATGAAGAGCCTATGGATTGTAGCTTTACATTGAAGACTTAAAGCTCATCCAAGGATTTGTGGAGTACAAGACTTCAAGACAAGTTGAAGAAGCTTAAAGGAAGACACCAAAACTCCTAAGTATAATGTGAGTAATGTGTCATTTTGTAAACTTGTCTTAGAATGTTAAACCTAATTCCTCGTCCATTCTGCATCGCTTTTCGAAAGAATAAACAATTTGGAAATGGATCAAGTATAAATGTTTCAGTCATATGTCCAATAAACTAATTCTGACAATCTGTGTGGATTTGTTTATACATAACAAATCAACCGTAATATCCTAGTAAGATAATTTAAATACCTCATTAACAAAATCCATATATGACCCAAAATGCTTACGGATACTTGTTCGGTATAGTTCTTCACTGTAAGTCTATTATAAGTGATGAACACACAAGAATCAGTTGTTTACAAATTACCGATAGACTATTCAAATTTTCACTGGTTTGTCATCAATAATGCTAGCCCTAATTGATTCAGAAATGAATATTGTATTGCTCTATTTTGATTAACATTGTCTATCAACTGAATCCATCAGAATCAATACTAGTCTAGGTTAATAAAACCATAGACATCACAGAATCAAAAAAGCTCAAGCATGAGCTCACACGAAATATATATAAATATTTCACAATTACATCAGAAGTCCTCCAAAGAGCAGAAGCAGGCAGGACCAACAATCTCTATGTTTTTCCTCAATGCGTATAGTTATAATGACAACCAAGAGATAGTATCTTATGATGCAAGAAAATTTATGGCATTCATCAGAAGACAAGTGAAATCACTTTAAAGCAGCAAATGCTATCAAATCACAATATCAACAAGGCGTTGGGCGCATACAACTTACCAGCATTAGAACAACTCACAAAACATGCTAAAATGCAGAAGCAGGTCGCTCATCATAAAAATAATTCTCCTTCTCCATGTTCCTCATCGAGCTTTTATCCTTTCGTGGCATCGCATTCAGCAATCTCGAAGAAGAGACTGAAGGATCGGAACCATCACAGCTCCTGGAATCCATGTAAGATGTCATCTTCCTATGAAACCGAAATTCCCCATAGGAATTCCTCTGCATCATGGGTCTACTGAAATTGCAACTTCTCTGCTTTGCTTTAATGGATTGAGTCAAGTTCATATAGTTGGGCCGGGCCCCATTGCTCTCATCAGTTCTTTCCGATGCTCGGAGAGTGGATTTTGATATCGGAGTGGAAGTACAATTCGAAGATGATGATGGAGAGGCCTCGTCATGGTGGAATTCAGAACTAGGAGATGAGCTAGAGCGAGCATGGCTGCAAGGTGGAGCTTTTGCAGAAATCCTAGTACTCATGTTGTTCTTCCTGATCCTGACTGGGCCAGGTTCCGAGCATTTGGAACGAGTGCTGTAAACATCCTCACAGTTTTTGAACGACTGTGCATCAGAGGAATCGACTTGGGCCTGTTGCTGTTCATCCATGAGTCTGCTCTCCCAGGGTTTTGCAGCCATCCAACGTTCTAACCAGCTCCAGTTGCAGTTGGTCGTATCGAAATGGTGATGGTTGAGAGATGCAACAGACGAGTTGGACCTCGAGTCTGGAGTTGACCTGCAATGCTGAAAACATATCAAGAGACGTGTTAGTCAGCGTCAGATCAAAGCGATATGAGAATGTTGAAAGTAAGAAGCATCAGTTTTTGAACTGTACCTGTTGAGAAAGAGCATAAGCAATGGCCCTTTCTCTCTTGATAGCTCCCACCTGCCTCATCTGTAACTTCGTCCTGATATCCTCTAATGTGCCTTGACTATCACACCATGCATCCTGAAATCCCAGAAGATGCATAATAGGCCAGAACAATATTCACGAAATGAACTCAGAGACAAGCACACGCATTGTTATAGAACTAAATATTGATATCCGATAAAAATGTTAAATTTTTATAATAGGCCCCACAAATCTCTACATTGGTATGATATTGTCCAATTGGTTTTGCTCTTAGGCTTTCCCAAAAGGCACCATGTCAATGTAGATTGCCTAGCTTATTATAAACCCAAGACCCCCCTTCTCACAACCGATGTGGGACTATGTTTGTTGATAGAAATTGTTTGAACCCCGCGGAACAACAAACCCTAACAACTAGATAAGTAGCTAAGATTTGAAAAATCGGGACACAATAAACCAAACAACCAATCCCTCTTCGGATCTTGTTAGAGCAAATTAGTAAACGAAATGACGACAATACTCAAAACTGAAAGTAAATGAGGCAAAGGATTTTATCCTGGTTCGGTTGCGAACAACCTACCCTAGCATTCCGAGACGATCCACTATAATCAATGAAAACCCACGAGCTTACATCAACACCTTCTTCTTGACACTATTGTGAGTAACAACTTGGCAATTCCAAGCCCCCACAAATCTCACAAAGGAAGAAGAAGAGAAAGAGAAACCCTAGAAGACCTAAGAATCAAAGGAACACTCTTAGCCTATAGCTAATCCTCTTGATTCTTCCCTCTTCTACACTCTCCAAAGCTCTCAATGTTCTTTCAAGAAAAAATAAATGGTAGCCCCCTTTGCTTTTAGGTTTTCCTCTCTCTGAAAAGAAACCCTCTCTTTTTCTTTTCAGTGCACAGGAGAGAAAACACATAGCCCCTCATTTGATTTTTTGGCTCACGGGAAAGGCAGCAGCCTAAAAAATATGGGGCCCACCAAGACTTTGTACTAGATAAAAAACAACACTCTACCTTACTACAAAATCTTCAGCACTCCAGCTCTACCTTGATCACAACTACATGGTCACTCCACGGACCTCTTTGTCGTCTCGGAATCTGCGCCTTTCGGCGCCACACTCAAGCCACCAAACATATCAAGCTCAAGCATATCTTGAGCTTGATGGCGGGAACGGGCTTGGTGAACACGTCTGCAGTGTTCCTCTCAGTTGGGACTTTCTGACGCTCGATCTGCTTGCTCGGTGAACATCCCCAAATCCCCACCAAGAAGATTTGGGGATGCCATAGAGATTATCATTGGTTTTCAGCGATAGCTAGAGCGCTATTCATCTTGCGAAGCATCAGGCGTATTAGTTCGAGGACGAAGCACATTGAAGCCCGTGATTGCTTCCTAGAGGAGTCCCAACTGAGAGAAACCTTGCAGACATGTTCACCAAGCTCGTTCCCACTATCAATCTCAAGACATGCTTGAGCTTGATATGTTTGGTGGCTTGAGTGTGGCACCGAACGGCGCAGATTTCGAGACGATGAGGAGGTCTGTGGAGTGACCATGGAGTTGTGATCAAAGTAAAGCTTGGATGAAGTGCTGAAGATTTTGTAGTAAGGTATAATGTTTCTTTTTTATTTACTACAAAGTCTTGGTGGGCCCATGTTTTTAGACTATTGTCTTTCCCCTGAGCCAAAAATCAAATGAGGGGCTATGTGTTTTCTCTCACGTGCGCTGAAAAGAAAAGGAGATGGTTTTTTTCAGAGAGAGGAAAACCTAAAAGTAAAGTGGGCTGCCATTTCTTTCTTCTTGAGAGAAAATTGAGAGCTTTGGAGAATGTAGAAGAGGGAAGAATCAAGAGGATTAGCTATATGCTAAAAGTGTTCCTTTGATTCTTAGATCTTCTAGGGTTTCTCTTTCTCTTTTTCTTCCTTTGTGAGATTTATGGGGGCTTGGAATTGCCAAGTTATTACTCACAAGAGTGTCAAGAAGAAGGTGTTGATGTAAGCTCGTGGGTTCTCCTTGATTATAGTGGATCGTCTCGAAATGCTGAAGTAGGCTGTTCGTAACCGAACCAGAATAAAATCATTTGCCTCGTTTACTTTCAGTTTTGAGTATTGTCGTCATTTCGTTTACTAATTTTCTTTAAAAAGATCCGAAGATGGATTAGTTGTTTGGTTTGTTATGTGACCCGATTTTTCAAACCTTAGCTACCGAGTTAGTTGTTATGGTTTGTTGTTCCGCGGGGTTCCAACAATTTTTATCAACAATGTTCACATCCAAACAATCCTTCCCTTGAACGATCATTCATCTGCCTTGCTCAATTTAGACCGTGATCACAAACCTCTTGCTCTCTCTTTCAATCGGTTAGGCACCAACGCATCCAACCGATTGACACAAACTCTAGCTTTTACTGCGATGTGGCGCACGTCTTATGTGAAACCTGAAGAAGCTTCATCCTTGATCGATGTGTGTGTGGTAGAGTGTGAGAGGAAACGCGCGCGCGAACAATTGGAGCTCCGCCGTCTTTTTCCTATAGAGCGCACTACAACATTCACTATAGGATCAAACAACATCGGGAGTACATGGTTTGGCTCTGATACCATGTTAAATTTTTATAATAGAGCACACAAATCTCCACATGTGTATGATATTATCCAATTGAGCCCACCGGCCCAATTGATTTTGCTCTTGGGCTTTCACAAAAGGCCTCATGCCAATGAAGATTTTCTAGCCTATTATAAACCCAAGACCAATTGGAGCTCCGCCGTCTTTTTCCTATAGAGCGCACTACAACATTCACTATAAGATCAAACAACATCGGGAGTACATGGTTTGGCTCTGATACCATGTTAAAATTTTATAATAGAGCACACAAATCTCCACATTTGTATGATATTATCCAATTGAGCCCACCGGCCCAATTGGTTTTGCTCTTGGGCTTTCACAAAAGGCCTCATGCCAATGAAGATTTTCTAGCCTATTATAAACCCAAGACCCCCATTCTCACAACCGATGTGGGATTATTGTTAGTGCTTTTGCCCTAGGCCAAATATTTGGACATTTATGTTATGTCATTTTCATTTATAAAATGTTTCTCTAATTGTTATTATTATATTGCTTGCATGTTTCTTTATAATTATGTTTGAATGGCTGTTTTATGATATTCTAAGCATCCCTAGTCATTCATCGTTAAAGGCTTACTAATGAATTAAGACTAGTATGAGTTTGGTTGATAATTATGAGATAATTATATGTATGGTGATATAAATCAAACTTATAGGTACTTGTTGGAGAACATGTACCGGATACACTCGCTATGAGATCATTACATGGATTAGTGTCATAAATGATCTCATAATAGTTATGTCATAGAATCCTTAGACCTGAGATCATCACAGATTCCTACATAAGGAACATCATGTATTGACATAACCAAACGTTATTTTTAATCAGATAATCATAAAGGTTATGATTGAACATGATGTGAATTATGCAAAGGAAAGTGAATGAACAAGATGGAATTTGTCCATATCCTATGAGAGAGATATCTAATGGGCCCTTCGATAAGTAGGACTGAGAAATGCATGGCTGTGCTCAAATGAATCTCATTTGATTTTATCAGTCTACTTAGAAAGCGAGAAATTGAATGTTTGAACAATATAAGTATGATACTGTCCATGACTTATGTTCAAATAAGATATCGTGTGACAAAAGGATTATGACATGTTCTATTGGTTAGGTTAATATCGGACTAACGATATTCATATTAATTGGGTAGTCATAATGTCTTGCTAGAGACCAATTATGACTTGTGGGCTTCTAATAAGATTAGGCCCGCTGCCAATTTAATATGAGCCTATTAGGTCGCGCACAAAGAACGTAATGGATATCATAGGCTTTTAAACGTGATTTCGAATTTGATTTGAAATTCGTAATAAGGCGAAATATCTTAACTGTCAGATATTGTATCTCGTTAAGATGTTATCCCTAAGATATCGCCGCGTAACTGAAATACGTTAAGGGGTTAACGTGGGATTGTTATCCCTAAGATATCGTCGCATAACTGAAATGCGTTAAGGGGTTAACGTGAGATTCTATATAAAATATAGGAAGAGGATTTTCAGTTTCATGTTTTTCAATCTATCTCCTCCGTTTTTGAGAAAAACAAAGGGCGAGAGAAACCCTAGTTGCTGAGAAGGAGCTAGCACCCTCGCAATTCCTGTTTGTGACGTTCGCGTGTGGATACCGATTGAGAGTGGTCATTCGTAGAGCAGCACCTGTAGTCCGGCACATTTAGATCGTCACAAAGTTAGTGATCTATTCGAATCAATTAGAACGCATGGATCTTGGTAGGTTTCTATTTTCCGCTGTGTATAAACTAGTTATGCATGATAGAAACCCTAACAGTTTACATCCCAACTACCACCATTCTCACAACCGATGTAGGATTATGTTTACATCCCAACTACCACTTGTTTATAAAAAAACTTTGCCGACCCCGCGGAATAGCAAATAAAATATGGTTACAAACAGAACAATTCTGAAAATATAATAGGCACAGATTTTGCCTTGGTTTGGTTGAGAATCAACCTACTCCAACATTTCGAGACGATGCACAATTTTAATCAAGAGAAATCCACAAGCTTTACAACCCTCTTCTTTTTCACTCTCAAGTGAGTAAACCCAATAAGACCTAAGCTTCTTCTCCTTAATTTTACTCTCTTCTAAAATCCCAAAGCTCTCACACTTTTCTCTCAAGAATGGCAGCACTCTGGAAATGGCAACACACTGGTTTTCTTTTTTTTTTCTTTTTCAGCTGTCTTCTAATCTCTCTGTCTGTCGGTCACTCTCTCTTAGAGAATTGGCTGCCAAACAAAATATTTAAGACCAAACAACTAACTTCAAAGCTCGGACCCCACAGAACTGTGTAATGGAGACTTTAGCAGCACAAAACAACACTCTACCATGCTACAAAATCTCTAGCACATCCAACACTCCATCCAAGCTATACCTTAATCACTCCACGGACCTCCTTGTCGTCTCGAAATCTGCGTCCTTCAGTGCCAGGTCACCAAACAAATCAAGCTCAAGCATGTCTTGAGCTTGATGGATGAAACGGGCTTGGTGAAATGTCTGCATGGTTATTCTCAGTCGGGACCTTCTGAAGCTCAATATGTTGATCAAAACTCCATGGTCACTCCACGGACCTCCTCCTCATCTTGGAATCTGCGTCCTTCGATGCCACACTCAAGCCACCAAACAAATCAAGCTCAAACATGTCTTAAGCTTGATGGCGGGAACGGGCTTGGTGAACATGTCTACGGGGTTCTTCTCAGTCGGGACCTTCTGAAGCTCAATATGTTTGCTCTCCTCCTCTAGGAAGCAATCACGTACCTCTATGTGCTTCGTCCTCGAATTGTAATCATGTACTGGAGATTTTGTAGCAAGTAGAGTGTTATTTTGTGCTGCAAAGTCTCCATTGCATAGTTCTAATGGGGCCCGAGCTTTGATGTTAATTGTTGGGTCTTAAAGTTTTTATTAGCAGCCTACTCTCCAAGAGAGTGTGACACATAGAGAGAGAGAGATCAGAAGGCGGCTAAAAAAGAAAAGAGAGAGAAAACAGTGTGCTGTCATTTTCAGAGTGCTGCCATTCTTGAGAGAAAATATGAAAGCTTTGGTATTTTAGAGGAGAATAGAATCAAGGAGAAGAATCTTAGGGCTTTTTGGGTTCTTTTGATTTCTTGAGTCTTCAAGTTAGCCTCTTGTTTTGCTTCTTTGTGAGATATATGAGGGATTGGATATTCAATGTTATTACTCACTTCAGTCACTTGAGGGTGAAGAAGAAGATGGTTGTCAAACTTGTGGATTTCTCTTGATCAAGATAGTGGATCGTCTCGGAATGTTGGAGTAGGTTGGTTCTCAACCGAACCAGGATAAAAGTTGTGCCTCTCGTATTGGCATAATTGTTGGTGTATTTGCATCCCTATTTCATTTGCTAAATTGATACCGCAAGATCCGATGAGGGAGAAGGTTGGTGTAGTCTTGTCACCCTAATTTTTGCAACCCCCTACTCCTTAACTACTTGTTAGGGTTTGCTATTCCGCGGGGGTCGGCAAGGTTTTTTATCAACAAAAATGTGTCCATGATCGAATATCAATAGTAACCGGCATTATTGAAGACAATAAGTGATTGAAAAGAATAAATTGAATTGGAGCTTGAATTTTTAGCGTCTTCTACCATTAGGAAGACTATATATAAATCACATTGACTACTGATCATTCTACTGCAGTACATTATGCATACTTCAGTCCTTGTGCACCAAGACATGTTCTTATATTCTATATTCATGTATGTAAACTGGTCGAATACCACATAGTCTTAGCAAATCAATTCAATCCAAACAGAACTATGATCAAAATAATGCAAACACGGCAACATAAACAAAACTTAAGATTTTGGATATGAGCAAATGAAAGATCACCTCGGCTTCTTTTATGACATCCATCTGGGTTCTATGCGCCTCAAGCATCTGCTGCACAACCTGCCCCTCGGTGGACAGCCTAACACGCCTCGCCCTCACGAGAGCCTGGACTCGGACGAGAGCCTGCATGCAGCGCAGAGTCACGGCCGCCTGCTTCCTTACCTGCCGGCCGCGGACCAAGGCCTGCAGCCTCACCACTCCTTTAAGTGCCCTTAACGCTCTTCTAGCCTACAGTAGTAATTTTCATAGAATATTTGCAGAATTGTTCAACATATGACTTGAAATAGGATATAAATTTGAAGAAATTCATCAGCAACTGCCCATAAGCAAGATCAAACAACAAAAGTAGTAAAATGGGTAGGGAAAATTTTGAAAAAAAATTTTAAAAATTTTAGAAATGCACCTCGTTTAACAAGAATGCAACCCAATATGGATAAACAAACGACATAAGGAACAAAAAATAGAAGAAAAAATTAACTAAAAATACATACAAACAATCACCAAAATATGCAGAAAAATAAAAATTTAAAAAGCTGTAAGATGAGCACAAGCTAAAAATTGGATGTTTAACTATGATAAACTCAAATGACCAAAAACTCTCTCTCTCTCTCCCTCACATAATTAAAATTAAGGGATGAAATTAATTTACCAAGAACCCTCGAAACGCGGTCTGAATCCTGATAGCAGCCCACTCCTGCCTCACAACAAAGAAATCCTTGGGCGGGGCCCGAACGACCGCGGCCACCGCTGCGCTGAAAGCATCGGCGGCGGCGACCGACGACGAGGCATCGGACGCCTCGGAGGCCGCCGACTGCCGGCCGCTGCTCGCTCTGGACCCCTTCCACATCGAGCCGAGGTCGGCCGATGAGCTCCTCCACAGTTTTTTCCATCTCTTCTGCTTCCCGCTTCCATTGCCTCCGCTGGGCTTTTCCTTCAAAACAGAAATAAGCAAAAAAACACCAAATTTCAGAAATTGAGACTTAGAAGATAAGATTTTGTTGAGAATGGAGAACTGGGCACAGTTGGTTTTGATTACGGGGTCGGATTTTTTTAGGCCGATGAGGGATTTTATCCATTTCCCTGATCCTCCACCCATTGGGGTTCTGGGTTCTGGGTTAGGTTGAAGATGTCAGAGAGAGAGAGAGAGAGAGAGAGAGAGAGAGAGAGACGTGGGCTTGTTGGGGGCAGCGTTCGAGATTTGAAATTCAAAATGAGGGGGATAGAACTGGGAGGGGGTCTTCGGTGTGTTGGCAACGGGCAGAAAATAAAGAGAGCTTTGGGAGCATCGGATGCTCTTGCTTTTATGGGGCAACCGAGATTTTAGGGATTTAAGTCATTATTATAGCCGTGACCTTCCCATTAGGCCTTGGGAGGAGTACAATGGCGTTGGGCTTGGGCCGGCCACCCATTTTCGGCTGACTTAGAGCACTCCCAATGGTGGGGTGCACCAGTCAGCTATTGGGGCTGAGGCTGTGTCACCTGAGATTCAGTTCGTGTGCTCTTCCAATGAAGGACTAAACATGGGCTAAACGGTTGCCATATCAGCCTTCAATGGATGGATTACCAAACGTTTGGTGTTACGACACAGACGTTAGTTAATCTAGTCGTAATTTTTTTTTCAAATCTGAAGTAGATCAGACGCATGGACGATACCCACCAAGCGTCTGATCTATTATTGGTGCGCCAGACATGTGTGCTTCAAGGCATATTAGACGTCCGATGCCTAGAGTTTTTTTTTGCTGCTTCCAGGAAATTAGACGTCTGACCTTTACGGATCATACGTCTGTTCATGATATAGCATAAAATGTCAATTTTGATATTTTTAAAATTGGAACCATATGAGGTGAGGCATAGATTGCAATAGCCATAAATAAGTATTGCTTAACTTGAAATACGAAATGCATAAAAGTGAAATACTAGCTAAAAATTTTAAATATAAAATTACATTGCAATGAATAGATTGAAATACAAATTAAATTAAATTGTCTTCCAAAGACCAGATATGCTCTATCAAGTCATTTTTTAATTGGGACTGTCGTTGCTTATCACGAGTTAGACCACTATTCTGAATATATAATCTCACCAAGTTTGCCATTGTCCGAGAAGAATATTGTCAGTTTGTAATGGCATTCTCAAGTTGATCGTATTGTGGCAACTCATATTGTGTAGCATACATATGTCCTTCATCCTCCACAATCATATTGCGCAAAATGATACAAGCCCGCATTATTTTTGCAAGTAGGTTTACTTGGTACATTCAAGCTGGACGTTTAATAATTGTGAATCATAACCATAAAATGCAAAATGCATGCTCTACATCCTTTCTTCCAGCCTCTTGTCTAGCAGCAAACAATTGAGCCTTTGCGGACTGCGGTAGACGAATAGATTGGACAAACATAGCATAAGGTGGATAGATACCATCAGCTAAGTAATATCCAAGATCATATTGGTTACCGTTAACTGTAAATTGAACCAGAGGAGCTCGATCTTCGTAAAACATCGTTAATTAATGGTGAACGGTCCAATACATTTATATCATTGCAGGTATATGGAAAGCCGAAAAACGTATGTTGATGAGTGTTTATTATATATAGTTTTCTCCCTTTTTCATGCACATTTTACAACGTTTATTTTACCGTTTTCTCCCGTTTCCCTCATTTTTGTTCCCTCTTTTGCTTTTATGGTCCATTTTATGCCTTGCAGGAAATACATATTGATTAGGGATCATAAGGCATGAAAAAGGCGAGAGAAGGCGAAAGGAGTAGAGCCGGTAGCTCAAAATATGCTAAATGGGGGGATTGAAGAAGGAAGTGTGATACACACGGTCACGTCGATTCGACGCGGCCGCGTGAGCACATCACCTAAATGGAGCAAAACTTAATTTCACGCGTCCGCATCATGGTGGACCAAATGGCCGCGTCAAACGAGCTCTAGAACCGATTCCACGCGGCCGTGTCATCGACGTCCAAACGGCCACGTTGCTGAGAAGAAGAAGCGAGAATTTGCAATCGATGCGGTCGTGTGCAGAAGAAGACGCGATCGCGTAATCCTGAAGAGCTTAAGACCAAATGGTCGCTCCACATGACCGTTTCGAGACGACACGGACGTCGAAGCTGAATTCGACACGACCGCGTCGCTGTAACCCCTGCCGCCCTA
The DNA here is from genome assembly GCA_030789695.1 of Scilla litardierei. NCBI lineage: Eukaryota > Viridiplantae > Streptophyta > Magnoliopsida > Asparagales > Asparagaceae > Scilla > Scilla litardierei. The sequence continues at coordinate 304,752,103 of CM061141.1, forward strand.
TGTTACGCAAATGGACGACGCGACTGCATCGTTTTCGATGCGGTCACGTCGAATTGGATTTCCAAGAGGAAAGTGGGCGCTGCCAGGGGTAGTTGGGGGTCTTTTGTGTAAGGATCGCCTTACCCTTGCAATACTAACAACAACACACTAGAGGGGGGTGAATAGTGTAATGCAATAAATTGTCCAATTAAAATTAAACTTGCAAATACGGAATAATAAATGCAAGAGGAAATAATTGACACAATCAATCCAAACGCAAACACAAGATTTTACCCTGGTTCCCCAAACTTGGGTACGTCCAGCCACACCAATATTCACTATATTCCTATAAAGAGAAGTGAATACAAATCCCACAAAGAGATACCTCACCAAGAGGATTTTGCCATACACAAGGACCCAACCAACCCTACACAAGGGTCAAACTCCCACCTAGAGAATTACTAACTCCCACTCAGAGAATTAGGGTTAGCCCTACACTAGGACACCAAACTCCCACCAAGAGAGTTAATCCCACAAAGAGAGTTACTCCCACAAAGAGAATATCCTAATCCCACAAAGAGATAAACTCCCACAAAGAGATAAACTCCCACAAAGAGAGAAAGACTAATTCCCATAAAGAGAATTAGTGTTACAAGAATCACCAAGTAAAATAAATACTCTTACCCAGGGGCGGACCCACGTTGGGGGTGGGGGGGCCCGCCCCCCCCCCCCCCCCATTTTACAAAAATTACTTTCATACATATACATGGCATCACATCTATAATTTAAGGCTAAGTAATTAAAAGTGATGGTAAGTAACATGGCTGTTCATTTGGCTTGGTGGTTGAGCGCCTCTTCCTCAATCATGTGGTCACGGGTTCAATTCCGGGAGGGATTTTGTCTATTAAGTTTTTATATTTTTAGGTAGAATAAGGGTTATTAGGAAGGAATGTGTCGAAATTGAGTTTGTCATAGCATAAAATAATGCCCGTGCTACCTTATTTTTTTTTTCAGTTTACATATATATTATTACAATGTTATGTATATAAACCTTTCAATCAAAAACAGGTTGCCTCAGTAGCAGATTGGTTGTGTGTTTGCTTGATTTGTAGATGGTTCTGGGTTTAATTCTTGTTGGAGTTAAATTTTTTAAATTTTCATTTTTTGCAAATTAACAAAGTAATTAACCTTAGTTCCTCGTTCATGTCTTTTCTTGAACGATTTTGTGTTTAATAAATGCATAGGGAAATTTGTTGATCATTTAAAGTAATTTGAATCTTTATAACTTATTTTCTTTCTTATATAATTAAAACTAATTCCCATAAAGAGAATTAGTGTTACAAGAATCACCAAGTAAAATAAATACTCTTACCTATGCATTGAGATGCTTACTCATAGATGAATGCAAGGCATGGAAGAGGATCTCCAAGTGTTGAGATTAGCTTGAAAGCACTTGGATGATTTCCCTTAAGCTGGACTTCAATGCATGAAGAGGAATGAGAGCTCAAAGAGGGAAAAGAGAGAGTTTGAGAGTGGCTTATTGATCTCTTATGATTTTCAATAGCATCAAGAAGTTCTAATGAACTCAGCACACCCATATATATATATATATATATATATATATATATATATATATATATATATATATATATATATATATATATATATATATATATATATATGAACCCTATATCAGCCCTCAAACCCCAAGAAAACAGCCAAAAGCACAAGACAGCAACAGCTATAAACTGGGCGAAAACGACACCGACAGTCGACTGATGATCAAATGACAGTCGACTGATCAACGGCTAGAAAATATCCAACGGCTATAATCTGAGCCAGGACAGTCGACTGATGAAATCGATACAGTCGACTGAGAACATGACAGGTGCCTGTAAAACCTTCAGCAGGCGACTGCTGCAGGGGATGGAATAAAACAGAGAGCTGCACTCTTTCTCTAGATAAGCACACAGGCGACTGATGTCAATAATACAGTCGACTGTACAATAGTCAGGCGACTGTAAATCCTTCATCAGTCGTCTGCTGCAGGAGATGGAGAAAAACAGAAAGAGGCAGAGATTGCACTCACGCTACTCAGACGACTGTTGACCAATTTTCAGGCGACTGTAAATATACATGCGACTGTAAACTGAGCATCAGTCGACTGTTGCGAAAAGCTCAAGTAGAGTCAATAGAAATTTTGACTTGAGCAGTGCATATCAGTCGACTGTAGAAGGATCGACAGGCGACTGGTAATCACCCAGTCGACTGTAAATCCTTCATCAGGCGACTGATGGAAAGCTAGAGACTCCAAATGAGTCTTTGGTCAAGATGAACCTATTAGGTTGGATTCTATGATAATCCTAAGGCTCACTAAGATGGTTAAATGCATATGCATGGATGAGTAGACCATCTATCAAGGCATTACATTAAACTAGACTCAAATGAAAGAGAAAGCAAAAAAGAAAATATTACATGGATTACATTGCTTTCCTTAAAGTCTATGTCTTCAATCTTGATGCCTTTATGCTCTCCATCATCTCCAAGCTTTGGCACCTTTTGAGTCCAAGCTTTGGCCGTTCTCCACTTGATGTCCATCCTTGCACCAAGTGTTTAGTCTCCAGAAATGATATTCTAGAAAAGAACTATGAGACTAAAACAAGAGAGTCATTAGCAACAACATAATGTTGTGATCATCATCAAAATAAGATTGATATGAAACACCAATACTCAACATTTTGGCATATTGGAAAGTTGTATATAAGCTTATCTTCTTCCCTGAGCGAACCCAACTCTTATTTTGTTGTTTTTTAGAGTTTTTGAGGGTTTTGTATGGGATTTATTACTATTTTATTCATCACTCTTATTGATTTTAATTAGTAGCTATTGTAATAGATTAGATTTCCTTAATAGAAGTTTCTGTTGGATCTGGATCTAAGCCTAGAGGGGGGTGAATAGGCTAATAAAAATTCTCGTGCAACCCACGAGCAATCACACGCAACTATAGAAGATGCAGAGTAAGTAATAAGCAATCAAAGAGTACGCAGTAGATTTACCCTGGTTCGGTCATCCCACGACCTACGTCCAGCTCCCAAAGCAGATACTAGATTAATAATGTAACAGGTACAACCGTAATATCTAGAGAACCCACGTTTCTACATTCACCAAGCTCTCAGTATCCACTCCATCGGTGTTCAACAAAATTAATCCTAGTATAACCTTTCTATTGGCTAGTCCCAACTAGCCAAGTCCCTCTTGTCTAGCACCCACTAGACAAGACCCCAAAACAAGTATGGTAAAGTTTCCCCTACAAAGATCGCTACTACTACACAAATATAATAATAAGAGTTTAGATAATCTCAGTTTGTATATCGACAGTCGTCTCTGTCAATCAGCTTAGGTCAGACTGTATCTGACAGGATGTAGTCGCCAACGTCACCTCCTCGACTTTGGAACTTGCGGCCTTGATGTCTTGGCTCCTGGTAAGTTGCGGCAATGATGTTTCCTCCCTTGAAGAAGCTTGCGCAATGTGTGATGAAGACTCTCATCTAGCAACTTGCGGCCTTGGCTAGTATTTCCCCTTTGATGTTACGCAATAGAGGAGAGGTTGGCTTGCAAACTTGCGACCTATGGCATGGTGACTCTCCTCTTCAAGTTGCGGCCTTGATGAAGCTCCCTCCTTTGATGACTTGCGGCCTTGCCTTGGAGAACCACAAGTATGTTGCGGCAATGGGAGATGACATGCAATGAAGCTTTGCTTGGATAACTTTGCTTGATGTTGTGCACTTGGAAACCAGCCTTGGAGAGAACTTGCACAAGGAATCTCTTGGCTACGAGGCTTTGACAATGTGCTTGGACAATGGAGTTTTTTCCTTGGAGATGAGAGATTGCGCAAGGAGATGATAGCAATGCAAGTTGCACAAGGGGAGAGTGGGTTGTTTTTGCAAGTTACGGCCTTGGTGTCTTCTATATGTAATGGCCGAATTTTTCCCCTTGTTTTGGTTCTCCTCTCTCTCTCTCAAAATCTCTCTCTTTGAATATGGGTTTATAGAGGAGAGGATGAGATATGATAGAATCAATTAGAATCCCATAATTGATGGAAATTGGAAGGAATCCTAACTTGATTAGGATTTGAATGAATCCTATGGATATGAAGTTTGAATATGGATGGCTATGAAATTTGAGTAGCTATAGGATTCCAAATAAGATCTCATTTAATCACCATTTTGCATGAGATTCTCCATATCTCTCCATCTTTGACGAAGTCTTCAATTTGCATGGCTTTAGGACTTGAATGTTGCACCAATTGATTTGAATCAATTCAAATATGGATTTGAATTGATTTCCTCCTTATCTTCCCATTTTTGACTTAGTCCAATTTTTGTAGCCATAATCTCCATATTTGACTTAGTCCACTTGGCTAATGCATGTCATATTCTCCATCACTTTTACTTAGTCTCTCTTTGAGTATTTGCGAGAGTGCCATTTCTGAAAACACTTAGCACACACATCAAATCGTTCACACATGTTTATTATCATCAAACACGAAGTCATCGATCGTTGCATCCAACTACATGTTGTATCCAACAATCTCCCCCTTTTGATGATGACAAACCAATCTAAGATTTGAGCAATAACGATTCATATAATTTCATCGTGACATGTGTGTGTGAAGTGTGAAGATGGAGGATATATGCAATATGCAACAAGTATGGTAATGATGTGCAAACATAGAAGCATGCTACAATGATGTTCAAGCATTCAAAAAATGTATGCATGCTCCTCCTTTATTCATGATCCCCCTTTATTCATGATCCCACTTGAACCAATATTCATATATTCAATAAGCATATTCTCATTATTCATTAATGCTCCCCCTTAAACCAATATTCATGTATGCAACATATAGCATTAATGTTCACCCCAAATCTTTTCAATTCTTTCTCCCCCTTTTGTTATCATCAAAAGTGTATACATGAAGTCAAACTCATACCACAAGCAAAATAATGAGCATTATAAATTACGACATATACTTGCATGTAGACATTCATAGAATAAGAACTTCAAATTCAATGAGAATTATAACATAGACTTCAACACCTTCGTGTAAGTATGCTGATTAAACATTGAAGTGCATGAGGAGAACTAATTCAACCAAAACCAATCCACATTTTCCATTAAATATGAAATCACCTAGGATTGATTTTCCCCATCTCATTAAAAATGAGTTCAAGGTACTACACTAAAAAACATAGCCTATAAAGGATCTTAGATATGGAGGTGGCATTGCTTGACGAGTATAACACCAACGCTAAAGATTATCCGTAAAGCATATGTTGGATACTCGTGGGTAGTGTACTTGTCAAGGATTGTATCCATTTTTCATACGGAGCTATTTTCATTCTTTTCCACAAAAAATTCACATTCAATTCTTTTGTGCTCAATTTTTATCCATAGCAAGACACATCATATCCCTTAGATTTTCATTTATTTTTCATCCTACTTTCTCTTTCCAATATTTCATAAAAGATGTCTCCAAATGTACAGCAATATTTAATATTTGTGGAAGTGAAAGTGTAGGTGTAGAAATCAAATTATTATAATCATTGAACATGTCATGGCTATTTAGAAAATCAAACATGCTTATGTAGCCATAACCATAATACATTAATTTCTACATGGATATGATTATCATTCATTAATATCACTTGAATGATCCAAAAAAAAGATATGCATTAAGCACCATTTTTTTTGCTTTTTGAGTTTTTCATTTTTTTTATTTTTGATTATAAAGACACAAGATAGAAAGCAAACAAACTAGCACACAAATAAAAAAATAAGTCAAGCACACAAAATCTATAAAGGTATGCATTGCATTAAGATCAAAGAGGGGGGAAAATATACCTTCGCTCGGGAAACGCAGCGGCATAGGAACCACGGGAACCCAGTAGGGAGAAAGATGATGTACGGGATACGGGATCCTCTTAGTAGGCTGGACCAAAATCCAGCCGAGAGAGGGCAGCGCCGTCGTTTGGCTAAGGAACTAAATAATGAGACATTCAATCCATAGTCCCTCGCCAAATCTCCATCTTACCTGCACGGTAAATGTTATGTGTGACCTTGGAATTCAACAAGGTCCACTCATATTAGTCATCAAAGATTTAGGAACCCATATTTGCTTGAATTTCATATTCGTGTTCCTAAACTTACAATAATAAGATGTATGACCAACACTAGCACAAGTAAAGCACTTTGCATATATGTTTTTAGGCACATTGTGAACTTTCTTATAATTGGGATTTTCAACATTTTTAGAACCAAATCCAAGTCCACGTCTATTATTGACATAAAGTTGATTTTCTAGAATAATATCCAATGATTGTTTTTCCATAGAAAATTTCTTTAATGACAATTCTAGACTAGTAATTTTGGATTTCAATAACGCATTCTCATTCACAATCAAAGTGCATTTACTAATAAAAGATTTCTTATTGTCCTCTTCATCTATTATTTTTATTTTCAGCTCATTATTCAACATGCATAGTTTTTCAATAAGCAATCCATTTTCAGTTTCAAGTTTAATCAAATCTTGTTTATACATGCTAATATTATTCAACAGAGTGGGACAAATAAGACACTCAACTTTTTCATGTAACCTAGATTTCTCTTTTGCCAACAAAGTAATGGTAGAATCACTTGCAACAATTTTTTTCTTTTAGTTCCTTAATTTCTAATGACATGTTGTAAGTGTCTTGTTGCATTTCATCGTTGGCATTTCTACACTCTTCTAATATGGAATCACGTTCCTCTATAGTAGATTCTATGTTGTCAATTTCATCTTGCATTTCTTTATTATCATTCTTATAGATCTCTAAAGTAGATTGTTGCCTCTCAAGTTCAACTTGCATTTCTTTACAAATATTCAGAAGTTCAGTTCTTTTAGTGCAAGTTTTTACCTCGTCGTATTTTCCCATCAAGCAGAGGGAGGTGTGAGCAGTCTCCTCACTCTCATCTTCGCTATCCATATCCCACGTTATCGCTAGAGATTTTCCTTTCTGTTCAGCGACGTTACTCGTTTCTTTTGGGCAATTTCTCGCGAAGTGTCCCTCCTTCAAGAAAATATTACATGGATTACATTGCTTTCCTTAAAGTCTATGTCTTCAATCTTGATGCCTTTATGCTCTCCATCATCTCCAAGCTTGTCACGCCCCGCTTCCCAAAATGGACGGAAGCGAAACGTGACGAGGCCCGCTTAGGCCAGAGCTGAGAAGCTCGGACCCAATAAGCGTCTGTAGAGGTACCATTTTAAAACAAAAGTCAGGTTCTTGCATTTTTATAGTTCGAAACAACAAAAGTACAGAAAAGGAAGTGCATTCATTAATTTAGAGATATGATATCCAACAAGTACAAGTCTAGAACGGAGCCTAAGCATGGCAACAAACTATCTAAAAGAAACGGAAAGTTGTAACCTCTGAAAGTGGCGACTAGAAAGACCTCAAGGTCTGGTCCTTGTCAGGCACGTGCTCTGGGTCGACGTCCTCGGCTCCTCGTACTCCAGTGAGTCTGCCTCGTCCACGAACTCTGGCTGAATACCTGACATACAGCACCCAAGAAAAAGGAACTGTACGTCAGGTAAAGTCTACAAGAAGGGTTAGACTTTACTGCAAGTGCACCGAACTTTAAACAACAGTTTACTGGTTGATTAACATGCTGAGGTTCTTTTACACAACAGTTTACTGGTTGATTAGCATGCTGGGGTTACAACAAGTACAAGAGAAGTAACGTAGCAGGAAAGTAAAACGTAGCAGGCAGTAGTCGTAGCGTGTGCTACCAACTACGGGACTAACCTACAGGTGTCAGGACAAGACGGGACGTGACGAACAGAACAAGACAAGACGGGACATGACAAGACACGAAAGGGTTCACGCCTTACGGTTCGAGGGGGATCAGACCCTCTTGCCGTGCGCACGCTCAACCCAACCCCAACCCAGGAACTCAGGACAAGATTCACGGGGATCATTTCCGCTAGGGAAACATCCGAAACGCCCGAAGGCTTTTTGGTCACAGGGATCACTTCCGCGGAGGGAAGCATCCGAAACGCCCGCAGGCTTTTTGTATAACAGTCACGGGGATCACTCTCGCATGGAGAGCATCCGAAACGCCCGAAGGCTTTTTGTATCACGGGGATCACTTCCGCAAGGGAAGCATCCGAAACGCCCGAAGGCTTTTTGTATCACGGGGATCACTTCCGCAAGGGAAGCATCCGAAACGCCCGAAGGCTTTTTTGTAACACAGTGACAAGACACGACCAGTGTGGATAACAGTGACAAGACACGACCAGTGTACGGAAGAGTTATTCTAGGGTGTCCACACGCACGCACACACATGATAGCCCTACAGCATCAAAGTTGTTGTTGTCAAGCTCAGACTTCGTCGTCAAGTCTGAGTCGTCAGGGGCGTCCCGGACGCTATCATTTCACGTCCGGTTCTATACAGTCACAGTCTAACAGTTCTAGCAATCTAAGCCCAAGGCACGGTCAAAACGCAAGTGGGTGCACTTGCCTGAAATGGCGAGTGCGTCGTCCTCTCGAAGCGTCTCGTCCAAGCGTCTCGTCCAAGCATCTCGTCCAAGCGTCTCGTCCAAGCATCTCGTCCGCCGAAGTCCGTCTGAAATATCGCCACAGCGACGATGTCAGGTCTCAAATTCATCAAATCCTATTAGGGTTCGTTTCTAGGTTTTCGGGACTATCCTATTCGTCAAAAGTCACTTTTTTGATGTATCAGCCTAATCGACGATCTATCCTATATGCACAGTCAAAAGTCCGTTCGTCGATATTCTAGATTTGCACAACGTTTTAAATGAGCGAAAAGTAAATTTAATTCCAATTTGACGATTTTTTTAGTTTAGGGTTCGATTTGCTACGGTGGGGGTTTCTACGAGTTAGGGAAACCAACCTGGCTCGACGGCCACGTGTACGTTCGACGTCGGATCTGAAAACGGCAACGTATCGTGTCGCCTTTGCCTCGATCCTCCCACTGTGGATAGCGTGTACTTCTGTGTAAGCTTCCGGGCGATGACGGGGAAAACGGACGTCTACGGCAGTGGCGGCGGCTAGGAAGTCTCGCAGGTGATCGGGACGGCGGACTGCGGCCTAGGGGACGTCGACAGTAGGTGGGGGCGGCTGCCTGCAGGGCCCGTCGACGTCTGAACGGCCAGGGTGGCGTGATCGAGGCTGGGAAGGCCCGCAATGGCCTGCTGCCTTTTGATGCGGCCTTAGCAGGCTTCCGATGGCCTAAGGGGAGTCTCCAGCCTGCTGCGCGGGGCTTGGTCTGCACGAGAGGAAGTGTCACCGGCCCAAATCACTGCAGCAGAGCATGGAACGCCGGCGAAGGTGCCTGCTGCGCGGCGACGACAGCCAGAAAGGCTGCTGCACGGCGGGATCGTTGCTGGCCGTGGATCTGAGTGGTTGTGCGGCGGTTCTCTGTCACGGCCGTGAGTTTTGGGCTCCGATGGGGGGTCGTCGGATGTTTAGAGTGAGAGGGGGAGAGGGCGGATGGAGGTGGTGGCCGCTGCTCTGACGTCGGTGGCCGGAGCTTCCAAAGGAAGGAGGTCGGCAGTGTTTGGAAGGGCAGCCGCTCAAGGGGAGGGAGAGAAGAACGGCCTGGCTTTGCGTGGAGGTAGGGGAAGGAGAGCGCGGCCTGCCGTAGGAGTTGAAGGCCGGAGAGGCTGTGCTTGGCCGTGGTGCACACGTCGAGAGAGGAAGGGAGCAGCATGGGATCTAGGGTTTTAAGTCCCGGCCTGTGAGGGAGAAGATAGAGTAGGGATATAAATAAATAAAAATTTAAAACAGGTAGAGCTGCTATTGTTTTTGGTGCGGCTCATTAGGTTTGCATTACCCTAGGGATAGCTTTATAGAGTAGGTTAGAATAGGAGGCTGTTGATGCTAGTCTCAGTAAAAATTTCGAAATCTTGACCATTCACGTGAGCAAGGACGGAAGGAGATGTCACAGGTTTAGATACAGAAAAATTATAATAGCTAGGTCTAGGGTTAAACACGTAAGCATGACAAAGCCTTAGACTAAGGTTGATATAGGAAAGAGGTGGGAGCAGCACGTGGGGAGAGAGAAGAGAGAAGTGGAGGAAAACGTGGGGTTACGTGATAGAGGGAGTAAAATATGGGTACAGTTTAGGATTTGATAGGATTTGCTAATTGGTTAATAATGACTTGGTTTGATAAAACAAATATAAAAGTTTTCAATCTTTGATCCCTTAACAGAAAGTTGCAGCACTAAGGAGAATAAGGTGGAGGTATTTTAAAAATTAAGTTTGTTTTAAACCCCAAATCGTACAGCAACCGAAATTCAAAAGTAAATTAATTAAAAAAATACAAAGTTTTAATTGTTGTAAACTTGGCGGCTATGGAGACCATAGCCCTATATTTATAGTGGTAGGGTTACATAATGGGTGGATACCCACTAACGGGTAGGCCCACCAAGAAGCCCGTTTATAACACTTCCCTTTATCCATCCATTGTTGTAAGCCATGGTGAACGCTTCAGGGTTCATGAAGCTTATTTGATCATGGGGTTGGAGATACTTCTGGATCTCTAAGTTTAAGAGTGCTTGCCTCATTAAAACCTTTGCCAAAGAAAACCCAGTGGGAAAAACCAGTGGTTAAGGGAAAAGAGTACAAGTCTCTGTAACTTCCCCTGATCGATGGATAACATCAGTGATGGATACTTCTGGATCCTGAGTTAATGTGGCTGCCTCGTTAAAACCTTTGACTGTGGAAAACCCAGTGGGAAAAACCATCAGTCAAGGAAAAAGAGTACAGCACTACGTTAACTCCCCCTGATAAGTACAAGCTTCAGGCTTGTACATCTCTCAGCTGTCTCATCCCAATTCCTAGTACAAGTTTTCTAAAGGTACTGCGAGGCAAAGCTTTAGTGAATAGGTCAGCCAGGTTGTCGCAGGACTGGATCTGCTGGATGTCGATCTGGTTATCCACTTGCTGTTCATGCGTCCAGAAGAGCTTGGGGGAAATGTGCTTCGTCCTGTCACCTTTGATGTAGCCACCTCGTAGTTGAGCGATGCAGGCAGCATTGTCTTCGTACATGGTGGTAGGTCCAAGATCTCCCGTCTTCAAGCCGGTGGTCTTGAGGATGTGGTTGATGACTGATCGAAGCCAGAAGCATTCTCTGCTAGCTTCGTGGATCGCGATGAGCTCGGAGTGGTTGGATGAGGTCGCTGTGGATGTCTGCTTCACGGATCTCCATGAGATGGCCGTCCCACCGTATGTGAATACGAAACCGGTCTGGGACTTTGCGGTATGTGGGTCGGACCTGTATCCCGCATCTGCGTAACCGACCAGGTCGGTGGATACACCTTTCTTGAAGTATAGTCCCATATCTACAGACCCTTGGAGGTAGCGCAGAAGTTGTTTCACTCCGTTCCAGTGGCGCTTTGAGGGCGCTGAACTGTATCTGGCTAGTAGATTTACTGCGAACGCTATATCGGGACGCGTGCAGTTTGCCAGGTATAGGAGTGCTCCAATTGCACTTAGGTAGGGTACTTCAGGGCCCAGTGTTTCCTCCCCCTCTTCCAGCGGTCGGAAGGGGTCTGTTTCAACATCCAATGATCTGACGACCATTGGTGTGCTAAGCGGATGACATTTGTCCATAAGAAAGTTCTTCAGCACTTTCTTTGTATATGTCGATTGGTGCAACAGGATTCCTCCGCTTAAATGTTCAATTTGTAGTCCTAGGCAAAACTTCGTTTTGCCGAGGTCTTTCATCTCAAAAGTCTGTGTGAGGCTTTTGGATATCTCATCTATCTCTGCGGGAGATCCGATGATGTTCAAGTCGTCTACGTAGACGGCTATAATTACGAATCCTGTTCCCTTTGCTCGTATGAAGATGCAAGGGCAGACTTCATTTGTTGTGAATCCTTGTTGCACTAGGAATTCACTCAGTCTGTTGTACCACATTCTACCTGACTGTTTGAGACCATACAGTGATCTTTGGAGTTTGACGGAATAGACGTCCCGAGGTCTTTCTGTCATTTTTGTCGGTAGTTTGTATCCGTCTGGGATTTTCATATAGATGTCCTTATCTATATTTCCGTATAGGTATGCAGTCACAACGTCCATGAGCTGCATATCCAGACCTTCCTTCGTGGATAGGCCGATAATGAAACGGAAAGTGATCGCGTCCATGACCGGGGAATAGGTATCGTCATAGTCTATTCCTGGTCGTTGGGAAAAACCTTGTGCAACAAGGCGCGCTTTATAGCGCACGATCTCATTATTCTCGTTTCTTTTTCTCACGAATACCCATTTATATCCCACAGGTTTAACACCTTTTGGTGTTAGGACTACAGGTCCAAAAACTTTGCGCTTCGAGAGTGAGTCCAGCTCTACTCCTATTGCCTCGTTCCACTTTGGCCAATCCTCTCTGCGTTTACATTCTGCTAGAGAGCGTGGATCGGTCTCATCGTCGTATTCAGTGACGTGAGTGGCAATAATGAGCGCGAAGTTATCATCGATGATTGTGCTTTTTCTGTCCAGTACCTCCCCGGTACGTACATAGTTTAATGAGATTTCTCCTATATTTTCCTCTTCAGGGGTTGGTAGGAGTGGAGAGGTAGCTGGGCTGAGCTCAGCATCCTGTGGTGGTATCGTTATTGTTGCTCCAGGATTTTTCCTCTTTCGAGGATTCTTATCTTTGGAGCCTGGGGGTCGTCCTCTTTTTTGTTGAGGTACGGCCGCTTCTGCTGCAGGTGGATTGCATCCCTCTTTGGGTATGTCAATCCTAGCTGGCGTATTTGCAGCAGGGACGTGTGATCTGACAATCTTCTGGTTGTCAGTGAATTTATCCGGTAAAATGTGAACTGTGTTCTGAATTTGAAGGATCTTCAGGATCTCTTCTTCACATTGATTTGTGCGCGGATCAAAATGGGATAAGGTCTTTGTGTCCCATGTAATGGTCTTTGAAGCTTCTGGCTTCTGTGTGTTAATGCCTAGTTTTGGAAAAATGCTTTCATCAAACTCACAATCTGCTAGACGCGCTTTAAAGGCGTCCCCTGTAAGGGGTTCGAGGTATCTAATGATCGATGGTGAGTCGAAACCAATATAGATACCAAGGCGCCGTTGAGGACCCATCTTGGTCCTCTGCGGTGGTGCTATGGGGACATAGACAGCACATCCGAATATCCTCAAGTGAGAGATATCGGGCGGGTTCCCATATGCGAGTTGCATCGGAGAATAAGATTGACTACCTGACGGTCGTAATCTTATCAGCGATGCAGCGTGCAGTATGGCATGTCCCCATGCACAAACCGGCAACTGGCATTGCATTAACAATGGTCTAGCGATCCATTGTAGTCTCTTTATGAGAGATTCGGCTAACCCGTTCTGGGTGTGAACATGAGCTACAGGATGTTCAACTTCTATGCCGGTTGCTTGGCAGTAGTCTAGGAAGACTTGTGAGGTGAATTCCCCAGCATTGTCCAGACGCAATTTCTTGATCTGGTTGTCTGGGAAATGTGCCCGCAGTTTTATAATTTGTGCAAGTAGCTTTGCAAAGGCTACGTTGCGGGTGGACAAGAGGCACACATATGACCATTTTGAAGATGCGTCAATTAGTACCATGTAGTACCGAAATGGTCCACTTGCGGGGTGAATAGGCCCGCAAATGTCGCCATGTATTCTCTCTAGGAAGCTCGGAGACTCAGAGTCTACCTTCAGGGTGGATGGTCTCGTAATCAATTTCCCTTTGTAACAAGGGGGACAAGGATTTGCACCCTTCCGAAGTAGCGTCAGGCTTTTCGGATTAATACCACGTGATTGGGATATGATGCGACGCATCATATTCCTTCCGGGGTGTCCAAGTCTATCGTGCCAGAGTTTGAATTCTGGTTGATTTTGGCACTTCTGGTGCTCCAATGTGTTAGCTTCCATTGCTCTGATCCTTGTGTGGTAGAGACCCGACGGGAGTCCCTCGAAACGTTCGACGGTGTTTTTAGCACCGTTTTTATGGAACGTTACATCAAGGTATTCACTGTTTCCTTTGCTCACCGTTTCTAGGTGGTATCCGTTTAAGCGGATATCTTTAAAGCTTAACAGGTTTCTATGCGAGCTAGGGGAGAGAAGGGCATCTCTTATAAGTAGTTTTGTATTATTGGGGAGCATAAAATGTGCTTCCCCTGATCCTTCAATGATACTTGATGGACCGGAAATTGTATTTACGGTGCCATCGTATTTATTGATGCTTTGAAAAAAGCAGATGTCTTGGAGGATCGTGTGCGTAGAGGCACTGTCCACTAGGCATTTAAAGTCCATCTATTTAGAAAAATGTCGCAGTATAAGGCAAAACACAAAGGAATATACTACGAAAATTAAGTTGATGTCTGAAAAAGTACTAAAACATGCCAGAGATAAGCAAATAAATTGTTTCTCAAAAGGAAAAAACTACAATGCATATAAAGTAGATAAATGTCCTCAGTCGAGCAGGTCATCGTTGGAGAAGTCCTCGGCGATGAACCTGATTGGTGCCAGGTTTTCTTGAACCGCCAGGTTTGTCTCAGCTTGCTTCTGGCTTGCTTTGTACAACTCCTGAAGGTGGCGTGGAGTACGACAATTTCTGGACCAGTGTCCAGTCATGCCACACCTGTGGCATTTATCTTCCCAGTCCTTTCTGGGGGCAGAAGTCTGGCCGTCGTCTTTTCTCTTCCACACATTTTTCTTCTTCCCCTCTTGGTTGTTTCTTGGAGGGGGTCCTCGAGCCTGCTTCTTCATGGTTTTGCCCTTCTGGGGTTTGCCTTTGAAGTTGCCCCTTTTCTTCTGGAAGGAGCTGTGGTGCGCTTCAGGCGCAGGAGCAGTGCCGGTAGGGCGTGAGTTGTGGGTGGCCAGAAGGAGGTCACGATTCTGCTCTGCCATTAGAAGGCATGAGAGAAGCTCAGAGTATTTTGTGAACTTTCGTTCACGATACTGTTGCATCAGTATGACATCCTTCTCATGGAATGATGTATACGTCTTCTCTAACATGCGTTCCTCCGTCACCTTTTCACCACACAACTTCAGGCGTGAGGTGATGCTGAAAAGTGCCGAGTTGTACTCGGCAATAGACTTGAAGTCTTGGAGACGGAGGTTCTCCCATTCATATCGCGCTCGAGGTAGGATAACATCCCTTTGATGTTTATACCTGTCCTCGAGGGCGGTCCACAACTCATACGAGTCTTCCACCGTTAGGTACTCGGCCTTCAGGGTCCGATCGATATGGCGTCTGATATAGATAATTGCTTTCGCTTTATCTATATCAGAAACCTTATCGCCTAAGGCGATGGCGTGACTCAATCCCTGTGCTCGCAGATGGAATTTTATATCCAGCTGCCAGCTTAGGTAATTCTTTCCTGAAGCATCCAAAACGTCGAAATCGACGCTCGCAATTTTGGCCATTTATCACTCTAGCATGTAAAAAGATAGCTTTAATTAGATATTTTGCGGAAAAATAAATAATCAAGCACATCAGACATAAATATTTGCTGCGTGGATCGGCTAATCACCATAAATAATTACAGTCCTTTACAGTCCCAAAAAGAAAGAAAATACAACTCGGGAACCCCCGTGGGGCCCCTATTCTTCTGGAATAGTCCTTCATCTTCTTGAGGCGTCCGCCGGGCTTGTAATTTTACAAAATTATCCTCACTACATTTTTCTCTCAAAAAGAAAATAATGCATGAAAAATAAAAATGGTGATAAACTAGCCGATCCAAAACCACAGCAAATATTAACCATTCGTCGCAGGCAGTTATAATGCAGCAGGCATCATCACAGGCAATTTATACATCGCAGGCAATTTATTTATTCATCCCAGGCAGTTTATAATGGAAAATGAAATCTATCGTTTAAAAATTATTGGACCACTAGGCAACGTCATGCACCGTTAGGTTAGTTGACTAACGGCAGAGCGGTCGCAGGATCTTCTTAATTTTTAAACGTTTTTTAAAGAAAATCATAAATCCAAATATAATTTGCGATGAGTAAAAATCACATGCAATTTGGTCCAGATTATAACGAAAAAGAATCGCAATTAAATCTGAAAAATTTTTGAAAATTCGAAAAAAAATTTCTGGGTCAGAAACCCTAGTTAGGGTTTTGGGGTACGCACGCCGGGCCCGTACCCGCTAGTGGCGGGCGGGCCCGTTTGCCGCAACAGGCGGCGGGGAGGGGGGGGGATGCCCGCCGCTGCAGGCGGCGGGGAGCCCCCGCCTGCGGCGGCGGCGGGGGGGGGGGGGGGGGGTGCCCCGCCGCTGCAGGCGGCGGGGGTTGCCCCCGCCGGTGGCGGCGGGGGTGCCCCGCCGCAGCAGGCGGCGGGGAGCCCCCGCCTGCCGCGGCGGGGGGTGCCCCGCCGCTGCAGGCGGCGGGGGTTGCCCCCGTCGCTGTAGGCGGCGGGGGTTGCCCCCGCCGCTGGCGGCGGGGGTGTCCCGCCGCTGCAGGCGGCGGGGGTTGCCCCCGCCGCTGGCGGCGGGGGTGCCCCGCCGCTGCAGGCGGCGGGGGTTGCCCCCGCCGGGGGCGGCGGGGGTGCCCCGCCGCTGCAGGCGGCGGGGAGCCCCCGCCTGCCGCGGCGGGGGGTGCCCCCGCCGGCGGCGGCGGGGGTGCCCCGCCGCTGCAGGCGGCGGGGAGCCCCCGCCTGCCGCGGCGGGGGTTGTCCCCGCCGGCGGCGGCGGGGGTTGCCCGCCGCTGCAGGCGGCGGGGAAATCCCCGCCTGTAGTGGCGGGGGGTTCCCGCCGCCGCAGCGACGGCGGGAAGGCCCCCGCCGCTGCCGGCGACGGGGGGGGGGGGGCGAGGGTGAACCCTATTTCGGGTTTGGGTGATTTTTGGGGAAAAACAACGGGTAAAAATCCGATTTTTAGTGGAAAAAAAAAACCCAATTTTTCTTCCAAAAATTCGTTTTTTAATTGAAAAAGGGTGATTTTTAGCGATAAAAACGGTGTTTTTGATCGATTGAGCCAAAAAGAATTAAATCACCACATATGCGCATATACAAAATTTTTAGATCTAGGGAGAAAGTTACCTCTAGATCCTACCCGCCGGATCTAGCGACGTTCGGTGAAGGAAGCCCGTTCGCGTCGCGTCCGTCCGTCGGCAGGGGTTCGGCTTAGCTTTGAGCGTGCTGATAACGTGTTGTAAACTTGGCGGCTATGGAGACCATAGCCCTATATTTATAGTGGTAGGGTTACATAATGGGTGGATACCCACTAACGGGTAGGCCCACCAAGAAGCCCGTTTATAACATTAATAAATAATAATGTGTTATGCAGAAGGGTCTACAGACATCCAAAAATTACAAGGAAAATGTCGGGGCGCTCGCGCCTCTAAGAGGATCGTGAATTCGGGGTGAGGTCGTGCGTCCGAACTACAGAAGACAGTAATAAAAATCAAATACAAAAAAAAACACACACGAAACACAGCTGCGCGCTAAAAGTACGTACGGTCGAAAAGCGGCCGTTACATTCTACCCACCTTAGAAATGATTCCGCCCTCGGAATCACTTATACTAATAATAATAATACCTATAAACACTTAAGCCTATAACTCCCATCTTCCACACGATGATCTCTAATCCTATAATTTCAACATCGTTCCTCAAATAATCCATCACAATGCGTCTCTTCACTGGATAATTCCACAACTAAACTCACATCCTAACACTTAACTATAGACCCATCACTGCCGTTCAAATTTCCAACTCCAAGTCCTCATTAAAAAAAATCATCATCTTCTCATTCCATATCGTTCTACTAAACATCATCGCTCAATAACATCTTCAAATTTCTCAATCTCTTCCCAATATTAATAAATCTCCAAAATGAGATTCTAGTCAACCACCAATCCAAAACAAAAACTTTGTCTATCCTATAATACCTTCACAAATCAACAATCGCCGTGTCTTCACTACATTCTTGTCCTATCTTCCCATAATTTTATCCACCAAATAATTTGGACTATCAAGATCACATCTCAACCTACCTACTATACTAATCTCAAGCAATATTAAGTCCGACTACCTAACCATCCATTTATCTCAACGCGTCGTATCATTCTCAAAGCCTTCTCACGTCAACTCGACAATCAAGTCTTGATGCTTAAAAGCTCCACTCCTTCTCATGATCACCCTAACTCAAACTATACTCCGAAGCTACTCCTATCTACCCCTCGTCCAAGTCTCAAGTCTCAAAGATTCTCATCTCCCTACATATAATCTCATTCAACCGGAATTCTCCATTGATTCCGCCACACATCGGTATTATAAATAAGTCTTGGACAGCTCATTCTTTTCATCCAATAAAATTTTAAATCTAACATCTTAGTTTTCCAAAACCAATTAATCATTGCTATAATAAAACTTATCTCACCCTGAGCCTACCCACAAACAAAATCCTATAACAATAATAGCTAGCCCCAAAACATAACAATAATGGACATAACATTTCGTAAAGAGAAAGAAGAGAGAAGAGGAAGAAAATTAAGGCCAAAGGAATATTTAAAACATGTGGGTAAAATGTGTGGAGTGGTGGTAATGGTTGAGAGAAAATAAGGGGTCGTGATCTTGTGAGTTAAGAAAAATCTTTAAAGATTTGGTTTAAAGAAACAAAAGTTTTGATACAATCACATACGGCCAAGATAAACCGTTCATTAATTGCGAAAAACTACGTTTAAGGAAATTGCCTGCTATGACCCTATTCATACACGTATGAATACCGTCATTCAAACAACTTCAATCATATTATGGTTAACACTGGGTACACATTCAAGACACAAAGGCAATTATCAGGATCCTAAAAATGACACACTCATACAGGCCTACACACTATACCTACGTATACGACACGACGACATCACAAACAAAAAGGCCCAATACTAGCTAGGGATGACATAGGCAACTACAGGCGCTGATGTCAACAGAAAAAGAAGGAGACTGAAACCAAAAGCGACATGAACAAGATCGAAAAAAAACGAAGTCAGGTGAGGCGAGGATAAGAAGAGAGTCGGATGGTCGGGACAAAAATATTGTTAAAAAATGATTTAACGATGAAAGAATGATTTTTTTTTGTGTGAAAAATATGATATCATATACCCTTAAAATATATATGTTTACATACTTAAAAGTGAGCAGATGCAGCAAATTAAAATTTTGGAAAAAGTAAGACGAAAGAAGGATGGGTAGGGTGGGAAACGATTGTTTTGCAAATGAAAACAAGTTTACACAAAGATTTTGAAATGTGGTCACGAAGAACATAGAACTGATATAATAATAATAATAAAATAATTGGAGTTCCCTCTAGTTTAGAAAATATTTTAAAAGTATGTACGGTAAGTGATTAGAAATAAATCTTGTAGTCCAGAAAAAGTATAAATTAAATTATCAAAATGTTAACAAGGTTTTAAAACTAAAAATATGAAAGATACCGATTAGAAATAATTACCAGATAGTAACTTGAAAATTGACGACCAGGGAGATTTCAAAATCCAAGAAGGAACTTTCAACCGAAAGCAAGGAATTTTAAATATATATATATAATAATAAAGGGTTTTCAAGGGAGTTAAACCGAGCGAAAAATTTGATAATGAGTTTCGAAAACAAGAAATAAAGGAAATAAAAGTGGGATGAGGTAGCGATTGTTTTGTAAATGAAAATGAATTTAAACAAAGGTTCTTGAAGTATGAGCACGATGAACATAGAGATGTTTATAGGTAAGAAATTTAAAATCCCCCTTTTGTTCTAGAAAAATATTCTAAAGGACGTACGTAAGGGTTAACATAAATTTCGTAGGTAGAAGAATGATATATTGAATTCCCGAAATGATAACAAAGTTTTAAAACTAAAATTCGATGGATACTGATTCGAAAATAAGTACGAGGTCGTAACTTAAAACTTTTACGACCGAAAGGTTTCAAAATTTGCGAAAGAATTTTAACTTAACCGAAAATAAGAAATTTTAAATAATTAATAAAAGTTTTCAAAGAAGTCAAATTGGGCGGAGAATTTAATAATGAATTTCGAAAATACTTTTAAAGGAAGCAGGTTTTGGGAAAGGGAAAAATTCGAAAATAAGTACAAGATAGTAGAAATAAATTGTGTAGTTTATAAAAGTAATATATATATTTTGGAAACAAGGCAAATAATGCGAGATATTGACTTAAAACATTTACGTCCAAGAAAGCTCCAAGTCGATTAAAAAAAATTTTAACTCGATCCAAAACAACAAATTTTAAATACATAATATAGGGGTTTTCAAAGAAGTCAGGCTAGAGCGAAAACTTAATAAGGAAAGTCGAAAATAATTTTGGGGAAGGTAGAATTTGGTCAGGGAAGGGCTTCGAAGGATCAATGATGATCATTAGGAAACGATCACGAGAATCGAGAGAAAGGAAAAATGATCGCATGAAGATTACGCGTAAGATATGAATCGTGAGGGGATACGATGGGACCCTATGGTCGATAGCACAAAAATTTGCAAGGATCAGAGGGATGCTAGAGGACAGGGTTCTAATCATCGGGTCGTCTAAAGATTTAGAATAACTCAGCTCTAAGACTTCCTAATGAGCTAGAATATAATCAGGATCTAAAGAGAAGGTTCCTAAGAGAATCGAGGTTACGTTCTGCTGGGCCCGAAGTCGATGGAGCTGGGCGAGCGACTAACTAAAAGAAGGACTCTAGATATCTAATACGATCAGAATCAAATGGGGATGCTAAAATAGTCTAGGACGAGGACGACTAAATCTTAACCAAGGCATCCGACTATCAACCTGGGACGTCTACCTAAGTCTTCCTACTATCTAAGACTGGGAAACTAATTCAGACTTGTACGTGGATATCAAATGAATGCGGTACTTTTATTGTTCCGAACTTTTGCAGGACCTGCATGGGCCACCACTAAAACCTGTCACGCCCCGCTTCCCAAAATGGACGGAAGCGAAACGTGACGAGGCCCGCTTAGGCCAGAGCTGAGAAGCTCGGACCCAATAAGCGTCTGTAGAGGTACCATTTTAAAACAAAAGTCAGGTTCTTGCATTTTTATAGTTCGAAACAACAAAAGTACAGAAAAGGAAGTGCATTCATTAATTTAGAGATATGATATCCAACAAGTACAAGTCTAGAACGAAGCCT
This sequence comes from Scilla litardierei, assembly GCA_030789695.1. Lineage (NCBI taxonomy): Eukaryota > Viridiplantae > Streptophyta > Magnoliopsida > Asparagales > Asparagaceae > Scilla > Scilla litardierei. The sequence continues at coordinate 304,773,252 of CM061141.1, forward strand.
AAGCATGGCAACAAACTATCTAAAAGAAACGGAAAGTTGTAACCTCTGAAAGTGGCGACTAGAAAGACCTCAAGGTCTGGTCCTTGTCAGGCACGTGCTCTGGGTCGACGTCCTCGGCTCCTCGTACTCCAGTGAGTCTGCCTCGTCCACGAACTCTGGCTGAATACCTGACATACAGCACCCAAGAAAAAGGAACTGTACGTCAGGTAAAGTCTACAAGAAGGGTTAGACTTTACTGCAAGTGCACCGAACTTTAAACAACAGTTTACTGGTTGATTAACATGCTGAGGTTCTTTTACACAACAGTTTACTGGTTGATTAGCATGCTGGGGTTACAACAAGTACAAGAGAAGTAACGTAGCAGGAAAGTAAAACGTAGCAGGCAGTAGTCATAGCGTGTGCTACCAACTACGGGACTAACCTACAGGTGTCAGGACAAGACGGGACGTGACGAACAGAACAAGACAAGACGGGACATGACAAGACACGAAAGGGTTCACGCCTTACGGTTCGAGGGGGATCAGACCCTCTTGCCGTGCGCACGCTCAACCCAACCCCAACCCAGGAACTCAGGACAAGATTCACGGGGATCATTTCCGCTAGGGAAACATCCGAAACGCCCGAAGGCTTTTTGGTCACAGGGATCACTTCCGCGGAGGGAAGCATCCGAAACGCCCGCAGGCTTTTTGTATAACAGTCACGGGGATCACTCTCGCATGGAGAGCATCCGAAACGCCCGAAGGCTTTTTGTATCACGGGGATCACTTCCGCAAGGGAAGCATCCGAAACGCCCGAAGGCTTTTTGTATCACGGGGATCACTTCCGCAAGGGAAGCATCCGAAACGCCCGAAGGCTTTTTTGTAACACAGTGACAAGACACGACCAGTGTGGATAACAGTGACAAGACACGACCAGTGTACGGAAGAGTTATTCTAGGGTGTCCACACGCACGCACACACATGATAGCCCTACAGCATCAAAGTTGTTGTTGTCAGGCTCAGACTTCGTCGTCAAGTCTGAGTCGTCAGGGGCGTCCCGGACGCTATCATTTCACGTCCGGTTCTATACAGTCACAGTCTAACAGTTCTAGCAATCTAAGCCCAAGGCACGGTCAAAACGCAAGTGGGTGCACTTGCCTGAAATGGCGAGTGCGTCGTCCTCTCGAAGCGTCTCGTCCAAGCGTCTCGTCCAAGCATCTCGTCCAAGCGTCTCGTCCAAGCATCTCGTCCGCCGAAGTCCGTCTGAAATATCGCCACAGCGACGATGTCAGGTCTCAAATTCATCAAATCCTATTAGGGTTCGTTTCTAGGTTTTCGGGACTATCCTATTCGTCAAAAGTCACTTTTTTTGATGTATCAGCCTAATCGACGATCTATCCTATATGCACAGTCAAAAGTCCGTTCGTCGATATTCTAGATTTGCACAACGTTTTAAATGAGCGAAAAGTAAATTTAATTCCAATTTGACGATTTTTTTAGTTTAGGGTTCGATTTGCTACGGTGGGGGTTTCTACGAGTTAGGGAAACCAACCTGGCTCGACGGCCACGTGTACGTTCGACGTCGGATCTGAAAACGGCAACGTATCGTGTCGCCTTTGCCTCGATCCTCCCACTGTGGATAGCGTGTACTTCTGTGTAAGCTTCCGGGCGATGACGGGGAAAACAGACGTCTACGGCAGTGGCGGCGGCTAGGAAGTCTCGCAGGTGATCGGGACGGCGGACTGCGGCCTAGGGGACGTCGACAGTAGGTGGGGGCGGCTGCCTGCAGGGCCCGTCGACGTCTGAACGGCCAGGGTGGCGTGATCGAGGCTGGGAAGGCCCGCAATGGCCTGCTGCCTTTTGATGCGGCCTTAGCAGGCTTCCGATGGCCTAAGGGGAGTCTCCAGCCTGCTGCGCGGGGCTTGGTCTGCACGAGAGGAAGTGTCACCGGCCCAAATCACTGCAGCAGAGCATGGAACGCCGGCGAAGGTGCCTGCTGCGCGGCGACGACAGCCAGAAAGGCTGCTGCACGGCGGGATCGTTGCTGGCCGTGGATCTGAGTGGTTGTGCGGCGGTTCTCTGTCACGGCCGTGAGTTTTGGGCTCCGATGGGGGGTCGTCGGATGTTTAGAGTGAGAGGGGGAGAGGGCGGATGGAGGTGGTGGCCGCTGCTCTGACGTCGGTGGCCGGAGCTTCCAAAGGAAGGAGGTCGGCAGTGTTTGGAAGGGCAGCCGCTCAAGGGGAGGGAGAGAAGAACGGCCTGGCTTTGCGTGGAGGTAGGGGAAGGAGAGCGCGGCCTGCCGTAGGAGTTGAAGGCCGGAGAGGCTGTGCTTGGCCGTGGTGCACACGTCGAGAGAGGAAGGGAGCAGCATGGGATCTAGGGTTTTAAGTCCCGGCCTGTGAGGGAGAAGATAGAGTAGGGATATAAATAAATAAAAATTTAAAACAGGTAGAGCTGCTATTGTTTTTGGTGCGGCTCATTAGGTTTGCATTACCCTAGGGATAGCTTTATAGAGTAGGTTAGAATAGGAGGCTGTTGATGCTAGTCTCAGTAAAAATTTCGAAATCTTGACCATTCACGTGAGCAAGGACGGAAGGAGATGTCACAGGTTTAGATACAGAAAAATTATAATAGCTAGGTCTAGGGTTAAACACGTAAGCATGACAAAGCCTTAGACTAAGGTTGATATAGGAAAGAGGTGGGAGCAGCACGTGGGGAGAGAGAAGAGAGAAGTGGAGGAAAACGTGGGGTTACGTGATAGAGGGAGTAAAATATGGGTACAGTTTAGGATTTGATAGGATTTGCTAATTGGTTAATAATGACTTGGTTTGATAAAACAAATATAAAAGTTTTCAATCTTTGATCCCTTAACAGAAAGTTGCAGCACTAAGGAGAATAAGGTGGAGGTATTTTAAAAATTAAGTTTGTTTTAAACCCCAAATCGTACAGCAACCGAAATTCAAAAGTAAATTAATTAAAAAAATACAAAGTTTTAATAAATAATAATGTGTTATGCAGAAGGGTCTACAGACATCCAAAAATTACAAGGAAAATGTCGGGGCGCTCGCGCCTCTAAGAGGATCGTGAATACGGGGTGAGGTCGTGCGTCCGAACTACAGAAGACAGTAATAAAAATCAAATACAAAAAAAAAACACACACGAAACACAGCTGCGCGCTAAAAGTACGTACGGTCGAAAAGCGGCCGTTACAAAGCTTTGGCACCTTTTGAGTCCAAGCTTTGGCCGTTCTCCACTTGATGTCCATCCTTGCACCAAGTGTTTAGTCTCCAGAAATGATATTCTAGAAAAGAACTATGAGACTAAAACAAGAGAGTCATTAGCAACAACATAATGTTGTGATCATCATCAAAATAAGATTGATATGAAACACCAATACTCAACATTTTGGCATATTGGAAAGTTGTATATAAGCTCATCTTCTTCCCTGAGCGAACCCAACTCTTATTTTGTTGTTTTTTAGAGTTTTTGAGGGTTTTGTATGTGATTTATTACTATTTTATTCATCACTCTTATTGATTTTAATTAGTAGCTATTGTAATAGATTAGATTTCCTTAATAGAAGTTTCTGTTGGATCTGGATCTAAGCCTAGAGGGGGGTGAATAGGCTAATAAAAATTCTCGTGCAACCCACGAGCAATCACACGCAACTATAGAAGATGCAGAGTAAATAATAAGCAATCAAAGAGTACGCAGCAGATTTACCCTGGTTCGGTCATCCCACGACCTACGTCCAGCTCCCAAAGCAGATACTAGATTAATAATGTAACAGGTACAACCGTAATATCTAGAGAACCCATGTCTCTACATTCACCAAGCTCTCAGTATCCACTCCACCGGTGTTCAACAAAATTAATCCTAGTATAACCTTTCTATTGGCTAGTCCCAACTAGCCAAGTCCCTCTTGTCTAGCACCCACTAGACAAGACCCCAAAACAAGTATGGTAAAGTTTCTCCTACAAAGATCGCTACTACTACACAAATATAATAATAAGAGTTTAGATAATCTCAGTTTGTGTAGCGACAGTCGTCTCTGTCAATCAGCTTAGGTCAGATTGTATCTGACAGGATGTAGTCGCCAACGTCACCTCCTCGACTTTGGAACTTGCGGCCTTGATGTCTTGGCTCCTGGTAAGGTGCGGCAATGATGTGTCCTCCCTTGAAGAAGCTTGCGCAATGTGTGATGAAGACTCTCATCTAGCAACTTGCGGCCTTGGCTAGTATTTCACCTTTGATGTTACGCAATAGAGGAGAGGTTGGCTTGTAAACTTGAGGCCTATGGCATGGTGACTCTCCTCTTCAAGTTGCGGCCTTGGTGAAGCTCCCTCCTTTGATGACTTGCGGCCTTGCCTTAGAGAACCCCAAGTATGTTGCGGCAATGGGAGAGGACATGCAATGAAGCTTTGCTTGGAGAACTTTGCTTGATGTTGCACACTTGGAAACCACCCTTGGAGAGAACTTGCGAAGGAAGCTCTTGGCTATGAGGCTTTGGCAAGGTGCTTGGACATTGGAGCTTTTTCCTTGGAGATGGGAGATTGCGCACGGAGATGATAGCAATGCAAGTTGCGCAAAGGGAGATGGGGTTGCTTTTGCAAGTTGCGGCCTTGGTGCCTTCTCTATGTAATGGCCGAATTTTTCCCCTTGTTTTGGTTCTCCTCTCTCTCTCAAAATCTCTCTCTTTGAATATGGGTTTATACAGGAGAGGATGTGATATGATAGAATCAATTAGAATCCCATAATTGACGGAGATTGGAAGGAATCCTAACTTGATCAGGATTTGAATGAATCACCATGGATATGGAGTTTGAATATGTATGGCTATGAAATTTGAGTAGCTATAGGATTCCAAATAAGATCTCATTTAATCACCATTGATTTGCATGAGATTCTCCATATTTCTCCATCTTTGACTAAGTCTTCAATTTGCATGGCTTTAGGATTTGAATGTTGCACCAATTGATTTGAATCAATTCAAATATGGTTGTGAATTTATTTCCTCATTATCTTCCCATCTTTGACTTAGTCCAATTTTTTCTAGCCATAATCTCCATCTTTGACTTAGTCCACTTGGCTAATGCATGGCACGTTCTCCATCACTTTTACTTAGTCTCTCTTTGAGTATTTGTGAGAGTGTCATTCCTGAAAACACTTAGTACATACATTAAATCGTTCACACACGTTTGTTATCATCAAACACGAAGTCATCGATCGTTGTATCCAACTACACATTGTATCAAACAGTTTCCCCTTTGTTATTAATATTGTGTGGTTTGCTTTCATTTGTGTTTATACTCTGAATCTATGGCTTTCCACATTGCCTCCATGGTTAAAATTGATCTTATTGTAATGGGTAATGAGTAGTTTTCATCAGGGCAATGGGATGAACCCCATTGAAATAGGACTATGGGTTGGATGAACATTTGATTAAATTTCTGGGCTAATTGTGGAATTAGAATATATTGGGATGCCAATTATCATCGTAGATTTGACCTCCTCCTTTGTGGGCGATCGACTTGGCCGCCGGCGAGAGTCGGGACCAATCCGGGGTTTCTATCCCTACGATGATTCATACTATCGGTGTGACCAATGAGAATCGTGCACCGATTAGAGCCCTCCTAATATAGATCCAATCCTCGAACGCTAGTGTGGTCGGAAGGAAGATTAGAGACATTCGTCGAGCGTAATGCACCAGACGTATATTGATGTATCGGCGAGAGTCGGCATCGGTATAGGTTAGGATATGCCTATCATAACAACGTGAGAGTGGGGGTAGGAGGTAACATAAGGGACTATCCTATCATGCACCACGAGAGTGGGAGGCATGAGAATGCCCTTAGGTTAGACGACCTCTCCTGAGTCTCAATGATTCCAACAATCGGTCAACTATTAATCCAACCTTAACCCTAGTTCAATGGCGGGGATGCCCTAAGACCTAGAGCTTTTATCACTTGATTTCACACTTTATTTCTCTCTTCGACCACCATTCGATAGCGTAACTTTCGAACGAAAAAGAAAATCGGTACTCAACAAACGCCTCCATGTGTTCGACCCGTTAGCGCTACACGACTCCGTGCGCTTGCAACATTATAAATTTTAGAGGCTTTGCGAGAGCGAAAAAACTTTTTGGCACCGTTTTCGAGAGGCACGGCTTGATATCGATTCTATTCTTTGTTGATAAACTACGCATTCTTTTTGTTTTTGTTCATAATTATCTTTGTTATTGATTCTTGGTGATCTTAACGTTTTTCTTTGGTATAGCTCTCTTGTATGTCCAGGAGATCTCAAGGCATTGCGAACCTGTGACTACTAGACCCTGAGATTAAGGCCACTGCAAGAAGGCTTAACGCCAAAAGGAGGAGGAGATTAGCTCTTGAATTAATGGCAGAGATACACAATCTCGAGAATGGTCCTGAGCCCCCGCTGCCACCCCCTACACCTCTGGCTCCCAGATTGCTTTTGGATTTCTCTATGCTCTTCAATGGGTTCACATCTAGTATCCGTAATCCGGCGGTGGAGCCTAATAACTTCGAGCTGAAGCCATCTTTGATCGACTTCGTACAACGAGATCTATTCAAAGGATCTCTCATGGAAAACCTGAACGATCATCTCAACAACTTCTTGGAGAAGATGTACACCTTGAAGATGAAAAGCGTCACCAATGACGCCATTAGGCTAAGACTATTTCCCTTTTCTCTTAGAGACAACACGAATGACTGGCTTAGAAGCCATAGTCCTAACACTTTCACATCTTGGGATAGTCTTTCTCTTGTGTTTCTGACTAAATATTTTCCTCCAGGAAAAACCACAAAAATGCGCAACGAGATCACCAACTTCAACCAGCTATACCGGGAATCCTTGTACGAGGCTTGGGAGAGATTCAAGGATCTACAATGCAATTGTCCACACCATGGTGTGCCCGATTGGCTACTAATCCAAGCATTTTACATGGATTGACCCAGGAAGTGAGAATGTCTATTGACGCCGTCGCTAACGGTGCAATCATGAGCAAGACTCCCAATAAGGCGAAGAAATTGTTTGAGGACATGGCTACCAAAAATGACTCATGGAGCAATGATAGGATCACCTACAGAAGGGGATGTAAGTATAACGTTGACCGGCGCCCCGTTTACGGTTTGGACGCGGTGTCGTTTTACCGCAAGTGCACGGTTAGTGTAGGGTGCGGGTATATCGAACTCAGGGAGGTGGATGGCTTGAAGGCTACTTGCCTCGCCTAGGTTGTGTGAGAGCTACGCGGATAATATGAGTGGAGGTGTAGAAATAAAAGAAAGAAATGTAAAAGACAAGAAATGAATCCCCGCTAACACGGGGTAGAGCACTCATGACACTTGGCATTCGACTTGACCCAGGGTGAGACATTTCCCCAAAAGGTGGTACCAAGTGCACCATGGGCCCGATATTCCGGTCCTAGGATGATACGCTAGGTCTACCCAGTTTCAGACATTGGGCATTCCCGTGTCCAACACCCTCCACAACCGGGAGCATTAAGGCCACAATGATAACTCCCAACATTTCGTCCAAGACATTCCCACGCGCAAGGACTCGATGTCAACGCTAGGGGTGTGAGCTGTGGCTAGGGGATCAAACTCCCGTTTTATTTCCCCTTGGCCCGACGGTCAAAGGCGGTCTTTCTCCCGCCAGTGACAATAAAACGCCCCCGCGTAACCCTAATGGCCAAATAGGTCGAATGTGATTTCTAGCAATATATCAAAGCGGATCTTGACTAGACAAGACACCGGAACCCAACCCCCAAATCCAACTAGTGTGTTGCCATACGGATTGGACTTAAATTGCTAGACATCCCCATTGACACATTACATCAAACACATTCCATGCAATCAAGTCAAATGATATATCCAAGCATCAATCCTACTCTAACCCATATTAGGGTTCATCAAGAACTACTCAATGATGAAGAACATGATAGCAGGCAATAATAGGTGCAAACAAACAATCATCATCAAGCAAAATGAAAATAACACAAAACAATGGAAATAAGAGAAAAAATACTTATCTTGCATTTGAATCCATCAAAGTTACAAGATTTATTCGAATAGAAACCTAATCTAAACTAATATAAAGCTCTCATGAAAGGGGTTGAAAGCTGCTGAAAAAATGGAAGAGAACCCCCTACAAGTCGTGCACAAACTCATATTTATATGCTCCCCCCAAAACCCTAACGGTTCGGGTCCAAAAACCCACTAAAACTACTGAAATTGGGCCACCCGATCGGTTAGAAGTTCAAACGATCGGGTGGAAACAAACAGAAACTCAGAACTTCTGAAATTGAGCAGAACCGATCGGTTGGACTCCCCATCGATCGGTTGAAGTTCAATTCCATACAGCTCCTAATTTCAGCACCCAGCTGCGCTCAGAAAATTCCAGAAAAATGTAGAAAAATCGGATTTGGGCATATGACCTATCGTTGGAAAGCTAACGACGATGCCGATGCTAGAAAAATAAGAAATCACCCAAACTCCTACTGGAATGATAGCAGATCTTCAATGAATGAGCAGCAGTACAGGAAAGGGGAAGAAAATACCACCTGATCGGTTGAAATTTCAACCGGTCGGGTGAGTTCTTCCCCAAGATGACCCGAGGGGATGAACCGATCGGTTGGGAGGCTCTCTCAAAGACAGAGGCACTGCGGCATCCACCCGATCACTGAACCGATCGGGTGGGATCTGCTCCTTTGCTGCTCCTCGTCGGGTCAGATACGTGTGCACGAACCGATCGGGTGGGTCTGTCCACCCGATCGGTTGAAGCTCCAAATCATCAAATCCTCGTCTTTGGCCATCGGACCTTCGCCGTATAAACACGCCTTGGTCCCGACATGCAAGGTTGATCCCAGAAGACACTGAAATGCTGACATTTGCCTGAAATACAAATAATACACCTAATAGTCAATATGAACCAAAAAAGTGATATATACAACATGGAATGAGATGAAATGCATATGAAAACATGATAAAGAGTGTGTGCAAAAGGTGAAATATGAACACGCGTAAAGCCCCCAGCTAAACTATTCCTCGTCCTGAGGAAGCCGAGTTGGAATGAAGTTCGGGTGCGAGAGCAAGACGGAAAAGCGAAGAATACTTGATCGCCCTCTCCAAACCACAAATGTAATCACCAACACAATCAAGCACAAGGAAAAAACATATCACAATCTAAATCAAGAATTCAATCTAATAATATAGCATCATGGGTTCATATCAATAGAGCACAAAAGATATAGAAGCGTGACATTGGGAAAGGCATAGCTATCATAGCATGTTATAGTAGATAATATGCCCAATATATAAGGAAGCTCAAAATTCGTATCAAATCTTCCAAACGGTGAATACAAGATACTCATACATGCATGAAGAAGTAAGCAAGAATAGATATGAATCATGTGAATAACTATCAATCTCTAGGATGAAAGGAATCACCACACACGCTTGTCGTTTTTGACTTTTGAAATACTTTCTTGCCTTACTTGTATTTTCAAAAGGAGACGGAGAAGATGTGGAAAGATCACTATGTACAAACTCTCGCCTTCCCTATATACATTGGTTTGTTTTTTTCTGTTTTTATTGTTTGTGTTTTGATTTTAATATTTTTGTCTTGCAAACTTGCGGGATCGCAATGGAATGCAAGGGCGGCCTACGCATCCCAAGCCAGATGGCTTTAGGGCGTCGGGTTACGAAGAACCCCAAAGGACCATTATACAGAAATATGTACAAAAGTGTGCACTCCCCCAAATGGGGGAACGATGCACGACGAGTGGGAATGTACAAAGTAAAACAAAAGAGAATTTTTGAGAAATCCAAGCATGCAAGAAACTCCTCTACGCATTAAGGCACGGAACAAAGGTGTGGTTATCCTAATCCCATCGAAAGGTAGCTAACACATGCGATAAGAGTACGAATATAGTATTTCATGCAAGAGTTAGAAGCACGGGGTAGGATGGTAAAATAACCGTTTCTTAGAAATGAAGCGTGAAAATCTAGGAACTTCAAATAGAGGGGCATATTAAAATATGATATATAGCCAGAAGCATGCCATAAACACAATCACAACCAACAATCTCGAAATATAGCAAGTAAACCCAAAAGATGGCAAAACACACATATGAGCATTGAATAATCAAAGAAATAGCGTGATGGAAAAAGGTGCTCAAATGCGAAAAGTGAAGCATGAGTGGCAAAATATCATTGAGGGTTCATCTCAAGAAAGAGGCAAGAATGAAATGGAGAAAGAAAAATACATGATGGGAATGATGCATAAAAATGAAAAGAAAAATTTTTGATACATGAAAAAGGTGAAAATGGAAGAAAATAAAGGAAACATGCATGAAATGCAACTCCACCAAGCTAAAGCTTGCATTTCCCTCAATGCAATAAGATCACTAATGAGAGGGCAAAGATAAAATAGGAGGGGAATTGCATCAAAAATAACAAAAATGACTATGGGTGATACTCTCCTCCAAGCTAATATAAGCTACACCCAAAAGATATGAAAATCCGATACGGGGCATAAAAGATAAAGGGGAGAGTGAACAATAGGCAAAACATTCATCACCACCCTTTGGAGGTGGTAGGGGTCGCATGGAGAAAAATGATAACGGGGCCAAGAAAAGGGCCGAAAGAACAAGGATAGGGTGAAGGGGGTGAAATGATAGAAGGGAGCGACATGATGGGTTATTATAATGCAAAAGCAAACCCTAGATACGCTCCCCTCGCTAATGAGAGGAGACGCGATTATTCTAATCTAAACTAGAAAGCGGTAAATATTTACACTACTAGATTAGGATACACCTGAGCATAGGCGGATCCAGAATTTGGAGTGGGGCAGGTAGCTGCTCTAACTGCTCCTTCTGCGGCTCTGCCAGAAGCGCTGTGCCACATATGCCAATAGACCCAAGCAATGTACCTCCAAGTATCCCTCGTAGGTGTCCACCTGTAACCTGCAAAGAATGAGCTGCATTAGCCCATGGCAAGAAATCATTTCCCAAAATAAATGTATCCCAGAGATAATCATCAACATAAGATGGAAAAATAATAAAAGGGTGACAAATACTCCCTGAGAATGGGTCGCTATCCTCTGTACTAGTGACGACCAAATCCTCGCTCTCCATGAGAAGTGGCTCTCCAGGTGGTGACGCACCGCAGCATACCTCAAGGGAAGTAGATCTTGTGTCCTGCGAGAGATATGGTGTGTCAAAAATATATGAGTCTAAAGAAATAGGACGTGAAAAGCGAGACTCAAAAGTGGAGTGAGAGTGAGTATGAAAGTCTCTCTGAATAGGGGCAATATGCTCAAGTAGATGCTTAGCCGTAGAAGAAGTGGAGAGTGACGGTAGAGGTAGATGTGACTGGGGCTCCATGAAGTGGACCATCGTATCCAAGTTCTCATGCACATTCTCCTCGACGATATGCTCATGCTCCACCATCTGTCCTATGTCCTGAATGACATCATCATGGTTGACTACAGACCAAGGAAGAAACATCGACATAGATAGTTGTGGAGGTGGATGTGGAGCGGACCACTCGTATGTGGGCGTGGTGTCCTCGTCCTCACGCACATCCTCCTCGTCGGTATGCATAGGCTCTGTAGTCTCCTCGGTGCTCTCGTAGGACTCATATGGGGGTATCCAAATCAAGATGAGAAGTCTCTCCCACAGATCCTAGAGAAATCACCCCAGCCTCCCGATCATCATCAAAAAATGCATTGTCATCCAAGTGGTAGTGTTGGAAAAATGGGACATCGACATGAGATGTGTCTATGGTGGCCGATGGATGGTGGTCTCAACCATGAAAGTGGGTACATCCTCTCCTCCATCCTCTCTCCTCGGTGTAGGCTCGGTGATTGGTACCATAAAGTTTTGCAATATTTGGCCTTGGTTAAACATGACACTTTCAAGGAGAGACTCAAGGCTTGATTTTTATAGTGTTTGTGGAGGGATATAAGGTTGAGGAAATGGATGGGAGGTGTTTGGGCTAAGGTTGTGGGAAAATGTTTGGCCTTGGTTTAGAATGAGGCTCCCAGGATTAATTGGGCAATCATTATGCACGTGTCCTGCCATCCCACAAATCTCACAAACCACAAATGAATAAGGATCATAGCCTCCCATCTGAGCATCGAAATTTGGTCTCCACATGGTAATAGCAAAGATACCTGGACAACAAAAATAAGAAAACTAGATAGGAGCGTCAATAGTACAAGAGAATAACAAAAAAAATAATATAATGTTGGGGGAAAAATTTCTTGGTTATTGCATTTGTTTTTTTTGTTTTTTTAATGCGTAGTCTAATGAACCCAAGCTAAGCTAATATCAAAACGAACGCCTCCCCGGCAACGGCGCCAAAAACTTGACCGACGCCCCGTTTACGGTTTGGGCGTGGTGTCATTTTACCGCAAGTGCACGGTTAGTGTAGGGTGCGGGTATAGTCCCCTTCCAAATAGATCGTCGTGGCATGAACGAAATTCAAAATTATCGAACTCAGGGAGGTGGATGGCTTGAAGGCACTAGCCTCGCCTAGGTTGTGTGAGAGCTACGCGGATAATATGAGTGGAGGTGTAGAAATAAAAGAAAGAAATGTAAAAGACAAGTAATGAATCCCCGCTAACACGGGCTAGAGCACTCATGCCACTTGGCATTCGACTTGACCCAGGGTGAGACATTGCCCCAAAAGGTGGTACCAAGTGCACCATGGGCCCGATATTCTGGTCGATGCCCAAGATAATACGCTAGGTCTACCCGGTTTCGGACGGTGGGCATTCCCATGTCCAACACCCTCCACAACCGGGAGCATTAAGGCCACAATGATAACTCCCAACATTTCGTCCAAGCCGTTCCCATGCGCAAGGACTCGATGTCAATGCTAAGGGTGTGAGCTGTGGCTAGGGAATCAAATTCCCGTTTTATTTCCCCTTGGCCCGACGGTCAAAGGCGGTCTTTCTCCCGCCAGTGACAATAAAACGCCCTCGCGTAACCTTAATGGCCAAATAGGTCGAATGTGATTTCTAGCAATACATCAAAGCAGATCTTGACTGGACAAGACACCGGAACCCAATCCCCAACTCCAACTAGTGTGTTGCCATACGGATTGGACTCAGATTACTAGACGTCCACATTGACACATTACGTCAAACACATGTTGAATATTGGACTCCCCGGATTTGGTTTTGGATGATGAGCAAACATAAATAATTCATGAACTAACAATTTGTGAGCGCAGTATTGGAGATCGTCGCCAAATTCACGAGAACAATCAAAGCGACATCTCAAGACTTCTCAAAGCACGTATTCATTGCCTAAAGCTTCGTTGAAGCTCTTGGACCGTTTTGGAAGTCATGAAGAATTAATCGAAGCTTTCGAAGACCGTTCATTAAGGTTTTATTTATAGTCTTTTAGCTTCGATCTATAGAATGTTAAGCCTTGAGTATATCTTACGATTCTATCTTCATAACGCTCATATCGTAGCTCTAGGATCTTAGTACAAGTTCATTCTAACTTCCTCGAAGCGTCGCGCTTCGATTCGGACTTGTTTGTGCATGTTAGTTGGTACAAGAAGAAGTACTGACCGACTAGATGGTGATCTAGTCGGTCAGCAACTCTTCTTGGACCGACTAGTTTGCTTCCTTAATTTCTTGCACCTTACTGTTTACAGTTAGTCGGTCTACGTTGACTCACCGACCGACTAGTTTGTGAACTAGTCGGTCAGTGATGCTTCTTTGACCGACTAGTTGTGACTTACTGTTCATACTAAATTTCTCCTAAGCTACTGTTTATCGTTAGTCGGTCTAAGAACGTTTGGTGACCGACTAGTTGACAATCTAGTCGGTCAACTTTTGTTCTTGGACCGACTAAGTCAATTTGTATTCAGACTATTTCACTTTGCCTCTTAGTCGGTCTACGTTCACTGACTGACCGACTAGTTGTGAAACTAGTCGGTCAGAATGTCTTCTTGGACCGACTAGATTTCTAGGTCTGAATTTCTATCTCTTCTCAGTTCCTCACTTAGTCGGTCCATGTTGTTTGACTGACCGACTAGTTGATGAACTAGTCGGTCAGTGGTTGTTCTTTGACCGACTAGTTTCCTCAGATTTCTATCCGTTGGGAATTGACCTAACTTGTTTTTATGGGACCCTATAAATACGAACCTAGGTCATTTCTCTCTAGGTTAGAGCTGCCATTAAGAGATTCATTGAGATAGAAAGAGATAGCCATTCTCACTCATTTCTAAAGCTCTCTTCCTCACAAGAAACCCATTCTCTCACATTCTAGATCTAGAATCCATATTGAGAGAAGCTTGTTCTTGGTGAGCTCTTCAAGCTATTGCTTGATTCAAGTCTCCAAATCACTCCTAGGCACCTATTGCTGGTCATTTCCTTGGTGCTAGGTCTTGGTGACTTCATCTTCCTCAAATCCTTCCTTTCACCTATTTGGTAAGAAAAACTCAAGGTATAGGATTTTGTGGTAAGATTGTTTATTTCATTATAAACTTGTTTATATTGCTTATTGATTCTCTCGGTTGTGAGAGAAGGTTGTGATCCCGGGTTGTGGGATTCACTATTGCCATTGCATGTATGATTTGATCTTGTGAAGGTTTTTCACAAGATATTCATAGTGGAAATCTTGGGTTAGGGTTTCTAACCTAAGTATCCGGAGGGGATCCGGGTGGTTGGGACGTAGGATCACCGGGAACAAGTCGGGGAGACTTGGGTGGATCCGAACCCATTAACATCATTTGTTTGCATTGTTAATTTTGTTGTTGTCTTTCAATTTAAGCTTCCGCAAATTGTTTTGGTAGTTGTTTGCACTATAATTTGGAATTATACTCCTTGTTATTTTTAAAGTACTATTCACCCCCCCTCTAGTACTTGTGCAGTAGCTTGTAGGGCATTACATTTGGTATCAGAGCCAGATACTTAGCTATGTCTGCCAACGACAACAAAACCGTGCGTCCACCTTCCAACTATGACACCTTCAGGAACCGTGAAGGAGCATCTTCGGTGATGGAAGGACATTCCTCTACGAGGCCTCCATTCTTCAACGGTACCAACTACGGGTACTGGAAATGCCGGATGGAAACCTTCCTCCGGAGTGCATCTCTATGGAGGACTACAATGAAGGAATACATCGAGCCCGAAGAAGAAGACTTTGAGAAATGGACTACCGCGGAGATCGCCGCGGAGGTAAGCAATGCCAAGGCAATGAACGCCTTGCAATGCGCATTGGAGCCCGAGGACTTCAATAAGATATGCACATGTAAGAGTGCATATCAAATTTGGAACTCCCTCCTCATTCTTCATGAAGGGACGAGTAGGGTAAGAGACTCTAAACTCGTAGTCGTAAACAAAGATTACGAAATGTTTCATATGCAACAGGGCGAGAAGATGAAGGAATATTACGCTCGCTTCGTTGACATAATAAACGAGTTAGAGGCCCTCGGTAAATCCTACACCCAAAAGGAGAAGTGCTCGAAGCTTATCGAAGGACTTCCTTCTTCTTGGGAGAAACGTACCTTCGCCATCGAGGAAGGTAATGACATGAATAAGTATACCGTAGTTCAATTGATGGGTACTTTGATGTCATACGAGGTACGCAAAGATAGCAAGGTGAAGTTACAAGAAAAGATGAAGTCCTATTTGAACCAAGACGCGCCTAAGAAAAAGGCGATTGCATTCAAGGCGGCTTCATCCACCTCTACCGATGATGAGGACTCGGAAGAAGAAATGGACATGGAATCCATTGCACTCATGGCAAAGAAGTTCAATCGCTTCTTCCGAAAGGGTAACTTCAAACAAAAATCTAAATTTACTTCTACTAACGCCTCTCCACCTTTGTGCTTTAAATGCAATAAGCCAGGACACATCAAAGCGGATTGTCCTCAAAACAAGCAAAAGGAGAAGTGGAAGGCGCCGAAGTTCGACAAGTCGAAGAAGTACAAAAAGGGGTACAAAAAGGGACTTGTCGGAGCAACATTCACCGACTCCGAGGATTCCTCAAGCGGAGAGTCGGACGATGAGAAAGTGGAGCAAGCGCACATGTGCTTCATGGCAAGAGAGGAGCATGATCAAGGATCTTCCTCCTCCGATGATAGCGACGACGAAGGCGATGAGGTAACTATGGATGATCTTAGGGATGCTAACTCTCATTTATGGTCTAAATACACTAAATTAGTAAATAGATATACTAAAGTAAAAGATGACCTAGCTAGCATTCAAACCTCGCCTAAGACTATCATCACCAACAACGACACCGTTGTTGAAGAGTTAAGAAATGAGATTGTTAATCTCAAATCTAAACTTGAACATGTTAGCATTGATGATCCGGAAGAACATAGGATAGCGGATTTAACTTCTCAAAACTCGACTTTGAGTATTGAGAACGAGAATCTCAAATCTCGTGTTTATGTGCTCACATCGCAAGTATCTACTTTGGATACTTCTATGCGTTCTCTCAAAGAGAAATATGAGAACACATTAGGCCGAATTAATAAATTCAATAAGGGTAAGGACCATTTGGATAAAATCCTAAGTGACTTACTTCCGGCCAATCACCACATTGGTTTGGGGTATACGATGGGATGTCCATCCAAAGCGGCCACTACTTTTGTTAGGCCAACTTCCGGTGACTCTACGAGTGGTAGCAAACACTCTATTGGTAGTTCATCTACCAATGGTGCTTCCACCTCGTCCACACCCTCTTTTGGAAAGAAACCCACTTTGGGTGGACCTCCAAAGAAGGGGCATGCTTATATGTACACCAATACCATGCCACGTAGGAACACACGTCCTACTCCACCGTCTCACACATATGATGATTTCTATGCTACACGTTCACGGGCACGTGCACACCATGTGAGACACCCTCACGCACGTGTTCCCACACATGCATATGTTCACTCACCTCATCATATGAATAATTCTCGTCGTGCACCATTCCATCATGTTCCGTATGCCTATCCACAACATGCATCACGTAGAAATCAACGTCGCATGCATGCACCCAATAGGATGATGGCTCCCAAAATTTTCACTATTTGGAGCCCAAAGGACACAAGCATGGATGAAAAACAAGTGTATATGAATGCTTATTTTTCGGATGTTGTGCATAGTAGAAATTATGTGGGGAAGTCTAAGTCCAATTGGACTTGGCTTCCAAAGGTCTAACCTTTGAGGACCCAATGACCTTGGGTACCATGATATGAAATTTTCTATCTTTAGGTACTCAAGGAAAAGAAAAAGAAAAGGAGCAACAAATTTAAATTTAGCTCCAAAGGGAATTGGATACTCGATAGCGGGTGTTCAAAACACATGACGGGTGACGCTCAATTGCTCTCCGGAATAGTTCCCATTGCAAATGGAAACCGCGTCGTATTTGGAGGCAATGAGAGCGGAACCATCGTCGGTGTTGGTAAAGTGGGTAACCCGTCTAAACCCTTAATTAGTGATGTTTATCTAGTTGATGGTTTAAATCATAATCTTATTTCAATAAGCCAACTTTGTGACAAAGGTTACAAAGTTAGCTTTGCGAAAGGATTGTGTCATATTTCAAATGATAGTAATAAATTATTATTTTCCGGCACACGCCATAAAGATATTTATATTTTGGATCTTCCTAAGTCATATGAACAATGTCTCGTTGCCAACACAAGTGAACAACACTTATGGCATCGACGCTTTGGACATGTGAACTTTGGAACACTTTATAAGCTTTCAAAATTAAATTCCATTAAAGGTTTTCCGAAGCTCGTTTTTGAAAAGAAAAGTTTTTGTGATTCTTGTCAACGTGGCAAGCTTCCTAAATCTTCATTTAAACCTAAGAAAAGCATTTCTACGAAACGGCCACTAGAGCTATTACATCTAGATTTATTTGGGCCAACTAGAGTTGCTTCCTTAGGAAATGCAAGATATGGACTTGTCATCGTTGATGATTATTCAAGATTTACATGGGTATTTTTCTTATGTAATAAAAATGAAGCTTTTGAAAACTTCACAATATTTGTGAAGAAAGTACAAAATCTCATCGGAACCACCATTGTCACTATTCGTAGTGATCATGGGGGTGAATTTGAGAATGAGTCTTTCTCAAATTTTTGTGATGATCTTGGAATTACTCACACGTTTTCTTTCCCTCGCGCACCTCCTCAAAATGGTGTTGTTGAGAGGAAGAATAGAACGCTTGTGGAGTGTGCTCGCACTATGCTCGAAGATAGTCAACTTGGTTATCAATTTTGGGCGGAAGCGGTACACACCGCTTGCTATGTGTTTAATAGAATACTTTTGAGGCCCGGCACCAAACAAACTTGCTATGAATTGTTGTTTGGTAGATTGCCTCAAGTTAAACATTTTCGTGTTTTCGGCGCAAAATGTTTTATTAAAAACACATATGATAATTTGGACAAGTTTGATCCGAGATCGGATGAGGGGATATTTGTTGGGTATTCCTCACGTAGCAAAGCCTACCGGATATACAACAAAAGATCCTCTACGATCGAGGAATCACTTCATGTCTCTTTTAATGAGAATTTTACTACTCCTAGAATTTCAAATGATGATGACTCTATGGATGTTTTATGTGATTCGTTTGAAAATTCTAAGTCTATTGATTCAATTGATTCTATTGATACTAACCCGACTAATGAAGTTGTTGAGAATGTGCCTAGTGATCAAGGTATTCCCAAGCGGCTTCATACCGTTCGCGACCATCCCCATGAGCAAGTCATTGGCAATATTCATGATAGTGTCAAGACGAGATCTCAAGTCCACCACTTCGCCAATTGTGCCTTTGCCTCATCGATAGAGCCAAAGAATATAGTTGAAGCATGCGAAGATAGTGCTTGGATCCTTGCCATGGAGGAGGAACTCATTCAATTCGAGAGGAATGAGGTATGGGAGCTTGTTCCTTTGCCATCGAAGAACCACACCGTCATAGGGACAAAGTGGATCTTCAAGAACAAAACCGACGAAAACCAAGTCGTCGTCCGGAACAAAGCTCGGTTAGTTGCTCAAGGCTATCGCCAAGAGGAAGGTATCGATTTCGAAGAATCCTTCGCTCCGGTAGCTAGATTAGAATCAATTAGACTATTATTGTCTTATGCATGCCATAAAAATTTTAAGTTATTTCAAATGGATGTTAAAAGTGCATTTTTAAACGGAGATGTTGTTGAGGAAGTTTACGTTTCTCAACCTCCGGGCTTCATAAATGAAAAATTTCCAAATCATGTTTTTAAACTAAAGAAAGCTCTTTATGGTTTGAGACAAGCTCCTCGAGCTTGGTATGATCGCCTAAAGAATTTTCTTTTGGATTTGAATTTTAAAATGGGCGAAGCCGATTCTACACTTTTTGTTAAGCATGCGAATAATGATATTTTATTAGTTCAAATTTATGTTGATGATATCATTTTCGGTGCTACTAACTTCACTCTTTGCGAAGAGTTTTCTAATGTTATGAAGGAACAATTTGAGATGAGCCACATGGGCGAACTCAAATATTTCTTAGGTCTCCAAATTCGCCAATTGAACGATGCAATCTTCATCCACCAAACGAAGTATACGGTGGAGTTGCTTAAGCGATTTGGAATGGAGAGTGCTTCCGGGAAAAAGACTCCAATGAGCACGACTACGCATCTTGACAAGGATACGGGCGGTAAGGATGTAGACATTCGTCTATATCGAGGTATGATAGGTAGTTTACTTTATCTTACCGCAAGTAGGCCCGATATTATGTTTGCCGTATGCATATGTGCTCGTTATCAGTCTCAACCTAAGGAGTCTCACTTAGTAGCGGTAAAACGTATTTTTCGCTATCTAAGTTACACTTTAGATTTTGGATTACTTTATCCGAAATCTAGCACATATGAGTTAGTCTCATATAGTGATGCCGATTATGCGGGATGCAAATCCGACATGAAAAGTACTAGTGGCACTTGCCATTTTCTAGGAAATTCTCTTGTCTCTTGGTTTTCCAAGAAGCAAAATTCCGTATCACTTTCAACCACCGAGGCGGAATATATTGCCGCCGGTGCCGCTTGTGCCCAGGTTCTTTGGATGAGACACACACTGAAGGATTTTGGTATTCATTGTGATACTAGCCCTATCATGGTGGATAACCAAAGTGCTATTTGTCTTTCAAAGAATCCGGTGCACCATTCCCGATCTAAACACATAGATGTCCGACACCACTTTTTAGATGATCATGTTGCTAAAAAGGACATCATATTAGTGTACGTTGAAACCCAAAAGCAAATCACCGATATTTTCACGAAACCCCTAAAGGAGGACTCCTTTGTGCGGTTGCGTCGAGAATTGGGGATTATGGGTGAATCCGAGATATAGGATTCATGTTTCATTCAATTTTCTTGCATGCTTTTATATTTCGCGATATTTCGTTCATGCTAGATTTATTGAATTTTTGGGGATTTTATGTGATTTGTTTGAATTTGTGCTCGAATTCGTATTTGAATGCCGTATTTAAGATTTCGACGTTTTATGGGGTAATTTAGATGACTAATGAGAGTGTTAAGATGTTTCATCCAAGTGGTTTTTGAAGAGAACTCATTTATCAATTTTTGGACTCCTCTAGTCGGTTTCAGTTCATTAGTCAACCGACTAGATGCTCATCTAGTCGGTCAGCTAGTGAACTCAGACCGACTAGTTCAAGCTTTTATCTTTCTAGTGTCATTAACTTTCTTTAGTCGGTCTTAGTACACTTACCGACCGACTAGATTGAAAACTAGTCGGTCAGTAAGTATACTGCGACCGACTAACTCTAGCCCTAAAAATTTCTGTTTGCCTCTGTTTCGACTTAGTCGGTTCAAGCTCATTGACCGACCGACTAGATCGTAATCTAGTCGGTCAGTACTTGAACTGTGACCGACTAAGTGGGTTAGGGCAAACGTGTCTTTTCGCATTCCCGACCGACTTAAACACATTCTAACCGATCTTTTTCACTTTTAGTCGGTATTTTTTCTCAGCTCCAGCCCGAAAACCCCTAAACCCCATCGAGACCTTTCGACTTCCGACGTCTCTCCGGCCAGTTTTCCGGCCATCCCCGCCGTCCGTCGCCGTCGACCATCTCCCCTAGGTATAACCCCTCTTCTTTGATCTCGTTTTCCTTCCCTAGGGTTAGTTCTTCATCTTGTTTTCTCCTCTAGGGTTTGAGTTAGGGTTTCGGAAATAATCTTAGGGTTTGTGCTTAGGTTGTGTGATCCTATACCATCGCTTGTTTGTACTCGTTGTGCCGAGATCATGGCACGAACGAGACTCCCGATTACATCTTCTGGGGCATCCCCCATGACCGTTGAGACCGGGACCGCTTCGACCCCTCCCAAACGTAGGGCTAAGACCACACGTCCCCCCTCTTCGTCTTCGACTCCGTTGAAGAGGAAGAGGACATCTAAGCCTAAACCTACCGGCCAATCGTCCAAGCCCAAGCCAAAGCCTAAAAAGTTCCGTGCCCCCACACCTCCCGGTGAGAGTTCAGGTAGTGATTCCGAGGATAATACCGATGAGGAATACACCCCTGAACATCCCGAGAAGGCACCCACTCCTCCTCCTCCACCTCCTCCACCTCCTCCGAAGACCCGTAAGGCTAAGGGTAAAGCTCCTATGCCAGTCGGCGGTGTAGACATATCGTTGTGCCGCGATGACCCTCAGTGTCTCGCAGCGTACAACCGTATAGAGCACTACCCACTGCTGTTAGAGCATTACGTTCAGTTTTCTGATTTCCTTGGCCTTGCTGATCTTCTCTCCTATAGTGGCCTACTGGACTACCTTCGATTTGACGCTAAGGCGAACCCTAGACCATATCCTCGCCTGGTCAAATTATTCTATGCCAATCGTGTTCGGGGCCAGTACGACGAGTCTCACTCCATCGAGACTTCTGTTTTGGGGACTCCTATAGTCCTCACGGCAGAAATCTTGGGGGAGCTGATAGGTTGCTCGTCGTGTGGCCTCCTCCCTTCTGACATCTCAGTTGACGATATCTCCTCCTTAGATCAGCGGACCCTAGGCAAAATCTTTCAGGTTATTCCCCCAGCTTTCATAGGAGTACCTTCGAAATCATTCAAGCCGAATGCTTGGGTGATTAACCTGATCCTGAAATCATGCCTTCTTCCCAAGTATGGATCTTCATCTCTTCCATCTCAGCCGTTTTTGAAACTGATCTACGCTCTGTTTATGGGTAGCGAGATTAATTGGGCTCGCATTATACTCGATAAGATGGACTCTTTCGAGTGTATACGCAAGACCACTAAATCTGCGCATATCCCATATCCATGTCTGTTGACCTTGGTATTTCGTCATTTCGGTGTTCCTCTCCCTCCTGACGATGAGCGTCCTTTGGGTCCTCCTCTGAACGCGACGGCCGTTAAGAAATCTCTTGCGGCGCTTCGTCACGTGCAGAGGTCGACCACATCTGCTTCCCAGGCCACTCCCTCAGCTGCTGCAGCCCCCACTCCTTCTGCCACATTAGATGATGTCGTACGCCTTCTTCGTCGGCACGAGTCGCGTTTGGCTCGTACCGAGGAGGTCGTCTGCCGTATGGCTCATATGATGGGCATTGAGCTTCCTCCTTCCGTTTCTGAGGCCGAGGAGATGGACGATGAGGATATTGACGATCTTGTCACCTCCCTTGCTCGTGGCGATGAGGCCACTGCTGCTGCTGCTGCTACCACATCTGCTCCTGGAGATGGCACCACTTCCGGTGCTCCAGAGACTTCTGCACCAGTAGTTCAGACTTCTGAGGCTGCTGCTGCTCCTGTTGACGACCCTGCTCCTGTCTTGCCTGCTGATACTCCTGTTCAGACCCCTGCTGTTGAGCCCGACGTCGTCGTTTCTACACCTGCCCCGACGATCCCGTCTGTTGACACGCCTCTCCTCCCTGCAGAGCCTGAGTCCACTCCGTCGACTGGACCCACGGAGACTGCAGATCCAGCCACTCCCTCGTGATCGTCAGTTTCGAGGACTCTCCACTGCTCTTTGGATGATATACCTGTTTGAGAGTGTTTTGGGTTAGGATGGGATGGAGTTTGGGTGTTGATTTGTTGTATTTTGATATGTTGGATGTCGGTGTATGTGTTGTATTTTTTTTGTTGTTGGATGTTGATGATGGTGTTCTGATGATGTTGTTGTATCGATGATGTATGATGTATTTCTTTTTGATGGGTATGTTGCATTTGATGTAGTTGATATCTTTTTGGATGTACTCATGATGTTTTAATAGATATATACATCGATCTTCTCTTTGTATTATTTCGTCGTGCACATTTTAATTCTCATTCAATGTCCATACTATGTGAAATCGTCGCTCGACGATTGAAAAACTTGGTTAAATATTTTGAAATTCTATAATTGTATAGAATTGTTTTCCATGCACCAATTTAACCAAGAATATTGAATATTGAAGAGTATGTTTCTTTATTCAACAAATGAATAATAATTTGGTATTTTTTGATGATTTTAATTATCGCTTTTTGATAATGGACAATTTGGCACACCTTGATTTGATTTCATCACTCTTCCCTTGGTGTCAATTAGGTCCATCGTCATTGTCTACGACTCCCGGTGTTGGATTTTCCATTCCCTAGTTGTTGTCGTTGTATGCCCCCCATTTTTGGGATAATGCCAAAGGGGGAGAGATAATGATAATAAATAGGGCAAATGAAAATTTAACTCAATTTCCAAGAATCTAGTTTGATATGTTAGATTCAGGGGGAGTTAAGATATATATAAGGATTTTCAAAATCCGATATTTCAAAAATCGATTCTCTTTATTTATCTTACTCGTCTGATTGATGCAATTCATATATATTCATTTTGGAATTAACGTGTCATCAATGCAGGGGGAGTAAGTATTTTTCATTTGAATCATTATTTTTGATTATTATTTATGTTGGTTTGTCATCACCAAAAAGGGGGAGAATGTTGAATATTGGACTCCCCGGATTTGGTTTTGGATGATGAGCAAACATAAATAATTCATGAACTAACAATTTGTGAGCGCAGTATTGGAGATCGTCGCCAAATTCACGAGAACAATCAAAGCGACATCTCAAGACTTCTCAAAGCACGTATTCATTGCCTAAAGCTTCGTTGAAGCTCTTGGACCGTTTTGGAAGTCATGAAGAATTAATCGAAGCTTTCGAAGACCGTTCATTAAGGTTTTATTTATAGTCTTTTAGCTTCGATCTATAGAATGTTAAGCCTTGAGTATATCTTACGATTCTATCTTCATAACGCTCATATCGTAGCTCTAGGATCTTAGTACAAGTTCATTCTAACTTCCTCGAAGCGTCGCGCTTCGATTCGGACTTGTTTGTGCATGTTAGTTGGTACAAGAAGAAGTACTGACCGACTAGATGGTGATCTAGTCGGTCAGCAACTCTTCTTGGACCGACTAGTTTGCTTCCTTAATTTCTTGCACCTTACTGTTTACAGTTAGTCGGTCTACGTTGACTCACCGACCGACTAGTTTGTGAACTAGTCGGTCAGTGATGCTTCTTTGACCGACTAGTTGTGACTTACTGTTCATACTAAATTTCTCCTAAGCTACTGTTTATCGTTAGTCGGTCTAAGAACGTTTGGTGACCGACTAGTTGACAATCTAGTCGGTCAACTTTTGTTCTTGGACCGACTAAGTCAATTTGTATTCAGACTATTTCACTTTGCCTCTTAGTCGGTCTACGTTCACTGACTGACCGACTAGTTGTGAAACTAGTCGGTCAGAATGTCTTCTTGGACCGACTAGATTTCTAGGTCTGAATTTCTATCTCTTCTCAGTTCCTCACTTAGTCGGTCCATGTTGTTTGACTGACCGACTAGTTGATGAACTAGTCGGTCAGTGGTTGTTCTTTGACCGACTAGTTTCCTCAGATTTCTATCCGTTGGGAATTGACCTAACTTGTTTTTATGGGACCCTATAAATACGAACCTAGGTCATTTCTCTCTAGGTTAGAGCTGCCATTAAGAGATTCATTGAGATAGAAAGAGATAGCCATTCTCACTCATTTCTAAAGCTCTCTTCCTCACAAGAAACCCATTCTCTCACATTCTAGATCTAGAATCCATATTGAGAGAAGCTTGTTCTTGGTGAGCTCTTCAAGCTATTGCTTGATTCAAGTCTCCAAATCACTCCTAGGCACCTATTGCTGGTCATTTCCTTGGTGCTAGGTCTTGGTGACTTCATCTTCCTCAAATCCTTCCTTTCACCTATTTGGTAAGAAAAACTCAAGGTATAGGATTTTGTGGTAAGATTGTTTATTTCATTATAAACTTGTTTATATTGCTTATTGATTCTCTCGGTTGTGAGAGAAGGTTGTGATCCCGGGTTGTGGGATTCACTATTGCCATTGCATGTATGATTTGATCTTGTGAAGGTTTTTCACAAGATATTCATAGTGGAAATCTTGGGTTAGGGTTTCTAACCTAAGTATCCGGAGGGGATCCGGGTGGTTGGGACGTAGGATCACCGGGAACAAGTCGGGGAGACTTGGGTGGATCCGAACCCATTAACATCATTTGTTTGCATTGTTAATTTTGTTGTTGTCTTTCAATTTAAGCTTCCGCAAATTGTTTTGGTAGTTGTTTGCACTATAATTTGGAATTATACTCCTTGTTATTTTTAAAGTACTATTCACCCCCCTCTAGTACTTGTGCAGTAGCTTGTAGGGCATTACAACACATGCCATGCAATCAAGTCAAATGATATATCCCAAGAATTAATCCTACTCTAACCCATATTAGGGTTCATCAAGAACTACTTAATGATGAAGAACATGATAGCAGACAATAATAGGTGCAAACAAACAATCATCATCAAGCAAAATGAAAATAACACAAAACAATGGAAATAGGAGAAAAAAAATACTTATCTTGCATTTGAATCCATCAATCCGTTACAAGATTTATTCGAATAGAAACCTAATCTAAAGCTCCCATGAAAGGGGCTAAAAGATGCAGAAAAAATGGAAGAGAACCCCCTACAGTGCACAAACTCATATTTATAGGCTCCCCCAAAACCCTAACGGTTCGGGTCCAAAAACCCACTAAAACTGCTGAAATTGGGCCACCCGATCGGTTGGAAGTTCAACCGATCGGGTGGAAACAAACAGAAACTCAAAACTTTTGAAATTGAGCAGAACCGATCCGTTGGACTCCCAACCGATCGGTTGAAGTTCAATTCCAGACAGCTCCCAATTTCAGCATCCAGCTGTGCTCAGAAAATTCCAGAAAAATGTAGAAAAATCGGATTTGGGCATGCGACCTATTGTTGGAAAGCTAACGACGATGTCGATGCTAGAAAAATAAGAGATCATCCAAACTCCCACTGGAATGATGGCAGATCTTCAATGAATAAGCAGCAGTACAGGAAAGGGGAAGAAAATACCACCCGATCGGTTGAAATGTCAACCGGTCGGGTGAGTTCTTCCCTAAGATGACCCGAAGGGATGAACCGATCGGTTGGGAGGCTCTCTCAAAGATAGAGAGCATGGCGGTATCCACCCGATCACTGAACTGATCGGGTGGGATCTGCTCCTTTGCTGCTCCTCGTCGGGTCAAATACGTGTGCACGAACCGATCGGGTGGGTCTGTCCACCCGATCGGTTGAAGCTCCAAATCATCAAATCCTCGTCTTTGGCCATCAGATATTTTCCGTATAAGCGCGCCTTGGTCCCGACATGCAAGGTTGATCCCAGAAGACACCGAAATGCTGACATTTGCCTGAAATACAAACAATACACCCAATAGTCAATATGAACCAAAAAAGTGATATATACAACATGGAATGAGATGAAATGCTTATGAAAACACGATAAAGAGCGTGTGCAAAAGGTGAAATATGAACACGCATCAAACGTTGATGAAGTATTCTTGCTCTCTGCTAAAATACGATGCTCTAACCAAGCAACTATCTTTGATAGGGCTCGCTGCTGCTAATCCGCCCACTGCGGCGCTTTGTGAGGTTGTGGTGTACATGGACACCAAGGGAATGAATGCTCCACGTCTATGGTGGCACTCTAGATATGAACATAGAGTGCTCCACATCTATGGTGGCACTCCAGGCATGAACATAGAGCATGCCAGCCCTTTATATGGAAACACCCCAAGTCCACCGAACAACCCATACTCCAGCACGTACAATCAAGGATAGAAGAACCATCCCAACTTTTCTTACCAGACTCCCAGCTTGCAAGCTTTGTCGCCATACCCTCAACAACCTCAAGATTTCCATGTGTCGCCAACTCAAGGGCAGTTCCAGAACTTCAACCAAAGACCTCCCGTGAACATGCATCCTACTCAAAAGTCTAACTTGGAGATGCTTATTGAGAGTCACATCCGAACACAATGGAAGAGGAACGATTACTTTCAGACCTCAATCTAGCAGCTCATGAAGACCACGTAGCAGCTTGCATCCACCATGCAACAGCTAACTGATTCACACGGAACCTACATATAAATTCCACCTAGCGGTGTCACGGTTGCTAGGCGTGATGTGGCTCCTAGGTGTTAATTCCGAGCTCTATCTGCAAGTGGACGGTGTCAAATTATAGTGTAAAAGATGTCGGATCCCACAGGGATGGTGGCAGTGTATTTGAAGTCTCAGATTATTTTTAAATATCGAAGGTAAGATAGCAGTCGGGTTGAAAGGATTGGTTATGGTGGTGGTGTTGATTTGATAATAAAGAGAACTAGGGTTTTAGGGATCACCGCTAAGACCATCAGAGCTCGATGTTAGAATGGGATCTTTACGTTGCATTAGGTTTAGGGGGCTAATCTCTCAATTCATACCACTCTCGTGGGTTAGAATTTCGAGGTATTTCGATGGCTCTCATTGATGCAATGACGGTAGCCGTTAATGTAGCGATATAGTTCGTCGGTGGATCCCCTCAAGGCATGAGCCAGGCATGGTCATGAGCCTTGGTTGGATCCACCGATTTTCCTATTCAAATCCTAAGGATACCCCTTAAGCTCATCAATTCCACAGACCGTGTGCATGATCTCAGTGCGGGTTATCCTAAGGATTCGGAAGGATCGACCGAAATACTCCCCTTTATTCCCAATTCAACCTATAGATCCAGATTTACATCTCCCCCCTAAAGTCTTAGGGCTAACCCATCAACCCTAGAGGAAACTACTCACACATGGTGATTTTGGCAAATAAAAATGCGATTTTTATAAGAGAAACCATCGTAGCAAATTAATCGAATAGGGATTGAATAGCTTACGTACCGAAGGCGAAGAGAAACAATAGCCAATAATAATCCAAAAAGATCCGCAGATTCCAAAACGCGAAGAATAATAGAACTCCCAAAACAATTCAATAATCCAAAGAAAAATAAGTTTTGATCTAACAAAAATCTCTCTAATCTCTTTTTTTCTTCCTAAACGTCATTCAAATCACAAAAAGAACGAACTCTCCCTATTCGCAATGCCCAGATCCACACTTCACTCCCCTGCGCACACCAGACGGCCACGCGAATTTCCAAAAATGTCCTTCATTGTCACCGACCGAGTTAGTGACTCGGTCAAGCAGAGGCTTGCTCGGTCGGGCTGCTCGGTCGAGCAGCCCTCCTGCTCGGTCGAGCACGTCAGTGAGTCGGTCTTCTCCAAAGAATTGCCTCTTTGTCTACTCGGCCCGAGTCAGCCTTGCTCGGTCGAGCAGCCAGCTGACTCGGTTGCCATGAGATCTGCTCGGCTCGAGTAGGAGGTTGATTGAACTTTGGAAATAGGAGCTGCTCGACCGAGTCACCATACTGCTCGGTCTGAGCAGCTTGCGTATCAGCTCTCCTTCTTCTTCGTGCATCTGCTCGACCGAGCAGGTGCTTTGATCGGTCGAGTCGCCTGGGAAATTCTGAGTTTCTTCTTGGAGCTTCTCCTCCACTCCTGGCAATCTCCTCTACTCCTCTCGTAGGCCTCCAAAACTCGACGAACTCCTGTAGAGCTACACCAATGGGCTCCAGGGGATGCGGATGTGTCCATATCCAACATAGGTCCCGAATCGCTCCAAAATCCCTGAAAGTCAACAAAACTCTACGAAACTCGAATATGGCGTTAGAATTGCAATATTGTAGGAAAATACAGGATTTGGATGCGAAAATGATATGAAATGCAATGGAATGATGCTATGAAAAGATGGAAAATATGGACACATCAAAATCCCCCAAGCTTACCTCTTACTCGTCCTCGAGGAAGACGAATACTAGCTACGTCGGTAGATAAAAAAATGAAAATAAAAATAAAAGGGAATGGAGATGGATGGAGGGTGCTAAGATTGTTCAATCAGATCTCAAGCCTCAGCAGTATGTCACGATGCCTCGAATGGTAAAACACATGCTAATGGCATTTTCAAGTTCTACTAATCATATGGCTAGCATGCAATAAAGACAAAAAATAGGGATCTTCTAAAATAATGACATCAACTTATATCAATCTCATGCAATCTATAGAGTCTAGTATAAAAAGAGTTGGCAATACACTTTTCAATCAATAGATACAAGTGGAGCATGTAGAAATCACACCAGCATGCAATAAAGAATGGAAAGGAATCATGCTATTCAAATATTCATTTCGAATCATGAAAACTCTCCAAAACTAAAGTATTTTGTAGAGTTCAAGCATTATCAAATCTCCCCGTTGTGCACAGTCTCCACTCTAATGTCATACTCACTCATATGATCAATTGGTTCACTCCCCCAAGCTTAGCTTGAGGCATCGCGTCTAGGAATATGATATGAAAGTTTTTGTTTTTTTCCAATTGTTTGTGATATCTTCTAATAGAAGGATATAAAACAATCTTATTTCTTTCTTTTCTTTCTTTTCCTTTTCTGTTTCTCTTTTTCACTTTTTTTTCACTTTTTTTTTCTTTAGAAGCTATTTTTTTTCTTTTGGGATTTTTTGGGAAGTAAGATGTGGTAAGGGTAGCTGTGGGGGTGAAACCAACTGATATGTATAGAATCATAAAGATATGTGGAGAAGAAAAATAATAGATCTCTCGGTTCACTCATAAGAAGTGCACAATGATCGGAGCCCCGAAGAGTCCGAACACGCAACCGGGGCACGCGACTCGCTAGTCTTACCACAAACGCACGGTGTAGCGGCGAGTGGGTATCGAACACGAGGAGGTCAAATGACAGTGTCTTCTTCAATTCACCTGGCTATAAGAATAGTCGAGAAATGTTTGCAATAAAGCGGTCACAGTCGTTCAATGGTATAAAAGGAATATCAAATTAATAAAGACGCCTAGGGGTGGGGAATCCCCGCTACAAACCGTATCTCGTCATCGTGATTCGTAGGTGTCACAATTGCTAGACTTGAAATTCAGGTGAACTAGTTGCAACTAAATGTAGAACCAAGCTCACGCTCTCGCGCTATTGCCGGTCTATAACAAACCTAGGGTAGAGTCCAATCTCTTGCAAACCCTAACCTGGGCAAGCTAGCGTGAAGAACAACATCATCGTTCAATCGTATCTCGAGCCCACTCTCGTGCAAACTCGAGCTACGACCTAGGTTGGGATAGTTCCTACCCGTCCAATCTCTTGCAAACGGGTATTGGTATAGAATTGCAATCGAAAACCCTAGTTTCGGTCCAATCTCTTGCAAATCGATTCCGGAGAAATTCAATTGTAACCCAATTCGAATTTCTAGGGCTTCCTATCGAGTTGGGATCCAATCTCTTGCAAATCCCAATCGGTATGAATCCCTAGCTATTCGTATTAAATCAATCCCAAACTAACCCTAATCAATTCTAGCAATGATTTCACCAATTCATCACAAATTAGAAATAGGGTTCGTAGGGTTCATCCCTACGCCCTAAGACGATAGAACTACTCACAATTCATAATAAAATTCAATAGAAATTCACAAATAAAATCAGTAGAATTCATTGCAATATTCAATATATCAATAAAAATGGAGTTTTTGATAGAGAGAGAGAGACAAACCAATGAAGAATCAATAGCATCCAACAAAATAACACTTTTCTCTCCCCCCTAAAAGCTCAATCTAATCTCCTAAAAAGTAATCTAAAAAGGCTACAAAAAGTTCTGAAAAAGCTCTCTAAACTAGGTTAAAAACTGGGGTTAAATACCCCCCAAAATCGCCCAAAAAACTGTGACGAAAATGCCCCTGCGCAGCCTCACAATTCGCAATTTACGCTACGGGCAGCGCGGCTCACTCGGTCGAGTGACAAACCCTGACAAATTCCAGTAAGTTCGGACTTTGGGGGGTCGGCTCCTCAGGAGTCACTCGGGCAAGTGACTTTCTTTGCTTCGGCCGAGGGGACTTCTTCACTCGGCCGAGTCAAAACTCGGCGGTCGACTGACAAATTACAGTAAGTCTGGACTTTTTGTTGCCGTCGTCTTGATGCCACTCAGGCGAGTGGTGTCTCCGTGGTTCGGTCGAGTGGGCTGGTGATGCTCGGCCTAGTGCACGCTGATAATCTATCTTCTGCGTGTCTGATCTGGCCGGCCGAGCGGGCTCTCGATGGTCGGCCGAGTGACTCCTTCACTCGGCCGAGTGACATGCTCAAAATGCCCAATCTTCGTATTTTTGCTCCCTCGTCGCTCCTACGACGTTCTTTCTTCTCCCATTCCTCTCCAATAGCAAAATTCCCATCGGAAGAGTCACGGGTGACACTTTGGAGTGGTTGCATCTCAGAATCACTCCAAATCGCTCGAAATCTCCTGAAATTCGACAAAAACAAGAAATCGTGAAAAGCATCGCAATATTGCCGAAAAATCGTGAAAAACGCGATTCGAGCGATCAAAATGGCATGCAAACATGCAGAAAAAAGGTGTAAAATATGGAGTGATCAAAATCCCCCAAGCTTACCTCTTACTCGTCCTCGAGGAAGATGAGTAAAAAGCGAACCCGGTGGATAAAGAAAATAGAAACGATGGAAAGGCGGAAAATGAAAAACGAAAAACAAAGAAGAAAGCGAAGAGGGAAGCTGCTAGATCATTTTTCTCAGGACGTGGGTTTTGCTTACTCATATAGCACGCATCGAATATAAAACACATGTCAAAGACTTTTATCTCGATATCATAGTATAATGGTGCATTTGAAATAGAAAACCCAAGAATATCAATATAGCATGAAAAACAGAATAATTCTAGAATTAGCATCGTCTGAAGCATCTAAAGCGGTATACAATATCGTAGATCACACACTTTTCAATTGAATGCTTTCTATAAGGAGTATAAGAGATATCACACAATAGAGTAGTAAGAATAGAAAAGTGTGGTTTTCATGAAATGAATGCTAAGCGTAGATTTCTGGATTTCGTAAAACTTTAGCGATCTCATCGAGTATAAAATATTACTTAGCCTAGGTTGTCATGCACCGTCAAGTATACACTCTCTCACACATCATTGGATCCTCTCCCCCAAGCTTATCCATAAGCGTGGTGGCATATACAAAACAATATTTACATTCCCGTTTCTTATGAAGCTCCAAAAGTCAAAGAAAACAAAAATAAAAGCAAAAGAGGGAAGAAAGAGAGAAAGGATATGAGATGGGATCGTTTTCGAACTTCTTTTCTCTCTTCTTTTCTTATTCTCAAATCTTTTTCTTTTTCTTTTTCTTTTTCTTCCCCCCCTTTTTTCAATAGCATATATATACAAATGATCCCAAATCAAAGAGAAGGATATACAAGTATTTTTTCTTTGGGTTTTGGGGAATTTGGAGCATGTGATATAATAACGGGGGAATGCCAATAATAGAATTGCTAAGGGGAGATTCACCAATGAATTTAAAATAGAGAAATAATGTTCAAGATATGTGGAGAAAGAAATAAATGTATCTCTCGGTTCACTCTATAGGACGTGCATGACAACTTCAGCAGGATAATCTAATCTACTCAGTTTGATCTCAAAAAGTAAACTAATCCAGATTTGTCAATGCTAGCAAACATTCAATCAACCTGAAGTGAAGCGTACAAATCATGCAATAAGAAGTGATATGAGAAAAGAAAGCAGTACTCCAGATATAAGCATCAATGCGTGAATCTTGGTGTGTTTTCTACGATAGCATACATATGAATCATCAGACATCAGCTAATAATAGAATTTCATCCATTTTCATACGGAAAAAGAAGTGGGTTACTATTTCTAAATGCAAAACAGGACATAGCATATGATATTAGAAACAAAAGCTATGACATGACAAATTTAGCATGCATATAGAGAAAAGCTAACACCACGTCATCGTCATCACAGAAAAATCATCTCTAGCAAAAGATGAAAGAAATAAAGATAAAGGAAAACAAAACTATTTACAATGCAGCACACAAGGAAAATAAGAAAAACGTGATGAATGGTAAAAAAATGAAAATGTGATGAAAAATGGGTGCAAAAGCGGAAAAACGTGAAAAAAACTAAAAAATAAAGGTGATAAAAGCAAAAAGTGTGAGAACTCACTCCCCCAAGCTAAAGTGCACAGTGTCCTCAATGTGCAAAGTGTGGCACACCGAGAGACGGGTAATGGGTGGGGAGGGTGAGGATGCATGCATGATAAAAAAAGTAAAAAAAAATAAAAGAAAATATGATGATGTGAATGATGCATGCAAAGATGGGAGTGATGCAGATATGTGTCACCAAAACTAACTCTCCCTCTCTCCCAAAAAGATATAGAATGATGTGATCTGAACATGGATCAAAATAGTGAGGGGAGGAGGGGGGTGGGCAAAAAACTATCGATGGGACCAATAGAGAATGGGCAGCATAACGACAAAAAAGATCAATGACATCAAGGGTGTGCCTAAGCTGGTGGTGCTGCACCATCTCCGTCCTGTGGTGGAGGTGGAGGTGGGGGTGGGGGTGGTGGTGGACGTGTCTGTTGGGTGGGTGGTGGACGTGTCTGCTGGGTGGGTGGGTGTAGTGGAGGCAGTCGCGCTAGGATCTGATTCAGGCAAACCTGAATATCGGGAAGCATGGCGACGCGGGTCTCCATGGAACTGACCGCGGCAGAGAGAGCCCTAAAATCGCCCCTGAGTCCACTCACCGCCCCCTCAAGAGCACGAATGCTCTGAACTAAGGCGTCAGGGGGTGGTGGAGCGGAGGGACGGACAGGTCTAGGCTGTGAAGGTCGGGGCTGTCTGATACGGGCAGTGTAAGTAATCGGGCCAGCAAGTAGGTGTGGAAGAGGTGTTGTGCTCACTAGTGGATGCCCAGCCTCAGTGCGAGGCTGGGACGCAGGCTGGGACGAGGAGGTAGCAGCAGTGGTGGAAGACAAAATCGGCAACGAGGAAGCAAGAGAGGTCGGTGACACAGGTGTGAGGACAGACGTCACGACACTCTCGGATAGGACAGCTGCGGTGGAGACAGAAGGGTCGACCACTGGGGAGGAAGTGTAAGGACCAAAAGGTGACACCCCAGCGGACATCAAACCGGACAGGGTCCCCACGACGGCAGCGAAGGAAGGCTCGCCGCTCTCAAGTATGGTGGGTGGACGCTCGGGAAGAAGTGAAGAAATAGGCTCAACCGAGATAGGCACATCAGTGGTGGGGGTGGTGGGGGTGGTGGTGGACGGCTCAACAGGGGTACTTCCGACACTGGCAGAAGTGGGGACAGAAGTACCGGGAGGTGCAGAAAGTGCAGGCTCGGCCTGAGGGATCACGTGGTCAGCAGGAGGTGCAAGGTGTGCAGGGGGTGCCTTCTCAGTGCCCTCAGCCTCAAGAACGTAAGCAGCTGGGATGAGGAGATCCATCACTGGGATCCAATCCTCGTGTGCCGGTCCTATATGTGTCCGAGCTAGGCTCGGGAGGATCATGTAATCGGCACTAAAAGGACCGTGCAACCACACCCAGTGCCGCTGGCCGTGGGGACGAAGCATCTTCATCCGGGCCATGACGTCTATCGAGAGTGCAGTGGGGCCCGGGGCTCGTCTAAGGTCAGCAGGTAGGTCCACGTCGATCATCAGGGCTAGCAGAGTAATCAGACCGCCGCAGCAAATAGGTGAGCGAGCACCCACCGAAATGATGATGCGGTCTAAGAACCAGCTAGCAATATCAATCTCAATGGCGGGGACCAGGTCATCACTATCCCTATCGAGAACTCTGGGGCGAGTCATCGCGTAGAGCATATAGAGCTCAGGCGTAGACATCGTCCCAGGCTCGTACCTCGCCAAGAAAGTGGTCGCCATGAGGCACTGGGCTATGTGGAGGTAGGGGTGTAGGATGGCTGAGGCCTTGGCCCTACTAGGGTCAAAGCCATGGTGGGAGCCCGTGATACGTGTCCAGAACGTGGAAGTGTCAAATGATGGTGGTGGGATGTGAGTGGGTGCGTAGGCTCGGTCGGGGACGGGGACAGCGGGCCACTGGAAGAATGCACGAAGCATATCGAGAGTGACCTCGCATTCTCGATCCATAAAGCAAAATGTGCATCCTCCAGCGGTCCGGGCGATCGAGCTAAGTACCTCAAGTGTCGGACAGACGTAGGTGTCCGCCGACACTGACAAGAATTCGCGCCAACCCACGTTGTGGTACAACACGAGCATCCCCTCTAGCACCCCTAGGCGGTCCAGGTCTGCTAAGTGTGCGAACCTAGAGGGCACTATAGATTGCTGGGTGATACGCTCAAATCGGACGCGCTGTGCGTCGTCTCTGAACGTGATCCCCAGCGGCCCGACAACGGGAGCCGGTGGTGGGATAGGATCGGCGGGGATAGGCTGTGCGTGGATGGGATCGGCGGGAAGCGGCTGTGTGGGGGGTGGTGGACTAGGTGGAGGGGAGTCCTCCCTAGCGTGAGAGGGACCGGCATCATCAGTCCTCTTCCGCTTGGAAGAGGCTCCCCGCGTGCGTGGCCTAGTGCGGGGCGGCATGTGTGCCGCGAGTGCTCACCCAATAAAAATATAGTGCGGCGTGCTCAATAAAAGGAGCGAGTGTACCTGAACACGCCGCGAGAGCAAATCAGCAAGTGCGTGCGAAGAGCGCCGCCTCCGCGAAGCTACAAATGTGTCCTGAAACTCCCCTAAGCTCCCCCAAGATAGCCTGCAATTCAAACAACGATATCAGCAGGTAATATTCAAAATACATGGGGGAGATGGGGTATAATAGATAGATAAACAAATCAATTTGGGTTAGGGGCTCAACGGGCGTACGGATCGTCAAAAATGGGGAGAAAAGGGAATTTTGCGCTAAATAGGGGGTCGCCGGAGGTCGGCCGGCGGTGGGGGGTGTCGCCGGAGGTCGGGGCGTCGGCGGTCGGACGATCGCCGACAGTGGTGCGACGAGTGGGGCCGGCGGCGATGGGATTCAGGCGAGGGGGCAGTGGTCGCGGGCGAGGGAAGTCGAAGCAGCGGGGCTCATGCGAGATTTGGGGGATTAGCTGCTTTGGAATTCACGCCGAGCCCACTGCGACATATATAGGGGTGGTTACGACTCGGCTGAGTGACTATGTTGCTCGACCGAGTGACGTAACGATAAAAAAATTTAAATTTCTCCCCGCCACTTACGACTCGGCCGAGTGGCTTCTGTTCACTCGGCCGAATGGAGAAAACTCCTTCGGCCGAGTGGCACAAGCTACTCAGCAATATTCAGGCTAGGAGGGTATCCGTTTCCCTCGGCCGAGTGACTAAACGTACTCGGCCGAGTGACAGTTAATTCGAAATGCACAAAAAAGACAGAGAGTTGGGTTCAGCAGACTTCCCTTGTTGGTACCCCACTCGGCCGAATGGGTTCCTTTGCTCTGCCGAGTCACATATGATACTCGGCCGAGTGACGTGCTGTTTTCTGCTTCGGGGCTCCGTTTTCGCTCTACTCTCTGTTTTTCTTCCTCCAGTTGGTTTCTTCCTCCTCCCAAGGCCTGAGCGCATTCCTGGAGCGCTCTTCCTTGCCTATATCTTCCTCCATACGAGAGATCTCCTTTTCTCCTCTCCTGTCATAGAAATTAAGACCCGTTGTCACGGTTTTTTTATGGGCAAAAAGATTCAAAACACTAATAAAGTCTAAAACAAAAATAAAAAACAAAATAAAAAGAATGCAAAAAACCATCGGGTTGCCTCCCGACAAGCGCTCGTTTAAGGTCTTGAGCTCGACCCCTTTGGATCTTCAATTAACGCTTGATGTTGGGTGCATATGAGATGCACCCGTCGAACTTGCCGGGAAGACCGCTCGGGTTTGGATCGTGGTGGTGTGTGGCCTTCCTCAGCGCCCCTTCATCATGAGCAATGTTGGGGGATGGCTCCCCCAAGCTTGAGCTTGTTCCGGTCTTTGACTTTGCCGGTGACACCGATCTTCGAGTCGGTGGAGCTTTCTTCGGATTCTTCAATGTCGAGAGCTTGCAAAGCTCCCGTATTCTCGCGACATCAGCGTCGCCATCATCATTCGCCGTGGAGCTATTGGGAGAGTCCTCCATCTTCTCTTCTTCGACCAAATCTTGGCTTTCTTCGAAGCCATCATCGTGGAGCGCACCAATGGAGTAGGGGACAGCCTCTTCGATGACCTCATCAAGGAGGTCCAAATAATCTAGCTCCTCATGATACGACATGTGCTTCATAGCCTTTGGTATATGGAGCTCGACTTCAATGTTGCCTACATTCAAGGTAAGAGTCCCTTCCCGCACATCGACGATTACACCGGCGGTGGCGAGGAATGGGCGTCCAAGTATGAGCGATGTGTCACCCTCTTCCTTGATGTCCATGATCACAAAATCACAAGGCAAGCATATGCCTCCCGGAACTTGGAGTGGGATATTCTCCGCGATCCCAACCGGCCTTGTAATCCGACCGTCCGCGAGTTGAATCCTCATGTCGGTTGGCTTTAAATCCGTGCCGGTATTCAACTTCCAGAACATGGTGAGAGGCATGAGGCTCACACTAGCGCCCAAATCAACCAATGCTTTTTGTAAGGGGGCGCCTCCGAGTGTGCAAGGAATCCGGAAACTCCCGGGATCTTTAAATTTGGCGGGCTCCTTCTCCTTCCTAGTGAACCACGTTCCTTGTTCCGCGAGCATGATCTTCTCCTTCCTTTTCCTTCCCGTAATCAAGTCCTTTAAGAACTTCGCATAGGACGGGATTTCCACTAAGGCATCAAGAAAAGGGATATTGAGGCTCACCCCTCTCAAGTATTCGAGGAACTTGGCTAGCCTCTTCTCGATCTTGGCTCTAGCTAGCCGTTGAGGGAAAGGCACCGGTGGCATGAATCGGTGCTCATCAATAGGTTCTTCCTCTCTAGATTTTGCTCCTTCTTGCGACTCCTTCTCCTTTTCCACCTCAATTACCGGCTCGCTCTCTTCTAGATTCTCCACCACGGGTTCCTTGATTTGAGTCATGGGGGGAGTGGTATCCTTCCCACCCCTTGTCGTAACCGCAACAACTGCGTTGATATGGCCGGTGTTGCCCCGTGGATTTGGCTCGGGTTGAGCCGTCAATTGTTGGTTATTTCTATTGAGCAACGCAAGTTGCTCCCCGATTTGAGCGACGACGGTGGTGAGAGAATCTTGTCCCGCCTTCAACGTGGCGTTAATCTTTCTTTGCTCCGCCATAAACTCCTCCACCTTAGCTTCAAAATCTGAACGTGGTTGAGCTTGTGGAGGGTTGGGATTTCTCCACCCTTGATTATACCCGGGTGGCCTATAAGGTCCCACTTGTTGCCTCTGTGGGAAGTTTTGTTGCGGTGGCCCCCTCGGTTAATAATTCGGTTGCGGTGGTGGAGCCCGAGCTTGAGGAGGTTGTTGTGGCGGGGGGTTCAAGGCACCATCATTATTAGCATAAGAAAAACCCGGATGGTTTCTAGCGGCCGGGTTGGCCCAATATCCGGAATTCCCCGCAACATACTGAATTTGCTCCAAAGCTCCTTCTCCTTGCTCTCCTCCTACATACATGGCTTGGGATTGGTCTTGCCAATCACTCATATGGTTTGTCGGTACGGATGTTGTAGGGGCTCCTTGCGACTCGGTAATGTATTTTTCCAATCTCTCCACTACCTTGTGGAGGGAGTCAAATTTGCTAGCAAGCTCCGCCACGGCCTTGGCCTCGTAAATACTCATGGGCTTCAAGGAGGATGAAGAGTGTCCTCGCTCGTCCCCCCCATTTTTGGTTGTTGGAGGCCATCTCCTCTAGCAAGACCGTAGCTTCATCGGGGGTCTTTGACAAAATGGATCCGTTGGCGGTAGCATCAATAATCTGTTTTGTGCCCGGTTGGAGTCCATTGTAGAAACTGTGGACAAGCTCCCAATCTTCAATGCTGTGATGGGGGCATTGATGTTGCAAGTCCTTGAAGCGCTCCCATGCCTCATAGAGAGTCTCCTGCGGTCCTTGCTTGAAGGACATGAGAGCACTTCTTATCTTCACCGTCTTGGAGGGCGGGTAAAATTTGTCGACGAAGGCACTCGCCAATTCA
The DNA here is from genome assembly GCA_030789695.1 of Scilla litardierei. Classification (NCBI taxonomy): domain Eukaryota; kingdom Viridiplantae; phylum Streptophyta; class Magnoliopsida; order Asparagales; family Asparagaceae; genus Scilla; species Scilla litardierei. The sequence goes on from CM061141.1 coordinate 304,812,597, forward strand.
TCCCAAGTGGTGAAGATTCCTTCAGCTTGCGTCCTCAACCAATATAAGGCCTTGTCCTTGAGTGTGAAGTGGAAGAGGCGTAGTCTGATAGCATCTATGGATACGCCCGGCATTTGGAAGGTGGCACATTTTGATAGGAAGAGCTGGATGTGGTAATGAGGGTTTTCATGGGAGTTCCCATGAAAAGGATCTTGTTGCATCAGAACTACCAATCCGGTCTTCAATTCGAAATTTTTGTCGGCCGCCAACTCCGGCATAGCTATGGACGAGGTCGTGGAAGAAGTCTTAGGCCGAAGCCTATCTCTAATGGAAATGATCCTCGCCATTCGCTCCGCCAATTCTTCAGGTGTCTCAGGATGGGTCATAAAACTCCCTTCCTAATGGGTCTCTTCTCCGCTCGGATCCTCCTCAATGTACGCTCGATCTCCGGATCGTATAGTATTTCTTCGGGGTTCACCGAGGATCTCGTGTACATGCAAGGGAGAACAGAGTTTCAAAGAAATAGTTAGCATAAAGGAAGGGTAAAATAAAAATAGAAATAATAGAACAAAAAAGAAAAATAGCTAGGTAGGTAGAATCAAACACTATTGCCTCCCCGGCAACGGCGCCAAAAACTTGATCGGAGCCCCGAAGAGTGCGAACACGCAACCGGGGCACGCGACTCGCTAGTCTTACCGCAAGCGCACGGTGTAGCGGCGAGCGGGTATCGAACACGAGGAGGTCAAATGACAGTGTCTTCTTCAATTCACCTGGCTATAAGAATAGTCGAGAAATGTTCGCAATAAAGAGGTCACAGTCGTTCAATGGTATAAAAGGAATATCAAATTTAGGGGTGGGGAATCCCCGCTACAAACCGTATCTCGTCATCGTGATTCGTAGGTGTCACAATTGCTAGACTTGAAATTCAGGTGAATTAGTTGCAACTAAATGTAGAACCAAGCTCACGCTCTCGCGCTATTGCCGGTCTATAACAAACCTAGGGTAGAGTCCAATCTCTTGCAAACCCTAACCTGGGCAAGCTAGCGTGAAGAACAACATCATCGTTCAATCGTATCTCGAGCCCACTCTCGTGCAAACTCGAGCTACGACCTAGGTTGGGATAGTTCCTACCCGTCCAATCTCTTGCAAACGGGTATTGGTATAGAATTGCAATCGAAAACCCTAGTTTCGGTCCAATCTCTTGCAAACCGATTCCGGAGAAATTCAATTGTAAACCAATTCGAATTTCTAGGGCTTCCTATCGAGTTGGGATCCAATCTCTTGCAAATCCCAATCGGTATGAATCCCTAGCTATTCATATTAAATCAATCCCAAACTAACCCTAATCAATTCTAGCAATGATTACACCAATTCATCACACATTAGAAATAGGGTTCGTAGGGTTCATCCCTACGCCCTAAGACGATAGAACTACTCACAATTCATAATAAAATTCAATAGAAATTCACAAATAAAATCAATAGAATTCATTGCAATATTCAATATATCAATAAAAATGGAGTTTTTGATAGAGAGAGAGACAAACCAATGAAGAATCAATAGCATCCAACAAAATAACACTTTTCTCTCCCCCTAAAAGCTCAATCTAATCTCCTAAAAAGTAATCTAAAAAAGGCTGCAAAAAGTTCTGAAAAAGCTCTCTAAACTAGGTTAAAAACTGGGGTTAAATACCCCCCAAAATCGCCCAAAAAACTGTGACGAAAATGCCCCATGCGCAGCCTCAAAATCGCAATTTACGCTACAGGCAGCGCGGCTCACTCGGCCGAGTGACAAATGTCATTTGGCCGAGTGACAAACCCTGACAAATTCCAGTAAGTTCGTACTTTTGGGGGTCGGCTCCTCGGGAGTCACTCGGGCGAGTGACTTTCTTTGCTTCGACCGAGGGGACTTCTTCACTCGGCCGAGTCGAAACTCGGGGGTCGACTGACAAATTACAGTAAGTCTGGACTTTTTGTTGCCGTCGTCTTGATGCCACTCGGGCGAGTGGTGGCTTCGTGGTTCGGCCGAGTGGGCTGGCGATGCTCGGCCGAGTGCACGCTGATACTCTATCTTCTGCGTGTTCGATCTGGCCGGCCGAGCGGGCTCTCGATGGTTGGCCGAGTGACTCCTTCACTCGGCCGAGTGACATGCTCAAAATGCCCAATCTTCGTATTTTTGCTCCCTCGTCGCTCCTACGACGTTCTTTCTTCTTCCATTCCTCTCCAATAGCAAAATTCCCCTCGGAAGAGTCACGGGTGACACTCCGGAGTGAGTGCATCTCAGAATCACTCCAAATCGCTCGAAATCTCTTGAAATTCGACAAAAACAAGAAATCATGAAAAGCATCGTAATATTGCCGAAAAATCGTGAAAAACGCGATTCGAGCGATCAAAATGGCATGCAAACATGCAGAAAAAAGGTGTAAAATATGGAGTGATCACACAACGATTCAATAAGATAATACTCTAACTAAACTCATAACTAGCATGTATATTTTCATTCATCTTGATGAATACTAAAAGGCATGCAGTAATAAGCACAATAATATCAAGCATGCAAACAGAAGTGAATGAGATAACAAGCAGATGCTCCAAGTGTTCTAATGATGCGTGAACCTAGGTGCATTATCCAACTAAGCACATACTAGATACTATTTCATACATTTGATTTTCAATTTATAACTTGCATTAATTTAGAAAGATCATCAAAAGAAAATGCACGCATATAGAAAGTAGAACTGAAACTACCCTAAATAGCATGTCATCAAATAATAAGCCTCGTGAGAAGCTACTGAGGGCAACGATGAAAAACGTGATGCTGAATGAGAAAAAAGATAAAAAGGTAGAAAATGGGTGGAAAAGTAAACTAAAAGCTGAAAAGGAAGAAAAATATGAAAGAAAAGCGATAGCGCTCATCCCCCAAGCTAAACCCAGTAGTGTCCTCACTGCTGAGAAAATGCTAGTATGCGGGAGATGATGCTAGAAAGGGTGGGTGTGGGTAGAAAATAAAACTGTGCAGAGGAAGTAAAACATGATATGATGCAATGATGAAGAAAAATGATGCACATGTACGGAATTGTGCATGGCGGGTCCTCCCCCAAGCTATGTAAGACCAGGGCCCCAAACAGACAGATGTGCACAATATAATATGAGGGAGGCAAAAAGTGAATAGGGACAGAATCAAGCATGGGCACTACACTCTGGAGGTGGTGGTGGGTCCCGCTGCTGTGGACCAGAAAATGTGGGGGGTGAATATAGGACAAGGGCAGTAGTGGATTGGACCATTGTGACCGACTCAGGTATGGAAGAAGCAGGCTCTGCAAAAGCCTGAGAATGTGGAGCACTGAGTGGTGCAACGGTTGTTACAGGGGCTGGCCATGGTGGAGGGGCATGAGCTAGGATCACGGGTGGTGGGTCACGTGTCCGTAGAAGGTCAATAATGGAGGCCAGGTCTGCCTCGACTCTCACATGATGTGTGGCTCTCGAGCGTACGAAGGCGTCGAAATCCCGTCAAAGGCGAGAAGTCAACTCCTCCAACACAGTTAGACGACTGTCGGTGGTACGAGAGTCAAGGGGAGGGTGAGATACGTGACCGTGAGACACCACTCTAGTAAAACGGCCCCGAGGAGATAGTCCATGATGCCTAGGCTGGAAGGTCAGAGAGGGTGTGCTCGACGGGATCTCAGCAGTGGAGGTGTGTGGTGTAGTGTGGCTGAGATCAGTGGAAAATGTGGTAGAAGCAGTGGCCACAGAGGATAGAGCAGTCATCGACACAGATCTATGGACAGAAGTCGATATGCTCTAGGTAAGGACAGCTGTTGCTGGTGACAGAGTGGTGCCAGCTAGTGGAATGTGGGACCCTAAGGAGATGGGTAGTGAAGCTATAAGGTCCCGAAGAGGTGGAAAGGTGGCGACTGGATCGTGCTCTGGGAACTCTAGAGTCATAGGCTCTGGAGCAGAGAAAATATCAGTGCCCTTAGGCACAGATACAATGGAGACAGTGGTATGGGCCTCGGGACAGAAAGTGGTGACAGTTGCCTCTCTCAAAACAATGTGAGCTTTACTCCCAAGTGCAGGAAATCGTGCAAGTAGTACCTGGAGAGTCCAGAGTCGAATCCTCGGGACAAGTCGACCTGAGATAACACAAATTCAACTAATCAAATATAATATACGGTTAAGAAAACAACCACCTTTATGAAGGTGAAGAATAGTGTAAAGATTGGTAGCAAAGAAAGTGGTTCCTAAAAGTATTACGATATCACGAAAGTTTGGTATTCAATGAGACAAATATGCTACGGTTGTGAGTTCATTAGGAGTTTATAGTCACTGAAATTTCACGTCTTTTAATATCACACGACGCTTCACCCGGTCAAGGCGTGAAGGCGTCGGAAGATGAATCGATGAAAACTAGTCAAAATAGCCTTAAACGTATTACTAGCAATGTTGATCTCATTAAGCAATAATCGCAGCGATAAGTTCAGATTAGAGAACACAAATTAGCTAGCCTTATCAGGGCCTAGCCATAGGGCACATCAACAATATCGACAATAAGCAAATACCCATCAAATACGTTTTAGAAATCAACATAACTAGCAATTTTGACATGATAATAGGGCTAAAGACATGAGATTTAGCGACTACATACTCCTAACTACATCAAAACCATAGCACAAGGAGATTAGCCACGCATGGTGAAATAAAAATCAGATTGCATAGCAAAATACATCGTTTTAGTAGCAAAATACAATGAAATACACCAAATACGGGGTATAAGTTCAAGAATTTATCACCAAATCTCCACTTTAGAACCCAAAACTCTCTGAGAATAGGAAGAACAGCCTCTGGAAATTTTCAGAATTTTCTCCTGGAGAAATACGCACAGTAGCCGCTCCAAAAATCCCAAAATACGCCAGAATACCCCCAAAAACCCTAGAATACGCTTATATATTAGCATTGCGGGTTTGGGGGCTTAACGGGTTCAAAAACCGCACCCAATAGCGCTCAAAACCCGATCCGCTGGTCGGTGCAATTCTCTACCGTTCATCCAAGCGGGATCTAACAAGCTAGCTCCACGTGTGCTCCAAAAGTCGTGCGCGCCCGCATCCGCCTTCGATCCTTCGAACCCAATTCGGAATGAACATGGACCGTTCGATCGAACGATCGAACGGTCGAGATATTGCGTGCTCGTGAATTTGGATTCAAAACACGGGGTTGTCTTCCGACGTTGGATCACGCATCGACCGCCCAAAACAAACCACGTCGACCGCTTCTTCGCCATCCGCTAAAGTCTGTGCGGGTGCGATTGCGTCCGTTAGATCTCCATCGGATGGCGCAGATGATGCCGCGTCACCGCTTCTTTGAGTTCATCCACATCCATTCGATCGCGATCGAACAGCTATTAACATGCCACGTTGCCGCTTCTTTTGCCTGGTTAAAAACGCCTGCGGACCGTTGGATCTTAATCCAACGGTCTCGATCGAGAGCATCTGAGATCGTTCGGACGCAGTTGGATGTAGCTGCGGATGGCGGAGATGCAGCCACGTGGCGGCAGTTGATTTGCGGCGACCGTATTTTCGTATTTAAGCGTATTTTCCTCCGTATTTCTCCAATTAAATGGTATTCTGCATTCAAAAATACACAGTAATTAGCACAGATCTCAGAAAAATACAAATAAATAGTCGTTGGAATCGTGAGATCGAGACCTTACCATGAAAAATATAAAAATGAAGAAATACTAAATAAAATTCATGTTTTATGCACAAATCAAGTAATTTCTCTAATAAATGATGATATTAAAAATATGAACGTATTAGAGACCAATTAAGCATCATATGAACACAAAATAGGACTAAATGAGGGGTTAAATATGCAATATTCAACCCAATTCACACCCCCCAACTAGCGTTTTGCTAGTCTCTAGCAAAAAGAGCGAAATACGATATCAAATATACACCTAGATCACCTTATCAGATCTCAATTCACTTACCACCATACTACAACGACGAAAGAGATGACCACGCACTAATATCAAGATTTCAAGCTCATCAAATAATGGTACTCATGGGTTTAACGATGAAAGTAAGTATCTTAAATGGTTATAAAATAGACTTAAATTCACTATCCGTTACTTCATAGCTCATAGTATACAAAATCAATGGCCCCACACCATTCAATCAAATATTCTAACTTGGAGTGTAGATGTATCATGCAAAGCAAGCATCAAAAAAATAGAATGGTAGCAAGACATACACACGTCAATTTTCATTCATAGGAAGTCACACCATATCTTGTGTTTTCTTTAAGCTTTGGAAGTTTTCTTGCCTCGCTAATGATGCACACCTTTTCTCACTTTTATTGGTTCTGCGTAACGCGCATCAAGCAACATTTGCAGAAAAAAATTGTATAACTTGGATCGCTCTATCAAATGAATGAGGTTCCGGTCAATGGCTCCCAAATCAGACGATAATAGGGCATTAGGCCAAAAAGGACCCCTCGGACTGTACTACTCGAGCCAACCAAGTTATTTCTTTGGTAATACATTTATTCATTTCTTTTTTTCTTTATTCATCACATTTTTTTCCTCTTTTGTGTGTGCATAAACAACTTAGCAAGATAGCTTCCTTTTCTGTAATCTTTCACAAGAATGGGTTATCCTAATCATTTCAAAAGACGGGGTACATTTTTCTACCCAAAATCATACCAAGCATGCAAATAGCAATGAGTACGAGATAAAAAGAAATGCTCCAGTTATTTTATGAATTATTGATGCATGAACTTTGGTGTGTTCCAATGAAAGCATACTACTTGCTAATCTATAATTTCTAGATTCATTAAGTTGTCAATTAATCTTGCCATTGAGATGTATCAAAGGAATTTACCACAAGTACTCGCATTCATGTAAAATGAGACTGAAATAATTAACAATAGTGGTGGAGAAAAATAAATCATATGTGTATGGTGGTGAGTATACTTCGAGAAATTTCATCACATGAGGGTCATCTCTAGGTAAAATAGATTTTGGTGATATATCTTAACTCAAAATTTTTTTTTGAAATAAAAAAAAATGCAAAAGGGAACTAACTAAAAAAAATCCTAAAAGTTTATACCCTCCCCCCAACTTAAAATAAGCATTGTCCTCAATGTTAAGGAGAGGGAATCATGGAAAGAACACACCTGATTAGTTACCACCCGAAGGTGGATCTGTGAGGTCAATGGTGGTATCCTCTCTGGCCCAAAGCTCTTGAAAATGTTTCAGACGTTGTCCATTGACTTTGAATTCATGGCCATCCTTCTCATTCACTAAGACCACCGCTCCATGTGAAAAGACTTCTTTGACAAAGTATGGTCCTGTCCATTTTGAGCGCAGCTTTCCTGGAAATATATGGAGTCTTGAATTGTACAACAGAACATTGTCTCCAACTTTGAATTCCTTTCGCAGGATCATCTTGTCGTGCACAGCTTTCATCCTTTCTTTTGCTAGCTTTGCATTTTCATATGCCTCTCGTCGTATCTCATCAAGCTCCATGATCTGCAATTTACGAGAAACATTTAATGAGTCATCAAGCAAATTAAGTGTTTTAATTGCCCAAAAAGATTTATGATCTAATTCAACAGGAAGATGTCAATTTTTTCCATAAACCAAACGAAACGGTGACATCCCTAAGATAGTCTTGTATGCTGTCCTGTAAGCCCATAGAGCTTCAGGCAACCGAAGACTCCAATCTTTGCGTGTTGGATTCCCTGTTTTCTAAAGGATGTTCTTTATTTCCTTGTTCGCCAACTCCGCTTGCCCATTTGATTGAGGGTGATAAGGTGTGAAAACTTTATGTGTCATCCCAAATTTCTTCATGAGATTTGCAAAAAGCCTATTGCAGAAGTGAGAACCTCCATCGCTGATAATGGCCTTCGGCACTCCAAAGCGCGAAAAGATGTTCTCTTTCAAAAATTTCAGCACAATGGGAGCGTCATTGGACCTGCAAGGAATAGCTTCCATCCATTTAGAAACATAATCAATTGCCACCAATACAAATATATAACCAAAAGATGGTGGAAAAGGCCCCATGAAATCAATACCCCAACAATCAAATAATTCTATTTCTAGCATGGGATTCAATGGCATCATGTTTCTTTTTGTAATTCCCCCCAACTGTTGACAACGCACGCATGATTTACAATAGGCATAAGCGTCCTTAAACATACTAGGCCAATAAAAACCACTCTGTAAAATCTTGGCAACAGTTTTATGAGCTGAAAAATGCCCCCCACATACCCCATCATGGCAAAAATGTAAAACACTATCAAACTCATGGTCGGGTACACATCTCCTTACAATTTGGTCTCAGCAGTATTTAAAAAGATAAGGATCATCAAAATAGAACAATTTTACCTCATGCTTGAAGCGTTTGAAATCTAAAGAAGACCAATGTGGAGGGGTTCTACCTGTCACCAAATAATTAGCTATATCTGCATACCATGGTAGAGTAGAAATGGCAAAAAGCTGCTCATCTGGGAAGGAATCTCGCAATGGAATATTAGGCGACTCTGTCCCCACCGTCAATCTAGAAAGGTGATCTGCGACATTGTTCTCAACTCCTTTCTTTTCCTTGATCTGAATATTGAACTCCTGCAAAAGAAGAATCCATCGTATAAGTCTAGGTTTCACATCCTTTTTAGATAAAACATATTTCAGTGCAGAATGATCTGTAAAGATGAGAATATGTGATCCCAATATGTAGCTTCTGAATTTATCCAATGCAAACACCACCGCCAGCAACTCTTTCTCAGTAGTAGTATAGTTCCTTTGTGCTTCATTCAACGTTTTACTGGCATAGTAGATCACACAAGGAACTTTCTCTTTCTTTTGCCCAAGCACTGCCCCCATTGCGTAGTCACTTGCATCACACATGATTTCAAATGGCATACTCCAGTCTGGAACCTGCAAAATAGGGGAGGAAACAAGTGAGTTCTTTAATTTATCAAATGAAACCTGACACTCTTGTGTCCATATGAAATCAGCATTTATAGTTAATAAGTGGCAGAGGGGGCGGGAGATGGGCGCTGAAATCCTTTATAAATCTTCGATATAATCCTGCATGGCCTAGAAAGGATTGAATGTCCTTGACGCATTTTGGTGTAGGCAAATTCTCAATCACCTCAACTTTTGCTCTGTCTACATGAATACCTGCTTTGGAGACTAGGTGTCCGAGAACCAAACCTTCAGTTGTCATGAAATGACACTTTTCCCAGTTTAACATCAGGTTCTTTTCCTGGCACCTGTGCAAGACAAGAGCTAAGTTAGATAAACAATTTTCAAATGAAGTGCCATATACAAAGAAATCATCTATAAACACTTCCATAATCCTCTCAACCATATCGCTAAAGATACTCAACATGCAACGCTGAAAAGTAGCAGGTGCATTGCATAATCCAAAAGGCATTCTCCTAAAAGCGAAAGTTCCAAAGGGGCAAGTGAAGGCAGTCTTCTCTTGATCCTCTGGAGCAATCTCTATCTGATAATAGCCAGAATAACCATCTAGAAAACAATAAAATTCGTTACCTTCTACTCTTTCCAAGATTTGATCAATGAATGGTAATGGAAAGTGATCTTTTCGTGTTTTAGCATTTAACTTTCTGTAATCAACACACATCCTCCAACCTGTGGTGGTCCACATCGGTATAAGCTCATTACTCTCATTTCTTACCACTGTGAGGCCTGATTTCTTCAGAACCACCTGTATGGGGCTAACCCATCTGCTATCAGAAATAGGATATATTATACCTGCAGCAAGTAGCTTAAGAACCTATCCCTTAACAACCTCTTTTAATGTAGGATTTAAACGGCGTTGCATCTCACATGTCGGTTTGGCATCATCCTCGAGATAAATGTGATGAGTGCAAATTAAGGGATTTATACCTGTAATGTCCGCAATAGACCATCCAATGGCCCCTTTGTGTTCCCTCAGCACATCAAGCAAATCACATTCTTGTTCAAGTGTGAGTTTAGAGGATATTACCACAGGGAAGGTCTCCTCCTTTCCAAGGAAAGCGTATTTCAAATAGTCTAGCAGAGGCTTCAATTCCAGCTTTGGATGCTCAATCTCTGAGGGTTGTTGTGGTGGCAATTCCACTGGCAATGTCTTGAACTTTGGCACCCATGCATCCCTTGATCTTTCATTTTTGCCCTGCACAAAATAAGACTCATCAATATCGTCGAAATTATAATCAATAAAGTTGGACGAGCATTTGTACTTAGCTTCAAAATAGTCTTCAATTAAATTCTCAATGAAACATACCTCTTTCACTTCATCAGCATTCGCAGGTAACTTACATGATTTAAAAATATTCAGCTCAAGTTTCATGTTACCAAAGCTTATCTTCAATTGTCCATCCCTACAATTTATCATAGCATTGCAAGTCGCTAGGAATGGACGTCCTAATATAATCGGAATGCAATTACCTGATTGTGGCCCATGAATATCAAGGACAATAAAATCCACTGGATAATAGAATTTGTCCACTTGGATCAACACATCTTCCACGCATCCTCGTAGGATTTTTACCGACCTGTCTGCTAACTGTAGAACCACAGGTGTCGTTTTCAGCTCCCCCAATCCTAACTGCACATAAACAGAGTACGGCAAAATGTTAACACTAGAACCCAAATCAAGTAAAACATCTCCAAATTTCTTGGTTCCTATAATGCATGGGATAGTAGGAGAACCTGGATCCTTATATTTGGGAGGAGTGTCATGTTGTACCATTGCACTTACCTGTTATGTTAGGAATGCTTTCGTTTTCACATTTAGACTCCGTTTCACAGTGCATAGCTCCTTCAGAAATTTAGCATATGCAGGCACTTGGTTGATTGCATCAAGTAATGGGATATTAATTTTTACCTGCTTGAAGATATCTCTTATCTCTGCCTGATACCAGTCTTTTGATGGTGGAGCAAGTCTGTGTGGAAATGGAGCTGGTGGTATATATGGTTCTGGCTCTTTTTCTGCTACCTCTTCCTCAACCTGCAAACTTTCAGGTGCTTGTACCTCCTCTTTCTCCTCAGCTGGTTGTTCATGTCTAGGCATTTCTGGTTTTTCAATTTCACGACCGCTACGCAATGTAGTCACTGCTGACATGGTTTGACGCTGTTTCCTAAAAAGGAAGAAGAAGGATTTGTGTTAGGATTTGCAACAGGCTGAGCTGGTAATTTACCTTTGTCGTGTGATGCTATAAATCTCGAAAAATTCTCAGTGAGCTTTTGTTGCATCTGAGCCATCTGTTGGACTGCAGCGGTGAGACTCTGAATTTCATTGCTCTGCTCCCTTTTTCCTTGGTAGTTTGAGTGGTTGGGATGGTAGTAGGGAGTGGATGTCTGCTGCTTTTGCTGATATGAAGCACCACCTTGATTTGATGGGTTCTTCCAATTGGCGTTGTAACCTTGATTTGCCACCCAATTCACCTCTGCTTCTGGATTTCTACCCAATTCTTTAATTGCTGGGATCAGTGGGCAAACTGTAGTATCATGAACTGGCTTCTCACATATGACTCAGTATGGCTCTGATGTGACTGCCTTTGCTGCTCTAAGATCAATGTTTTGTAGCTTTTGCGTCACCAATGCCTCCACTTGCGCCATCAATGCATCTTCAGGCTTCAAAGTCTGCAAGCCACCTCTTGTTTGATGTGTAGACATAGACCTGTCAAATTCTGAAGTTGGCTCCCATCTTCTCGCATTCTCTGCAATGTTCTCCAGATATGTCCAAGCCACTGTTGGAGTCTTCTCAAAGAAAGCTCCATTGCACATCATCTCTACATATTGCTTCGTATTCGGCTGCAATCCATCGTAAAAGAATCCAATGGTACGTCCCTTGTCAAAACCATGATGTGGGCATGCTAACAAGAGTTCCTTGAACCTTTTCAAAGCTTGATCGTATGCTTCAGTTTCTTTCTGTGAAAAAGACATGATGTGCCTCTTTAAAGCTTGAGTCCTGGCCAAAGAAAAGAATTTTTTTAGAAACTTAGTTTACATCGTTAGCTAAGAAGTAATAGATCTAGGAGGCAATGCATTAAACCAATTCTTTGCCTTATCCTTTAACGAGAATGGAAAAAGTTTAAGATAGACAACATCATTACTAACTTTTCCATCCAATTGTGTAGAGCATGCTTCTTCAAATGTTTTAATATGCAAGTAAGGATTTTCCTTATCCTCTCCAAGGTAAGAGGGGAGGATTTGGATCACCCCAGCTTCAAGCGAAAAAGAATGAGCACCCTCAGGCAAAACAATGCAAGATTCAGACGTAACTCTAGTGGGCATATAAGTAGCACTCAATGGTAGTTCTTATGGGTGTGCAAGAGGTTGTTCGTTATTATTAGCCATGTTTTCAATTCTTATCAATCTGTGTGAAGTAGAGGTCCTATGCCACATAAACTAGCAAAGAGATATTTTTTATTTTTTTCAATAATAAAACTACGCTATAAAGTGGAAGGATCTCACCGAGTACTCCTCTGAAAAGATGAAATGGTGGATCAAAGATACCGTTGTCCCCGGCAACGGCGCCAAAAACTTGCCTCTCTCAAAACAATGTGAGCTTTACTCCCAAGCGCAGGAGATCGTGCAAGTAGTATCTGGAGAGTCCAGAGTCGAATCCTCAGGACAAGTCGACCTGAGATAACACAAATTCAACTAATCAAATATAATATACGGTTAAGAAAACAACCACCTTTATAAAGGTGAAGAATAGTGTAAAGATTGGTAGCAAAGAAAGTGGTTCATAAAAGTATTACGGTATCACGAAAGTTTGGTATTCAATGAGACAAATATGCTACGGTTGTGAGTTCATTAGGAGTTTATAGTTGCTGAAATTTCACGTCTTTTAATATCACACGACGCTTCACCCGGTCAAGGCGTGAAGGCGTCGGAAGATGAATCGATGAAAACTAGTCAAAATAGCCTTAAACATATTACTGGCAATGTTGATCTCATTAAGCAATAATCGCAGCGATAAGTTCAGATTAGAGAACACAAATTAGCTAACCTTATCAGGGCCTAGCCATATGGCACATCAACAATATCGACAATAAGCAAATACCCATCAAATACGTTGTAGAAATCAACATAACTAGCAATTTTGACATGATAATAGGTCTAAAGACATGAGATTTAGCTACTACATACTCCTAACTACATCAAAACCATAGCACAAGGAGATTAGTCACGCATGGTGAAATAAAAATCAGATTGCATAGCAAAATACATCGTTTTAGTAGCAAAATACAATGAAATACACCAAATACGGGGTATAAGTTCAAGAATTTATCACCAAATCTCCACTTTAGAACCCAAAACTCTCTGAGAATAGGAAGAACAGCCTCTGGAAATTTTCAGAATTTTCTCCTGGAGAAATACGCACAGTGACTGCTCCAAAAATCCTAAAATACGCCAGAATACCCCCAAAAACCCTAGAATAGGCTTATATATTAGCATTGCAGGTTTGGGGGCTTAACGGGTTCAAAAACCGCACCCAACAGCGCTCAAAACCCTATCCGTTGGCCGGTGCAATTCTCTACCGTTCATCCAAGCGGGATCTAACAAGCGACCTCCACGTGTGCTCCAAAAGTTGTGCGCGCCCGCATCCGCCTTCGATCCTTCGAACCCAATTCGGAATGAACATGGACCGTTCGATCGAACGATCGAACGGTCGAGATCTCACGTGCTCGTGAATTTGGATTCAAAACACGGGGTTGTCTTCCGACGTTGGATCACGCATCGACCGCCCAAAACAAACCACGTCGACCGCTTCTTCGCCATCCGCTAAAGTCTGTGCGGGTGCGATTGCGTCCGTTAGATCTCCATCGGATGGCGCAGATGATGCCGCGTCGTCGCTTCTTTGAGTTCATCCGCATCCGTTCGATCGCGATCGAACAGCTATCAACATGCCACGTTGCCGCTTCTTTTGCCTGGTTAAAAACGCCTGCGGACCGTTGGATCTTAATCCAACGGTCTCGATCGAGCGCATCTGAGATCGTTCGGATGCCGTTGGATGTAGCTGCGGACGGCGGAGATGCAGCCAAGTGGCGGCATTTGATTTGCGGCGACCGTATTTTCGTATTTAAGCGTATTTTCCTCCGTATTTCTCCAATTAAATGGTATTCTGCATTCAAAAATACACAGTAATTAGCACAGATCTCAGAAAAATACAAATAAATAGTCGTTGGAATCGTGAGATCGAGACCTTACCATGAAAAATATAAAAATGAAGAAATACTCAATAAAATTCATGTTTTGTGCACAAATCAAGTAATTTCTCTAATAAATGATGATATTAAAAATACGAACGTATTAGAGACCAATTAAGCATCATATGAACACAAAATAGGACTAAATGGGGGGTTAAATATGCAATATTCAACCCAATTCAACAGTCCCCGAGGACTCGACGTTGGTGGAGGTGGTGAAGACAGAGGTGGAAGAAGAAGTGGTCCCTGGGGGTGGTCGGTGTGCAGGCAGAGCTGGAAGGGCAGCCACAATGGATGCCAGGTCATGCTCCTCGTAATCGGAGGAGCAGTGAACCTGGTCATCGGTGACAGCCTCGACGGGAGCTCCAGGGGGGCTCGAGTATGTGGAGTGCTAGAAGTGGGTGGATCCTATCAATCATCCAGCTCTGCTAGACAGGGGCTATTGTGGTGAGTTGAGGGGAAGGGAGGACGAGGTGGGGTGCGTGGTGGGTGCCAACCAGGTATGTCCAGTGACGGTCTCCATAATGCATAATGATATGCATGTGCTCAAGGACAACAAAAGTCAAGTGGCTGGGGCCAGGAGGGGTCACGAGGTCATCATAAAGATCGATCCCTAGTATCCGTGCAAAAATCGTGAAGAATCTACCGCAGCAGATATCGGTGGAGTAGTGGGTGGTGGCGGTCTGTAAAAGGCGATGACACAGCCAGTGGGCTGCGTCAGAAAGCACAAAAGGGCGGGGGGAACCGTCGGGGTGGAAGCGCATCGGCCGGGTCATGCCCATAAGATGTGAAAGCTCAGGTAGGGACATGGTCCCGACCTCTGGCCTGCAAAAGATCGTGGTGGCGAGGTGGCGCTGCCATAACGAATGCAAGGATGCACAATGCATGATGCCTTCACCCGGCTCGGGCGGTAGTGGTCCAGACCTGAAATGCGATGCCAGAAAGCTGAAGCATCGAACGTGCCGAGGTCGTAGTCTGGGGAGAAAGCAGGTCGGGGGTCAGGGATGGCGGGGAAATGGAAGTGGGATCGGATCATAGCGTGTGTGATCGTGCAGTCATGATCCATCAGATGGAAAGTGATTCCATCACCTGCCTGGGTGCGGGAGATGGAGCTCAATGCCTCCAGAGTGAGTCGAGTGTACGTGGGGGCATGGACGGATAGTAGCCACTCGAAGCCAATCGTGTGGTAGAGCCAATGTACTCCCTACAGGATTCCAAGGGATCGGAGGATGGGGACGTCTATGAATAGTGTGGGAACGAGAAGACACTGCGACAGCCTGACAAAGCGGTCGTGGTGTGCGTCGTCCCGGAAAGTGATGCCGAACGTCCGCACACGTGGCGGCAGAGCGACGGGAATGGCAGGAGGTGGGGGGCGGAAAGTGCAGTAGTGTGGATAGGTGCAGAAGTGACATGGTCGTGAGTGCGACGTGGGGGAGAAGAGTCGGACGCGGACGATGGATCACCCATGTGCTCCTCCTCGGAGGTGGGGGTAGTAGCACGACGAGGGCATCGTGCAGGTCGAGAAGAGGAGGCACCAGTGGCCGGCCTCTTCCCATAACGGGGAAGTGTGGGGGTCCCTCTAGTGTGAGGCATCATGGAGGTGGCAGGATGATGTGTCGGTATAAAAGTAAAAAGGGTAAAGAGTGTACCGAAGAAGCAATCGCAGCAAAATTCTCCCCCAAGCTAATCCCGGAAGTGTCCTCTGACGTAGGTAAACGTACCTGAAATAGAAACAAATAAAATGTCAGGGGGTGAGATGAAATAATAAAATAGGGGATCTGTGCATTTGCTCGACCGAGCACATGACTTTCGAGTAGTGTAGATAGTGGGAGGGGGTGCTGAGTTCGGGCTGCTCGACCGAGCAGCTGTACTGTTCGGTCGAGCAGATCGGCGTGTTTGGGATGTCCCGATCGAGCATCAACTGTGCTCGATCAGCTACGTCGATCGTGATTGGGGGGAGGTGAGATGCTCGGTCAAGCACCATAGGTGCTCGATCGAGCAGTGGTGATGCCCTAGGACAGCAGCGACGGGGAGATTGGGTGGGGTTGTGATGCACGATGAGAGGGGGGTGGAGGAGGGTGGATGTCGGGGGGGGGGGGGGTATTTTAATAGGAAGGGGGGATTTTGTGGGGGGCGGCGCCGCCGGCATGGGTGGCGCAGGCGGCCTCCGTCGGTGATCTGAAGGGGCGAAGGGAATATGGGCGAAGAGAGAGAGAGAGAGAGAGAGAGAGAGAGAGAGAGAGAGAGAGAGAGAGAGAGAGAGAGAGAGAGAGAGAGACTGAGCGGAGAGGGAGAGGGAGCTGACCGTACGGACGGCGCAGGCGGCGACGCGGGCGGTGGAAGAGTGAACGTCGACGAGGGGGTATATCGAGTAGGGTATGCGGGGTTTGCTCGGGCAGTAGATTTTGAATTAACGAGGAAGCTTAGGGTAAAACTGAAACGAGTTGGGTTTTAATAACCCAACTCGTTTGGAATGGGCCTGCAAAAATTCGGATAAACTGACTCGATCGAGCAGCGAAGCTGCTCGATCGAGTCGGACAAACATAAAAAAAAGTTTAGAGCCCTCCCTCATCTGCTCGATCGAGCATGGTCTGCTCGGTCAAGCAGATCGCTACTCGGACCGAGCAGAGGCTGCTCGGGCTGCGTAAACAGAACGTCGTTTCTTCCTTGTTTTCACGAGCCTGCGCTACTCGATTGAGCAGGTGGCTGCTCAGTCGAGTCAGTGTCTACTCGGACTGAGCAAAGGCTGCTCGGGCCGTGTAGACAGAGCGACGTTTTTGTTTCCTTTTCTTGTGCCTGCGCTGCTCGACCAAGCAGAGTGGCTACTCGGTCGAGTCACCTGTGTCCCCTTGAGACTCTTCTCCTTTGATCTGCTCTTCAAATTAGCTACTCTCCCCCAGCTTTCTTCCATTTAAAACGTCAATTTGCGTGCCCCTTCATGTTCAACCTGTAAAAAGGAAGAACCCATCAGATTTTTATGATTTTTGTATTTTTAAGAAAAACAAATGCGTTTTTGTTTGATTTTCTCAAATAGATAAAGTAAAAATAAGAAAATGGAAAAGAAAATCCAAGATGTAAAAGATTGGGTTGCCTCCCAATAAGCGCTGGTTTTGAGTCATGAGCTCGACTCCTTCTGGTTCATCAATAGTTATTTGGTGCACATGAGTTTCATGCATCGTTCTTACCAACGATACCGTGTGGCGGTATTTGGCATCCTTCCAGTCCAGGCTTTTCCTCGGTGGCGTAGCTAATGACCTCCGACTTCTCGTGGTGCGGAGAATGATCCAAGAGCTCCTCATCCAACACGCAAAGATAGGCGGCGACCGCTTTGTGGTAAACTGGGTCGCCGTCGTCGTCGACACTTGTTCTTATTGGGGCCTTCATGACCCCCTCAGAAGTATATTCTCCTACGGCTTCGTCTTCTAGGAGCTCCAAATAGCTTGCTCCTTCTTCACGAACGTGCTCCCTCATAGGCTTCTGCAGCCTGAATTGGGCTTCAATGTTGCCCACGTTCAACGAGAGGGTCCCTTCACGGACATCAATCAAGACACCGGTCGTCGCCTTGAAGGGGCGGCCAAGTATAAGCTGGGAGCTCCCTCCCTCAGGCATATTCATAATAACAAAATCGACTGGAACACACAATCCAGGAGGTATCTGCAGAGTAATGTCCCTAGCAATGCCCACCGGATATGTGATCGAATGATCCACTAGCTGTATGGACATGTTCATGGGCTCCAGCTCGCTCCCAGTTTGCAGTCTTTCAAATATGGAAAGCAGTATCAAGCTGATGCTCGCTCCCATGTCAATTAGAGCACAACTGATGGGCGTACCTCCTATGGAGCATGGAACCGTGAAGCTTCCTGGATCCGGTAGCTTCCGCGGGAGATGATTCTTTATAATGGAGGTAGAGTCCTCCATGGGCTTTATCTCTTTGTGCTTCCTCTTTCCTGTGATGAGGTCCTTTAAAAAATTCGCATAGATGGGAATCTCCATGATAGCATCCATGAATGTAATGTTTAGCTTGATGCCCTTCAGAAGCTCTGTGAATTTGGAATATTTCTTCTCCATTTTATCCAGAGCCAACCTCTGTTGATACGGCGGAGGAGGTCGGCTTCCTTTGTTTCTTGCGACATCACTAGGAGGCGGCGTTGTTGTGGGTGTGATGGATGGTGAATCTGCTTTCTCCTCATTCTTGGTAGGCTCTTCCGTAGCCTCTTCTTTATCGCCGCCAATAATGGCCTCCTCAGTTATGACTTGATCCTTGTTCATAACTGGAATCATAACGGGGTCAGTTGCCCGTCCTCCTCGTGTGGTAACTGAGACCACAACGTTGGCTTGAGCCCTCGGATTCGGCTTCGGTTGCGAAGGCAACCTCCCTTGGTTCTTCAGCAGCTGGGACATCTGGCCCCTCAGTTCATCTAGTGACGTGTTTATGTTTTTGAACTGAGCGGAGGTGTCCTGATTAAATCTGGCTTGCGCACTCATAAATGTCTCTAAAGTGCTCTCCAAGTTGGACCGAGGCGGAGATGGTGCATAGCCCTGTTGAGGTGGGCGATTGAACTGGTAGCCTGGTGGGCGATATGGCCCAGATGGCCTAAACCCACTCTGTTATTGATTCTGTGGCTGCCCTTATTGTTGTTGAGGAGGGGGTGGCGGTCCCTGAAACTTTGGAGGTTGCAGGCCTCCACTTGGGGTTCCGTAAGAAAATCCCGGATGATTTCTAGCGGATGGGTGTTGCCACTGGTTGCGTCCCTCTCCTTAGACGTACTGCGCAGACTCAGATGAGTCGGCTCCATCATAGTGTCCCTCACTGGGAGCATAACTATGCTCCCCATATTCCTCCAAAGGAAGATAAGCAGGGTTGCTGGCAATTGTTGGGATGGAGTCCAGCCGTTGTTCAATTCTAGCCACCTGTTTACACAATGTCTCGATGTGAGAATCAAGGTGGCTGGCAGCTTTGACCTAGGGGGTTCTGGTCATAATGGTTTGCTCTTCGCTCCACTGTTGATTATTTGCCGCCATATGCTCAAGCAGGTCTATGGCTTCCTCAGACGACTTATCCAGCAGGGCGCATTGCACGGCAGCATCAATTATCATCTTGGTGCTGGGCTGCAGCCTATTGTAAAAACTCTGAACCAAGTCCCAGGGTTGGATCCTGTGATGATGGCACTGATGTTGAAGGTCCTTAAACCTTTCCCAGGCCTCGTAAGAGATTCTTGCGGGAGCTATTTAAAATTCGAGATAGCCCCCCCTGATCCGCACTGTCTTTGAGGGTGGATAGAACTTGTCCATAAAGGTGAGCGCTAGTTTCTCCCACTTAGTAAAGTGGTTGGGTGGATGAGCCCGTAGCCAGTATGAGGCTTTATCCCTCAAGGTAAATGGGAAAAGTCTCAGCTTGATGGCATCATCACTCACATCTTTAGCCTTAAAAGTATCGCACTTTGCCAGGAAAGTGTCGATGTTGTGGTTGGGATTCTCATGAGGATGCCCATGAAAGGGATCCTGCTGCATTAAATTTATAAGCCCCATCTTCAACTCGAAGCTAGCTGCCACCAGTTGCGGTCTCAGGATGGAAGAAGTATTCCCAAAGGATGCTTCATGTGGTCCCTGATGGACCCAGTGCGAGATGAAGGAGTGGTATTGTCTGCCATCTGAGCTTGACTTATATTTGAGGCCCTCAGAGCCCTTGCCGTTTTCTCGATCTTAGGGTCGAATAATAGTTCTTGATTAAATGCCCCAAAAGCGAGTGTTCATGCACCAAAACAACTCAGAAAAATACCATTAGTGGCAAGGTAATAATTAAAAGAATGAAAAGGGTGGAAAGATAAGGAATGGTTAGATTTGCTAGCAAACTCTTCAAAATAGAAATAAACTGAGATACACTATTACCGTCCCCAGCAACGGCGCCAAAAACTTGACGCACCCGGAACCTACACCTAAATTCCACCTAGCGGTGTCACGGTCGCTAGGCGTGATATGGCTCCTAGGTGTCAATTCTGGGCTCTATCTGCAAGCGGACAGTGTCAAATTATAGTATAAAAGATGTCGGATCCCACAGGGACGGTGACATTGTATTTGAAGTCTCAGATTATTTTAAGATATCAAAGGTGATATAGCAGTCGGGTTGAAAGGATTGGTTGTGGTGTTGTTGTTGATTTGATAATAAAGAGAATTAGGGTTTTAGGGATCACCGCTAAGACCGTCGGAGCTCGATGTTAGAATGTGATATTTACGTTGCATTAGGTTTAGGGGGCTAATCTCTCAATTCATACCACTCTCGTGGGTTAGAATTTCGAGGTATTTCGGTGGCTCTCATTGACGCAATGATGGTAGCAGTCAATGTAGCGATATAGTTCGTCGGTGGATCCCCTCAAGGCATGAGCCGGGCATGGTCACGAGCCTTGGGTGGATCCACTGATTTTCCTATTCAAATCCCAAGGATACCCCTTAAGCTCATCAATTCCACAGACCGTGGGCATGATCTCAGTGCGGGTTATCCTAGGGATTCGGAAGGATCGACCGAAATACTCTCCTTTATTCCCAATTCAACCTAGAGATCCAGATCTACATCTCCCCCCTAAAGTCTTAGGGCTAACCCATCAACCCTAGAGGAAACTACTCACACATGGTGATTTTGGCAAGTAAAAATGCGATTTTTATAAGAGAAACCATCGTAGCAAATTAATCGAATAAGGATTGAATAGATTACATACCAAAGGCGAAGAGAAACAATAGCCAATAATAACCCAAAAAGATCCGCAGATTCCAAAACGTGAAGAATAAATGATCTCCCAAAACAATCCAATGATCCAAAGAAAATTAAGTTTTGATCTAACAAAAATCTCTCTAATGTCTTTTTTTCTCCCTAAACGTCATTCAAATTACAAAAAGAACAAACTCTCCCTATTCGCAATGCCCAGATCCACACTTCACTCCCCTGCGCGCATCAGACGGCGACACGAATTTCCAAAAATGGCCTTCATTGTCACCGACCGAGTCAGTGACTCGGTCGAATAGAGGCTTGCTCGGTCGGGCTGCTCGGTCGAGCTACCCTCCTTCTCAGTCGAGCACGTCAGTGAGTCGGGCTTGTCTAAAGAATTGCCTCTCTGTCTGCTCGGCCCGAGTCAGCCTTGCTCGGTCGAGCAGCTAGCTGACTCGATTGCCATGAGATCTGCTCGGCTCGAGTAGGAGGTTGATTGAACTTCAGAAATAGGAGCTGCTCGACCGAGTCACCATACTGCTCGGTCCAAGCAGCTTATGTATCAGCTCTCCTTCTTCTTCGTGCATCTGCTCGACCGAGCAGGTGCTCTGCTCGATCGAGTCGCCTGGGAAATTCTGAGTTTCTTCTTGCAGCTTCTCATTCACTCCTGGCAATCTCCTCTACTCCTCTCGTAGGCCTCCAAAACTCAGCGAACTCTTGTAGAGCTACGCCAATGGGCTCCAGGGTATGCCGGATGTGTCCATATCCAAATGGGTCCCGAATCGCTCCAAAATCCCTTAAAGTCAACAAAACTCTATGAAACTCGAATATGGCATTAGAATTGCAATATCGTAGGAAAATACTGGATTTGGATTCAAAAATGATATGAAATGCAATGGAATGATGCTATGAAAAGATGGAAAATATGGACACATCACTAACGTCAGGGCAGAAATCAATGGAGGCCACAATGGCACTGATGGTGCAACAACTTTCACACCTGTCAAGAACACAAGGAAAACTACCTGGGTAGACTGAAGAAAACCCCCAAGGGCATGTGAATGCGATTACTTTGAGAAGAGGAAAGCAGATGGAGAGCCCCGCTATGCCCACTGCTGAGAAAGAAGCTGAAGTTGAAGAGGAAACCCAAGGAGAGGGTGAATCCAGGATTGAGAAGAATGTTGAAGGTGAGGTAGAACCTCCACAATCTGAATCGTCAAGAGAGAAGTCTGTTGAGAAGAAGCAAGGGAAGCCCTCTAAAGAGCCTCCCAGAATGTACACATCGAGAGTCCCTTTCCCGTCGAGGTTGGCGAACGCCAAACTAGACGAGAAGTACGGGAAATTTTTCGACCTCCTCAAGCAGCTTCATATCTAGATTCCCTTCATCGACACCATATTAGAAATCCCAACATATGCCAAGTTCTTGAAGGAAATCAAAACGGAAGGGAATAGGCAGGAGAAGGTTGTACTCTCTGTGGAGTGCAGCGCCATTCTTCAGATGAGGGTAGCAGCGAATCTTGAGGACCCATGCAGCTTCTCCATCCCATGCGCAGTTGGGGATATTGAGATCAAGAGCACACTCTGCAACCTAGGGGTGCGTGTCAGTTTGATGCCCATATCAATTTGTAAGAAGCTAAAAATGGGAGAACTCCAGCCAACCAACATGTCTCTTCAATTGGCAGATAGATCGGTTAAGTACTGATGAGTGTTTATTGTATATAGATTTTTCCCATTTTTCATACACGTTTTCATTGTTTATTTCGCCATTATCCCACGTTTCCCCCATTTTTGTTCTCTTTTTCCCTTTTATGGTCCATTCTATGCTTTGCAGGAAATACATGCTAATTAGGGACCATATAGCGTGAATATAGTGCGAAGGGGCTAAAGAAGCGGAGCTGGGAGACCAAACTACGAAAAAGGGGAAGATTTGTGAAGGACTGTGATCCAAACAACCGCGTCAATTCGAAGCGGCCGCGTGTGTCACAGCACCCAAAGAAGCAGAGCAAAATTCCACGTGGCCACGTAGACAAACACCACACGACCATGTTAACAAGCCCCAAAACCCATTTCCATGCGGCCGCGTAAAGGATCTCCAAATGGCCGCGTCACTGAGGAGTTAATTCGAAGATATGCAATCGACGCAGCCCGCATGACAACAGACGATGCGGTCCTGTAATCCAAAAGAACTAAAGACCAAACGGTCGCTCCATGCGACCGTTTAGACTTTGACACAGGTGCGAAGTCAGATTCGATGCGGCCGCGTCCCTAGCGATGCGACCATGTCGCTATAACCTCGCCGCCTCAATTTTACGCAAGCGAACGATGCGACCACATCATTTTCGACGCGGTCTCGTCGATTAGGATTTCTGAAGCGCATGTGCACTGATTGGGAGCAGGCGGGGGGCTTTTTGGTATTTTGAGCGAATGTATATAAGCTCTTCTTCCTTCTTGAGCAAACCCATCTTGTTTTCTACAGTTTTTCTGGGTTTTTGAATCTTTGTAAGGAATTCTTGACTCTTTTATTCTGCATTGTAATTTGCTAGTTAGCTTCTTTCTTGTAATAGCTTATATTCATTAATAGAAGTTTTCTCTTTTGTTATTGTCATTGTGTATTTTCATCTCTTATGTTTATTCCTTGAATACATGGCTTTCATTGCTTACCCACTGCAAGGAATGATCTCTATTGCAATGGGTAGTGAGTAGATTTTATCTAGGGCAATGGACTGAACCCCATTGGATTAGGGCCATGGGTTAGATGAACTTTTGATTAATTGCTGGGATAATTGAGTAGTTGGGATATATTGGGATGCTAATTATCGTTGTAGATTCCACCCCCTCCCTTTTAGGCGATCGGATTGGTTGTTGGCAAGAGTCAGGACCAATCCAGGGTTTCGATCCCTACAAGAATTCATACTATCGGTGTGACCTGTGAGAGTTGTGCACCGATTAGAGCCCTCTTAATATAGGTCCAATCCCCGAACGCCACTGTGGTCGGGAGGAAGATTGAGGACACCCGTCGAGCATAATGCACCTGACATATACCGATGTATCGGTGAGAGTCGGCATCGATATTGGTTAGGATATGCCTATCATTGCATTGCGAGAGCGGGGGGAGGAAATAATATAAGGGGATATCCTATCATGCACCACAAGAGTGGGGGGGGGGTAGGTGAATGCCCTTAGGTTAGACGACCTCTCCTGAGTTCCTATGAACCCACCAATTAGTCATCTACTAATCCAACCCTAGCCCTAGTTTACTGGTGGGGATAATATGAGCCTTAAAGCTTCTATCCCTTGATTCCACACTTTTATTCCCTCTTCGATCACCAATCTGATTGCGTAGCTTTCGAACAAGGAGCCAAAATTTGGTACTCAATGAACGCCTCCTTGTGTTCGATCCGTTGCGCTACACACAACACTGGGCACTGCGGTATAAATATTATCAACGTTCGCATCAGCGGATAAGCTTTTTTGGCGCCGTTGCCGGGGATGCATGGTTTGATATCGATTTTAGTCTTTGTTGTAGACTGTGTTTTTCTTTTTATTTTTGTTCATGCTTGTCTTTATTATTGATTCTTGGTGCTCTTAATGTTTTTCTTTGGTTTAGCTCTCTTGTATGTCCAGGAGATCTCAAGGCATTATGTACTTGCGTCTGTTAGATCCTGAGATTGAGGCCACTACAAGAAGGCTTAATGCCGAAAGGAGGAGGAGATTAGCTCTTGAATCAATGGCGGAGACCGAAAATCCAAAAAATGATCCTCAACCGCCGCCACCTCCACCTCCCAGATCACTCTTGGAATTCTACATGCCCTCCAATGGGTCCACTTATAGCTTCCAGAATCTGCCGGTGGAGCCAAATAACTTCAAGTTGAAGCCATCTCTCATCGACTTTGTGCAACGAGATCAATTCGGAGGATCTCATATGGAAAACCCGAACGAACAAATCAACAATTTCTTGGAGAAGATGGATACTTTGAAGATGAATGGCGTCAGGAACGATGCCATTAGACTAAGACTATTTCCCTTTTCTCTTAGGGACAAGGCAATGGATTGGCTTAGAAGCCATAGTCCTAACACCTTCACAGGTTGGGATAGTCTATCCATTGCATTTCTAACTAAATATTTTCCTCCATGGAAAACAGCAAAGATGCACAGTAAGGTCACCAATTTCAATCAGCTGGACCAGGAATCCCTATACGAGACTTGGGAGCGATTCAAGGACCTATAATGCAATTGTCTACACTATGGTGTGCCTGATTGGCTACTTATCCAAGCGTTCTATAACAGATTAACTTGGGAAGTGAGAATATCGATTGACGTGTCCGCTAATGGTGTGATCTGAGTAAGACTCCAGATGAAGCGAAGAAATTGTTGGAGGACATGGCTGCCAACAACGACTCATGGAGCAACGAGAGGAGCACCTCCAAAATGGGAGGTAAGTATGACGTTGATGAGGTATCCCTGCTCTCGGCTAAATTTGATGCTCTATCCAAGCAACTTTCTTTATTTGGGCTTGGTACTACTAACCCGCCCACCGCGGCACTTTTTGAGGCATGTGGTGTGTAGGGACACCAAGGCAATGAATGTTCCACATTTTTGGTAGCACCTCCAGTCATGAGCATCGAGCAAACCAACGCTTTATATGGGAACAACCCGAGGCCGTCGAATAACCCATACTCCTCCACATTTAATCAATGGTGGAAGAATCGCACTAACTTCTCCCACCGGACCCCAGGTTTGCCAGCTCCACCACAGTACCCTCAGCAACCCAGGATTTTTAGGGTCCACCTCCTCAAGTGCAATTCCAAAACTTTAACCAGAGGCCTCCTATGAACATGCCCCCTTACTTAGAAGTCTAGCTTGGAGATGCTGATTGAGAGTCACATTCAGACTCAAGGTCAGAGGAACAACTACTTTCAGAACTCAATTCAGCAGCTCAGGACGATGACGTATGTCACGACCCGCTTCCCTAAAATGGAGGCGAGACGTGAAAAGGTCCGCACGAGAGTGGAGCTGTGAAGCCCCAAACCCGATAAGCGTAAAAAAACATAAGCAGGTCCCTGTAACCACAAACGGAACAACAATAATAACACAAGGAGAGACAGAAATAAAATCTCATATCTCATAATTTGTCCAACATGAAAATTAAGTTCAACATCCAGAAAAGCCACCAGGCTAAAAGAAAGAGTCTAAAGGCCCAGAACACGGCCAACAAAAGGAACAACGTTACAAGTATAGGTGCTACGCACCGACAACAAAATAGCAGTCTAAAACAAAAGGGAAAGCTCAACGAAGACACTAGGACTGGTCCCCAGTGTCCACGTACTCCTCGCCAAACACAGGCTCGGGCTCGACGTCAGCAAACACCTCGTCCTCAACAATGTACTCAGGCTCAGGATCTAACATGTGTCACCCAAAAGAGTAAAGGGGCACATGTCAGCAAGTCTAAAAGACTTGGGCAAGGAAACTGAAAGTAAGGCAAACTAACAACCTAGCAGTTATAGTATGCATGACATGGCAGTTATAACATGAGTGCACAAGCAAGACATGGTGAAACAATAAGTACAAGAGAACGATTTATCAAGACAAGTCAAGAGTAGCCAAGCTACTAACAATCTCAATCTTTTCACTAGTCACGTTTCAAGTTGTTTGTAGATGTTTACGCCTTACAGCTGAACGGTTTGGCATTCACGCTGATTGGCCGCTTAACACTACCCCAGAACCCAGAGTTTATGCCTTACCACTGCAGTTGCTGATCGGGCAGACTCCCAGTTGATTGGCCGCTTAACTCTTACCCCAATACCCACATGTGGACGAGCCAGGGTCCCTGCACACGAGCTCAATAAATGAGCCAGGGTTGCCCCGCACAAGAGCGCGTTTCCTGGATCACAACCAGGAGCGTATTCCATTTGGCATAGGGGTGCACCTAGCCTCAATCATTTCACAAGATGTAGCGGAGCTACGCAATCACGGGAACACTTAAAGAATGCAATGACATGACAATTAGTTTGCGTACCGTTAATGGAAATTAAACATGACATGGTAGTTGTGCAACATGATAAATGTCGGATCTAGCTTCTTTGTCAAGCTAGTTCCTAAATTTGCGCCTAGGCGAGTATCATTTCGTCGCCTAGTCTCTTTTACGCCTACAACACGCAAATGGCCTAAGACATGGCCCAAACCCCTAAGTGGCAATTTTCACTTGCTTAGCACCGAGGATGACGATCAACGAGGGTTCGTCCCACGGACGCTAATCTATGGGGAAGTCGCTGTTATGGAGAAACAATCATCAAAACAACATTCATTTCATTAGGGTTTCACAAAAACACAACGGGTTATGAAAACATTAAGAGATCGATTATTACCGTATCGGAAGCGGAAGAATGATGCCGAGCAAGCACGTCAACGGAAGAAACGCTCCGGGGAACCTAGGGTTCAGATCTGGAAAGGATGGGGAAAATCTGGAGAAATGGGGTTTTGGGGGATTTTGGGGGTTGGAGATGACCTAGGGCATGGTGGTAGGCCAAAATGGAGAGGGGGAGAAGCTCTTGATGAAGGAGGAAGGCTAGAGGAAGGTTGGGGAAGATCAGAGGTCAAGGGGGAAGGAAAGAAGCCAGGAGAAGAGAAAGAAAGAAAAGAAACGAAGTGGGGTATTTATAGAAAACGACTTGGCGGCTGCCTAGAAATTAGGGGTTCGACACTGATTAGTCGGTCAAAGAAGGTTGGCTGACCGACTAGTTTAGCAACTAGTCGGTCGGTCGATTAACTGTGACCGACTAACACCAAGCAGCGAAAGTAGGGAAAAATCTGGGTAATGAATTAGTCGGTCTGTGAAGGCCCGTCGACCGACTAGTTTGCAACCTAGTCGGTCGGTGAGTGTTCATGGACCGACTAACGATAAACAGTAACTTAGGTGAAATCTACTGACAGAAACTAGTCGGTCTGAGAGCAAGTCCTGACCGACTAGTTGAGCATCTAGTCGGTCGGTGATTGTTCTTAGACCGACTAAAAGTAAACAGTAACTCCTGTACCATTAACAAAGCCCACTAGTCGGTCCATGTAGGTTTGCCGACCGACTAAATCGTCATCTAGTCGGTCGGTTCCCCTTCTTGTAACGACTAACGTGCACAGAAAGTTCCGAAATGGAGCGCGAAGCTCCGGGATCGATTCCTAAGACTCCTAGGCTTGATCTAACAATAAGATATGATCGATATGAAGCCCGTCACAAATGACTTACTCCAAAATCGACGATTCCAAGGAAGAAGCTAGAAAATCACGACGAAATGATCGAAAACGAAAGCTACGGAGACAAAACCACACATGAGGAGAAAATCCACCAAAAAATATATATATAATATAATTAATCCAGATACAAGAAAACCAGTCGTTACATCCTCCCCAACTTAAGAAAAATTCCGTCCTCGGAATTTCCCAACACTCACGTGTCCGGAAACAAAAGTGGGAAACGCTCTCGCATCTCATCCTCATTCTCCCAAGTAGTCTCTCCAGGCGAGCCGTGTCGCCACATCACCCTCACAAGATTGACAACCTTATTCTGGAGTGACTTCTGACGCCTGTCCAGAATCTGCACTGGCTGCTGGTCATACGTCATATCAGGGCGAACGGTAATCTCCGAGAAATCCACATCATGAGATGGATCGCTAATGTATCGACGAAGCTGCGACACATGGAAAACATTGTGAACTCCTTCCAAAGATGGCGGCAAGGCTAAGCGGTAGGCTACCTCGCCAACTTTCTCCAGAATGTCAAACAGTCCAATGTATCGCGGGCTCAACTTCCCTCGCTTCCCAAAGCGAATCACACCACGATTCGGGGAAATCTTCAAGAACACATGGTCGCCCGACTGAAACTTCAAAGGACGACGTTTAGCATCCGCCCAATGCTTAAAATGGTCCTGAGCAATCCTCAACCTCTCCCGAATGTTCCTGATAATATCCACGGCCTCCACAATCATCTCAGGTCCCAACAGCTCACGGTCACCAACGTCATCCCAACTCAATGGCGATCGACATTTCCTCCCATAAAGAGTGGTGAAAGGCGCCATGTCAATACTCGCCTGGAAGCTGTTGTTGTAAGAGAACTCTACCAGATGTAGATGGTCCTCCCACGAACCCTTGAAATCCAACATGCACGCCCTCAGCATGTCCTCCAAGATCTGAATCTTCCTCTCGGACTGGCCATCCGTCTATGGATGGTACGCCGTGCTGAAACTCAGACGCGTACCCAAACTCTTCTGCAAACTCTGCCAGAACTGAGATGTGAACCTCGTGTCTCTGTCCGACACGATACTCACGGGGACTCCGTGAAGTCGTACGACCTCCTGCACGATTCACGTTACATCACTATCCAAACTAGGAAAAGGAAATAAAAACAGAGAGTAAAAGAATTTACCTCCATATATCTCCTCGCTAGCGCCTCAGTGGACTGTCCCACTCGGAATGGAATAAAGTGCGCGGATTTGGTCAATCGATCTACGATCACCCAAATCGCGTCATTCTGCTTCGGACTCCGAGGTAGTCCAGTCACGAAATCCATAGTGATGTGTTGCCATTTCCACTCCGGAATCGGAAGCGGTTGTAGCAACCCGGCCGTACGCTGATGCTCCGCCTTCACTTGTTGGCAAACCAAACACTTGGCTACACTCTGAGCCATACTCCTCTTCATGCCATGCCACCAATAGTTCAGACGAAGATCCTGGTACATCTTGGTGCCACCAGGATGCACAGAATACGGCGAACTGTGTGGCTCCACCATCAACTCCTCTCTGATATCCCCAGCTGGCACACACAACCTGGCTCCAAACCTCAGCGAGCCATCCTCATGAATCAAAAAGTCAGTCCGCAGACTGGCTTCCACCTGCTCCCGAATCTTCACCAGCTTCGGATCCTCAGCCTGGCCAGCCTTGATCCGATCCACAATCGTCGACTGTATCTGCATACACATCAACGAAGAAACCTCCCCAGGAAGAACAATCTCCACACCAGACTCGCAAAAATCCTGCTGCACTCTCCACTGCGAAGTCAAAATCATCACCGCCGGAAGCCTACTCAGTGCATCAGGAACCACATTCACCTTGCCAGGGTGATACTGCAAATCAATCTCATAATCCACCATGAGCTCCAACCATCGACGCTGTCGCATGTTGAGCTCCTTCTGAGTAAAAATATACTTCAAGTTTTTGTGATCGGTGAAGATCTTCACTTTCTCACTCAGCAAGAAGTGCCTCCAAATCTTAAGAGCAAACACAACGGCAGCCAACTCCAAATCATGCGTCAGGTAATTCTTCTCATGAACCTTGAGCTGACGAGATGCATACGCCACAACATGCCCGTGCTGATGCAAAACACAACCGAGACCCTTGCCAGAAGCATCGCAAAAGATCTCAAATCCACTGCTGCGATCAGGCACAACAAGAATAGGGGCAGTCGTCAATCTCTCCCTCAGAACACCAAAAGCATTCTCACAATCACCCGACCAAACAAAAGGTACATCCTTCCGCGTCAATCTGGTCATCGGCTCAGTAATACGGGAAAAGTCCTTAATGAAGCGCCGATAGTAACCAGCAAGTCCAAGGAAACTCCGGATCTCAGACGCTGACTGCGGAACAGGCCACTCTCTGATGGCCCTGATCTTCTCAGGATCCACTGAAATACCATCTCCAGTCACCACATGCCCAAGAAAAGCAACTCTGTCCAGCCAAAACTCGCACTTCAAAAACTTAGCATACAACCGATGCTTCCTCAAAATCTCCAACACCGTCCTCAAGTGCGATGCATGCTCCTCCTCTGACTTTGAATAGATCGGAATGTCGTCAATAAAGATAACGACAAACTTATCCAAAAAGTCGTAGAAAATCAGGTTCATCAGATTCATGAAAACTGCGGGTGCATTGGTTACACCGAAAGGCATAACCACAAACTCGTAGTGTCCATACTTCGTCCTGAACGCTGTCTTCGGAACATCTCCCTTCTTCACCTTCAACTGATGGTAACCACTCCTCAGATCCAACTTCGAAAACACCCTCGAACCTCTAAGCTGATCAAAAATATCATCGATGCGAGGCAACGGGTATTTATTCTTGATGGTCACCGCATTCAACTCCCGATAGTCCATGCACATGCGACACGAACCATCCTTATTCTTCACCAGCAGCACCGGTGCTCCCCACGGAGACACACTAGGGTTGATATAACCCTTCTGCAAAAGCTCATCCAGCTGCTTCCGCAATTCCTCCAACTCAGCGGGTGCCATACGATACGGCGCCTTCGAAATCGGCTGCGCTCCCGGAACAAGATCAATAGAAAATTCTAGAGCTCGATCAGGTGGCAAACCAGACATCTCCTCAGGGAAGACGTCATCAAAATCCTGAACAACCGCTGGCCTCTCCAGCTCCATCTGCATAGCCACAATCTCCATCGGCCTGGCCCGAAACCTGACAGGACCAAGCGAGCTGCTACCACGGCTGAACTCAAATACTGGATGTCCGGGAATCTCGAACACCACCTTCTTCCTCCGACAGTCGATCGTAGCATAGAAGCTCGCAAGCCAGTCCATCCCAAGAACTGCATCATAGTTGATGATGTCGTGGACAATGAAATCAACGTAAAGCTCATGTCCACAAACCACCAACGGGCAAGAATTGCAACCGAGATGCACCGGGACCACGCCATTCCCTGTAACGATATTCCAACTCTTGGAAAGAGGGGACGTCGACAAGGAATGCTTCTCCACGAAGCTCCGAGAAATAATGCACATCGATGCACCAGAGTCAAAGAGGACTCGTGCAGGAAATGTGCACACCAAAACCACACCTAACAAGCAATTTAACAATCAAACCCTAGTCTAGCAAACAATCATGTTCAAGCAAACAACACAATCTAACAATCAAAACTAGCTAGGAAAGTAACAGCTAGATTGAGGATTACCTGTGATAACCTCATCCACAGCCTCGCTCTCCACAGTAGTCATCAGAAAAGCCTGCCTCCTCGGCGGAACAGCCTGCTGAAAAGCCTGCCTCTGTGGAACAAGAGCTGCTCCACGTCCAGCAGGCACAGACGCTCACTGCTGCAACGGCTGTGCTGCAACAGGTGCCCTCTACAGCTGATTCGCATGCCGACAATCCTTCGCGACATGAGAAGCATCACCACAAACCAAACACTGGCACAGAAACTTCCTACACTGATCCTTGACGTGGCCAGGCTTGCCGCAGAAATGACAAGTCTTCTGAATAGGCCCTCCTGGCCTCTTGAACTGAGCTGGCTGATTAGGCTTGAAACCAGGCCTAACCACCGCCCTGGCCTGCTCCATAGGCCTCTTCCCAGCACCGGAAACATGTCCTCTCCTCTGACTCAGGTTCAGCTCATGCCTCCTTGCAGCGACCAGAACCTTCTGATAAGAGTCCAGATCAGAGGAAGACACAAAACTCTGGAGCTCCGAAGCAAGTCCCTGCAGGAACCTCTGAGCCCTCTCATCAGCATCCTGCACCATCTTCGGTGCGAACCGGCTCAGCCTAGTGAACTCTTGGTGGTACAGGTCCACCGTCAAGCTCCCTTGCTTCAGATCAATGAAGCGCTGCAGCATCTCCTTCCTAGCAGCCTTCGAAAAGAACTCCTCATCAAACCTGGACTTAAAGGTAGTCCAAGCTATCGGCTCCACCAACATCTTCTCTTCCGCATCCCACCACTTCCGAGCATTATCCTTGAGTTGCCTCTTCGCCAAATCAACCCATCCAGCTGGGGCGATCTTGGCCATCTTCAGGTTATCCTCAATGTTTCGAATCCACTCATCGGCAGCCAGAGGACCCTCAGACCCATCAAAATATGCGGGACCCAGCTCCCGAAATTGCTTCGCTCCCGGCTCGGAGCGAGGGGCATCCGAAAGTGCCCGGGCAGCTCGAGCAAGTGGAGCATTCTGGACTTGCAGGAGCACGCCCTGCTGCACTTGCATCATCTGAAGCATCATCCGCATCATCTCTCCATTGGTGGGCTACCGCTCAGGCTCCTCATCATGAGGGGGCGCACCACTACCTCCACCACGGGTGAATCGCCTTCTTGCCATCTAATGACACAGAAAACGAAGCAGATTAGACTCATAGCTTATGACTCAGACGTCGAACTTAGTTTATTGGACATTCTAATATTATTATCGTCATTCCGATAATTGCAGTTACAGAAGAGAGACCTGCATGGGCCACCAACAAAACTTGTCACGACCCGCTTCCCTAAAATGGAGGCGAGACGTGAAAAGGTCCGCACGAGAGTGGAGCTGTGAAGCCCCAAACCCGATAAGCGTCAATAAAACATAAGCAGGTCTCTGTAACCACAAACGGAACAAAAATAATAACACAAGGAGAGACAGAAATAAAATCTCATATCTCATAATTTGTCCAACATGAAAATTAAGTTCAACATCCAGAAAAGCCACCAGGCTAAAAGAAAGAGTCTAAAGGCCCAGAACACGGCCAACAAAAGGAACAACTTAACAAGTATAGGTGCTACGCACCGACAACAAAATAGCAGTCTAAAACAAAAGGGAAAGCTCAACGAAGACACTAGGACTGGTCCCCAGTGTCCACGTACTCCTCGCCAAACACAGGCTCGGGCTCGGCGTTAGCAAACACCTCGTCCTTGTAATTTTAGCCTGTAAGGATCAATACACTAGAGGGGGGGGGGGAATAGTGTATATTAAAAAAATGTCGCAAATAAAATGTTAGTAATATTTGCAAAGATGGCACAGAAATAAAATGACAAGTATTGAAATTAAATCAATCGTAAACACAGAGATTTATCCTGGTTCGGAACCTTGTGATCCTACTCCAGTCCTCTACCCCGTAGAGATTTTCAATCCACTATAATCACTTTCCCCGCAAGTATGAACTTACAAAAATGGCGACACTCCCAGTGTCCCAAACTTTGTACAATCTCTAAACAGAGATTCAAACCTGTTAAATAAGAAATAGAAAAACACCTATAGCCTTGTTATAAATTTCAGAGAATGAATTTAAGGATGGTGTTTAGAAGAAGAACTTTAAGATGTAAAAGATATATAATGAAGAGCAACACTTGAAGTTCTCTGGTTCATAAAAGAAGAGAGAGATCAATTGATTTCTTCTTACAATTATGAACACAAACAAATTTCTAAAATGATGTTGAAAATCCAAGTTCTTCCGTTCTTAAACGAAGAAATAAATCTAAGGATTTCTTCTTACAAATAAGAAAAGAACAACTAATGGCCTAAAGCTTTAGAAAATGAAAGACTTGATTTCAACAATTAAGAGAGTAAAGAAAAGGAAAGTGAGTGAAAGAAAAGAGAGAGTGGTCTACCCCTTTATTTATAGTGTTTAGGGACGGTTGGGGACTGTAGTTAACGTTGGAAAACGGGCAGGAACCGTCCCTGAAAATTTGGGATCAAACGGCTAGTTTTGAAATTGGTCGACCAAAAGGACACATTGGTCGACCAAAATTTAGAGAGGGAATTTCGACCGTTGGAAGACATTTCTAGAATCTACACGGTTAGGGGAGTTTGCATATGCAATCCCATAAACAAATTCGAAGGTTTAAAATTGGTCGACTAAAATGGGGTTATTGGCTGCCAATTTTCAAAGTTGCGAATTTTCGAAATTGGGAAGTGTAGATCTCTGAGGAATGGAACCTAGATGACTAAGATATATTATCACAAGGCTTTGTGACTCTAATAAAGTAAATTTTACATTGATTACATAAAGCCGTAGATAGGACTGCATCTGCAACTGAATCTGAGAAGCTTCTTTGCAGGAGATCCTTATCAAGTGATTATATATCCAAGTCGTGGATTAGGTGCCTTTGTCTTTCCAGCTTCATGATTGATATATCTGATTGAGTATGCATGAAGATATCTGATTTGTGTGGAACTCAGCATTGATATGTATCTGCATACATAGAGTTAGTAGCACTGAATGTGTTTGTCATATCAAAACCATATGGGAATAGAAATATGGAATTATGAAATTCCAACAGTCCTCAACAATGTACTCAGGCTCAGGATCTAACATGTGTCACCCAAAAGAGTAAAGGGGCACATGTCAGCAAGTCTAAAAGACTTGGGCAAGGAAACTGAAAGTAAGGCAAACTAACAACCTAGCAGTTATAGTATGCATGACATGGCAGTTATAACATGAGTGCACAAGCAAGACATGGTGAAACAATAAGTACAAGAGAACGATTTATCAGGACAAGTCAAGAGTAGCCAAGCTACTAACAATCTCAATCTTTTCACTAGTCACGTTTCAAGTTGTTTGTAGATGTTTACGCCTTACAGCTGAACGGTTTGGCATTCACGCTGATTGGCCGCTTAACACTACCCCAGAACCCAGAGTTTATGCCTTACCACTGCAGTTGCTGATCGGGCAGACTCTCAGTTGATTGACCGCTTAACTCTTACCCCAATACCCACATGTGGACGAGCCAGTGTCCCTGCACACGAGCTCAGTAAATGAGCCAGGGTTGCCCCGCACAAGAGCTCGTTTCCTGGATCACAACCAGGAGCGTATTCCATTTGGCATAGGGGTGCACCTAGCCTCAATCATTTCACAAGATGTAGCGGAGCTACGCAATCACGGAAACACTTAAAGAATGCAATGACATGACAATTAGTTTGCGTACCGTTAATGGAAATTAAACATGACATGGTAGTTGTGCAACATGATAAATGTCGGATCTAGCTTCTTTGTCAAGCTAGTTCCTAAATTTGTGCCTAGGCGAGTATCATTTCGTCGCCTAGTCTCTTTTACGCCTACAACAAGCAAATGGCCTAAGACATGGCCCAAAACCCTAAGTGGAAAGTTTCACTTGCCTAGCACTGAGGATGACGATCAACGAGGGTTCGTCCCACGGACGCTAATCTCTGGGGAAGTCGCTGTTTTGGAGAAACAATCATCAAAACAACATTCATTTCATTAGGGTTTCACAAAAACACAACGGGTTATGAAAACATTAAGAGATCGATTATTACCGTATCGGAAGCGGAAGAATGATGCCGAGCAAGCACGGCAACGGAAGAAACGCTCCGGGGAACCTAGGGTTCAGATCTGGAAAGGATGGGGAAAATCTGGAGAAATGGGGTTTTGGGGGATTTTGGGGGTTGGAGATGACCTAGGGCATGGTGGTAGGCCAAAATGGAGAGGGGGAGAAGCTCTTGATGAAGGAGGAAGGCTAGAGGAAGGTTGGGGAAGATCAGAGGTCAAGGGGGAAGGAAAGAAGCCAGGAGAAGAGAAAGAAAGAAAAGAAACGAAGTGGGGTATTTATAGAAAACGACTTGGTGGCTGCCCAGAAATTAGGGGTTCGACACTGATTAGTCGGTCAAAGAAGGTTGGCTGACCGACTAGTTTAGAAACTAGTCGGTCGGTCGATTAACTGTGACCAACTAACACCAAGCAGCGAAAGTAGGGAAAAATCTGGGTAATGAATTAGTCGGTCTGTGAAGGCCCGTCGACCGACTAGTTTGCAACCTAGTCGGTCAGTGAGTGTTCATGGACCGACTAACGATAAACAGTAACTTAGGTGAAATCTACTGACAAAAACTAGTCGGTCTGAGAGCAAGTCATGACCGACTAGTTGAGCATCTAGTCGGTCGGTGATTGTTCTTAGACCGACTAAAAGTAAACAGTAACTCCTGTACCATTAACAAAGCCCACTAGTCGGTCCATGTAGGTTTACCAACCGACTAAATCGTCATCTAGTCGGTCGGTTCCCCTTCTTGTACCGACTAACGTGCACAGAAAGTTCCGAAATGGAGCGCGAAGCTCCGGGATCGATTCCTAAGACTCCTAGGCTTGATCTAACAATAAGATATGATCGATATGAAGCCCGTCACAAATGACTTACTCCAAAATCGACGATTCCAAGGAAGAAGCTAGAAAATCACGACGAAACGATCGAAAACGAAAGCTACAGAGACGAAAACCACACATGAGGAGAAAATTCACCAAAACATATATATATAATATAATTAATCCAGATACAAGAAAACCAGTCGTTACAACGTAGCAACTTGCGCCTACCACACAACAGCTGGTGTCGGGGCAGAAGTCTATTGAGACTACAATGGCACAGATGGTGCAACAGCTTTCCCAAATATCGAAGACACAAGGGAAATTGGGCAAACGGAAGAGAACCCCCGAGGGCTTGTGAACGCGATTGCATTG